>FR990109.1:17500-1217500 GCA_905404275.2 Hedya salicella
CTAACCTAACCTAACCTTTTTTTTTTTTTTTTTTTTTTTTTTTTTTTTTTTTTTTTTTTTTTTTTTTTTTTTTTTTTTTTTTTTTTTTACGAGGGGAAATGCGTTACGCATCCCGTCCTTAAGGTGGTAGTAAAGGACGGGTATGTGGGACTCCTGGTCTCCAGTCTACCCACTAAAACCCCTCGGTGTGCCCTCGCTCCGCCTGGAGTGGGGCTAGGGGAACGCGTGGCGCCTACCCCGGCTCCCACATATGGCGTTGTGCCCTTTCGGGCCCGGCTCTGCGGGCTTCTGAGCCCACCCCCTCACCATGAGGCGACCTCACCTAAGGCCGCCTTTCCACCTCGGGACATTTCTCGTCGGGCAGCCAATCTCCCAATCAGCTGCCCGAGGTCCCGGTTAGGGCGGTATAAGGCGGTCGTAGGCGGCCCGCCTTCGCCCTGGTCTTCTTCGGCGAATAGGTGGGGCGAGGGGGTCGTCCTCTCGCTCTCTCTCCGCCGCCTCCTTCTGGGACATGACGGCGTTGCAAAATGCAACGACCGCCTCCCACGCGGCCCTGCTTCGTGCCATCGCGCCAGCTATGGCCGGCAGCGACAAGTCCGCCCCGATGGCCGCGATACTATCGCCACTTGGACTTGCCACTCAGTCATGGACTGGATCAGAAGGTCCTGAGCCCGAGCGGAGTGGTTAATGTTCGCCTGGAGGATTTCTAAAGCCATTTTAGTGTGCGGTTTCCATGGGCTCCTCCTCTCTTTGCTGGGACGACCGACTGGGTATCGTGCCCTTCGCCACCATCTTTCGCGCTGATTTGGAATTTCTTGTGCTTCCCGGACACTGTTTGCTACCAATAGCATGTACCGCAGGCTTACCGGCTGTTACACATATAGCACAGCTCGCATCAGCAGCAGTGCATTCACGTGCCTTATGGCCGGGCTTGCCACAGCGGAAGCAGACATTGCTGCGATCCACCTCCCTGTCGCACTTCGTCCCTACGTGACCTGTTTCCAGGCATCTGTAGCAACGTAGGGGCCTTTGTTCGAGCAGCACCACTCGCGCTGAGACCCATCCTACTTTAATGCGACCTACTTCCACCAGTTTCTTTGCCGCAGATATTGGGCAGCTCAACCACAGTGACCCCAAGTTACTTGGGCCTCGGGCCACTATACCTGGCTTGATTGCCTCGGTGCTGCAACCTCCGTCTCTAGCTACAGCCGTCACGACTTCCTCTGCTGTCACCGAGTCATCCAGTCCCGTGACTCGTATTTCAGCGCACTTCACTGGTCGATGTATTTGGACAACATCGGTGCTGAAAACCTCACGGAGCTTGGCTGCAAGCGCATCTGCTGCTTTTTCGGCGTTTTCAGTGCCCGGAGGAATCTCAAGCATCCGGGCTCCAGTCACTGCAGTCCGAAAACGTACCTGAGTAAGGCCGACCTCCTCGAGTGCTATACGACTCTTGGCTTCAGCCAAGAGTGTGTCGTATTTGTACCCCTTTTCGGCAGCACCTGGTTTTAGGGTGAGTGTAATCGCAGATGTGCGAGGCGAACGAAGTTTTTTCTTTTTTTGAGGAGCCTTCTTAGGTGCATTGTTGGCCTCGGCGGTCTTCGCCGCGGTGTTGGCTGTCTTCTTCTTGATGTTCTTGGCCACCACAGTACTCCACTGCTTTTCTGCACGTTCAGGTGCTTTTGGCAGTGGTTGGGTTTGCCTTGTTGCAGCAGCTTCCTGTGCCGCCATGCTTCCACGTTTTGCCTTTTTCCTTCTTTCCTTTTTCTTTGTCGTTGTACTACTGTTTTCTCCATTATTTTCAGCAGTCCCGATGACTGGAGGCTCGCGTGCTGTAGTCTGAGAAAGAGGAAAGGCCGAAGCACCAACGTCCTTCTGAGGGACAGCTGGCATTGTTCTTCGATCGGCCGCTAATGATGGTCGCAAGCGTGGTTCCGCAAGGAGGCGGCATTCGATGGCTTCCAAGCGGGCATTTAGCATCATGCTGAACTGTTCACGGTTGGAACGTGAGACTTCATCTATTAGGCGCCGGAAGTCGCCCTCAGCTGCCCGAGCGGGCTGATTTCGCATCTCGGCGACCTCCCGACGCAACTCCGCCAGCTGACGTGACAGTTGTAAATTGTCTGCCTCCAGACGGGCAATTTCTTCCGTCACAGTCAGGGTTCTTAGCTCTGCAACAGCCCCTTTTATTGCGTCTGCCGCAGTTTTGAGGGCCTTGACAAATGTCCCTTTCATGTTGCCGGACTTGTCGGCAACTCGGACCACCACATCTAGTGCCTCCTGTATTTTTGCGCCCAGTGCAACGGAAGTCTGCGCTGTGTCCACGTTCTGTCCAAGCGGCTGGCGTTGTTTTAGACGAGCAGCTCTGTTCTCATTATCCACTTGTGCCGAGCGGTTATATGCCTCTAGCTCGTCTTCCGCAAGTAGACGCTGCTCCTTCGCCCTCTCGTTACTTAGCTCCCTCTGATGTTTGTGAAGCCCTACATATTTGCCTGTCGTGGGAGGACGACCCCTGCCCCTTTTGGGCGTTGATTTAAGCCACATACTTTTTGACGTCTGGGTAGGTGAGACATCCCCGCTTTCATCTGGCTGCGCCCCAACATCACTCTCTGATTCTGAGGAGAGCAATGGTGCAGGCCTCTTCTCACCCTTCCGCCAGTATGTATCGCGCATAGAGTCATTGGACTCTTTCGAGGCCACCGTTACCATACTGGCAGCCGAGGAGTCCGACTCAGATAGCCGAGTATGGCTAAAGGGGAGTTGCTTGTTGACAACCTCCTGTCTATCGTTATTGGAGTCGCTGTTTGTTTTATCTGTTTCCGGTGCTAAAGCTACAACAGGGTACTCAAACGTGACTCCAAGCGCTGCCTTGTCCATATTTTCGAGTCGCGTCAGCTCAACTCGTAGTTGCGGTTGCGCCGACTGCGCGCTCTTGCCACTGTCAAAGGTATTGGCGCGCGCCATCAGGGCGTTCGCCGCTACCGCTTCATCATTTTCATCATGCATCGGTGTCCTTATTATTGCCAGGTCGTCGGTAGAAGAATTCAAAAGGTTGTTTGCCATTTTTGTTCCCACGAGTGTGGGGGATAAACGGTCCACCCAGGCGGTGCCCCCTGCACCTAGGTAACCCTATTACCACTGGGGGTCGGGCGGTGCCCCAGGGTTGGCCACTAGCGACTGGATACCCTCCAGCCACTCTCAGAAGGTGACAACAGGCACAGGCCCAAGCACGCCCAGTCCGGACAGGTCCTCCCACTCCGACACAAGCCTACCCAAGTAGAACCCCTCGTTGTGCCCAGAATCTGCGCAACCTCCAGGAAAACGATTCCCCCACTCCCCCGACATTAACCACGACCCAGAAAGATTATGAGCGCTTTCCATTTGCTCAGCAAATGGAAGAACGCAATCTACCCTAGGTCAGTGAATAATGCCTGGCGGGTGGGGGTTCGTTAGTCCAGAGGCTGCTCACATCCGCAGCACACGAGAGGCCACTCGAGCAGACTACGGTTGTCAGAGCGGATGAACCGGTCCAAGCTACGCGCGCAAGAACCTGTTCCTGTTGTCACCCTCCATCGAGTTCCCCGACGCCATGTACCGCAGCGTCAGGAATTGGGGTTTTTTATAGAGGTTTTCTCCTCGCAGTCCGGCCAATGAAGGCAAGACCCTCGCTCCCGTCCAAGCCGCAAGACGTGTCCACGACACTCGGAACGGGGTTGCGAGTCCAGCGGTGGCACGGGCGGGATAAGCCCCCCAGTGCCGCCTGACGGCAGGGTTAGTGCACGCCAGGCCCGCCCTCCATCGGCTCATCCACTGCGCCCTCTGCTATTCAGAGGGACGCGCGGAGAGCCCCTCCCGGGCCGAAGCCCCCCATTTCCCCCCCGGTGTTTGGTTCGCGGGACTACCGTCCTACCCCGGCTCGACTGCAACGGCGAGTCGGAGCGTTCCCCTATCCACCACCTGGGGACGCGCCACGTCGGGGTTCACCTCCCCGCCCACTCGGACAACCGAGCAGGTCCGTGGAACCTTTTTTTTTTTTTTTTTACCTGGGGTGTCCTTCACGCTGCCTACGGTGGAGCCACGGGAACGCTTTCGCATGCTACCGTGACTCCGCCAGCAGCTGTCCATTTTGTGGACCCGTCTTCGGGGGGTTTGAGTTTCCCCCTCTTGCCACTAGGGGGCGTGCCCGGACACCCGACACGCCTTCCATCCCGAGGACCTCCTCCGATGGGTGACAGACGTCCCCGTGGCTGTCACCCGGAGATCCTCTTTACGGGGGCAGGCGGCGATCATGCGCCAGCCGTCTGCGCCCAACACGCCTGCGGCGCCGTTGGTCGGCTGCTGCGTCATCCTCCCTGGCCCGCTCCGCGGTCTCCTTCTGCCGCATCACCTCCTCGCAGAAGGAGAGCATCGCCTGCCACACCCTGTCACTGCCAACCATGGATCTGATCACTACTGGCAGTGACAGGTCGTTTCCTACAGACGTCGTCAGGCGGGCACGCTGCTGCGCCCAAGCCGGACACGCCTCCAGGGTGTGCTGCGCCGTGTCTTGCGCGCACCCGCACTCATGGCACTCTTCAGTTAGTTCCCTTCCGGCGATAATGTGCAGGTACCTCCCAAAGCAGCCGTGCCCCGAAAGTACCTGCACTAACCGGAAGGTGAGTGCGCCATGCTCCCGTTCCAGCCACTGCGGTAAAACTGGCCGAATCGCTTCCACCGTACGGATGCCTGCGCTTGGATGCGCCAGCCTCATCCCCCACTCTACGATCGCCTCGCGACGGAACTCCTCCCGCTTGGCTGAGACCTCTCGTGGTGCTGGCCAGAAGTCGCGGGCTCGCGCCTCCTCGCGCCAGAAAAAGGCTGACGCAAGGGCTCTCGCGTCCAGGTCCCACGGGAGCGACCCGGCCAGCAGGCATGCTGCCTCTGCGGAGATCGATCGATAGCCCCGTATCACCCTTGTCGCCATCACCCTCTGCGATTGCCGCAGTTGGGGGGTATTGTGACGGTCAAGGGCGTCAGCCCACACTGGGGCTCCGTACAGGGCCATCGATCGAACGACGCCCATGTATAGGCATCGGCAAGATGCCCTAGGCCCCCCCAGATTCGGGAGTATCCGCCCAAGGGCAGCGGCCGTGCCCACCAGTTTGGGTGCTAGGCGCTGAAAGTGCGCGCGGAATGTCCACCGACTGTCGAGGACAATGCCAAGGTACCGCATCGTCGACTCGACAGCGATCCGGACGCCTCCCACCACGATGTGCGCACCGGCTGGAGGTGCTTTCCGAGGGCCATGAAAACAGATGGCCTCGGATTTGCTCAGAGCGACCTCCAGCCCAAGCCGTCTTATTTTACCCACCACGTGGGCGACACCTGCTGTCGCTAGCACGCAGGCGTCCCTGAATGACCCTCCACGAGCTGTCACCAGCGTATCATCTGCGTAGCAGGTGACGTCCACTCCTCGCAGATTTGCTCCACGCAGCACCCAATCATACCCGATGTTCCACAAGAGCGGTCCAAGGACTGACCCCTGTGGAACACCGCATACCATCTGCCGCTGGCCCCACTCCTCTTGCCCAGGAAAAGAAACGAACCTCTCAGAGAGATAGGCCTCTATAATTCTCTGGAGGTGTTTGGGCACTTGGTGGAATGAGAGCGCCTCGATTATGCAGGGCCAGGGTAGGGTATTGAAGGCGTTAGCGATGTCCAGGGACACCGCCAAGACTACCTCGCCCCGCGCCACGGCCTCGCTTGCCAGTCCTTTTACACGCAGGATCGCGTGGACGGTGGAGCGGCCGCTGCGAAAGCCGTACTGGCAGTCGGCCAGGTCTGGGCCCTCACTATTGAGGTGCTTGATAAGGCGGTTTGCGATAATTCGCTCAAAGAGCTTGCCCACCTCATCAAGCAGCACAATCGGGCGGTAGGCCGACGGGGAATCCGTAGGGCGTCCTTCCTTCTTAAGCAGGACCAGTCGACCCATCTTCCACGTGCTGGGGAAACGAGACTGTTCCAAACAGGCGCTAAACAGTCGTCTCAACCTTGGCTCTAGGGCGTCCATGGCCAGAGCCCACGCCCGTCCAGGGATGCCATCAGGTCCTGGGGCAGTGTTTTTGGCCCGAAGTCGCAAGACTGCAGCCCCCATCTCGCCCTCAGTCACGGGCGGCACCTCGGCCTCCTCCTGCCTGTCTTCAGGTGGCGGTGCCATGGCCGGTGGTTCCGGAGCCACTCTGTGTGGAAACAGAGCCGCAACTACTGCGTCCAGGAGCTGAGGCTGGAGACTTTGTGTTAGTGGGGGCGTCCAAGGCCGAAGCTTCTGCCTCACCAGCTTGTACGGCCTCCCCCACGGATCGCTATTGAGGGTCTCCAGGAACTCCTCGCGAGACCGCTCGATGGCTCTACTGATGGCAGATGTTAGTGCCGTTTTCGCTTCTTTGTACAGCGAGTACAGCTCTGTTTCCGCTGATAGATCGCGATGCGCGCGCCGTCTGTGCCGTGTATATTGGCGTCTCGCAGCCACGCACCCGTCGCGTAACTGTTTGAGCTCTGCGGACCACCAATACACACAGCGCTTGGGAGTTCTGGCCTTGACCCGAGGCATTGCGGCATCGCACACCTCTGTCATGCCCTCCCGAAACCAATGAGCTTCGTCCTCGACGCTTATGGGCGCCTCCGGTATGGGTGCCCACGCCCGCACCATCGCCGCCAGCTCCAGCGCCTCTCGGTCGAGTTTTTTAACCGCCCACCGCGGGCCACCCTCTGCTGGGCCACTCCGGCTTGGGTTGGGCGAAGATGACGGGGGAGCAGAAACTTCGAACCGAATATACCGGTGGTCCGATAAGGTCTCCACGCCCACCATCACTTTCCAACTCTGAACACGGCGCGCCAGGGCACATCCAGCAAACGTGACGTCCACTATAGAGCCACCCTGTTGGCGCACACACGTGTTTGCCGTTCCTGAGTTAATAACCGACAGATTTGAGGCGACTGACCAGCGAAATAGAGCGTGGCCCTTGGCGTCTGTTGCCGGACTTCCCCACTCAACGGACTTCGCATTCCAGTCACCTGCAACGATGACTGGGGTAGGGTGCAATCGACCGATCAGTGCACCCACCTGCGCTAGGAACTGTTCAAACTCCGCCAAGGTTTTGTTTGGGGAGAAATAAACGCCAACCACAGCCAGTTCCCCACATGTCGCCGCGACGAAGCCGTGGCCCCTGATGGCGTTCGCGAACGGGCAAGAGCCGGCTGCGCTCCGCGTGATTAGGGCCACCGTGCCGTCCAGGTCCCCAACCCAGTCGTCCTGAGGAGGAACCGAGTATGGCTCCGCCATCACCGCGATGTGAATCAACCACTGCGCCATGCTCTGGAACAGGAGGTCCTGAGCCCTGGCGCAGTGGTTGAGGTTCCCCTGGAGGAATTTGACGGCTGCCATCAGTCGATAACCATTAAGCCAGCCTCCTCGGTTGCAGCCTCCATCTGGGGGGGCGACTGGACAGGCTGTAAGGGGGCCCGGGGGCCATCGCCAGCCTTTGTCCTCTTCCGTTGTTTTGCAGCTTTAGGTGCGGCACAAGCTTTGCTGCCCATCCTGTGGACCGCAGGTTTTCCTGCTGCCGCACACCCTGCGCAGTGCGCTGCCGATAAGCATTGAGCCGCCTTATGACCGGGCTCACCGCACTGAAAGCAGAGTTCGGTTCGGTCTACCTCCGACTGGCACTGCGCCCGGATGTGCCCACTTTCAAAGCAGCGGAAGCAGCGTAGGGGCCTCTGCTCCAGCAATTTAACTTGGGCAGAGACCCAGCCCACCAGTAAGCGACCGCCCTTCACCACTTTCTTTGCTGCTGGGATCGGGCAGCGCACCCAAATAGTGCCAAGGTTGTCGAAGCCCCGGCGTACTTCGCCAGCCTTCACCGCGTCTTTGTGACATTCGCCAGCCGTAGCGATCGCAGTCACCACTTCTTCGGCAGACACCGATTCATCCAGGCCTGAGACGCGGATCTCTGCTGTCTTTATGGGTCTCGCCACCCGCACGTCGTCTCCGCTGAGCTGCTCCCTGATAGCAGTGGCTAGCTTGTCGGCTTTGTCACCGCTTGCTGCTCCGGGAACCTCGAGGATGCAGGCGCCAGTGGCTGCCTGTCTGAACCGCACTCCTCCTACAATATCAAGGTCCTTGAGCTGGACCTTGGCTCTGGCCTCCGCCAGGACTTTTTTATAAGTCACTCCGCGGTCTTCGGCGCCCGGCTGCAGAGTGATCACTACGGCCGCTGAGCGAGGGGTGCGAAGATTGCGAGCGTCTTCTTTCCGCTTCGGCTGCTGCGGATTTTTTTGCGTAGCGGCGGCGGCTTTGGCAGCTTTTCTCTTCTTTTTTCGACTGCCCGCTTTCTTCCACTCCCCGCTCAGCGGCTCGGGTGCGGGTGGTAGCGTGCAAGGCCCGTCTGAGTTTAAGGTTTTGGCGGACTTCTGGGTGCCGCCTCGCTTCTTGCCAGCGCTTGGTCCTGGACCGGTCTGAGGTCCTTTCGGCTGGCTGGAGCTGGGACTGTCCTTTCCGAGGCCGCCGTTAGTGGCAGCCGCTCCATTCGCCAACCGCTTTTTATCTCCAGCCAGTGGTGGCCTCTTTCTTTTGGCGGGGAGAAGCCGGCCGTCGGCCTCCAGACCCTCCAGTCGGGCATTCACAATGGCTCCCACTTGCATCGACACGGCACGTATAAGCTCCTCGCTAACAATAGCAGGAGCCTTGTCGGCTGCAAGTGGGTCCCGGCCCGCTAACTTCCGACTGATGGGAGGTCCGGTCTGGATCGCTTCTTCCCGCATCGGTACTGCAGCGAGTGGGTTGTTGGTAGGCCGAGACAGAAGGCTATTCGACCTCCTGTTTCTCTCAACCTCCGCGCGCAGTTGGGCGAGTTCTTCACGGAGATCCGCCATTTCAGCTTGCAGGCGACGGTTTGCCACCTGCAGCTGACGGGTCTCGTCTGTTATAGTGCGCGCACTCAGGTCCTCGACAGCTCCGGTTATAACCATTGCTGCCTCTTTGAGTGCACGCACGAAGGTGCCTTTTAGGCTGCCGGATTTTGCGGCAACTTTTTGTATTATGTCGACCTGGTCGACAACCTCCTTTCTCAGGTCCAGTGTCGTTTTGTCGCTAATCACAGCCGACAATGGCGACTCAGAGCGCCGCAGGGCCCTCTCCGCCCTCAGCTCGGCCGCTCTGTCGAAGACCTCTTTCTCCGCTTGGAGCTGGCGTTTTTGTCGCTGGGAGGCTGCGTGAGCCTCTTTAGTCCTCACTAGGCTAAAGGTTTTATCGGCAGTCGGTGGGTTTACTGCCTCACTTTGTTGGGACGACGACGGTTGGGGGCCCTCTGCCTCCTCTTCGCTCCCAGACAAACATATTCTTTTGGCCCCATCCTCCGCCCAAAAGCGGCGTTTTCTGGGACCTGCGGATGACCCCGATCCTGACCTGGATCTCGCAGACCGTAGACTGCTGTCCGAATTCTCGCTGGAGACCTGGTATTGGACAAAGAGCTCCCTGTCATTATTTGAGTCACTGATTGTTTTGTCGGTTTTCGGTGTTAAACCCACGACAGGGTACTCAAACGTGACTCCAAGCGCTGCCTTATCCATATTTTCGAGCCGCGTCAGCTCGACTCGCAATTGCGGTTGCGCCGACTGCGCGCTCTTGCCACTGTCAAGCGCATCGGCGTGCGCCATCAGGGCACCCACCGCTACCGCCTCGTTATTTTCAATGTGCATCGGTGTCCTCATTATTGCCGGGTCGTCGGTATCAGAATCCAAAAAGTTGTGTGACATTTTGTTCCCACGAGTGTGGGGGATAGTGGTCCACCCAGGCGGTGCCCCCTGCACCTGGGTAACCCTATTACCACTGGGGGCCGGGCGGTGCCCCAGGGTTGGCCACTAGCGGCTGGATACCCTCCAGCCACTCTCAGAAGGTGACAACAGGCACAGGCCCAAGCACGCGCAGTCCAGACAGGTCCTCCCACTCCGACACAAGCCTACCCAAGTAGAACCCCCCGCTGTGCCCAGGATCTGTGCAACCTCCAGGAAAACGATTCGCCCACTCCCCCGACATTAGCCACGATCCAGAAAGATTATGAGCGCTTTCCATTTGCTCAGCAAATGGAAGAACGCAATCTACCCTAGGTCAGTGAGTAATGCCTGGCGGGTGGGGGTTCGTCAGTCCAGAGGCTGCTCACATCCGCAGCACACGAGAGGCCACTCGAGCAGACTACGGTTGTCAGAGCGGATGAACCGGTCCAAGCTACGCGCGCAAGAACCTGTTCCTGTTGTCACCCTCCATCGAGTTCCCCGACGCCATGTACCGCAACGTCGGGAATTGGGGTTTTTTATAGAGGTTTTCTCCTCGCAGTCCGGCCAATGAAGGCAAGACCCTCGCTCCCGTCCAAGCCGCGAGACGTGTCCACGACACTCGGAACGGGGTTGCGAGTCCAGCGGTGGCACGGGCGGGATAAGCCCCCCAGTGCCTGCCCGACGGCAGGGTTAGTGCGCGCCGGGCCCGCCCTCCCTCGGCTCATCCACTGCGCCCTCTGCTATTCAGAGGGACGCGCGGAGAGCCCCTCCCGGGCCGAAGCCCCCCATTTCCCCCCCGGTGTTTGGTTCGCGGGACTACCGTCCTACCCCGGCTCGACGACTGCAACGGCGAGTCGGAGCGTTCCCCTATCCACCACCTGGGGACGCGCCACGTCGGGGTTCACCTCCCCGCCCACTCGGACAACCGAGCAGGTCCGTGGAGGTCCGTGGAACCTAACCTAACCTAACCTAACCTAACCTAACCTAACCTAACCTAACCTAACCTAACCTAACCTAACCTAACCTAACCTAACCTAACCTAACCTAACCTAACCTAACCTAACCTAACCTAACCTAACCTAACCTAACCTAACCTAACCTAACCTAACCTAACCTAACCTAACCCAATCGCGCACCCTCCGCCACCGAAAGCGCCACGTTTCTGAGTCGCTCCGCTTTTAAAAAATCAAAAACCGCGGTTTACTCCGTCCGATTTTCGTGATCGAGGTACCAAAATTTGTGGGAAAGTGCAGTGCATACGATAGTGAAGTGCAAATTAGCCGCAGTGCCTCAACTTAGCGGCAAACCTCAAAAAGTGCTTAATAAGTGAGGTTAACATTCTATTGAGTGAAAATTTTGGGAGTTGCTGCAGCGGTACCATCTCGAGCAATACGTCTTTTAAAGCGCCTCAGCAGGCGCTATAAGAAGACATCAACACCACAGAGCTCCGACTTTCCAGCGAAGTACAATCGGCAAAAAAACAACTTCCACGTGGCGGCGTGGTACCAGAAGGAGTGGAGCTACGACAACATTATTCAGCAGGCTGGTAGACCTGCTCACCTGGACTATAACGGTACTTTTTAAAAAATTTTTTGGCTTAAGTTTCCTGAGAAAAGTGATTTTGAAAAATTGAACTTTGACCATTAATAGCGCGAAAAGTTCAGGCAGACCATATACTTTTTAGTGACTCGTCTGTTGCGCGCTCGTCTCAAGAATATCCCTGTGAAGTGACAACAATTTTGGACACTATCAAACCCAAAATATAATTGTTTTTGTAAAAAATTTTTAGTTTGAAATTTTAATATTTTAATCTTATCTTGTTTTAACTGTGTATATGTTAAGACTGTTAAGCGTGCTTTTCTACGATTTATGCCGTTTTTTGTAGATTTTTAGGACTGGTGGTTTAATAGATATTGAATTTTTTACATTTTTTAACAATAAATCAAAGATTAATAGAAATAATTTTAAATTAACGCATACAATACCTTTAGACACCATAGGGCAACCAGTTTAAGCCCAAACTCGACCCCTGTAGCATTAAAAATACGCAGAAACCAGAAAGTCGGCCATATTGTTTTTTCGAAACCCGATTTTAAAAAATTAATACCTCTTGAACCAGTAGACTTGGAAACCTGAAAACTTCACAGCTGTACTTAATAGACGTGTGTCTATAGAATTTGTATAATTTTACGTAAATAGGACAAAAAATTTTATTTAGAGCTTTGCATACCCTAATCTGACAGAAGGATTAAAGACCTATACAACAGTGAAAGTCCGGTCTTTCTGAGACCGCTCGTTCGGAAGATATAGCCATTTTAAACCGGACTTTGACAGTTAGGCGGCCATATTGGTTTTCTTTGCAAAGCAATATCTCAGAGCTCAGGTACCGTGGAAATTTGCGGTTTTCACCTTAGGGGATCAAATAAAGTAGAGTACCCCCCCGCCAAGTCAAATTCGGGAACTGGAGATCCAAAAAGTGGAAACTCGGAAACGGTCCTATTAAACCGACAAGGTCCAACTTAGCATAAACCGTCGAAATCCCGAGTTTCTACGACCCACAGGAGCGGCACTATCGCCCAACGAACTTTGACTTTGACAGCTCGGCGGCCATTTTGTTTTCGGAAAAACGACCGCAGCTCCTAAACCGAGAGGCGTAGAGAGACGGGATTTGGACTGGGCATAGCAGCGCGACATTCTTCACCTGACCCGTGGGTTTTCGGACGGATTTAAGACCCAAGAAATTTCAGGCCTGAATACCGCATCACACGATAGCCCTCGACGAGCCGAGCAAAACGAGCCCAAGCACGGGCTTCCTGGATCGAAAACACCGGAGTTATTAACAGATACCCATTCAGAAACCGGAAACCGAAACTGAAACCGGTTTTTTCAAAGCGCCATAACTCCGGCACCCATTGAGGTGGTTACCCCGTGTTTGGTATCGTTAGAAAGGGCTCAAGGAGAGCTATCTGTTGGACCTAAAAATTTGACTCTACATAGAGTCAAGTTTTTAAACTCGGCCGGAACCGGGTTTTCTCCCTAACGGAGGAGTTGCGACACATAGATTATAAGATTAGACGTAAAGAACAACGACTCTATAATATTCAATAGTAGAGCATACATATACATTTAGTTTACACATTCCCAAATCGGGAAAAAGGACAGAGTCAGAGACTCATTATACAATATATATTTGACTGTTACCTCCTCTTTACAGAGGTGAAAATTTAAACAGACCCTAGATATTATAAAACATCAACAAACTTACTTTAACAGCGGTTTTTTGACCAACAATAAGGATGTTTGGTTTTAGAACGCCGAAAGGGACGGGAGCAAATAATGACCCCCAATCCCCGAGCAAAAATAACGGCACGGAGGAGCTCGTAAAAACCTCGAAGGTCAGACTCAGCATCGGGGAATGGGAGGCAGGAAAGCCCGAGGCCCCGCACACGAGGCCCCCCTGCACTCACGCAGAGGCGAATGCAGCTAAGGTTAACGCCTCTGGTTTATCGCAAGAACCAAAGCAGGACTCTGCCGCACCACCGGAAAAAGAGAGGAGGAAGGCGGTGGAAGCGCCTAAGAACCCGCTGGCGTCGGAAAAGTACGCAAACCGTACCACGGAGGCAAAAGCATGCCTAACTAAGGCGAAAATGCAGCTGGCCTCGGCGAGGAACCTCAGGACCGAAATAAAGATAGAGGTGACCCATTCCGTGGAGAGACTCTATCAACTGGTGAAGGACGCAGAGACCCAGAAAGGGAAAGTTAGGACAGAGGAAGGGGAAAATACCCTGACAAAAGAAACAGGAACGAAAAGTAAAGCTGAACGAGAACAAGGAAGTATGGAAAGGAGTGAAAGCGGGAAAGCAATGATAGATAGGATGGAAGAGATGATGAAAGAAAGCGGAAAACGAATGAAAGAGAGTGAAAAAAAGCAGCAAGAACATATAAAAAAGATGGACGAACTCAAGGAAGCATTAGAACAGCACAAAAAAACGGTCACCTATGCGAGTGTAGCGGCGAGCCGCCCCGAGAGGAGTCCCTCTGGGGGCCAGACGCTGCACTCCATGGTGATCACGGCGAAAGATGAGACAGAGACAGGAGAAGAAATAATAGAAAGAGTGAGGAAAGCCGCGAGAGAAAGAGAAGGAGGGATGGAAATAGACAGAATCAGAAAGACGAAAGATAGAAAAGTAATACTTAGCTGCAGATCGAAAGAAGTAAGAAAGGGAGTGAGAGAAGGACTGGAAAGAGATGAAGTTGGGCTTCAGGTCGAGGAGGTGAACAATAAGGACCCCCTTCTGATCCTGAGAGATGTGCTGCAGAGCAGCACGGACGACGAAATTGTCCAAGCCCTCCGGAAGCAGAATGGGGACATCTTCAGTGGCCTCGACCTGGAGAACGACAGGATGAGTGTTAAGTTCAGGAGACGAACCAGGAACCCCCACCTGACTCACGTGGCCCTGACGGTTTCGCCGCAGGTGTGGAGGCGAGCGCTGGACAGAGCCTATGTCCACTTGGACATACAGAGAGTCAGGGTGGAGGACCAGTCCCCGCTGCTCCAGTGCTCGGTGTGCCTGGGCTTCGGACACGGGCGTAGATTCTGTAAAGAGACAGTAGAAAAATGTAGCCACTGTGGAGGTCCCCACCTGAGCGGACAGTGCGAGGAGAGAGCAGAGGGTGCCCCGCCCTCCTGCATTAACTGCTGTAAAGCAGGAGCAAAGAACGCCAACCACAATGCGTTCGACTCGCAGTGCCCGATCAGGATGAGATGGGACGCTCTGGCGAGAGCCAAAGTATCCTACTGCTAAGGGCACCCCAGTGACTAACCCACCGGCAAGAAAAAACAGAACCGAATCAGACGGACCCCGAGCACTGGCGGTGATGCAGGCCAACCTCCAGCGGAAGAACCTCGCCACAAGTGAGATGTACCTTGAAGCGGCAAAAAGGAGGACAGCCATAGCGTTGGTGCAGGAACCCTACGTGGGTGGAGGGAGCAAAATGAAGGGATGCGGTCCAGCGAGACTGTACCAGAGTGCCGGGCAGGAGGAAGGGGTAGTCAAGGCTGCCATCGTAGTCTTCGAGGCAGACCTTGATGTAGAACAGATCCCCGAGCTCACGACAAATAACATCGTGGTCGTGAGGATCCGGACCGACACCTGGTGCATCAGCGTGGCATCGCTTTATTTTGAGCCCACCGCCCCTATGGAGCCCTACATCGAGCATATGATGAGGATTCGAGAAAAGATAGGCACGACGAACCTCATCATAGCAGGCGATGTAAACGCTAAGAGCATCTGGTGGGGTGGTGCCGGTACGGACTGGAGAGGTCAGGAACTGGCAGGAGTCCTTCACGAGATGCAGCTGCACGTCATCAATACTGGAAGCACACCTACCTTCGAGGTAGAAAGACAGGGAAGAACCTGCACCAGCATCGTCGATATAACGGCCTGCACATCGGATCTCCTGGGCAATATTAATAATTGGCGGGTAGACAGGGAGGTGACAGGGTCGGACCACAACACGATACTATTTGAGATTAATATGGGAAGAGGCGCATGCATAACAATAGACCGGACTACACGCAGATACAACACAAAAAAGGCAAACTGGGATGAGTTTGATGACAAACTCACCCAATTGCTTACACTCAACAAAATAGACGCACACAATATAGACACAATAAACGATAAGACACAGTTTGAACAGATTATTGACATGTACACAAAACAAATAACACACGCATGCGCCCAACACATACCGCTCAAAAAATGCAATCAAAAACTCTCTTTCCCGTGGTGGTCCGACGAACTGTACCAAATGAAGAAGCACGTCAATACCATGAAAAGACGTATCCGTTGTGCAGCACCGGTTCGACGTGCAAAAGTGGTGCAGGAATACCTCGAAGAAAAGGAGAAGTACGAGGCGGCAGCAAAACAAGCCCAAATTGACAGCTGGAAGGACTTCTGCCAGAAACAGGAGAAAGAAACGGTGTGGGAGGGGATATACCGGGTAATAAAAAAGACCGAGCGACGAACAGAGGACTTACCGCTCAAGAAAGAGGGAAAGGAACTGGATATGGAAGAGTCTGTAAAATTGCTAGCAGAAAAATTTTACCCACTCGACGACAGGACGGAGGAGAACCCAGAGCATATGGAGACGAGAAGGCTGGCGCATACAGTAAATAAACAAGGACATGCTGAGTCTCATGACCCAATATTTACTCTAGGAGAAATGCAAAGTGCCGTTAAGAGCTTCAACCCCAAGAAGGCCCCGGGCGGAGATGGTTTCACCGCAGACATATGTCAAAGGGTCATCGGGAATCACCCCAGCGTCTTTCTAGCCTTGGCAAACAAATGTCTAGAAATAGGATATTTCCCAATGGCATGGAAGAGGGCGGTGGTGGTGATCCTGAAAAAGCCTGGAAAAGACGACTACACCGACGTGAAGTCATACCGGCCTATAGGCCTTCTTCCCGTCCTGGGAAAAATTTTAAACTCAGACACCACCTAGTACCGAGGCTCAGCCCCAGTCAGTACGGGTTCATGCCCCAACGCAGCACCGAAGACGCCCTCTATGTTCTTATGGAACATGTAAGGCAAAAGCTATCTCAAAAAAGAATTATAACCATCGTCTCATTGGACATAGAGGGGGCCTTTGACAGCGCCTGGTGGCCGAAAATAAGGACCCGACTGGCTGAAGAAGAATGCCCGATTAATATACGCAGGGTGATAGATAGTTACCTTGAGGAAAGGAGCGTGGAGGTCAGATACGGAGGCAGGAAGGCTGATAGGAAAACAGAAAAAG
Organism: Hedya salicella; assembly: GCA_905404275.2. NCBI lineage: Eukaryota > Metazoa > Arthropoda > Insecta > Lepidoptera > Tortricidae > Hedya > Hedya salicella. The sequence continues at coordinate 34,112 of FR990109.1, forward strand.
GCTGTGTCCAGGGCTCCATTGGCGGACCGGTTCTGTGGAATCTGCTCCTCGACCCACTCTTGCAGCAACTACACAAAGAGGGGCACTACGTGCAGGCTTACGCGGATGACGTGTTGATGGTGTTTGATGGGGACTCAGGACTGGATGTCTCTATGAAAGCAAACGGGGTGCTCTCACGTGTCTGGAATTGGGGTGTCATGAATAAGCTGAAGTTTGCACCGAACAAAACGGTAGCCATAACGGTCACAAAAAAGCTGAAATATGACACCCCAAATCTAGAGATGGGGGGACGTGACATCGAAATGTCTAGACAGATGAAGGTCCTGGGACTTACCATCGACGATAAACTCACCTTCAACACTCACGTCGCGAACGTCTGCCGGAAAGCCCTAAATCTTTACAAAAAACTGAGAACTGCGGCAAGGGTGAGCTGGGGATTGCACCCGGAGGTGACGCGCATAATCTATACTGCGGCAGTGGAGCCAGTTATTACATATGCGGCCGCGGCGTGGGCTCAGGCTTCCGAAAAAATAGGCACCCAGAAAGAGCTGGCAGCGGTCCAGAGGGGCTTCGTCCAGAAGCTCTGCGGAGCATACCGCACAGTGTCCCTTAACTCAGCCCTAGTGCTGACGGGAATACTGCCCCTGGACTTACGTATCAAAGAGGCAGCGGCGCTCTATATGGCGAGGAAGGGGCGGACGCAGGCTCTACCGGACGATAGGGAGATGGAGATTTCTGCAAATTACGCAGAGATTCCCCATCCAGCGCGGTGTCTGGATCTTACCTTCGAAGCTCTGGAGAGTCAGGGAGACTTGGACAGGTGGACGGTGCAGGACGTCCAAATATACACTGATGGCAGCAAAATAGACGGCGGAGTCGGAGCCTCCCTCTCCGTATGGAAAGGTGAGGAGGAAGACAAAGCCATCAAAATCACTCTAGCCGACTACTGCACCGTCTACCAGGCCGAACTCCTGGCCATCTGCAGGGCATCGGAGCATATACTACGGAGAAGTGAGACGAGCTTTGGCATCTTTAGCGACTCAAGATCAGCACTTGAGACGTTGGCATGTCGAGGCTCGTATCAACAGTTAGCACTCCAAACAAGGGTCAATATAAAAGCAGCCTTGGACCAAGGCAAAACTGTGTCTTTGTTTTGGGTCAAGGCACATGCAGGCCTGCCCGGTAACGAACGCGCTGACGAGCTTGCGAAAGCCGCGGCCGCATCCACGCGGAGGAAGTTAGACTACGCCCGATGTCCTGTCTCATTCGCCAAACGACATATCCGTGAGGAGACGGTTGGGGAGTGGGCCAGGAGATATGGCGCGGGGTCGACGGCCTCCGTGACTAAGATATTCCTTCCGGATGCGGTAGCAGCATATAAACTGGTGCAAAAAATTAGACCAACGGGATTCACCACGCAATTAATGACGGGGCATGGCGGGTTCGCCTCGTACCTGAACAGATTCAGGTGCAGGGAGAGCCCATCATGCGTCTGCGAACCGGATGTGAATGAGACCGTAGAACACATAATCACAGAATGCCCTGTTCATGCATATGAAAGAATGAAGTGTGAACAAGAAATCACCGACACCATAACCATCGATAACATATGTAAAATAATAGCTGACAATAACAAAAGAACAAAATTCCTAAAATATTGTAGTAATATTGTAAAAATAGTTAAAAATAGAAATAAGTAATATATGTTCTCACTTGTATAGTAATAGTATACGTAGGAGTAACATATAATATGTAAAATGTCATTAGTAATAATTAGGAAACTAGTACGTAATAAAATAAGCATAGTAAACATGTTAATAACAATGTGAGAAATAAAATAGAATATAATCATAACCTCTGTAATAGTAATAAGTAAAGAAAAGTCTCTGACCTTACCCACGTCAGAGGAGTTGTAAAGATCGTGCAAAAGGTTTTTAGCCAGTAAAAGTCTTGGCACTGTCTGGGCCCTCCCTTCCCAGTCGTCCTATGAGGATTTTCCTCTTGCGCGTTCTATAATAATAAATAAAAAAAAAAAAAAAAAAAAAAAAAAAACCTAACCTAACCTAACCTAACCTAACCTAACCTAACCTAACCTAACCTAACCTAACCTAACCTAACCTAACCTAACCTAACCTAACCTAACCTAACCTAACCTAACCTAACCTTTTTTTTTTTTTTTTTTTTTTGAAGAGGGGAAAATGCTTTACGCATACCACCAGAGTGCGAGGACGGACTCTGGTGGTTATGTGGGACTCCCATGTCGGCTGATGAGACCTATATGGTGTACCCACTAAAAACCCCTCTATGTGCCGCCTTTGTGCTATAAGGCGAGGCCACGGGAACGCCTGAGCACACCACCGTAACCTCGCCAGCGGCCGTCCGTATTCCGGATCCGTCTCTGGGAAGACTTTTCTTCCCTTCCTCAACAAAGGGGTGTGCCGGCATACGGCACACCTGCCACTCGGGGACCTTTGTGCAGGCGACAGACGTCCCCGTGTCTATCGCCCGCAGGTGCCCTTAAGGGGGAAGTCGGCGGTCGTAGGCCAACCGCCGTCGCCCCACGCGTTTGCGGCGCATTGGCTGAGAGGCCGGATCGTCCTCCCTCCCACGCTCTTGCACCTCCTTCTGCGCCATAACGTCCTCGCAGAAGGAGGCAACCGCCTTCCACGACCTGTCGCTACCAACCATGGCTTCCACCACGGCGGGCAGGGAGAGGTCGTGCCCTACTACGGCCACAAGTGCAGCCCGCTGTTCGGCCCAATCTGGGCACACCGCCAGCGTGTGCTGTGCCGTATCTTCGGCGTCGCCGCACGCGTGGCATACTTCCGTCGGTTCCCGTCCTGCCACCCTGCACAGGTATTTGCCGAAGCAACCATGCCCCGAGAGGACCTGTACAAGGTGAAAGGAGAGAAACCCCTCTTTTCTTCCGACCCATCTCTCAAGGACGGGCCGGATCGCTCCGATGGTCCAGTGGCCTGCCGTCGGCACCTCCAGCCTTTCCTTCCATTTTTGGATGAGAAAACGGCGGGAGTCGAGCCTCCACCGCCTGATATCCTCCCGGAGTGGTTGGACCCCCCTGGCCCGCGCTTCAGTGACATACCAATATACATCGGCCAGAACTGAAGCGTCGAGGTCCCAGGGCGGAGTCCCTGCCAAGACGCAAGCCGCCTCGTACGAGACGGTGCGGTATGCCCGCGCCATCCTGACCGCCATAACCCGCTGAGGCCTTCGCAATTGGGCTTGATTCTGGGCGGTCAGGGATCCGGCCCAGATGGGCGCCCCGTACAGTGCCATCGACCGCACAACTCCCTCGTAGAGTTTACGGCAGCTTGCGTTTGGCCCGCCCACGTTGGGTAGCAGCCGACTGAGTGCCAACGCCGCCCCGACAAGTTTGGGAGCAAGGCACTTAAAGTGCTCCCGGAACGTCCAACGGCTATCGAGGACTATGCCTAGGTACCGCATAGTCGACTTCACCTCTATGGACGTTCCTCCCACCACCAGATTGGAACCCGCCGGAGGACCCTTCCGGGGCCCATGAAAGCACAGGGCCTCCGATTTATTCAGGGCCACCTCTAGCCCCAGCCTTCTGATTCGGGCTACCACCGTTGCCAGGCCAGCCGTGGCCCGAATCGCCGCCTCCCGGAACGTTTTTCCGCGGGCTGTCACCAGGGTGTCGTCGGCGTAGCACGTCACCTTGACTCCCGGCAGATTGCCTCCTCTTAGCACCCAGTCGTACCCGATGTTCCACAGGAGTGGCCCAAGAACTGACCCCTGTGGAACACCGCACGACAGCCGCTTCTCCTGCCACTCCTCACGCGAAGGGTACCTGACGGCTCTATCGGTGAGATAATCCTCAATCGTCTTCCGCAGGTATTCAGGTACGGCATGGCGCCTCAGTGCCGCCGTGATGCAGGCCCAGGGTACGGAGTTGAAAGCGTTGGCGATATCAAGGGACACCGCCAGTACCACCTCTCCCTGGGACACTGCTTCATCCGCCAGGGCCCTCACACGCGCAATGGCGTCAATGGTGGACCTGCCCCGGCGAAATCCAAATTGATGGTCACTAAGGTCCGGACCCACTTCGTCCAGATGCCGGTTGAGACGAGCAGCCACCACTCGCTCCAACAATTTGCTGGCCTCGTCTAGCAGCACTATTGGTCTATAGGCCGAAGGCGAGTCTGCCAGTCTCCCCTCTTTGCGCAGAAGGACCAGTTTGCCCGATTTCCACGCACTAGGAAACTGTCCCTGCGCCAGGCATGCGCTGAATAGCGTCCTCAAGCGTGCCTCTAGTGGGCCCAGGGCCAGAACCCAGGCCCGTCCGGGAACTCCGTCGGGACCGGGGGCAGTATTTTTGGCTCGGAGCCGTAGCACCGCTGCCCCCAGTTCACCCTCCGTTACCTCCGGTGCATCGCTTGGGTCCGCCGCCCTCCGCCTAGGGGGTAGCATGCGTGGAGGTGTGTGCTCCTCTCTCGTCGGGAACAAGCCATCGACCACCTGTTCGAGGAGCTGTGGCTCGAGACTTTGCGTGAGTGGGGGTGCCCAGGGGCGAAGCTTGCGCCTCACCATCCTGTACGGCCTTCCCCACGGGTCACTGTTTAGAGTCTCCAGCATCTCCTGCTCTGCTAGGTCCTTCGCCCTGCCGATTGCCCCCTGCAGCATTTTGACGGCCTCCGAGTATGCGGCATATAGGCGCTCCTCCCCTGGCACGTCCCGTGTTCGTCGCCTCCGGCTACGAGTGTACTCGCGTCTTGCAGCAACGCAGGACTTGCGTAGCTGCGTAAGTTCCTCGGACCACCAGTACACTCTGCGCCTGGGGGGAACCCGGCCGACACGCGGCATGGCTGCGTCGCACACCTCCACCATGGCACTCCCTAACCACTCTGCCTCCACGTTCACGTCCATCGGACCGTTTGGCGCTGGCAGCCAGGCCTGCACCAAGGCTGCCACTACTAAGGTCTCCCGGTCCAGGCGTTTGAGTGCCCAACGCGGGCCATCCTCTCGCAAGGGCCGACTCAGGCCGCTCGGGTCAGCCGGATGAGTGGAGGCTTCGAACCGGATATATCGGTGGTCCGATAATGTTTCCACTTCATCGAGCACCTCCCAGCCTCGAACAAAGCGCGCCAGGGCAGCGTTGGCAAACGTGACGTCGACAATGGAGCCGCCCTGTTGCCGCACGCATGTGTTGGTCGACCCCTGGTTGAGAACAACCAGTCCGGTAGCGACCGCCCATTCCTCCAACTCCGTCCCGCGGGCGTCCGTCTCCGGGGATCCCCACGCCGTGCACTTGGCGTTGAAATCTCCGGCCACGAGCACCATGCCGGGACGACTCCTGCCGATCGAGGATCCGATCGCCACCAGAAACTGTTCAAATTCAGCCAGGGGTCGATTCGGCGAGAAATACGCTCCAACCACCATGATGTCACCGAACCACGCTGCGACGAATCCGTGGCCCCGTTCCACTCTTTGCGGCGGTGGGGAACCAGCAGCAGAACTGGTGACAATGGCCACTAGGCTGTCCAGGTCTCCGGCCCAATTGTCTCTGGGAGGGACGGAATAGGGCTCGGCGACAATAGCCACTCCTATCAGCCATTCCGCCAGGCTCTGAGTAAGCAGGTCCTGAGCCCTGGCGCAATGGTTGATATTCGCCTGGAGAAAACGAGTGTCCATTATCCTATGGCCATTTCTTCCGCCACCTCGCTGCGAACCTCGGCTGTTATTGAGGCAGGCTGGGAACGCTCCGAGGAGGCCCGGGGGCCATCGCCAGCGTTATTAGTTCTTCTTGATCGTGGGGCAGAGCACAACTTAGAGCCCAGCACATGATCTGCTGATTTGGCCGCAGTTTTGCACAGCACGCAGTGAGGCGCAGCCTTGCACTGTGCCGACTTATGACCGGGCTGACTGCAGCGGTAGCACAGTTCACTGCGGTCTATCTGCGCCTGGCACTGCGCCCTGACATGTCCGCTCTCCAGACACCGGAAGCACCGCATTTTCCTCGACTCGAGTATTCTGACCTGAGCCGAGGACCACCCCACCAAGAAACGGCCACCTTCGGCCACCTTTTTCGCCGCCATAACTGGGCAGCGCACCCAAATCGTGCCGAGGCCGGTATGATCCGGACGAATATCACCGGTTTTTACCTGGTCTTCGGTGCAACCGCCAGCTCGTACGACGGCGGCAACCACCTCCACGGGAGTCACGGAGTCGTCCAGGTTTGAAAAGCGCAACTCTGCGCATTTCGTCGGCCTAGAGACCCGAACCCATTTCCCCACCTTATCGGCCAGTTCTTTTGCCAGCTTGTCAGCTTTTTCGCCACTGGTGGCTCCCGGTAACTCCAGGACCAGCGCACCAGTAACTGCACGTCGGAAATGCAGGCTCGCGATGCCAAGATCATCGAGATTCACCTTTTTCTTGGCCTCAGCGATCACTTTCGCAAAAGTCGCTCCATCGGCTTCCACCGCCGGCAGCAGCGTCAGCACCACTGCAGCAGATCGTGGGGGGCGGAGCTTACGACCGCTCGTTTTAGCGCGTGGCTTCGGTTGCGGCTTTGCCGCGAGTTTCGAGGCCTTCCCGCGCTTCGCCTCTGAGCCAGCAACTTTGTTCCACTGCCGGTCCATACTTGGAGGTGCTGGCGGCAGTGGTCTAGGCTCCTTGGTTGCTAAGCTTTCGCTATTAACGGCAGGCTGGGAGCTTGTTTTCTTTTTCCTTTCATTATTACCACGTCTCCTGTTTCCTGTCTGGGAGCCTGGGGACGCGAGAGTCGCCTTGTTGGCAACTGATGCTGCTACCGGTGACTTTGCTGGCAACGCTAATGGTCGCATCTCACCAGTTGTCCGACTTTTGCTGGCCGCTAGTTTGGGCCGCAGGTTCTTTGCGGGTAGTAACCGCCCTTCCACCTCCAACGCCTCGAACCGGGCATCAATCATGGCAACAATTGTTGCCCTGTCCGAAGGAGGCTCCGCATGTTCCACTCGAGGGAGCGGTCTTAGCTGAGCCTCGACCTGGGTGGGTGCCCTGGGTTCCGTTGTCATTTTGGCCTCAAGGAGAGCCAGTCTCTTCTTGACTTCGACCAGCTCTGCTTGCAATCGTGCGTTACATGCTTCCAATTGCCTGACCTCATCCGATGACGTGCGTTTCTCCAGGATATCGAAAGCATTCCTGATGGCATTGCAAGCATCCTTCAGCTTCCGCTGGTGACCGCCTTTAAGGTTGCCAGACGTTTTCTGGACCGTTTCAATGATGGCCACGCTGTCCATCGCTTGCTTGCGCAGCACAGCAGCTGGTACCTGCTCCGCTTCGTTACCCGGCTTGTAGGACAGGGGGGTTTGTATAGTCATTTTACTGACCTCCTCCTCCGCTCTCAGCTTCAGCATCTCACGCATTTCGGCATTGTACTGTGCCTGTGCGGCTGCCTTGCTCATATATTCCGCTTTGCTTCGAGGTTTGCCTCCTCTAATTGGAGAAGATGCCCTATTTAGCATCTCCGGCCCTTCATCTTCGCTGCCGGATTCCGCTGCCGAAAGCTTTCTTCGCTTGATGTCGGAGTGCCAGAGGCGCCCCAGCGGTGACGACGGGCGTGACCGCACAGTGAGCAGGCTGTCACTGTCCTCCGACACAGACGCTAACCTGCTGCTCGACGGTGTCGGCGCTTGTGAACCTTTCGCCGTTTTAAGGCTCGTAATAGACGAGTCCGACTCACAGAGCCGCTCCAGTCTCACGCGAAGTTCCTTGAACTTGCCAATTTCGTAGGTATCAGCGCGCGCCATCGGGGCGCCCGCTTCCTCCGCTATTTCATCGGTTGCCAAATCGTGTGCCTTCTCAGTATCCTTTGTCGATTGCGTTTCAGACATTCTTATTGATGTTCCCACGAGTATGGGGGATAGACGGTCCACCCAGGCGGTGCCCCCTGCACCTGGGTAACCCTATTACCACTGGGGGTCGGGCGGTACCCCAGGGTTGGCCACTAGCGGCTGGATACCCTCCAGCCACTCTCAGCAGGTGACAACAGGCACAGGCCCAAGCACGCGCAGTCCAGACAGGTCCTCCCACTCCGACACAAGCCTACCCAAGTAGAACCCCCCGCTGTGCCCAGGATCTGTGCAACCTCCAGGAAAACGATTCGCCCACTCCCCCGACATTAGCCACGACCCAGAAAGATTATAAGCGCTTTCCATTTGCTCAGCAAATGGAAGAACGCAATCTCCCCTAGGTCAGTGAGTAATGCCTGGCGGGTGGGGGTTCGTCAGTCCAGAGGCTGCTCACATCCGCAGCACACGAGAGGCCACTCGAGCAGACTACGGTTGTCAGAGCGGATGAACCGGTCCAAGCTACGCGCGCAAGAACCTGTTCCTGTTGTCACCCTCCATCGAGTTCCCCGACGCCATGTACCGCAACGTCGGGAATTGGGGTTTTTTATAGAGGTTTTCTCCTCGCAGTCCGGCCAATGAAGGCAAGACCCTCGCTCCCGTCCAAGCCGCGAGACGTGTCCACGACACTCGGAACGGGGTTGCGAGTCCAGCGGTGGCACGGGCGGGATAAGCCCCCCAGTGCCTGCCCGACGGCAGAGTTAGTGCGCGCCGGGCCCGCCCTCCCTCGGCTCATCCACTGCGCCCTCTGCTTTTCAGAGGGACGCGCGGAGAGCCCCTCCCGGGCCGAAGCCCCCCATTTCCCCCCCGGTGTTTGGTTCGCGGGACTACCGTCCTACCCCGGCTCGACGACTGCAACGGCGAGTCGGAGCGTTCCCCTATCCACCACCTGGGGACGCGCCACGTCGGGGTTCACCTCCCCGCCCACTCGGACAACCGAGCAGGTCCGTGGAACCTAACCTAACCTAACCTAACCTAACCTAACCTAACCTAACCTAACCTAACCTAACCTAACCTAACCTAACCTAACCTAACCTAACCTAACCTTTTTTTTTTTTTTTTTTTTTTTTTTTTTTTTTTTTTACGAGGGGAAATGCGTTACGCATCCCGTCCTTAAGGTGGATGTAAAGGACGGGTATGTGGGACTCCTGGTCTCCAGTCTACCCACTAAAACCCCTCGGTGCGACCTCGCTCCGCCTGGAGTGGGGCTAGGGGAACGCTTGGCGCCTACCCCGGCTCCCACATATGGCGTTGTGCCCTTTCGGGCCCGGCTCTGCGGGCTACTGAGCCCACCCCCTCACCATGAGGCGACCTCACCTAAGGCCGCCTTTCCACCTCGGGACGTTACTCGTCGGGCAGCCAATCTCCCAATCAGCTGCCCGAGGTCCCGGTTAGGGCGGTATAAGGCGGTCGTAGGCGGCCCGCCTTCGCCCTGGTCTTCTTCGGCGGATAGGTGGTGCGAGGGTGTCGTCCTCTCGCTCTCTCTCCGCCGCCTCCTTCTGGGACATGACGGCGTTGCAAAATGCAACGACCGCCTCCCATGCGGCCCTGCTTCGTGCCATCGCGCCAGCTATGGCCGGCAGCGACAGGTCCTCCCCGATGGCCGCGATAAGTACGCGTCGCGGTGCTTCCCACGTTGGGCACACGGCGCGGGTGTGCTGCGCCGTGTCCTCGTCTCCGCCTGTGCAGTGTTTGCACACTGTGCTGTCCTCGCGGCGGGCCACCTGACACAGGTATTTGCCGAAGCATCCGTGCCCGGTGAGTACCTGTGTCAGGTGGAACGTCATCTCGCCAAAGTCGTGGCCTAGCCAGTCCTTAAGGACCGGCCGTACGGCACCCACCACCTCCCGGCTTGCGCTTGGGGCCTGCAATCTTTCATCCCACTTTCGGAGGAGATCCTCCCTGGCTTCGTCCCTCCAGAGCTTGATCTCCTCCGGATGTGGCCGATTTCCCTCCGCTCGCACTGCTGCTACTCGCCAGTAGACCGCCGCGAGGACCCCGGCTTCGAGGTCCCACGGCGGGCTACCAGCCAGAAGGGTTGCCGCTTCGAACGAGACTGTTCGGTACCCTCGGATCGCCCTAGTGGCTATAACCCGTTGGGGTCGGCGCAACAGGGCCACGTTGTGGGCGTTCAGGGCCTCTGCCCATATGGGAGCCCCGTACATCGCCATAGAGCGCACGACCCCCTGGTACAGGCGACGGCATGCGCTGCCCGGCCCCCCGATGTTCGGGAGCAGCCCCCCAAGTGCTCCGGCTGCAGCCACCAGCTTTGGCGCCTTGCGGGCAAAGTGCTCCGTGAACCTCCATCGCCCATCGAGGACAATGCCTAGATAGCGAAGTGTCGGCTCTATGGCGATGGAGGTGCCCCCCACAACGATCGCTAGACCCGGAGGCGGCGCGTTTCGAGGCCCATGGAAAAAGAGGGCCTCGGACTTGCTTAGGGCCACCTCGAGCCCCAGGGCCCTGATGCGGCTCACCACGTGAGCAACCCCTGCTGTGCCAAGGAGAACGGCTTGTCGATGGGTGCTCCCGCTCGCGGTGACGAGAGTGTCGTCAGCGTAACACAGTACGTTGACGCCCCGCAGGTTGGTACCGCGGAGCACCCAGTCGTATCCGATGTTCGACTGGGTGCTCCGTAACCTAACCTAACCTAACCTAACCTAACCTAACCTAACCTAACCTAACCTAACCTAACCTAACCTAACCTAACCTAACCTAACCTAACCTAACCTAACCTAACCTAACCTAACCTAACCTAACCTTTTTTTTTTTTTTTTTTTTTTTTTTTTACGAGGGGAAATGCGTTACGCATCCCGTCCTTAAGGTGGTAGTAAAGGACGGGTATGTGGGACTCCTGGTCTCCAGTCTACCCACTAAAACCCCTCGGTGTGCCCTCGCTCCGCCTGGAGTGGGGCTAGGGGAACGCTTGGCGCCTACCCTGGCTCTCACATATGGCGTTGTGCCCTTTCGGGCCCGGCTCTGCGGGCTTCTGAGCCCACCCCCTCACCATGAGGCGACCTCACCTATGGCCGCCTTTCCACCTCGGGACATTTCTCGTCGGGCAGCCGATCTCCCAATCAGCTGCCCGAGGTCCCGGTTAGGGCGGTATAAGGCGGTCGTAGGCGGCCCGCCTTCGCCCTGGTCTTCTTCGGCGGATAGGTGGGGCGAGGGGGTCGTCCTCTCGCTCTCTCTCCGCCGCCTCCTTCTGGGACATGACGGCGTTGCAAAATGCAACGACCGCCTCCCATGCGGCCCTGCTGCGTGCCATCGCGCCAGCTATGGCCGGCAGCGACAGGTCCGCCCCGATGGCCGCGATAAGCTCGCGTCGCGGTGCTTCCCACGCGGGGCACACGGCGCGGGTGTGCTGCGCGGTGTCTTCCTCTGCGCCCGTGCAGTGTTTGCATATTGTGGACTCCTCCCGGCGGGCCACCCGGCACAGGTATCTGCTGAAACATCCGTGGCCGGTAAGTACCTGTGTCAGGTGGAACGTCATCTCGCCGAAGTCGCGGCCTAACCAGTCCCTAAGGACCGGCCGTACGGCGCCCACCACCTCCCTGCTTGCGCTTGGGGCCTGCAACCTTTCGTCCCACTTCCGGAGGAGGTCCTCCCTGGCTTCGTCCCTCCAGACCTTGATCTCCTCGGGATGTGGCCGATTGCCCTCCGCTCGCTCTGCTGCTACTCGCCAGTAGACCGCCGCAAGGACCCCGGCTTCGAGGTCCCACGGCGGGCTACCGGCCAGTAGGGTTGCCGCCTCAAAGGAGACCGTCCTGAACGCTCGTATCGCCCTAGTGGCTATGACCCGTTGGGGTCTGCGCAACAGGGCCACGTTGCGAGCGTTCAGGGCCTCTGCCCATATGGGAGCCCCGTACATGGCCATAGAGCGCACAACCCCCTGGTACAGGCGACGGCATGCGCTGCCCGGCCCCCCGATGTTCGGGAGCAGCCCCCCGAGTGCTCCGGCTGCAGCCACCAACTTTGGCGCCTTGCGGGCAAAGTGCTCCGTGAACCTCCATCGCCCATCGAGGACAATGCCTAGATAGCGAAGCGTCGGCTCGATGGCGATGGAGGTACCCCCCACAACGATCGCCAGGCCAGGAGGCGGCGCGTTTCGAGGCCCATGGAAGAAGAGGGCCTCGGACTTGTTTAGGGCCACCTCGAGCCCCAAGGCCCTAATGCGGCTCACCACGTGGGCAACCCCCGCTGTGCCTAGCAGGACGGCTTGTCTGTGGGTGCTCCCGCTCGCGGTGACGAGAGTGTCGTCGGCGTAACAGAGTACGCCGACGCCCCGCAGGTTGGTACCGCGGAGCACCCAGTCGTATCCGATGTTCCACAAGAGTGGTCCAAGGACCGACCCCTGTGGAACACCGCATGTGACCCTCCTGTTTGCCCATCCGTTTTGGGCCGGGTAGACGATGGCCCGATCCTGAAAATAGTCTCCCACCACGTTTTGTAGGTACCGGGGCACACCGTGGTACTTCAGCGCTGCCTTGACTGTCTCGAAAGGCAGGGTGTTGAAAGCATTTGCTATGTCTAGCGACACTGCTAACATCACTCCGCCCTGCGAGACAGCCTCCTCGGCGAGGACCCTTAACCGCGCAATGGCATCTATCGTCGACCTTTCCCGCCGGAAGCCGTACTGGCAGTCGTGCAGGTCGGGTCCTACCTCCTCGAGATGCTCTACGAGACGGGCAGCAATCACCCGCTCGAAAAGCTTGCCCATCTCGTCAAGCAAGACGATGGGGCGGTAGGCCGACGGCGACTCCGCTGGGCGCCCGTCCTTCTGAATAAGGACGAGCTTGCCCGTCTTCCAGCTTCGCGGGAACTGACCTCGGTCGAGGCATGCGCTGAAGAGGGCCCTCACCCTCTCCTCCAGCTCTTCTAATTGGAGCGCGAGCACCACGACACGCCCAGGCACACCATCAGGTCCAGGGGCGCCATTCTTTGCCTTAAGCCTTAGGATGGCGGCCCCAAGCTCCGCCTCTGTTACCGGCGGTGCGTCGTCCTCATTTTCCGGTGGGTTCCCGCCCATCGCCGGTGGATGGTATGTACCCCTTTCGGGGAACAGGACGGAAAGGATTCGCTCTAGGAGGAGGGGCTCGAGACTGCTGGTCAGCGGGGGGGCCCAAGGCCGGAGTTTTGCCCTTACAGTTTTGTAAGGGCGCCCCCATGGGTGTTGGTTCAGAGTCTCCAGCCACTCCTCCCACGCCGCTTCCTTCGCCTGAGCGATGTCCGTCTGCAGCTGGTGGCATTTTGCTCGGTAGGCAGCGTATAGCGCCTCCTCCCTGGCTGGGTCTCGCACCCTTCTACGTCTGCTTCTGGTGTATAGGCGGCGCGCCGCTGTGCACTCGCTCCGTGACACGCGGATCTCCTCGCGCCACCAATACACGTGACGACGAGGCGGAGTCGGCTTAACTCGGGGCATTGCGGTATCGCATATTCTGTGAAGGGCAGAGACCTGAAGCTCCGTCTCGGCATCGATGTCAACTATAGGGCCAACCTTAATCTGCCGGGGGCTGCCTCTTGCGCCATTTCCCTGTCGAGTTGCCGCAGCTGCCACCGCGGCCCTTCCCCAGCAGGGGGTCGATTCGTGCTCCTCAGGGTGAGGGGGAGCGTGGAGACCTCGAATCGGATGTAGCGATGGTCCGAGAGCGTCTCCACGTCCGTCCTTACTTTCCAGCCAAAAACACGTCGTGCGAGAGCGGGGCTGGCCATTGTTATGTCCACAATTGACCCTCCCCGCTGTCGCACGCACGTGTGTGTCGACCCCGTGTTAAGGATCAGCAGCCCCACCTCTACCGCCCATTCCTCCAGAGCCTGCCCCCGCGCATCGGTCACTGGAGATCCCCACGCTATGGACTTAGCGTTGAAGTCTCCAGCGACCAGCAGCTGCCCAGGGCGATTCTCGCCAAACAGGGAACCCACCTCATCAAGAAAAGTCTCGAACTCGGCTAGGCTCCTGTTAGGCGAAAAATATGCCCCAACCACCATCGTGTCCCCTAGATGTGTTGACACGAAGCCGCGGCCTTTGGTGATGTTTAGGTGAGGCGCTGATCCCGCTTGAGGTTGAGTGACCACTGCCACCAGTCCCTCTCTATCTCCAACCCAGTTGTCTCTGGAGGGGATCGAGTACGGTTCGGCTACTACTGCGACCTGTATCAACCACTCCGCCATGCTCTGGAGCAGGAGATCCTGAGCCCTAGCGGAGTGATTGATATTCGCCTGTAAGTATCGGGTGTCCATTCCTATTCAGTGGCCATCCGATCCTCCTCGACCCTGGGCTCAGGCCTTGGCGGGTGACTAGGCTGCGAGGGGGCTTTGGCTCTGTCGGCAGCAGGTGTCCTTCTTTTGGGTGGGTTACATGACAAACTTCCCACCCTGTGGCCCGCGGGGACGCCCGCCTCCGCGCACAGCACGCAGTGTACGGCCGCGTTGCAGTCGCGGGCGGTGTGGCCCGACCCGCTGCACCGGTAACACATGAGGCTGCGGTCCACCTCGGACTTGCACGCAGCTCGTACATGCCCCGCTTCCATGCATCGGAAGCATCGCATGGGCCGGGAATCGAGCAGCTTGACCTGCGCCGACACCCATCCCACGCGGAGACGTCCGGCCTGAGTCACCTTTTTCGCTGCCGCGATAGGGCACCGCAGCCATACAGTACCCAGTCCTGATGGGCCGATCGTGACTTCTCCGGCCTTGATGTCGTCTTCCGCGCAGCCGCCTTCTCTTGCAACCGCCGCGACCACCTCCGGAGATAGAACAGAATCGTCGAGGCCCGAGATGCGCATCTCAGCGCATTTAGTGGGCCTCGAGATCCGGACTACGGCAGGGTCCATCACCTCCCTGAGTTTGGTAGCGAGGGCGTCGGCCTTTTCGCCACTTTCACCGCCGGGAATCTCGAAAATGCGGGCATTCGTGGCAGTCCTTCGGATCCGAACGCCCGAGATCCCTAGCGTGTCGAGGTCTACCCGCTTTTTGGCCTCGCCGATGATGGCCGCGTACCTATCTCTATCGCTAGTAGTGTCTGTCATTGACTCCCGTAGCGTGAACACCACTGCTGTTGACCGAGGTAGGCGCAGCCTCCGGGCCTTCTTTTTTGGGGCTGCCTGGTTTGTAGGGCCAGCCTCCTTCTTCTTCTTCTTGGATTTGCCCTTCACCACGGTCCAGGGCTCGTTTGGCGTAGCAGGCGCAGGCGCAGGCGCAGTTGTTGCGGGGCCTGATTCTCCTGGGGCAGGGATGTTCCTGGGGGAATCTCCTTTTCTGCCTTGCTTCTTCCCTCGCTTTACGGCACCCGAGTAGGACGCTCTTTGAGAAGCGATGGGAAGGGCGTGGTCTCTTGAAGGAGCGCTTGCGAGGGCAGGGCCAGATTCTAGCTCTGTCCCCCCACTTTCACTTCGGGTAGCCCGCGGAGGCCGCACCCTCTTCTCCGGGAGGAGTCTGTCGCTGATTTCAGCCATGCGGGCGTCCAAATACGTCCCGACCTGGGCCATGACCACACGACAGATCTCCTCGGTTATAGGGATAGAAGCGGTGCTTTTGGCGCGATCGTCTATACGTCCCCTGGGGGAGGGCAGCGCAGGGGGCTGCACCTCCTCGTTGCGTCCGGGTGGTGAGGATGCAGGTCCACCCTGCTTCCGCATCCCCTCCAGTTGATGCTTGATATCAGCCATCTCCTTGCGTAGGCTGGCCATTTCCTTTCTCAGCCGGTCATTGTCGGCTTTCAGCCGCGCCGTTTCCTCGGAAACAGTGCGTTTGCTGAGTACAGCAAACGCATCCGATATGGCGGACGCGGCGTCTTTTAGGCACCGGATGTACCCGCCCTTCAAATTTTTTGAGGTGGCCGCCACTTTTTGAATGACAGCCACACTGTCTGCCACCTGCTCCCCAAGTTCTTTTGTGGCCTCATGATGCGGCCCAGGCGGAGAGGGAGTGCACTTGGAGAACCCTTGTCGGGTTCTGATGTGCATTTCTTCTAACTCTCTCTCCGCCTCGAGGCGGATCTCTTCATGCAAGGCGCGATTGTACGCCTCCTTAGCCTTGGCCAGGCCAACATATTTCCCCGTGGTAGGGGGCCGGCCTCTTCCTCTTCCTTTTGAGGCCTGCGACGAGCCCTCACTTGCGGTGGACGGACAGGACTCGTCCCCGCTAGATCCCGACTGGGAGCTGGAGAGGCGCGGCCTCTTACGGCTGTTCCGCCACATCCGACCGCTCGTTGTTGGGCAATCCGTTTCAGGTGGACCCAGCTCCTTTTCTGTGTCGGTCGGGCAGGCTTCTACTCTTTCTGCCTCGTGCTCAACTGCCTCTTCCGCATCCGATTGAAGCATTGGGGAGTTCGGTGATTTACACCCTCCCGCTGCGCCTACGGGCTTAAAAGGTGTCTGCGTCCTTGGGCGAGCCTTTCCTTTCCCTTTCTGTCCAGCTTTTGGCGGTGGCAGGTCCGTACTCTGGCGACTTGGGGAGGTCGCTGGTGATGAGTAGGAGGACCGCACAGTATACATGCTGTCGTCCGTATCCTGTGCGGAATCCCCACGTACTAGGATCCGCTCGTCCAGCCGGGTGAGGAGAACCTGCGCGACCCGCTCAAATTTGGCCTCGCGCCCACCCTCTCGCACCACGATCGGTGCACGCAGCTCCTCTCTTTGGGCGGAGTCCTTAGAGGTGGTGCCCTCGTCTCTCACTCCTATCTCGCGGGCTTCTCCCCCCTCTTCCGTCGTCTTACGACGTGTGAAGCGTCCGTGGCGGTCGCGTGTAGGGACGCTGGCCGCTTCCTTAGCCGGGATTTGAATTGCGGCTGAGTTCAAGTCAATTCGTGGACTTGGGTAGTCGGCGTAGAAATTTTCGCCATCTCCTCGTACAGGTGACCGCGCCAACGATGTGCGGGGCCGGAAGATTTCCTTCTCGGCCTCTGTGCCGTCGACGGTCGCCGCCTCACTTAAAGCTAAACTTATATCTAAGCCTATTCCTACTGTTTTTGGGTTTGACATATTGGTTTTGATTCCCACGAGTATGGGGGAAAAAACGGTCCACCCAGGCAGTGCCCCCTGTACCTGGGTAACCCTACATACACCGTGGGGGCGGGCGGTCCCACGGGAAAAAACCTAAAACTAGTGCGGGCCGGCCAATTAAGGCAAGCCCTCCGGTCCGCTATGCCACCCGTACCCCATTAACGCCTGTACTGGGGGTCGTTGGGACAACACAGCGGGTTCCGGGATTTGAGGAGAGCTGGCGTAGACTCCCCTATCGGTAGTTCCCAGTCTAGGAACTACCCTCGGTTACCCATTTACGGGTAAACCACTGCTCGGTTCCTCCTCTGCGCCCTCTGCTCAGTCAGAGGGACGCGAGGAGAACCACCTCAGGCAGGCCTCTGCAGGCCCCGCCGGGGTGTGCCGCTCTTCGTCTGGTCCCTCCCCCCTCGCCTTTCCGGTATGGGTAGCCCTGTCCGGTATAGCCTCGGGGATCACAGGAACACGCAAGCCCCCCCACCACGACAAGGTGGCAGCACGTCGGGAGGGAACCTAACCTAACCTAACCTAACCTAACCTAACCTAACCTAACCTAACCTAACCTAACCTAACCTAACCTAACCTAACCTAACCTTTTTTTTTTTTTTTTTTGTTGACGAAGTGGAAATGCATTTACGCATCCCCCCCAGGCCCGGGGCAGGCCAAACGGGGGGGTATGTGGGACTCACCCCTCAACGGGAGGGGAATACCCACTAAAACCACTCCGGCGTTACCGTCTCTGCCGTTATGGGGACGCCATGGGGTCGCGAGCATTCTACCACGACGTCCCCCGGCGGCCCCGGCTATACTATGCCGGGGCACCCGCCAATGGAGGGGAGAGTCAGCAACCTAACCTAACCTAACCTAACCTAACCTAACCTTTTTTTTTTTTTTTTTTCGAGGGGAAATGCGTTACGCATCCCGTCCTTAAGGTGGTAGTAAAGGACGGGTATGTGGGACTCCTGGTCTCCAGCCTACCCACTAAAACCCCTCGGTGCGACCTCGCTCCGCCTGGAGTGGGGCTAGGGGAACGCTTGGCGCTTACCCCGGCACCCACATGGCGTGCTGCCCGTTTGGGCCCAGCTCTGCTTTTAGCCTACCCCCTCACCATGAGGCGACCTCACCTAGAGCCGCCTTTTCACCTCGGGACGATGCTCGTCGGGCAGCCAATCTCCCAATCAGCTGCCCGAGGTCCCGGTTAGGGCAGTATAAGGCGGTCGTAGGCGGCCCGCCTTCGCCCTGGTCTTCTTCGGCGGATAGGTGGCGCGAGGGGGTCGTCCTCTCGCTCTCTCTCCGCCGCCTCCTTCTGGGACATGACGGCGTTGGAAAATGCAACGACCGCCTCCCATGCGGCCCTGCTGCGTGCCATCGCGCCAGCTATGGCCGGCAGCGACAGATCCGCCCCGATGGCCGCGATAAGCTCGCGTCGCGGTGCTTCCCACGTGGGGCACACGGCGCGGGTGTGCTGCGCCGTGTCTTCGTCTCCACCCGTACAGTGTTTGCACACCGTGGTCTCCTCGCGGCGGGCCACCTGACACAGGTATCTGCCGAAGCATCCGTGCCCTGTCAGTACCTGTGTTAGGTGGAACGTCATTTCGCCATAGTCACGGCCTAGCCAGTCCCTGAGGACTGGCCGTACGGCGCCCACCACCTCCCGGCTTGCGCTTGGGGCCTGTAGTCGTTCGTCCCACTTCCGGAGGAGGTCCTCCCTGGCTTCGTCCCTCCAGAGCTTGATCTCCTCCGGATGTGGCCGATTGCCCTCCGCTCGCTCTGCTGCTACCCGCCAGTAGACCGCCGCAAGGACCCCGGCTTCGAGGTCCCACGGCGGGCTACCGGCCAGTAGGGTTGCCGCCTCAAAGGAGACCGTCCTGAACGCTCGTATCGCCCTAGTGGCTATGACCCGTTGGGGTCTGCGCAACAGGGCCACGTTGCGAGCGTTCAGGGCCTCTGCCCAGATGGGAGCCCCGTACATGGCCATAGAGCGCACAACCCCCTGGTACAGGCGGCGGCATGCACTACCCGGCCCCCCGATGTTCGGGAGCAGCCCCCCAAGTGCTCCGGCTGCAGCCACCAGCTTTGGCGCCTTGCGGGCAAAGTGCTCCGTAAACCTCCATCGGCCATCAAGGACAATACCTAGGTATCGCAGCGTCGACTCAATGGCGATGGAGGTCCCACCCACAATGATGGCTAGACCAGGAGGCGGCGCGTTTCGAGGCCCATGGAAGAAGAGGGCCTCGGACTTGCTTAGGGCCACCTCGAGCCCCAGGGCCCTAATGCGGCTCACAACGTGAGCAACCCCCGCTGTGCCCAGAAGGATGGCTTGTCTATGGGTGCTCCCGCTCGCGGTGACGAGAGTGTCGTCGGCGTAACAAAGTACGTTGACGCCCCGCAGGTTGGTACCGCGGAGCACCCAGTCGTATCCGATGTTCCACAGGAGTGGTCCGAGGACAGACCCCTGTGGAACACCGCATGTGACCCTCCTGTTCGACCACCCATTGTGTGTCGGATACCCAATGGCCCGATCCCGGAAGTAATCCTCCACTAAGATTTGCAGGTACCGGGGCACACCGTGGTACTGCAGCGCTGCATTGACTGTCTCGAAGGGCAGGGTGTTAAAGGCATTCGCTATGTCTAGCGACACTGCCAACATCACTCCGCCCTGCGAGACAGCCTCCTCGGCGAGGACCCTCAACCGCGCAATAGCGTCTATAGTTGACCTCTCCCGCCGGAAGCCGTACTGGCAGTCGTGCAGGTCGGGTCCTACCTCCTCGAGGTGCTTGACGAGCCGGGCAGCGATCACCCGCTCGAAGAGCTTGCCCATCTCGTCAAGCAAGACGATGGGTCGATAGGCCGACGGCGACTCCGCTGGACGCCCGTCCTTTTGAAGAAGGACGAGCTTACCCGTCTTCCAGCTTCGCGGGAACTGACCTCGGTCAAGGCATGCGCTGAAGAGGGTCCTCACCCTCTCCTCCAGCTCCTCCGCCGCAAGCGCGAGCACCAAGACACGTCCGGGCACACCGTCTGGTCCAGGGGCGCCGTTTTTCATCTTCATCCTTAAGATTGCGGCCCCGAGCTCCGCCTCCGTTACAGGCGGTGCGTCGCTCTCATATCCCGGTGAGTTCCCGCCCATCGCCGGTGGATGCCATGTTCCCCTTTCGGGGAACAGGACGGAGAGAATCCGCTCTAGGAGGAGGGGCTCGAGAGTACTGGTCAGCGGGGGGGCCCAAGGCCGGAGTTTTGCCCTTACAGTCTTGTAAGGGCGCCCCCATGGGTGAAGGTCCAGCATCTCCAGCCACTCCTTCCACGCTGCCTCCTTCGCCCGTGCTATTTCCGCCTGTAGCTGGTGGCATTTGGCGCGGTAGTCAGCGTATAGCGCCTCCTCCCTGGCTGGGTCTCGCACCCTTCTCCGCCTGCTCCTGGTGTACTGGCGGCGCGCCTTCGTGCACTCGTTCCGTGAGACGCGGATCTCCTCGCGCCACCAGTACACGCGACGACGAGGCGGGGTCGGCCTTGCTCGGGGCATTGCGGCATCGCAAATCCGGTGCAGGGCAGCCGTCTGATGGTCGGCCTCTGTGTCGACGTCGTCTATGGACCCAGCCCTGACCTGCCAGGTCTCGACAAGGGCTGCCTCTTGGGCCATCTCCCTGTCATATTGGGCCAGGCGCCAGCGCGGCCCTTCCCCTATGACTGGGGGTCGGCTCGTACTCCTCGGAGTGTGAGGGGGCGTGGAGACCTCGAATCGGATGTACCGATGGTCCGAGAGCGTCTCCACGTCCGTCCTCACCTTCCAGCCTGTAACACGTCGTGCGAGAGCGGGGCTGGCCATTGTTATATCGACAATTGACCCTCCCCGCTGTCGCACGCACGTGTCTGTTGATCCCCTGTTGAGGATCAGCAGCCCCACTTCCACCGCCCATTCCTCCAAAGCCTGCCCCCGCGCGTCTGTCGCTGGAGATCCCCACGCTATGGACTTAGCGTTGAAGTCTCCAGCGACGAGCAGCTGCCCAGGGCGATTTCCGCCGAACAGGGAACCCACCTCGTCAAGAAAGGACTCGAACTCGGCGAGGCTCCTGTTCGGCGAGAAATACGTCCCGACCACCATCGCTTCAATCGTTCTGTGGCCAGCACTTGGCTCTGCAAGCCTTTCGCCCCACTTCAGAAGGAGGGTATCGCGGGATTCCGACCTCCAGCGCCTTACCTCTTCCGAGAGGGGCTGCTCACCTCTGGACCGGGCTTCCGCGCAACGCCGGTAGACTTCGGCTAGCACTCCAGCGTCCAGATCCCACGGCGGGTTCCCAGCCAGCACACAAGCTGCCTCTGCGGAGATGGTTCGGTACCCCCTCACGGACCTGAGAGCAATGACCCTCTGCGGCCTCTGTAGCGCCTTTATGTTGTGGCTACTCAGTGAGTCCACCCAGATGGGAGCTCCATAGAGTGCCATCGAGCGCACTACTCCTGTGTACAGCCGGCGGCAGGTTGCGTTCGGCCCTCCTACGTTTGGTAGCAGCCTCCCCAGAGCTCCGGCCGCTCCGATAAGTTTTGGAGCGAGACGCTGAAAATGCGCATGAAAGCTCCATCGGCTATCGAGGACAAGTCCTAGGTACTTCATTGTCGGCCCGATGCCGATGGAAACTCCTCCCACTATCAGATGTGCGTCAGCTGGAGGCCGCCTGCGAGGCCCATGGAAGCACACCGCTTCTGATTTTTCGAGCGCGACCTGCAAGCCCAGTCGTTTTATTCGGTCCACTACATGGGCCACCGCTGGTGCGGCAAGAACTACTGCCTGGCGATAGCTGCCGCCGCGGGCCGTTACGAGCGTATCGTCAGCGTAACAGACCACGTCGACCCCTGGTAGCATTGCCCCCCGGAGCACCCAGTCATATCCGATGTTCCACAGGAGAGGACCGAGAACCGACCCCTGTGGAACACCGCACGACACCTCTCTTTGGCTCCACCCCTGACTTGTTCGGTACCTAACTACCCTTTCAGAGAGGTATGTCTCCACCACCCGGCACAGGTACCCGGGAAGACCGTGGTATTTCAGCGCCTCTTTTATGGTGCCCCAGGGCAGGGTGTTGAAGGCATTGGCAATGTCTAAGGAGACCGCCACAACAACCTCACCCTGGGACACAGCATCATTGGCGAGGGCCCTCACTCGAGCAATAGCGTCGATGGTGGATCTGGCCCGCCGGAAACCAAACTGTCGCTCGCTCAGATCCGGCCCAGTGCACTCCAGGTGTCGGCTGAGGCGAGCCGCCACCACCCGTTCGAAAAGTTTGCTCACCTCGTCCAGCAAAACAATCGGTCGATATGCGGATGGTGACTCAACCGGGCGACCCTCTTTCCGAACGAGAACGAGTTTACCCGCCTTCCAGCATCTAGGGATTGTGCTCTGGTTTAGACACGCACTGAAGAGTGCCCTCACCCGCACCTCAAGTGGACCGCCTAGTGCCAGCGCCCAGGCGCGCCCAGGGATGCCATCCAGGCCTGGAGCGGTATTCTTGGCTTTGAGCCTCAGCACCACCGCTCCTAGCTCACCCTCGGTAACTTCTGGCACCTCCAAGTCATCGGCATCGGCGGCATTTAGAGCCGGCGCCATGGCTGGCGGGACGTGCACTGGCACTTCGGGGAACAGGGTCTCCACTAGGTGTTCCAGAAATTGCGGCTGGAGGGTTTCCGTAAGTGGTGGGGCCCATGAACGGAGCTTGCGTCTCACTGCTTTATATGGCCGTCCCCATGGGTTGCTGTTCAGCGTTTCCAGCATAGCTTGGTGCCCGTTCTCCTTGGCTTTTGCAATAGCGGCACGCAGACACCGGGCCATTTCTAAGTAGCGGGCGTGCAGTCCCGCTTCTTCTGGATGGGCCTCTCCAGAGTCACTCAGGCGCCTTCGCCTACGGCACCTGGTGTACTCGCGCCTTGCCGCAGCACAGTCACTGCGTAATTGCGCTATTTCCGCGTTCCACCAGTACACCTGGCGCCGAGGTAGGCGTGACTTAGCCCGGGGCATGGCCGCATCGCAGACACGCACCATAGCATTGCCGAGCCATCTTGCTTCCTGTTCCACCTCGATCTGGTCTTGGGGCACAGCTGCCCAGGACTGCACAATGGCCGCCTCCTCCAAAAGATCCTTGTCCAGACATCTAATAGACCAGCGCGGGCCGTCTCCACCTCGGGAAAGGTTTTGCCCGTCCGAGACATCGCCTGAGGGCGTAGAGACGTTATACCGAATGTACCGATGATCTGAGAGCGTCTCTACGTCCTCCAGCACCTCCCAGTTCCGGATTAGGCGTGCAAGGCCAGGGTCGGCAAAAGTGACATCGACGATGGAACTACCTTGATGACGCACACACGTGTGGGCCGTTCCCTGGTTAAGGACGACGAGTCCCGCAGCCACCGCCCATTCCAGCAGTGCCGTCCCACGGACATCGGTCACGGGTGATCCCCAGGCCTGCGACTTGGCATTCAGGTCCCCGGCGACGAGCACATGGCTAGGGTGTCTTCCCCCGACCAGGACGCCGACCTCCGCAAGAAATTGCTCGAATTCCGCAAGAGGCCGATTTGGTGAGAAGTACACCCCTATCATCAGGGTCTGCCCCAGCATGACGGCAACATACCCTCGACCCCTTGCAACCGTGCTTAAGGACGGGGCGCCAGCGGCTGCCTGGCTAATAACGACTACCGTACCGTCCTGGTCACCAATCCAGTCATCTCTCTTTGGGATGGAGTAGGGTTCGGAGACTATGGCCACCTGGATTAACCACTCCGCCATGCTCTGAACCAGGAGGCCTTGGGCACTGGCGCAGTGGTTCAGATTGGTCTGCAGGAAGTTCGTGGCCATTATTCGGTGACCATAGACTCCACCTGGGCGGGGGCATTTGCACCCGGTGTGGCAGCCTGCGAGGGGGCCCTAGGGCCATCGCCAGTCTGCCTTCTACTTGCCCTGACCGGAGGGGCACAGAGTTTGCTCCCTAGCATGTGGTTTGCTGGTTTGCCCGCTGCTGCGCACAGCGCACAATGTGGCGCACCAGAGCACTGACCAGCCTTATGGCCAGGCTGAGCACAGCGGAAGCAAAGACTGCTGTGGTCCACTTCAGCAGTGCACTTTTCCCTCACATGCCCTACCTGAAGACACTTATAGCATCGGGTGGGCCGAGCATCGAGCAGTTTGGCCTGGGCAGAGACCCATCCCACCAAGAGCCTGCCAGTCTCTGTGATTTTCTTGGCAGCCATCACTGGGCAGCTAATCCAGACAGAGCCAAGACCGGAGTAACCCTCCCTTATCATACCCGCCTTGATGCTTTCCTGGGAGCACTGCCCGACCTTTGACACGGCTTCGACGACGTCGCTCACCGCCACTGAATCATCCAGGCCGGTGATTCGCACTTCTGCGCACTTAACCGGCCTGGAGATCTGGAGTACGTCTTGGCTGAAGTGCTGCCTTAGTTGCTTCGCCAGCTCGTCTGCCTTGCCACCGCTAGCCACTCCAGGCACCTCCAGCATCCGGGCACCATTTGCCGCTCGCCGGAACCGCAGTCCGCTTTCAATGTTGAGGGCCGCCATGTCGAGCTTGCCTTTGGCCTCCTTCATCACCTTTGCGTATGTGAGCCCATGCTCCTCCGCTCCCGGCTGAAGCTTTAAGACCACAGCGGCCGATCGAGGGGGGCGAAGCTTTCGAGGCTTGGCTCGCGCAGGAAGCGTAGCTGTTGTATTCGCCACCGCCACGGTCCCCGTACTTTTGGGATTTTTTCGCTTCTTTCGAGCCACCACGTTCCATGCTTCTTGCGCAGGCCCCTGCTCCGTCATTTGCGTGGGCACCCGCGAGGGCACTTGTGCAGGCACTAGCGCAGGCACTAGTGAGGACGGGCCGGCCTCCATCGTAGTAGGCACCCGCTGCGTTGTCCTCTTGGTGGGGACTTGGTTAGTGGCCTTTGTCCTCTTGGTCGGTTTTCTTGAGCTTTCAACACCGGCAGCTGGGGCTCCTGCTACGTCTGTCACGAGAGATGGTCGGACAACTGGATGAGCTGATAACCTTGCCTCGAGCCTGGCCTCTACAATCGCACCAACCTGTGCAAGGAATTCTTGCTTGAAACGCTCCATGTGAGCAAGAACTGTTCCGCGCGTTTCCTCTGGCACGCTGCTCTTCTGCGCTACCGGTGCCATCAGTGGCTGCTGGCTTTGCACGTCCAGTCTCAGCTGCAGAAACTCCTTGCGGGTTTCCGCTAGGTCCCTCCGCAGGCGGTCATTATCGGCCTGCAGCCTCTTGGTCTCATCCGACTGCGACCTGTTGGCCAACTCTATCACAGCCACCTTAATGGCCTCGGCAGCTTCCTTAAGGTCTCTAATGAAGGTCCCTTTAAGGTTCTTAGACCTGCCAGCCAGTGACTGGATCAGGGACGCACTGTCCAAAACCCTGGTCGTCAGTTCGGCAGCTAGCGCCCCACCGGTAGTGGTAGTGCCTCTTGAAGCAGAGGGTAAAGGTGAGGGGGGAGTTAGCCGCGGATCGCGAGAGAGACCTTGTCGGGTTTGGCTGTATGCCTTTTGGACCTCTCTCTCCGCCTCGAGCCGAATCTCCTCGCTTAGGGCGCGGTTGTAGGCCTCCTTTGCCTTGGCTAGGCCCACATATTTCCCAGTGGTGGGACGACGACCTTGCCTTTTCGAGGCCTGCGAGGCCTGCGACGAGCCCTTGCTTGCGGCGGACGGACAGGACTCGTCCCCGCTGGATATCGACTGGGAGCTGGAGTGGCGTGGCCTCTTACGGTCGTTCCGCCACATCCGACCGCTCGTTGTTGGGCAATCCGTATCAGGTGGACCCAGCTCCTTTCCCGTGTTAGTCGGGCAAGCCTCTGCTCTTTCTGCCTCGGGCTCAGGTGCTTCCTCCGCATCCGATTGTGCCATTGAGGAGTTCGGTGATTTACACCCTCCCGCTGCGCCTCTGGACTTAAAAGGTGTCTGCGTCCTTGGGCGAGCCTTTCCTTTTCCTTTCGGTCCAGATTTTGGCGGTGGCAGGTCCGTACTCTGGCGACTTGGGGAGGTCGCTGGCGCTGGCTCGAACCTAACCTAACCTAACCTAACCTTTTTTTTTTTTTTTTTTTTTTTTTGACGGAGTGGAAATGCCTTACGCATCCCCCCGGGCCCGGGGCAGGCCATAATGGGGGGTATGTGGGACTCACCCCTCTACAGGAAGGGCATACCCACTAAAACCACTCCGGCGTTACCGTCACTGCCGTTTTGGGGACGCCTTGGGATCGCGACCATGCCACCATGACGTCCTCCGGCGGCCCCGGCTACACCATACCGGGGCACCCGCGCCAAAGGAGGGGAGAGTCAGCAACGCTTGACCCTCCCCCCAGACGTGTAGGGCCGTGCAATGTGGGTCCCCAACCCACTGGCCCTACTGGAACCTAACCTTTTTTTTTTTTTTTTTTTTACGAGGGGAAATGCGTTACGCATCCCGTCCTTAAGGTGGTAGTAAAGGACGGGTATGTGGGACTCCTGGTCTCCAGTCTACCCACTAAAACCCCTCGGTGTGCCCTCGCTCCGCCTGGAGTGGGGCTAGGGGAACGCTTGGCGCCTACCCTGGCTCTCACATATGGCGTCGTGCCCTTTCGGGCCCGGCTCTGCGGGCTTCTGAGCCCACCCCCTCACCATGAGGCGACCTCACCTATGGCCGCCTTTCCACCTCGGGACATTTCTCGTCGGGCAGCCAATCTCCCAATCAGCTGCCCGAGGTCCCGGTTAGGGCGGTATAAGGCGGTCGTAGGCGGCCCGCCTTCGCCCTGGTCTTCTTCGGCGGATAGGTGGGGCGAGGGGGTCGTCCTCTCGCTCTCTCTCCGCCGCCTCCTTCTGGGACATGACGGCGTTGCAAAATGCAACGACCGCCTCCCATGCGGCCCTGCTGCGTGCCATCGCGCCAGCTATGGCCGGCAGCGACAGGTCCGCCCCGATGGCCGCGATAAGCTCGCGTCGCGGTGCTTCCCACGCGGGGCACACGGCGCGGGTGTGCTGCGCGGTGCCTTCCTCTGCGCCCGTGCAGTGTTTGCATATTGTGGACTCCTCCCGGCGGGCCACCCGGCACAGGTATCTGCTGAAACATCCGTGGCCGGTAAGTACCTGTGTCAGGTGGAACGTCATCTCGCCGAAGTCGCGGCCTAACCAGTCCCTAAGGACCGGCCGTACGGCGCCCACCACCTCCCTGCTTGCGCTTGGGGCCTGCAACCTTTCGTCCCACTTCCGGAGGAGGTCCTCCCTGGCTTCGTCCCTCCAGACCTTGATCTCCTCGGGATGTGGCCGATTGCCCTCCGCTCGCTCTGCTGCTACTCGCCAGTAGACCGCCGCAAGGACCCCGGCTTCGAGGTCCCACGGCGGGCTACCGGCCAGTAGGGTTGCCGCCTCAAAGGAGACCGTCCTGAACGCTCGTATCGCCCTAGTGGCTATGACCCGTTGGGGTCTGCGCAACAGGGCCACGTTGCGAGCGTTCAGGGCCTCTGCCCATATGGGAGCCCCGTACATGGCCATAGAGCGCACAACCCCCTGGTACAGGCGACGGCATGCGCTGCCCGGCCCCCCGATGTTCGGGAGCAGCCCCCCGAGTGCTCCGGCTGCAGCCACCAACTTTGGCGCCTTGCGGGCAAAGTGCTCCGTGAACCTCCATCGCCCATCGAGGACAATGCCTAGATAGCGAAGCGTCGGCTCGATGGCGATGGAGGTACCCCCCACAACGATCGCCAGGCCAGGAGGCGGCGCGTTTCGAGGCCCATGGAAGAAGAGGGCCTCGGACTTGTTTAGGGCCACCTCGAGCCCCAAGGCCCTAATGCGGCTCACCACGTGGGCAACCCCCGCTGTGCCTAGCAGGACGGCTTGTCTGTGGGTGCTCCCGCTCGCGGTGACGAGAGTGTCGTCGGCGTAACAGAGTACGCCGACGCCCCGCAGGTTGGTACCGCGGAGCACCCAGTCGTATCCGATGTTCCACAAGAGTGGTCCAAGGACCGACCCCTGTGGAACACCGCATGTGACCCTCCTGTTTGCCCATCCGTTTTGGGCCGGGTAGACGATGGCCCGATCCTGAAAATAGTCTCCCACCACGTTTTGTAGGTACCGGGGCACACCGTGGTACTTCAGCGCTGCCTTGACTGTCTCGAAAGGCAGGGTGTTGAAAGCATTTGCTATGTCTAGCGACACTGCTAACATCACTCCGCCCTGCGAGACAGCCTCCTCGGCGAGGACCCTTAACCGCGCAATGGCATCTATCGTCGACCTTTCCCGCCGGAAGCCGTACTGGCAGTCGTGCAGGTCGGGTCCTACCTCCTCGAGATGCTCTACGAGACGGGCAGCAATCACCCGCTCGAAAAGCTTGCCCATCTCGTCAAGCAAGACGATGGGGCGGTAGGCCGACGGCGACTCCGCTGGGCGCCCGTCCTTCTGAATAAGGACGAGCTTGCCCGTCTTCCAGCTTCGCGGGAACTGACCTCGGTCGAGGCATGCGCTGAAGAGGGCCCTCACCCTCTCCTCCAGCTCTTCTAATTGGAGCGCGAGCACCACGACACGCCCAGGCACACCATCAGGTCCAGGGGCGCCATTCTTTGCCTTAAGCCTTAGGATGGCGGCCCCAAGCTCCGCCTCTGTTACCGGCGGTGCGTCGTCCTCATTTTCCGGTGGGTTCCCGCCCATCGCCGGTGGATGGTATGTACCCCTTTCGGGGAACAGGACGGAAAGGATTCGCTCTAGGAGGAGGGGCTCGAGACTGCTGGTCAGCGGGGGGGCCCAAGGCCGGAGTTTTGCCCTTACAGTTTTGTAAGGGCGCCCCCATGGGTGTTGGTTCAGAGTCTCCAGCCACTCCTCCCCCGCCGCTTCCTTCGCCTGAGCGATGTCCGTCTGCAGCTGGTGGCATTTTGCTCGGTAGGCAGCGTATAGCGCCTCCTCCCTGGCTGGGTCTCGCACCCTTCTACGTCTGCTTCTGGTGTATAGGCGGCGCGCCGCTGTGCACTCGCTCCGTGACACGCGGATCTCCTCGCGCCACCAATACACGTGACGACGAGGCGGAGTCGGCTTAACTCGGGGCATTGCGGTATCGCATATTCTGTGAAGGGCAGAGACCTGAAGCTCCGTCTCGGCATCGATGTCAACTATAGGGCCAACCTTAATCTGCCAGGTCTCGACGAGGGCTGCCTCTTGCGCCATTTCCCTGTCGAGTTGCCGCAGCTGCCACCGCGGCCCTTCCCCAGCAGGGGGTCGATTCGTGCTCCTCAGGGTGAGGGGGAGCGTGGAGACCTCGAATCGGATGTAGCGATGGTCCGAGAGCGTCTCCACGTCCGTCCTTACTTTCCAGCCAAAAACACGTCGTGCGAGAGCGGGGCTGGCCATTGTTATGTCCACAATTGACCCTCCCCGCTGTCGCACGCACGTGTGTGTCGACCCCGTGTTAAGGATCAGCAGCCCCACCTCTACCGCCCATTCCTCCAGAGCCTGCCCCCGCGCATCGGTCACTGGAGATCCCCACGCTATGGACTTAGCGTTGAAGTCTCCAGCGACCAGCAGCTGCCCAGGGCGATTCTCGCCAAACAGGGAACCCACCTCATCAAGAAAAGTCTCGAACTCGGCTAGGCTCCTGTTAGGCGAAAAATATGCCCCAACCACCATCGTGTCCCCTAGATGTGTTGACACGAAGCCGCGGCCTTTGGTGATGTTTAGGTGAGGCGCTGATCCCGCTTGAGGTTGAGTGACCACTGCCACCAGTCCCTCTCTATCTCCAACCCAGTTGTCTCTGGAGGGGATCGAGTACGGTTCGGCTACTACTGCGACCTGTATCAACCACTCCGCCATGCTCTGGAGCAGGAGATCCTGAGCCCTAGCGGAGTGATTGATATTCGCCTGTAAGTATCGGGTGTCCATTCCTATTCAGTGGCCATCCGATCCTCCTCGACCCTGGGCTCAGGCCTTGGCGGGTGACTAGGCTGCGAGGGGGCTTTGGCTCTGTCGGCAGCAGGTGTCCTTCTTTTGGGTGGGTTACATGACAAACTTCCCACCCTGTGGCCCGCGGGGACGCCCGCCTCCGCGCACAGCACGCAGTGCACTGGAACCTAACCTAACCTAACCTAACCTAACCTAACCTAACCTAACCTTACCTAACCTAAAGAAAGAAAGACAGGCTACGATTGTGTTGGTGGTACAATAGACAAAAAAAAAAAAAAAAAAAAAAAAAAAAAAAAAAAAAAAAAAAAAAAAAAAAAAAAAAAAAAAAAAACTATTTACAACTTATACAAATTTACCTTATACAATTTATCAGTCACAGTGCTGGTCCATATTGACCAACACATTTAGCTACCTCCAACAATGTTTCTTGCCATCAGGACTCCCGTTAACAAGCAAGTGGGCGGTTAGTCTCCCGTTAAAATAAAAAAAAATTCTGATACCAAAACAAACGGTAAGGCGAAGCATCGGGGAGTGGGAAGCGGCGTGTAGCGACTCCACCCCCGCCCTTACAACCTCGGCCATTACAATGACAGGGGGTCGATGTTACTCTGCGTCCGTAGGAACTACCTTAGATAACCCTACACGTGATCCCCGGGTGGTGCTAAAAGAGTAACAAAATTGGCAGCTGCACTGTCCCTTCTGGACCTCGCAGCACTCACTGGATTCAGAATTATTTTTTCTCCCGCTGCCACTTAACTGGAAAAGAGATGCCGACAAGCACTGTTAACAAAGATGCTCCCCGGAGCCACACTACAATAGACATAGGACCCTCCATTCGGGTCTGCTCATTGAACATAGAAGGTATCAGCCTTTCTAAAGCAGAATGCATGCAGAAATCACTGGTAGAATATGACATTGACGTCGCCCTTATCCAGGAAACCCACACAAAAGACACCAACCAGCTGCATCGCCGAGGAGTGATTCAGGACTACGTTCTGATTGCAGCAACGTACCACGGACAGTATGGCACTGCAGTATATGTCCGTCAGTCTATCGCAGGTACTTGCTCCTTGATTATTAATGGAACAAAAGTAGAAAATATTGCTACCACAATTGTCCAGGTGGGTGAACTACAGATCTGCAACGTCTACAAGCCACCGAACAGTAACTGGCCAGACCCTGTCCTGCCTAAACTTACCCACCCAGCTTTGTACGCGGGGGATTTTAACAGCCACCATACAAGCTGGGGGTATTCGAAGACCGACCACAACGGTGAAAAAGTGATGGAGTGGGCCGACGGAGCCAACAACTTCCTCGTGTTCGACAGCAAGAGTAGGGGGACATTCAGGTCTGCGAGATGGGGTAGGGATTATAACCCTGACCTGGTCTTCACCACAAAAGACGACGAAGACAATCCGGTGCCAACCCAAAGAACTGTTCTTGGAGAGTTTCCGCATAGCCAGCACCGCCCAGTCGTACTTGACGTAGGCCTGAAAATCCCTATTGTGCCATCATACCCGGTTCCTCGCTGGAATTACCAGAAGGCAAGATGGGAAGATTTTAGAAGTAAGCTGGATAATGGCGTCAGGTGGATAACACCTATCCCACAGAACTACGACCGCTTCCGGAAGCTAGTCCTAGCAACTGCCAAAGAATTTATCCCGCGCGGATTCCGCCGGAGATACGTACTGGAACGAAAACACAGAGGCTTTATGGAGAGACTTCCTACTAACTGGAAACCGTACCACAGGCCATGAAATCATCAAGTCCCTAGACGATGCCCGAAGAGCTAAGTGAGAGAAAACCGTCGAAAAGATGAACTTCACCCACTCCAGCAAGAAAGCATGGCACCTGGTGAGAAAGCTGACTGACGGCTCTGCTATAAAAAGCCCCAAGCCAAAAGTAAGTCCAAACACCATCGCTGACAGAATGATCAGGCTATCAAAGGCACCCAACCACAAGGTCCATTCAAAGAAGATCCGTAAGGAGCTCTCTACACTCAAGTCCCTTACAACTCCCACCGACGCTTATAGTCTGCCAATCACCGAGGACGAAATCACAAACGCCATGACCCATATCTCGATGGACAAAGCCTGCGGAGACGATGATATCTTCCCGGAGTTCCTTATCCACAGCGGATCGAGGACATGAGCTTGGTTGGCGACGTTCTACAGCGCTATAATTGACTCTGGCCAAGTGCCCACTGCTCTCAAACGGTCTAAAGTAATTGCCATCCTCAAACCGGGAAAACCTAACGACAGAGCTGATAGCTTTAGACCGATCGCCCTCTTAAGTGTGGTTTATAAATTATTGGAAAGACTTGTTTTCAATCGCATCCACGACACCATCAACGCAATTACCCCTCCTGAGCAGGCCGGCTTCAGGCCCTCTCGTAGTTGCTGCGACCAGGTTCTTGCACTAACGACACATATAGAGAACGGGTTCAACAAAAAGCTTAAATCTTCTGCAGCATTTATCGACCTGACGGCTGCATACGATACAGTCTGGCGTCAAGGATTGCTGTATAAGCTCTTGAAAACAATTCCTTGCATGAAGATCTACAGACTTATCGAGAGCACCCTCACTAATAGGCCTGTGCAAGTTTTCCTCGGATATGAATCCAGCAGCGTCAGGGTTCTAAACAATGGTCTCCCCCAGGGCTCGGTCCTGGCCCCACTACTTTTTAACCTATATATTCACGACCTCCCTGCTACTGCATCGCGGAAGTTTGGATACGCCGACGACCTGGCTCTTATCACCCAACACCAGTGTATGGAAGCTACCGAACCAATCTTAGAAAAAGTCCTGTCAATACTGGGTGACTTCTTTTCCCAATGGCGCTTGTGCCCAAATCCCACAAAGACTGAAGTGTGCTGCTTCCATCTTAATAACAAGCTTGCAGAGAAGCCACTGACTGTATCGTTTAAGGGCTCAATCTTGACGCACAATACAAGCCCTAAGTACCTGGGAGTCACACTCGATAGAAGTCTAACTTATAAATATCACCTAAAGAAGGTAGCAGCCAAACTAAAGGCCAGAAACAACATTGTCCAGAAGCTCACAGGAACTAGCTGGGGAGCTACTGCCTCTTGCCTTCGAACTACAGCTCTGGCACTGGTGTACTCAACGGCCGAGTACTGTGCTCCCGTGTGGATGAATAGTGCTCACGTCTCATCCATTGACACACAGCTAAACCACACTCTCCGACTCATAACAGGCTGTCTCATGCCCACCCCCTCCCACTGGCTTCCTGCTCTCAGCCACATAGCTCCAGCACCCCTTAGAAGAGAAAGGAGCCTTAACCGAGAAGCCTTTAAAACTTACAGCAGCCACAATCTGCCGAGTCACGAAGACCTTGCAGACTTCGGGCTTAAAAGGTTAAAGTCCAGGAATCCTCCGGCACTGCTGATGTCCAACAAACAGGACCCCTGGAGCTTGGAGGAGGCATGGCTTCAGGAATGGGCACCCAAATCAGACCATCGATCACATAGTCACGGAGTGCCCCTTAACTAAATACACAGGCCAATTAGACGATTTCAATGACCTCTCCCTGTCAGCAGCTGCCCACCTGAAACGGGCAAAATTCTGAAGCGCTCGGTTTTTTCATTCTTTTAATTAATTCGACTTTTTTTTCCCAATTCCAGCGTATATAATGCCATACGATAAATAAAATAAATTACAATGACAGAGCAGGCTGGCCCTGTGAAGCCCAAATTAATACAATCGCAAGAAAATAAAATAACTACCGCGCAAAAGATCCCCAGTCCACCAAGAAGGGTCTACACTAGGGATTGCAATCCGGTCCGGCGGATCCGGTACTTTTTGGCGGCCACCGGATCCGGTAAAAATTTACCGGATCCGGACTGAAGAGACGCCACAACAGACATACAATGCGGACCATCCAACCCAAGAAAGCTGATGTCAAGAATCAATATTATCTAGATCTAGTTAAGCTTTAAAGAACGACGTCTTTCTTAATTATTCTTTGAGACGTTAATTGTGTTTAATGGTTAATTATGTTTGTTTGGCCAAACTAGAAAAACAGTTTTTTTCAATTAACGTTATTACAATTATAACATGTCTCTTACCTAGTATTTAAAGTGCAATGTGATGTGATATATGATTATTGATTAGATTTCTTTATGTATGATTAATATTACAGGGATTAAGGAAGTATAGTATTTTATTATTGTTGATGTTACCTATTATCGTATTAATAAAGTTGATTAAATATTACATGGTAGAGAAGAACAGTGGGGTCAAAGTTAAAAGAACGATCATGAATCATGATCCAATACACCATATTAGTAGTAAATTTTTAGATTTGACAATTACAACTTGAAAAAAGTCCCTTTATGAAAGTGTTTGTTTTATTATTTATTAAAAAAAAAAAAAAAGTTTAATTTTGTTATCTTTCCTATGAGACAAGATTACCATGTCTTTATGTGTGGCTGTAAGTAGTTAATGTTATTAAGTTAAGGCTAAATATTATTGAAGCAGATGCTTAAATTTTCATCTTAATGTGAAATTTGTGGCTAGTGAGACTGATTTTTGGCATAATAAGGGTGATTTTTAACGCTAAACCATTGTTTTATTAGTTAATTTGCAAAAACAGCTCCATGTGTCTACTTTGCGACCAATAAACTGGACAAAAAGCATAATTTTGGATAGACGTAATAGCAAAACTTCAATCCGGCCGAATCCAGCCGGATCCGACCGGATTGGGCTTAATCCGGCCGGATCCGGCTGGATTGAGAATTGGACCGGATTGCAATCCCTAGTCTACACAAGTAAAACGGCAGAAGCACGCGCCTGCCATGACAAAGCACAGGCCAGCATAAACTCCGGGAGAAACATTAGGGCAGACATTAAGACGGATGTAATAGAAGCCCTAGAAAGAAACAATCAAAAGAAAACAATCGAAAGTCTTAAAAATACTCAGTGTTGGATTTGATGATATATGCACCAAAGTAATAAAACATGTCAGTGGATATATTGTAGTGCCTTTGAGCCACATAATTAATTTAAGTTTTTCCACCGGCATATTTCCAGGTAGTCTAAAATTAGGAATTGTTAAACCTCTGTATAAAAAGGTAAGAAGGATATTATTCAAAATTACAGACCTATCACTCTATTACCAGTTTTTACTTAAGTTTTCGAGAAATTAATGTAAAACAAATTATATAGTTTTTTGGACAAGCATAACATATTAATTGAACAGCAGAAAGGTTTTCGAAAGAACAATTCTATAAATATGGCCATTTACGACTTAGTAAAAAAAGTTATTACAAATCTAGACTTATGAAAACCCTCTAGTGCAATATTTATGGATATGAGCAACGGCTTTGACAATTTAGATCACGAAATCTTGTTAAAAAAACTGCATAGTTACGGTATTCGTGGAAACGCTCATCAATTATTAAAATCATATTTAGAAAAACGGGAACAATATACGGAATTTACGCAGATTTGTGCGACATCAAAAGATGAAATAAAATATATCTCAGACCGTAAATATGTAAAATACGGAGTGTCTCATGGGAGCGTAATGGGACCGTTACTGTTCCTAATCTATATTAATGACATTGTAAAAAGTACCACATCCAATGATTTTATTCGCAGATGACTGTACGGTTTTCGTAGTAAATGTAGATTACGAGAACGATGTAAACGTAACTATTTCGGAAATTATCAAATGGTTAGAACTTAATAATCTAAAAATTAATTTAGAGAAGACTACTGTGATACAATTTACTAAAAAAAAATCTGTGCCGAAATTAGACGTGGAATATAAAGGTCAAACTATAAATAAAACTTGCGTCACTAAATTTCTTGGTATCGCTATAGATCATAATATGAAATGGGAGTCTCACTCTGAACAAGTTTGTAAAAAACTGTATACATTGTCATACGCACTGTACAAGCTAGCAAAGACGTCTGCCCAAGAAACTGTGCTGGCGGCTTACCACGGTTTCGTATGCTCTATCTTAAGATTTGGGATCATATTTTGGGGAAATTCTTCTACAAAGACAGATTGTTCAGAGCACAGAAGCGCTGCGTTAGGGCCATCTGCAAGCTTGAACACATGGAGAGTTGCAAACCTCATTTTAAGTCTCTCAAGCTGTTAACATTGCCTTGTTTGTATATTTACGAATGCTGCAACTTTGTCAAAAGTAATCCCAATCTTTTCCCAGTAATGGAAACAAATTCACGAAATAACCTGCGACCCAGGAAACCGTTAGTGCGCATAGTAAAATGCAATACCGCGTTGATGGCACGCAACGTTAACGTAATGGCCCCAAAACTATCATACGGTATTCTGGTTTGGGGCAAAGCAGCTGACATACAGACTATATTTGTGTTACAAAAAAGAGCGATTCGTTCTATATATAACTTGAACTCCCGTGACTCCTTAAGAGAACTTTTTAAAGACATCAACATATTAACCGTAGCGTCCCAATATATTTATGAGAATATTATTTATGTTATTAAGAACCCAGTCTTTTACTAGGAATTCAGATATCCACAATTTTAATACTAGAAATAAAAACAAAATCGCTATTAGTAAGTTCCGCGTTCGTAAAGTAGCCAAATCATTCGTAGGCCAATGTATACATTTTTATAATAAGCTACCAGATGATGCTTTGAAATTATCGTTTCCAGCTCTCAAAAAGTACTTAAAAGAGTCCCTAATGGCAAAGACTTATTATAGGGTAGAGGACTATTTAACAGACAAAAATGCATGGCCCAAAACAAAAAACCAAATAATTTACTTTTACCGGGACACGGTTCTTATGAGGTGGCATATCAAACGTATGTATAGTTGAATCATCGTGCGTGGAATTGCATATGTAGTAGTATTGTTCGTTTACAGGCATTCTATATTTGAATTTTCTATTTTCTTGTACTATCAGCATACAAAGAGGTTGTTATATATATATATATATATCGAAGAACTAAAAACAAAAATAATGTCAGTGTGAAATTGTCAATATTATTTACGTTGTGCGTATATTTTTATATCTGATTTGATTGTATTCTCAATTAATTATTGTGTCCGCCCGTACGACTACGAATAGTTTCTATATTTTAAAAAAATATGGCTGTAAGTAATTTTGGTCCTATTGAGAGTCAAAGTAAGCAAATAATTTTCAACTGTTATAAATATTTTGAAAATGAACTGACGAAAAATTTAAACTTGCCTTACACCGCTGCCCAGTTAGTTGAAAAAGCTACAGGTGTTTGTCTCTCTACTGTTTATAACATTGTGACTGAGAGCAGCAGCGAGAAATTCGCAACAACAAAGAAATTCACCTCCCCAAAGAATAAAAAGTTGCGTCCTTGTCCGTCATCAGCAGTAGACGATTTTGATCAGGAAGTCATCCGGAGAACTATATACAATTTTCATCTGTCCCATAAGCAATTTCCAACCTTAAAGGGACTCCACTCTGTGTTAAAACCCGATATAGATTACAAATTTGGCATTTTCACCTTACGAAAACAAATACAAAAATTAGGATTTAAATGGAAAAAGACCGAGGACAACCGAAAAATATTAGTGGAAAAACACAACATACGACTGCTAAGAATAAATTACCTTATCAAAATTGCGGAATATCGATCTCAAGATAGACCACTAGTTTATACTGATGAAACCTACATCAACACTTCACATGTGTCCGGAGAAGCTTGGACCGATGGAACAGAATTTGGTGTAAAAAAACAAATCAGTACAGGCCAGCGGTTAATAATAGTGCACGCAGGAGGAAAAGATGGTTTTATCTCCAACGCTTTGTTAATGTTTAAGGCAAACCAAAAAACGGGAGATTACCATGACCAGGTGAACTTTGTCAACTACGAAAAATGGTTAAAAGAAAAATTAATACCGAACCTCAAACCGAATAGCGTACTTATCGTGGATAATGCGTCCTATCACAACAAACTTTTGAATCGTGCTCCAACGTCAAATTCTAATAAACAAGAAATGATGGATTGGTTGACAGAACACAACATTTCGTATAACCGGTTGATGTACAAAACCAGTTTGTATGAATTAATTAAACAAAATAAAAAGCGGTTTCGCGAGTACCACATTGATGCAATTTTAAAAGAACATGGCCACTCCGTATTACGATTGCCACCGTATCACCCGACATTCAATCCGATCGAAAATATTTGGTCCATGGTAAAAGGATATGTAGCAAAAAGAAACGTTTCATTAAACATGCAAGGTATTATGAGTTTAGCAACTGAAGGAAGGAGAAATGGATCAAATAACAGACAATTTTATTATCAATACTTGTGACAGCTCAGATGAAGAACATGATAGCGAATAAAAGAAAAAAACAGAGGACTACTACTTATTCCACTTCTTGGGTATGTCATTTTATTAAGTTAAGAGAAAATTATTCTCCTTTTGTTGCAAACGGTACAACCACTACAAATGCAATTCCATCTTCTCGATAATTCAACTATAAGTTGTTTTAAATAAAAATCACTATTTTGCTTTTTTATATTCTAGATTTTTTTTTTTACTTTTATAAGTTTTGATATGTTTCCTTGAAGAACTACGCATTGAGTTTATACTCAAAACATATATTTAGGTTAGGCTAAGCACGAATATTGTAATAGATATAAGAGTTATTTCGAAAAAATGACTGACTGTTGAGTTTGTTTCGGCTTTCTTCTCTTCAGTGGTCTCCTCTTGGGAAACGCCGTAGAGTCAGACTTGTAAAAGTGCCCTTGTGGCCTACTTACAGAATAAAGATCATTATTTCATTATTTCATTATTATTATAATAAAATTACCTACAACTTTAGAAAATACGGTCACTAAAAAGTTCAAACATTTGCTCTCAAGAATACTTGTAGATAAATGTTATTATAATATTAATGATTATTTTAATGATGCTGACCTTGACGTAGTAAAATAAAAAAACCGGTGTGAAGTTAGCGGCCAAAGTTAGCGGCCGCCTATAACCCGACCATATCGAGAAGTCGAAATATTTTTACTGTAGAACCTTTTGAGTAAAGGCTCTAAAAACACAGCAAAGCCCCACAAGAAATTAAACACAACAAGATAACGAAAAATCACGTTACTCAAATATATATATACATGAAACATATTTGGCCGCTAACTTTTCAATGCGGCCAAAATCGGAATTAGGCCAGTTACGGTAATAAATAAAAATAAAATGTATAGCAGAACACATAGGCTCTATACTTCAAAAAGATGAAAGTCGAACTCAGACGACAAGTGGGTTAAAATGGGGGAAGACCAAAGAAAACGTGCATGTTTATTACGAAATTCGAGGTTTTCATATAATATCGCCTTGAAGGACGGCAAGCAAGGGATTTTCGACATCAGACTCGTCTAGCGCATAGTCCAAGCTATCAAAGCATACACGTTCCAGAGTGATACTCGATCGTTTAGATAGATCTATAGGGTCGAGAACATATGAAAGTAAGAATTTACAAAGTTATTCGAATTTCGTTCAATTTCACCAAGTAACACGGCAAGCAAGAAACTTTTGAAAGATGCAGCATATAGTTCGGTACTTATTGTTTGATATGCTGAAATTTCAAAGTGATACTCAGTCGCTAACTGGGTCAAAATGGGGTAAGACCAACGAAAATGTGCATATTTATTACGAAATTCGCGGTTTTCATAAAAAATCGCCTTGAAAGACGGCAAGCAAGGGATTTTAGATATCAGAAGCATCTAGCCTATAGTCCAAACTATCAAAGCATATACATTCCAGAGTGATACTCGATCGTTTAGATAGAGGTGTATGGTCGAAAACTTTTGAAGGTAAGAATTTTCAAAGTTATTCGAATTTCCTTCAATTTCACCAAGTAAGACGGCAGGCAAGAAAGTTTTGTAAGGTGCAACATATAGTGAGGTACTTTATGTTTGACATGCTAAAATTTTAAAGTGATACTCAGTCGCTAACTGGGTCAAAATGGGGTAAGACCAAGGAAAATGTGCATGTTTATTACGAAATTAGATAGAAAATCGCCTTGAAGGACGCCAAGCAAGGGATTTTGGATATCTGAATCGTCTAGCGTATGGTCCGAGCTATCAAAACATACACATTACAGAGTGATACTCGAACGTTTAGATAGATTTATAGGGTCGATAACATATAAAAGTAAGAGTTTTCAAATTTATTCAAATTTCGTTCAATTTCACCAAGTAAGACGGCAAGCAAGAAACTTTTGTGAGGTGCAGCATATAGTGAGGTACTCAATGTTTGATATGCTGAAATTTCAAAGTGATACTCAGTCGCTAACTGGGTCAAAATGGGGTAAGGCCAAAGAAAATGTGCATGTTTATTACGAAATTCGCGGTTTTCATAGAAAACCGCCTTGAAGGACGGCAAGGAAGGGATTTTAGATATCAGAATCGTCTAGCGCATAGTTCAAGCTATCAAAGCATACACATTCCAGAGTGATACTCGATCGTTTAGATAGATCTATAGGGTCGAGAACATATGAAAGTAAGAATTTACAAAGTTATTCGAATTTCGTTCAATTTCACCAAGTAAGACGGCAAGCAAGAAACTTTTGAAAGATGCAGCATCTAGCAAGTTACAAAATGTTTAAAATGCTTATATTTCAAAGTGATACTCAGTCGCTAACTGGGTCAAAATGGGGGTAGACCAAAGAAAATGTGCATGTTTATTATGAAATTCGCGGATATCATAGAATATCACCTTGAAAGACGGCAAGCAAGGAATTTTGGATATCAGGATCGTCTAGCCCATAGTCCAAGCTATCAAAGCATACACATTCCAGAGTGATACTCGATCGTTTAGATAGATCTATAGGGTCGAGAACATACGAAAGTAAGAATTTACAAAGTTATTCGAATTTCGTTCAATTTCACCAAGTAAGACGGCAAGCAAGAAACTTTTGTAAGGTGCAGCATATAGTGAGGTACTCAATGTTTGATATGCTGAAATTTCAAAGTGATACTCAGTCGCTAACAGGGTCAAAATGGGGTAAGACCAAAGAAAATGTGCATGTTTATTACGAAATTCGCGGTTTTCATAGAAAACCGCCTTGAAGGACGGCAAGCAAGGGATTTTCGATATCAGAATCGTCTAGCGCATAGTCCAAGCTATCAAAGCATACAGATTCCAGAGTGATACTCGAACGTTTAGATAGATTTATAGGGTCAATAACATATGAAAGTAAGAGTTTTCAAATTTATTCAAATTTCGTTCAATTTCACCAAGTAAGACGGCAAGCAAGAAACTTTTGAAAGGTGCAGCATATAGTTCGGTACTTAATGTTTGATATGCTGAAATTTCAAAGTGATACTCAGTCGCTAACTGGGTCAAAATGGGGTAAGACCAAAGAAAATGTGCATGTTTTCATAGAAAACCGCTTTGAAGGACGACAAGCAAGGGATTTTGGATATCAGAATCGTCTATCGCGTAGTTCAAGCTATCAAAGCATATACATTCCAGAGTGATACTCGAACGTTTAGATAGATCTATAGCGTCGATAACATATGAAAGTAAGAATTAGTTCTCGACCCTATTCATCTATCTAAACGATCGAGTATCACTCTGGAATGTGTATGTTTTGATAGCTTGGACTATGCGCTAGACGATCCTGATATCCAAAATTCCTTGCTTGCCGTCTTTCAAGGTGATATTCTATGATATCCGCGAATTTCGTAGTAAACATGCACATTTTCTTTGGCCTTACCCCATTTTGACCCAGTTAGCGACTGAGTATCGAATAACTTTAAAAATTCTTACTTTCGTATGTTCTCGTTCCTATAGATCTATCTAAACGATCGAGTATCACTATGGAACGTATATGCTTTGGTAGCTTGGGCTATGCGCTAGACGATTTTTATATCCAAAATCCTTTGCTTGCCGTCTTTCAAGGCGATATTCTATGATATCCGCGAATTTCGTAATAAACATGCACATTTTCTTTGGTCTACCCCCATTTTGACCCAGTTAGCGACTGAGTATCACTTTGAAATTTCAGCATATCAAACATTAAGTACCGAACTATATGCTGCATCTTTCAAAAGTTTCTTGCTTGCCGTCTTACTTGGTGAAATTGAACGAAATTCGAATAACTTTGTACATTCTTACTTTCATATGTTATCGACCCTATAGATCTATCTAAACGTTCGAG
This sequence comes from Hedya salicella, assembly GCA_905404275.2. Classification (NCBI taxonomy): domain Eukaryota; kingdom Metazoa; phylum Arthropoda; class Insecta; order Lepidoptera; family Tortricidae; genus Hedya; species Hedya salicella. The sequence goes on from FR990109.1 coordinate 76,043, forward strand.
TATCACTCTGGAATGTATATGCTTTGATAGCTTGAACTACGCGATAGACGATTCTGATATCCAAAATCCCTTGCTTGCCGACCTTCAAGGCGGTTTTCTATGAAAACCGCGAATTTCGTAATAAACATGCACATTTTCTTTGGTCTTACCCCATTCTGACCCAGTTAGCGACTGAGTATCACTTTGAAATTTCAGCATATAAAACATAAAGTACCTCACTATATGCTGCACCTTACAAAAGTTTCTTGCTTGCCGTGTTACTTGGTGAAATTGAACGAAATTCGAATAACTTTGTAAATTCTTACTTTTATATGTTCTTGACCCTATAGATCTATCTAAACGATCGAGTATCACTCTGGAACGTATATGCTTTGATAGCTTGGACAATGAGTTAGACGATTTTGATATTCAAAATCCCTTGCTTGCCGTCCTTCAAGGCGATTTTCTATGAAAACCTCGAATTTCGTAATAAACATGCACGTTTTCTTTGGTCTGCCCCCATTTTGACCCAGTTAGCGACTGAGTATCACTTTGAAATATAAGCATTTTAAACATTTTGTAACTTGCTATATGCTGCATCTTTCAAAACTTTCTTGCTTGCCGTCTTACTTGGTGAAATTGAACGAAATTCGAATAAATTTGAAAACTCTTACTTTCATATGTTCCCGACCCTATAGATCTATCTAAACGATCAAGTATCACTCTGGCATGTGTATGCTTTGATAGTTTGGACTATGCGCTAGACGATTCTCATGTAGAAAATCCCTTGCTTGCCGTCTTTCAATGCGATATTTTATGAATACCGCGAATTTTATAATAAACATGCACATTTTCTTTGGTTTACCACCATTGTGACCCAGTTAGCGACTGAGTATCACTGAAATTTCAGCATATCAAACATTAAGTAACGAACTATATGCTGCTCTTTTCAAAAGTTTCTTGCTTGCCGTCTTACTTGGTGAAATTGAACGAAATTCGAATAACTTTGTAAATTCTTACTTTCATATGTTCTCGACCCTATAGATCTATCTAAACGATCGAGTATCACTCTGAAATGTATATGCTTTGATAGCTCGGACTATGCGCTAGACGATTCTGATGTCGAAAATCCCTTGCTTGCCGTCATTCAAGGCGATATTTTATGAAAACCGCGAATTTCGTAATAAACATGCACATTTTCCTTGGTCTTACCCCATTTTGACCCAGTTAGCGAATGAGTATCACTTTGAAAATTCAGCATATCAAACATTAAGTACCGTACTATATGCTGCACCATTCAAAAGTTTCTTGCTTGCCGTCTTACTTGGCGAAATTGAACGAAATTCGAATAACTGTAAATTCTTACTTTCATATGTTCTCGACCCTATAGATCTATCTAAACGATCGAGTATCACTCTGAAATGTATATGCTTTGATAGCTCGGACTATGCGCTAGACGATTCTGATGTCGAAAATCCCTTGCTTGCCGTCATTCAAGGCGATATTTTATGAAAACCGCGAATTTCGTAATAAACATGCACATTTTCCTTGGTCTTACCCCATTTTGACCCAGTTAGCGAATGAGTATCACTTTGAAAATTCAGTATATCAAACATTAAGTACCGTACTATATGCTGCACCATTCAAAAGTTTCTTGCTTGCCGTCTTACTTGGCGAAATTGAACGAAATTCGAATAACTGTAAATTCTTACTTTCATATGTTCTCGACCCTATAGATCTATCTAAACGATCGAGTATCACTCTGGAATGTGTATGCTTTGATAGCTTGGACTATGCGTTAGATGATTTTGATATCCAAAATCCCTTGCTTGCCGTCTTTCAAGGCGATATTTTATGAAAATCGTGAATTTCATAATAAACATGCACATTTTCTTTGGTCTACCCCCATTTTGACCCAGTTAGCGACTGAGTATCACTTTGAAATTTCAGCATATCAAACATCTAATACCTTACTATATGTTTCATCTTTCAAAACTTTCTTGCTTGCCGTCTTACTTGGTGAAATTGAACGAAATTCGAATAACTTTGTAAATTCTTACTTTCATATGTTTTCGACCCTATAGATCTATCTATACGATCGAGTATCACTCTGGAATGTGTATTTTTTGATAGCTTGGACTATGCGCTAGACGAGTCTGATGTCGAAAATCCCTTGCTTGCCGTTTTTCATGGCGATATTCTATGAAAACCTCGAATTTCGTAATAAACATGCACGTTTTCTTTGGTCTTCCCCCATTTTGACCCATTTTTCGACTGAGTTCGACTTTCATCTTTTTGAAGTATAGAGCCTATGTGTTCTGCTATACATTTCATTTTTATTTATTTCCTTAACTGGCCTAATTCCGATTTTGGCCGCATTGAAAAGTTAGCGGCCAAATATATTTCATGTATATATATATTTGATTAACGTGATTTTTCGTTATCTTGTTGTGTTTAATTTCTTGTGGGGCTTTGCTGTGTTTTTAGAGCCTTTATTCAAAAGGTTCTACAGTAAAAATATTTCGACTTCTCGATTTGGTCGGGTTATAGGCGGCCGCTAACTTTGGCCGCTAACTTCACACCGGTAATAAAAAAATGTAATCTGCAATGAATTGTTATATTTTGACATGTATATTAAAATTTAATTTTGTTTTATTTGATTATTGATTGTATTAGTTTAGATTAAAAATAAGTATTAATAATGTATTTCGTATGCCAAAAGGCGCATCATGGAATTGCTGCGTAATTTACCACCATTTTCACCTGATTGTTAACTGTGATGATGAAATAAAGACTATTCTATTCTATTCTATTCTATTCTATTCTATTCTATTCTATTCTATTCTAAAGACCCACTGGTCAAGGAAACAGAAGCAGAAATAAAAAGGGAAAAGCCTGGAATGAAGATGTCACCGGATACTTAGTTTGGTATTTAAATAAAAAATATATATATTTCTAGGGGGTCACTCCATACATGTAACCGAAACTGAAAAAAAAAATTCACCAAATATCAAGGTGTGGCACATATTTCGTAAATATGTGCCACACCTTGATAAATAAATACTTCCAACGAAAATTGTTTTCAATATGATCGGACATATCGTTTTTAAGTTAGTATCTCGCGTTTGGCTGAACAGATTGAGATGCAGTTTTCGAAAAAGTTTTTTTTCTTGGAGGTTGTTGAATTATTACGCCGGCAATGACTTACTACTACTAAGAGATTATGATTAATGCAGATTTCTACTCTTTAATATAAACTTTTGCTCGCGGCTTCACTCGCGTCAAATTCGGGGCAATTTCGAATTTAAAAAAGCGGCCTTGTGCGAGTCGGACTCGCCCATGAAGGGTTCCGCAGCCGTTTATACAAAAAACTTAAGCAAAAAAATAAAACCGACTCCAAAAAAAACTAAAAAGTAAAAAATAATGCCATAATTCAGTTTCTTCAAATTACTTACAAGTAACCGTTTGTATACTCAATCTATACAGTATATACAATTAATCTTATTTTAGCGTCGGTGCCATATAAATAATGTGTAAAATATTGAAAATTGACGATTTTAGTAAGTTGTGACACGATGGCACCGACTCCAAAATAACATTAATTGTATATACTGTATAGATTGAGTATACAAACGGTTACTTGTAAGTAATTTGAAGAAACTGAATTATGGCATTATTTTTTACTTTTTAGTTTTTCTTGGACTCGGTTTTATTTTTTTGTTTAAGTTTATTTATTTTACTCTTTTTAACCGACTTCGAAAAAAAGGAGGAGGTTCTCAATTCGACGGAATGTTTTTTTTTTTTTATGGATGTTCACCGATTTCGATTACTCAGACTATTTGACCGATTTCAAAAATTTTTTTTTGGTTTTATAGTTACTTAAAAGTGTATCTCGTGACGATTCGAACAAGCCCAAACACGGCTAGGATACATTATTTTATTACATAGATCTGGTGCCTACCTTCCAGCTCCATCATCAAATCAATTCGATGGTACCATTCTCATCAGGAACATATAAATTTGTGACCATGAAGTTGCTTAGCTAAATTAATCACGATATTTTGTCGCCACCCGTAAATCATTTATCATTGAAGAGTTCCGATGGCATTCTGTGGTCTTCTGCACCAGTTCCACTTCACCAATTTACACTTTCTGAATGCTTATTATGTTTCTTATAATACCAAAATCGCTATATGTATGCCTACAATATTTGAGGAGTTCCTTCAATTCCTCATGGATTCCATCATCAAATGTTCACCAAAATTAAATGGGACCTGGAAACTAGAAAGTACCTTCTATAAAACCAAAAAAAATTTTTGAAATCGGTCAAATAGTCTTTGGGTAATCGGTGAACATCCATAAAAAAAAAAAAGAAAAAAAAAAACAATCCGTCGAATTGAGACCCTCCTCCTTTTTTTGGAAGTCGGTTAAAAATGCACTACAGATAAAAAAAACACTAACATAAGAGCGTATCTCCCCGGCACTTACGGCCTTATGCTGAGAATCGCAGTTTTTTAGCAATAACTTAAAAAAGCGGCCAAGTGCGAGTCGGACTCACCCATGAAGGGTTCCGCAGTCGTTTATACAAATAAATGCACTACCTACAGATAAAAAAAAATACGATATGAAAAAAAAAACACTAACAAAAGAGCGTATCTCCCCGGCACTTACGTCCTTTTGCTGAAAAGCGCAGTTTTTTGGCAATAACTTAAAAACGGTAGGTCCGATCAAGTTGAAAACAATTTTCGTTGGAAGTATTTATTAAGGTGTTCTGCCTTTTCGCAGAACTCTTTTTGGCCGAATTTCATTTGCCAACTAACGTTTCGCCGACTTTTCACTTTGACAACTAACGATTACCAAATTTTTGTATGACAACTTTCCACTTGGCAGAATTATTGTAAAGCAGATTATTATTATGCCTCTAAACTTTTGGCAGACTAATCATTAGTCAAATCTTTCACTTGGTCGAACAACTTTTGGACGATTAACGTTTCGTTCATGGAACAGTTCCCTTTTCATACATTAGGCAAGTTACAAATAAGAAAAATATACATACCAATGCTTACATATTTTTTGGTTGGCCGAAACTCTGGCAAGGAAGAGTAACTGCGACAAAATGGAATATGGGTCAAAACCCAAAAACTGTAGGTTAGGTTAGGTTTGTTTTATGACCATGGATAGCGGAGCGTCAGATTGCTTGCTTGCATATACTTTGCTCTTTTCATACGTAAATCCATTCAAAAATAACTTCACTCCGCCTCTTGTAGTAGTAAAAACTGAGCACTCTTCATTAATCTCTCCCATTTTAATTATTACACCAATAAAACATACCACAAGGCAATTGGCAAGTATAAACACTTATCGCTAATGAGTCAATGTATTCATACTTACCTACATTATTGTCATAAAAATAAGTAAGCGGTAGCGCTTACCCACGATGTATTAATAAAACGGAGTTGCTAAACGAAACGCTACTCAATAAGTGTATATTATGCCAACTAAAACATTCTGCTAAAAACGTTTTACATGAAAGGTGGCATTTTAAAAATTTACGTAATAAAACACAGACCAAAAGTTAAGTTGGTAACGGTGAGGTTGGTAAATAATAAATTGGGAAATGAAAGGTCGGCGAAATAAAATTCCGCGAAACGGGAGTTAGAAAGTGATAATCGGCGCAACAATTTTCTGCGAAAAATAAGAGAACCATTTATTAAGTTTTCTATTTGTAATTTTTTTAATATTGTTTTTACTTACCGTTTAGAAAATAGATGGGGGGACACAATTTTTGCTACTTTCGTAGCGAATATTTCGGAAAATATTCATTAAACCGATTTTTTTTCAGAAACCTCAAAGTGTTTTTAGAAGTACTGTCGAAATATGTGCCACACCTTGATATTTGCTGAATTTTTTTTTTTCAGTTTCGGTTACATGTATGGAGTGAAAAGCAGAGTGTGTAACACGTGGCTAAAAGCCATTATGACACTCAGACATATTTGTCCTCGCTCACTTTGTGAGCTCGTCCGAATAATCAGTTCGTGTCATGATGGCTTATTTTAGCCCCTTGACAAACAATCTACTATTTTTTATTTAACTACCAAACTAAGTAGCGGTTAACACACGACACCTATACTCCAAATTTCATCAATGTACATCTTATAGTTTGTGAGTAAAATGCCTGTGACATACGGACGGACAGACAGACAGACAGATAGACATGACGAATCTATAAGGGTTCCGTTTTTGCCATTTTGGCTACGGAACCCTAAAATACAGTACCTACGTAGTTTGTTACAGGATAAATTGACTAGTCAACTGCGAATACGCATTATTAAAATGTCCATATTGTTCTGCATAAAACAATATGTGATTGTTTTGGGAAAACGTCCCACTTTGTCGATATCGAGTTATGAGTACTTCCCAATACTACAGATCATACGCTATCTTTTGGTGACAGATATATATCTCTAGGTGCTATAGTTATTTTTTTTAAATTCTTCAAATTTGCAAAAGCGAAAAAGCGACAATTGAGAAAACATCGGTTAAGGTTTGGGACGGAAAAAAACACACTTTTGTGCTTTGAAGTTATGGAGTGGTTAACATCAAATGAATTGGCATACTTTAAGGATTTTAAATAAGTCAAAATCATGTATGTAAAAAAACACACTTGTGCTTTGAAGTTATGGAGTGGTTAACATCAAATGAATTGGCATACTTTAAGGATTTTAAATAAGTCAAAATCATGTATGTAACCTTAGTAGTTTGAATGTTACGGAGGCTTGAACATAAAAACAGATCAAAAATATGTCAATCCTGAATATGGGTTTATTTTCTATATTTATACACGCAGACACGCAGATTTATCATTAAAGTTGTATTTATAAATATATTATCATGCTAAAAAAGAAAGAAATAATTCTATGGAACCCTGTAGTTAGTTATTATGTCAAAAAGTTAATAAAAATAAATTGAAAAGTACATCATAAAAAAATACAAATGACATGTGCATTTTAATATATAACATAAGATTAATTAAAAAACACACTTATCAAGCATAAAAAGTATTAATTACAAATTCTAAGTACTTTTTTATGCATTATAAAGTTTAGTGATTTTCTATAGGTTGCGTCCCACTTTGTCGATTTACTAAACTTTAGTTTAGTGTCCCACTTTGACGATTTGGTCTGTCTGTCTGTCTGTCTGTCTGTCCGTCCGTCCGTCCGTCCGTCCGTCCGTCCGTCCGTCCGTCCGTCCGTCCGTCCATCCGTCCGTCCGTCTGTCTGTCTGTCTGTCTGTTACCTCTTCACGCTCAGACCGCTGAACCGATTTGGATGAAATTTGGTATGGAGATAGTTTGAATCCCGGGGAAGGACATAAGCTACTTTTTATCCCGGAAAAATTACCCTTATCTGCGATAAACGAATTTAAGGCGGACGAAGTCGCGGGCAGAAGCTAGTATAAAATCATTTCATTTATTCATTGCACCATGGTTACAATAAGAAGTTACATATTATTGAGTCCTTTACATGGGCCCTGTCAGGGAGTGTGGCTCATATTTTCCGAAAAACATTTTTTCTTCAAGGCAAATATTCCGTTCTCTTATTTTCCCGGTGGCATTTTTTCCCAATATTTTATTTTCTATGGGCATTTAATTCCGTTCCCATATTTTCCCAGTGACATTTGTAACCATTCGCATATTTTGCCCAATTTATTTATTTGTCAGAAGCTTCATGCCTTTAAGGTGAAATAGGCATTTTTCGACCACTCGATATCCGCGGCTCGCTCGCTTCGCTCGCTCGTTAGGGTCACAACTCAACCTAACACTCCTCCTCGCTACGCTCGTCGTCGTACCTAACCTTAGCCAAGTCGGACCTGCTTTAAGGTGAAATAGGTAATATTTGGATTTTTCGACCACTTGATATCCGGTTTTGACTTGGAAATATGAGAATGGTTACAAATGTCACTGGGAAAATATGGGAACGGAATAATTACCACTAAGAAAATAGGTGACTGGGGAAAAATGCCACCGGGAAAAAAAGAGAACGGAATTTTTGCCTCGAAGAAAAAATGATTTTCGGAAATACCCAATTTATCCCCTGTCAGGGCGTTGCAATATCTTATTATAATAACTTATGTATTAATACTAAGATTCATCAAAACAGGAAGCGCGGAAAATACAAATTAGATAGATACTAATGTTAGCAAATTTGATGCAGAATTATTAACAAAGCGTATATCCCTGAATGAAGCCTTGTTACCTTGTTTATACATAAAAGAAATATGCGTGTTTGTCAAAACCCACCAGAAATATTTTAAAACGCGTGGTGAAGTGATGCACAGGCCGACCAGACAAAGGATTATGGATCTATTATATAAACCACGGGTCCGTAAGGCAATTTATGGTAGGAATGTTTATAACATGTGCGTTAAATTATTTAATAGTCTTCCTGATGACATTAAAGTGCTCCAAGGAAACCAGTTCAAGCACAAATTGAACACCTGGCTCCTGGACAGGTGTTTCTATAGTGTTAAAAATTATTTGGAACGTAAATGACATGAAATTTTTTACTATTCTGATTTATGACATTCTAATTTAAGTCTAATTTATTTTTTCTTATAAATTTGTATTGACTTTATGTAATGTTATTAATATGGAATTAATAATTTAGTGTGGTTGACTGTAATTAATGTTTTACTCTAATTAATTAAATTGCGCGCATCTAAAATATTTGCACGCCTGTGTTCTAACAAATAAAGGATTTGAATTTGAATTCGAATTTGAATGGTTTTCATAATCTCTACATGTTTCCGTAAAGTGGCTCATCTCTTTCGTCTATATCTATACTATTATAAAGTTGTAAAAATGAAATTTCTGTACATTGAAAATATTTTCAAAAAATGATTGTTACGGACTATTTGGGGGTCATTAAAACGAAAAATATTTTTTTTGGATTTTTGTATGTTTGTATGTGTCGTTGTAGTTTCATCACGCAAATTCGGCTAAACGGATTTCAACTATTTTTGGTACACGGGTAGCTGGGTATCTCCAGATAGTTATAGGATACTTTTTACCCGACTATGCTCAAGAAAAAATAAAGGGTTATGATTATGACTTTCTCTCCTCCGCGAACGAAGTTGCGGGCGCCTTCTATTTTAGTACTTAATATTAGCTCTAAGTGAATTTCAAATTTGGCAACACTGGCAATATTTAAATGTCATTTCGACTGAAGGACATTGAATCCATGGTAATGAAAACAATTAAAAGTCTAATTACTTAAATACTGCTAGGGATTGGCGGTAGAGTGTCGATCGCGGACGGTTGTAGTAAAAAGTTCTAAAGAATAAAATAGTTATTAGAGAGATTTCTTTGATGAAAATTAGTGAAAGTAGTGTATAAATAGTTGCTACTCCATATTTTAATTAGCTGGTGGTGGAGCGGTAAGTGGATTTATGTGTTGTCCTTGTGTTTAGTTCCCAAGTAGTTTATCTGTGTTAGTGGGTAGTCCACGCCAGCATCCTCATGTTTGAGGGTGCTGGCTTAGATGACCCTGGGGATGGCAATTTTCGCCCCTTTTTAAGGGAGATTAGACTTTCAGACCATGAAAAATTTGAAAACTCCCAGGCGAAATTTGTCACACCTATAGAAATGAGTAAAGGAGCAAAAAGGAAAAGTCGCCCGAAGAAAAGTAATGCGTCGGATAAGGCTAATCGATCTCGCTCCCGTTCGGGCCCGCCCTCTCAGAGGCATTCAGAGGATCCGGAAGTGGAAGATACACAACTCCCGCCGGGTCAACAGTCAATAAATCATTTTACATCAGCAATTTTACCCACGCCTCCAGCGCATCTAATAACGGATTCGCCGAGCGAATCTGTTCCTCAAACTCAGACTCCTACCTCACCCTTCACGCCAGTCGGGCGTGAAAGATATAACAATAATGACCGCGGACCTTTTGTTATTCACGTTAAAAAAATTGAGGCGTCTCCGGATTCCGGTACGGTTCTCCATCCAGTGTCTTTTGGATGTTTCATTGAAAAAAGAAAACGGGAATTTCCCAACATAATAGAGGGTAGCATTAAGAGGATAGGGCGAAATAGGGTGACAATTAGTTTTCATTCTGGGGTAGATGCAAACCAGTTTATTGAGTCAGTCACGTTAATAAACCATAAATATGAGGCATTCATACCTTCTTTTAATGTGACCCGCATGGGCCTCGTGAGAGGAGTCCCCTCAGAGTGGTCACCTGAAGAGGTCCTAGAAAATGTAAAGGTTCCAGTCAATTGTGGGGATGCACACCCTGTTAAAGTCAGAAGATTGAATTTTAAAAAGAACAACCCTGATGGCAGTTTCAGTTGGTTGCCCTCTGAAACGGTCGTGATAACTTTTGACGGACAAATCTTGCCAAAAAGAGTATTCATGTGCCTCAACTCCTTAGCCGTGGAACAATATATATTTCCAACTATACAATGCTTCAAGTGCTGCCGATTCGGACACACCAAGGAAAAGTGTCGGTCTCTCCCCCGTTGTTTCAGATGCGGTGGCTCCCATGCTGGGGACACCTGCACTATAGATCAGGTGAATTGCTGCAATTGTCCTCAGGGGCTGGGCTCTGGACACTTTGCAAACAGCAAAAGTTGCCCGGAGTACAACCGCCAATTAGCAATCAAGAAAACTATGGTTGATGATAATTTGTCCTACATGGAGGCATCTAGTTTACATTCAAAAATAAGCAAAAAAAGCTATGCAAATGTAGTAGCAACTTCTCTCCCGACCCAACCCCAAGAAACTACCTCCTATAAAAAAAACGTTTACCGATCCCCCCGCTCTCCGCCATCACTAGCTAAAGGCTATGACAAGCAAACTCACAATTCTATTACGAGGGACCCTAGCATTGATTCCTTTCCAGTCTTTTCTCAACACCCTCAACAAAAATCAAGCGAGGATCTAATAAGAGAGCTTATTAAAATGATTTCGTCTCTCGTAAAAGTATTTTCTCCCTCTAGCCCTCTAGCTGATCCCTCATTGCTGTCCCACGTCGCCCCGTTTATTTCATCTTTCCTTCAACTCTCTTTCAATAATGGATCTAATAGTTCTTCAATGGAATTGCCGTAGTGTAAGCAACAAAAAACATGATCTTATCTTCTTAATTAATAAATATAATCCCTTTATATTAGCAATATCAGAGATATGGTTAAAAAACAATTCCAACTTTAAGTTACCTGGTTATGTATCTCTTTTGGACCCTCGGGCCGATGGACGAGCTGGATGTGCCCTGTTCATTAGAGATCATTTATCGTATACTAATTTCCCCATCCCCTTACATTGCCATGGTTTTCACACTATTTGCGCTCGAGTAGAAGGTATTACCTTTCTATCATTGTACATACCTTATCCATCTGTTGATATTCTTCGAGTACTTAAACAGATAATCCGAACTCTTCCAACTCCTGTCATAATTTTGGGTGATTTCAATATTCATCATCACGTTTGGGGCTGTGATATTAACGACTCGCTTGCTGTACAACTCTTAGAAATTCTAGACTCAGCAGATCTGTGTTTGTTGAACTCGGGGTCTCCTACCTTGCGTACATTACCTCATCAATCCACTAGTGCAGTAGACCTTACATTATCTTCCCCCATCCTTGCATCCCTGACCACCTGGGAAGTCCTGGAGAGCACCTACGGGAGCGATCACTTTCCTATAATCCTAAGAATTTCATTGAAATCCCCAAAGAATCCTCCCATTACAAAACCTCTATTAATATATAATATTAATAGTGCGGACTGGGATAGTTATACACGATACCTGGATTCTGAGGTTAAAGAGTTACCGCCCATATTTCCAAACTCTATACAGGCTATTTCGGACGCAGTGATATCGGCCATTAAGGTATCGGCGGAAAATACTTTTCCTCTTAAGAACACTGCTTTGGGTAAGATTGCGTCGCCTCCCTGGTGGGATAAGGAATGCACTAAGGCTGTCAATGACAGAAAGAAAGCAGAACGTACGTATGCAGGTAACATGTCAACAGAAAATTTCCAAACATTGACCAAGGTAATGTCCCAAACAAAGTCTTTACTAAATAAAAAGAAATCTGATGGTTGGAAATCATTCTGTGCGACCTTGAGCCCATCAACTCCAGATACTGTGGTGTGGAATAATATCCGAAGGTATAGGAGATCGTATAATAACCGTAGTAGTTCCTATCCATCTTCACATGACTGGGCGGAATCATTTTTGGCAAAAATAGCCCCCCCTCACGTGCCGTCAATCTTAGACTCCCCCATAGGCCTCCTTAACAATAAGTCAACGGACCCCCTGGATCAACCCTTCTCCTTAATTGAACTTAAGAATGTCCTCTCGTCTGTCAAAGATTCCGCTCCGGGTCCTGACGGGATTACATACTCCTTTGTAGCCAAAGCTGGTGATCCCTTTCTTTCATACTTCCTAGATCTCATTAATGGCATATTACTCTCTGGCCTACCCCCACCCTCCTGGAAATCCCAACTAGTCATGCCTGTACTGAAGCCTTCCAAAGATCCTAATGATCCACACTCATATCGGCCTATTGCCTTGTCCTCGGTCCTGACAAAGATCCTTGAACATTTAGCCAAAAATAGACTCGAATGGTTCCTAGAAAGCCAGGGATTGATAGGTGAATCTCAATTTGGGTTTAGAAAGGGAAGGAGCACAATTGATAGTCTAAGCATTTTTACCTCCGACATTAGGATTGCTTTTGCGAACGGTGCCTCAGTGGTTGCCGCGTTTCTGGATGTGGATTCCGCCTACGACAATGTCCAGCTCCCTATTCTCAGGGAGAAACTCCATAAGCTGAGAATTCCGGTGAGGCTGGCCTGTCTTGTGGGCAATCTTCTTTCAGAGCGGCGGATTAGTTTTCGTGGAAGAGACCCTGATATTAATCCATCAAGAATAGTATGGAAAGGCCTTCCCCAGGGATCTGTCCTGAGTCCTCTACTATATAATATATATACTAATGATTTGGAAGAATCAGTTCAGGGATGTCAAATTCTACAATATGCCGATGACCTACTTGTATACTCCTCAAATAAAAACATTGATCATGCTGCGGAAACTGTATCTAACTCCTTACGTTCATTGAATGCCTGGCTTACTAGTAGAGGTCTCTCTCTGTCTTCTTCAAAAAGTTGCGTAGTAGTCTTCTCACGAAAAAGAAATATTCCGTCTGTTAGAGTCTCTATCGGTGATACGGTCTTTCCGGTTCGTTGGTCATATAAATTCCTAGGAGTCGTTTTGGATTCGAAATTGGAAGGATCCTCTCATTTTGAATATCTTATCAAAAAATGCGAAAGAGGCCTGAATACCCTTAGATGTTTAGCTGGTGTCTGGTGGGGGGCTCACCCTACCTCTTTACGCTTACTATACAATGCAACCATTAGAAGTGTGCTAGATTACGGATCGTTCCTTCTTGAGCCGGGAAACAAAGCGGGACTGAGAAAACTTGACCTTATTCAATTCAAAGCTCTAAGGATCATCACTGGTGCAATGAAGTCTAGCCCAACTAACGCTTTACAGGTGGAATGTGCTGACCCCCCTCTCCGACTTCGCCGACAGTTTTTGGCTGATAACTATTTTTTTCGCTCCCTCCAAATTTCCCATCATCCCATAATTCATCGTCTGTTTGACCTTAAAGAAGCTACTTGCAGGAATATTAAGAGTCCTCCATGCCTCGTTAATAGTCTTATAAAATTCCAGTCTATAAAAGACCCAGTTTATCATTCTTTAAGAATTCCTCTCTTCGAATTTAAATACGAAACCATCATATTCCACCCTCGCGTAATTCTCAACTTTGATATTTGTCACAATGACCCACATGCGGATGAATATCTCCGTCAGATTCTTACTCGTGAATGGCACGACTGGAACACAATATACTGTGATGCCTCGAAGCTATCCCCAAATGGTTGTGTGGGCGTTGGAGTCTTTCACTCGCAATATAATATAGTTCAAAAAGTGAAATGTCCTCCTGAAACCTCGGTTTACACAGGAGAATGTATAGGAGTACTAGAGAGTGTAAAATATGTTACACTTTTTAAATTGAAAAAGACTATAATTTTGACTGACTCACGTAGTTGTTTACAAGCTCTGTTGTCCAATCCATTTTCAGTCAGAATACATAACCCAATTATATACCAAATTAAGGAGCTCCTATTGAAATGTAAAAAAGCAGGGTATGAAGTCGCGTTAGTGTGGGTCCCCGGTCACTCTGGAGTTTACGGCAATGAAAAGGCGGATCAGGTCGCTAAGGATGCGGTGGTGTGTGGTGACAAGGTCCCTTTCCGTAACTACTGCCATGATTTAGTCCCTTTTGCATCTAATTCGTTATTTCAGGCATGGAACTCCTCGTGGAGATCATCTAGCAAGAAAAGAGGAAGGGTGTACTCACTAGTTCAACCGTCAGTTTCAAGAAAGCCATGGTTCGGAAAGTTATTTTTACCAAAACAATATTGCTCGACAATTATACGGATGAGGCTGGGTCATTGTGGCTCTCCTTCGCACTTAGCAAAAATTCATATCCGAGACTCCTCCCTCTGTGAGTGCGGGTTGGACGACGGCGATCTTAATCATATTTTTCTTTCATGCCCTTTACTCAATCACTCCTTTTTATATCAGGAACTGATAAGAAAAAACGTCCAGTTCCCGACACACATCTTAGACCTAATACTTTTTAAAGACAAAGATATTTTCATGGCCTTAGGCAAATTCTGTGAACAAAATAATTTAAAAATATGAAATAATATGTGCATGTATATTACATACCTTTATTTGTAATACAGTATGATAACTCCTCTATTTATTTTTTCTTTATCTCGTCCAAATGTTAACATAAATTCAGATTCTTAACGTTAGTTTGAAATATATAAATCTGTGTGATTAACCCCCGTAGTTGTGTATTGTTAAATTAATTTTGTAGCTTTTTCTTACAGGAGTAGCAACTTTTAAGTTAGGTAAGTTCTCTCCATATTCGTGTATACGTATTTTTTTTTTATATAAACAAATCGACATGACACTGGCTCAATCTATCGAATAGCCATATAAAAAAAAAAAAAAAAAAACAATTAAAAAAAATTGAATGTCATTGTCAAAAACTAACCTTAACCTATTTCAAAGTTTCTAAAAATGATATAAACATTGCCTGGTTTGTTTTGTAAAATACTTTTTAATTCGTAGTAACGGTGCTTGGTGTCTCAGATTGTTGTTACATTGTTTGAAGGTATAGGAGATTGTTTGAAGTGGGTTTGCAGAGTGAAGCGTTAAATGAGTAGACCTTGAGAGTTGAGGTGTCGAGACAGCGCTCGAAGATCGCCGCTCAGCCGGCGCAGGGCGAGTCTGCCTTAGGTTGTGGAGCTGCATAGGGTATGTACGACATTTCTACTTGAATAAATCTACTCAATCTAGCCACAAGTGATGCAATGTTGCAGTTGTGTTACCGGGTTTAGTTCCCGTATGTTTATGTTTTTAAACTTATAACAAAAGTGGGGAGCAAAATGTGAAATGTGTGCATCTGTAATATATACATGTATGTAACTCTGTGTGATGGGATTGATTTAGGTTTACTATTTTTGTCTGAAAGGAGACTTGATAAAAGTGTTGTTAGCCATTATTCGAGGGACCCTGTTTATCTGTTTGATGATCATCAGCTGTTAGTGTCTGGGATCATTATGGTTTATATTGACAGTGTAAATGATAAATGGGAAAAGTAACACTTTCGAGATACACCTTATAAAAGGAGTTAAATGGGTATGTTACTAAATGCTATTACGCAGTTCCTTCCCTTTTTCCCATTTCTCCTTTCCACCGGTTGATATTCATTCACAGTATTTTTATAAAACAATATTATTTTATAGGATGATGATGAGATGACAGTTTTTTGGATTCAAGCATAGTAATTTGGATTAAAAGTATATTCAAGCATAGCATGGAACTTGTAGGTGAAGTGATCATTTCTGAAAAGATTTTGTACAACTTTAACTTGAAAACCGCCATTCAACCAAATATGTTTAAATAGGTTATAGAATTAATTAGTAATTAGGGAATGCAACTCGGGTACCCAATTCCCCGACCCAACCCAGGTAACCAACTTTATTTATAGTCGGGTAAAACCTGAGTATTTGACTCAGAACCTGGGTTTTCACTGGATTTGAAACAATAGAAATAAATTTAATAAATCTGCTATATGGTTTGTGCTATCATAGGTATAGTTACTGATAACCATATATTCGCAAATTCACATATAGTAACTAAGTATTTCTACTTAGTTACCATTAACATTATGGTTTTACAATAATTGTCATTGGAGTATTTTTTGTGACAAAAAAACCTCTAGTAATTCTTAAAAATATGCATGAATGAAGTGTTTTATTTTAATGTATTATTTTATTTATTTTATTTTATTTATTCGGAGAACCAACAGCTAAAAGTAATACATTTGCGGCATAGAATAAGTATCAGAAAGCCAATTACAGGTTCCCACCGGTAGTAACATGATACAAAATAGAGACGCTCACATAATGCACAACATCGCAGAGCCTTCTAGTGATTACTATGACTATGTGAAATAAACTGCAACAAGTTTAAACTACAACCAAATTAAACTCAACAAACAATGCTCCGGTCAAGGCATGCTCATTCAAAGAAACCGTCCGTTATCCTACGCCGCACAGTTGGGATATTACTATTGAAAATATTGATATCCAGCTCTTTAGTTAGGTTATTCAAACTTTTGCCAGCACGTAACAGAAAGATATTCTTCCTATAATTACGCGAGGAAAAGGAAATTGAGAGGGGAGGGAAATGTCTTTAGCCTGGATGGAGTATTGAAGGAAAGTCCAGAGAGTAATTTCGGGCAGTCTACATTGTTGTTCGTTATATTAAGGATGTAAACAATATCTGCAATTTCCCGGCGCTTATATAAGGGAATGAGATGGTGCTTCTTACACATATTAACATAGTTAACAGACACAAACGGAGTTTTTAATTTGAAACAAAGGTATTTAATGAATTTCTTCTGGACCCGTTCCAATCTGTCTACATAGGTATTGTAACAAGGGTTCCAAATTTGGGACGCATACTCGAGTTTGCTTCTGACATACGTACAGAAGAGTATTTTAATAGTTTTTGCTTGTGTAAAATTCAATGAATAATGCATAATAAAACCTAATGATTTGGTAGCATTTGCAACAATATTATTAACATGGATGTCAAACAGGAGCTTCGAGTCGTGCGTAACACCTAGATCCTTCATAGATGACACCTTTTTCAGCAGCTGGTCTTTGAGCTTATATGTAGTTGGTATTGGGCACCGCTGTCTTGAAAAGGTTATCGTGAAGCACTTCGACGGATTAAGGTCAAATTTATTCAATTGACAATACGTATCAAGTCGCGACAGGTCGTCTTGGATAAGTGCAGAATCTTGAAGAGACTCAACTTTGGCAAAGATCTTCATTTCATCAGCGAAGCAGAGTAATTCAGAAAAAGCAAAACAGTCACTGATGTTATTAACAAAAATATTAAAAAGGAAAGGTCCTAGCAATGATCCCTGGGGGACGCCACTTGGAACGGTCACCCAACTAGACATATAATTGTTGATAACAACTGCCTGCGACCTGTTGTTAATATGTGATGAAAACCATCGCAGTAGGTCACCCTGAATGCCCATATTATAGAGTTTCAAAATAAGCAGATTGTGGTCAATTCGATCAAATGCCTTACTGTAGTCTGTGTAAATGACGTCCACCTGGCTACCCCCCGCCATGGCTCTCGTTACGTAATCATTGAAAACTATCAGATTAGACACCGTAGACCTCCGTTTAAGAAAACCATGTTGATTAGTACTAAAATAGTTCTTGATTGCATTGTATACTTGGGTGTAAACAAGTTTTTCTAATACTTTAGATATGATACAAAGTTTCGAAATTGGCCGGTAGTTTATTATCTCGGTTTTAGGACCCTTTTTATGTACAGGAGTAATGAAGGCGGATTTCCATATTGTCGGTACTTTGCACTCCGCAAGTGATCGTTTAAAGAGTAGAACTAAATGTTCAGCGACAGTTTTAGCGCAGTTGATCAAAAATTGCGCGGGTAGGTCATCAGGTCCAGCTGATTTAGTCGGATCTAGTTTAAGTAGGAGTTTGACAATTACTTCCGGTGATACTTCAATATTAGATATATGACAGATAGAACCAAGTGTGGAGTCGAGCGGTGCTGCACGGCAAGAGCTTGACCCTGAGAATGTAGTGAGGAAATATTCTGAAAAAGCATCGCATATATCGATAGCTGTATTGACCACTCGATTGCCATACTTCAGACAGCTTGGCATAACATGCGAGCTGGACCGTGACTTCATATAGGACCAAAACTGCTTAGGATCCTATCCTCGGTGCGACAAATATATGCATCATAACATTTATGCTCGAGTTTTTTGACCCTATCCCTCAATACATTGAATGAGATTAGATCCGATTTGTTGCCGTATATTCGAAATTTAATTAGATATTTAAACTTCTCTTTAATTGCTTTTTTTAGTGCGGGTGAGTACCACTTAGGAAACGAATCATTGTTTATTTTTTTACTGGGAATAAATTTCGATCCAAGTGTTTTAAGGGTGGAATAGAAGAAGTCAAGTGAGTCATCTAGTGAGCGGCGCGAAAATTCCTCCTCCCAGTTAATCACATTTAGTTCATTACAAATTGAGTCATAGTCACCTTTATTATAAAAATATTTAATAAATGGAGCGGGTTTAAGACTACTGACTACTGCGAATTGCATTGAAATTTATAACGCTTTATATATTTCAAAGATAATAAATAAAATCTAATGTCGGCCGCGTTAACACATTGAAATTTAGGTAATTCTGTTTATTGACTTGCTATTATAACCTTAAAATTCAAAATTTATATAACCAATAAAGATATTTTAGGCAAAACGTAGCAAGCAAGTTACTAGGCATCAATGACTTGTATTGCATCAGTGGAAAAAAAAATACCAGTTAAATATGGTGTGCATCGCACTGAGCATTAGATGTAGAAATTGGGTTGTGGTGTTGTAACACTTCTTACCCTTAAATATTTGCTCTATATCATTTTATTATATCGTTTTTAGGGTTCCGTAGCCAAAATGTCGAAAGCGGAACCCTTATAGTTTCGTCATGTCTCTCCGTCCGTCGGTCCATATGTCACAGGCATTTTACTCAGAAACTATAAGACATATACTGATTAAATTTGAAGTATTGGTGTCTTGTGTAAGCCGCTGCTTAGTTTGATAGTAAAATAATAAAAAATTATATTTCTAGGGGGGGCACTCCATACATGTAACCGTGTAAAACAGAAATAAAAAAAATTCAGTAAATATCAATGTATGGTACATCATTCAACAGATCTTTTAAAAACACTTTCATGTTTCTCGAACGATATTTTATAATTTAGTGAATATTTTCGGAAATATTCGCTCCGAAAGTAGCAAAAATTGTGTCCCCCCCCCCCTCTATTTTCTAAACGGTATGTCCAAAAAATATGAAAAAAATTACAAATATAAGGCTCAATAAATACTTCCAACGGAAATTGTTTTCAACATGATCGGACATACCGTTTTTAAGTTATTGCCAAAAAACTGCGCTTCTCAGCTAAGGGACGTCAGTGCCGGCGAGATACGCTCTTTTGTTAGTGTTTTTTTCATATCGTATTTTTTTCATCTGTAGTGCATTTTTTTTGTATAAACGGCTGCGGAACCCTACATTGAGCATGGTCCGACATGCTGTTGTTTTCATATTATTTCTTAACACCTATAAAAGATTTTACATTAGTACCTATATAGTTTTTTTACAAAACCCGAATGTTACCCGGTATTGCATTCCCTAATAGTTACTCCCTGTAATGTAATGATGAAGGCATTTGGAGCGAGGCATGCCAGATGCACCAAGATCAGCAGTTTTGGACAGGCCAAATGTTTTGGCTGGAAGTTCTTGGGCAGAAACCAAATATCAGTTGAAACTAGTTTTTTGCCGAAACTGAGTGAAGCTAAAACTTTGGTTGGTCATTAAATTCTGTTTTGTAATTTTTAACAAATTTCTGAGAATTTTATGTTTCATTTCTTGCAGCATAATGTAATAATTCATAAACATAACTGAGTCAATCCACAAACAAAAAATATCTGCAAGTGTAAAAAAAAACCTCACATTTTGCACTCACACTTGCCAATTGGCAGAATGAAATTATTCATCAATTCTTTCTAAGTCACCCTTTGATTGGTAGGGTTTAGAATTTCCTTTTACTCTTCCGATGAAGAGAAAATATAATTATATCTTTTTATACACAGCTGTGAATGTACATATAGTCAAAAAATCACAGACATATTTTATGAAATAAAATGATCCTACTGTATTCCTTATAGTTTTGGATTTCTCCATACTGACCTATTTGTATTCTTCACCCCGGAGCTATAGCAGACTATAAACTTATCTATATACTAGAAGGCGCCCGCAACTTCGTTCGCGGAGGAAAAAAAGTCATAACCCTTCATTTTTTCTTCAGCGTAGTCGGGTAAAAAGTATCCTATAACCATCTGGAGATACCCAGCTACCCGTGTAACAAAAATAGTTGAAATCCGTGTAGCCGATTTTGCGTGATGAAGCCACAACGACACATACAAACATACATAAAATAAAATAAAAATATTTTTCGTTTTAATGACCTCCAAATAGTCCATAACAATCATTTTTTTGAAAATATCTTCAATGTACAGTTATTTCATTTTTACAACTTTATAATCGTATAGATATGTATAGCTATAATTTTAAATCATCTTTTTTATGTATTTCTAGAATGTGTTGATTTCTAAGTTTATATAGATACCTATGTGGGTTGTCCCTAAAACGAGTATACATCATTTCCAGGGAGTGACTTTTATGTTTGCTACGAAATTATGACGCAAATACATGTACGAGTGATGTAACGTTTTTAATCACAGAAATCCATTATTGTTTTCACCAATTGTTTTATTTCTATCTATGACTATTGAATGAAAATATCAATTAGCCCATAGAGTGCCACATCAAAAAAAAATATAAATTTATAATGTTGTTTCAGACTGGCTTTTTCCCTTGTGTTTATGTTCCTACTTACCTACTACTGCTACATAATTCATTTTTAAGGTTCCGTGGCCAAAATGGCAAAAATGGAACCCTTATACTTTTGTCACGTCTGTTCGTCCATATGTCCAGGAATTTTACAGAAAAACTAATACTACATTTTTTTTTGATTTAGTGAATATTTTCGGAAACAATGGCTCCGAAAGTAGCATAAAAATTATATTCTAAAGGGTAAAACGGATAAAGCTTAATAAATACTTTCAACGAAAATTGTCGGATATAGCGTTTTTCAGTTATTGCCAAAAAACTGCGCTTCTTAGCGTAAGGATGTAAGTGCCGTGGCGAGATTTGCTAGTGCACTTTTTCATATCGTATTGTTTTCATCTACAATGATATAATTATTAGGTTCCCGATTCCCGCGGCACTCCAGCACAAGAAATGCAGTAAATCCGCCGTTATATACTTGTAAAAACATTCTATGTAGATTTGAGAAACTGTATAACGCCAGCTAATAAGGAACAAATTGCCATAATATATGCTTTTCATAATCTTGACAACTGTTTAACATAACATGAAGATAATATGCAAGATTTTGAAACTTTTTCCAGTTGCAAGTTGTTCCAGCTCTTGAATACATAAACATTTTAACAAACAAGTAAAATTTATTTAAATGTTATATTATAAAATCTACACAATATGGATTTATCATTCTAAATTCAGTTATTAATTAATTCAAATAAAAAAATATACAATGGCGACTTCACCGCATTACCTGTGCCACTAGAACATAACCCTGTTTATTAATCAAAAAAATATACAAGGTGTAATCGTTAAGTGTGACAAGGCGAATATTTACTATTACAGATATCAAAATACTAAACCGATATCGAAAGTACGTTACCTAACGAGTAAAATGGCATCAATATATATTTTTTAAATAAAACGAGATGTAAACAAAATTTTGACATTAAACCCTCGTTAAATTTATGTATGGGACATTACACCATGTATATATTAAAGCCCAAATGTATTTTTACATGGTAAATAGCAAACTTTTAATTACTTTTAAAATAATTTTGTTGTAGAGATACCTACCGATTTTAGTTATTTATTTGTTTAAATAAATATTCTATAGCATATATTGAAAAAAAAATCGCTTGTTTTCACAAATAAATGTTGAAATAAAATAAACTTGATGCGGCGTATCGTCTAATATATCTACACTAAAACTTAAAATAAGCTGAGGGTATCGTCAATACACAATATCAGAAAGAACCTTTTTCCGGACTTATTTCGTCAACATTTAAAACTCATCACTTTTAATTAAGGTTCAAATTAAGTTGAATTTACAAGAATAGTTACTTGCTACGAAATGTAATTAGATATTCATTATTAACTATATCATAATGGTGAACTTTTGGCAAATACCGAGATGAAATATTAAAAAAAAACCGGCCAAGTGAGATTCGGACTCGTGCACCGAGGGTTCCGTACAAAATATACTCTATAAACGTTCGATTATTTTATATTGGTTACTGACAGACAGACAGGCATAAAATTATACTGTTTTTAGTATTTGTTGTTATAGCGGCAACAGATATATCATCTAATATTTTCTTCTGTTTCCGCGATTATTACTCATCTAAATAAATCATTTAACGAGAGCCCACCCGTGACCATATTAAGCTGAAAAGCTTCCAAACCGTCGAGAACTCAAATGAGATAATATACTCGATAGAATCCGTTTTTTTATTTTATTTAAATGAGATATATCATCTGTGAAAATTTCAACCGTCTAGCTATCACGGTTCATGAGATGCAGCCTGGTGACAGACGCACCGATAGACAGACGGGTACGTAAGTTACAAACCCTAAAAAAACACCTCGGGCAGGATAGGTGCCTATTTGCTCAAAATCTGTCGCAAGTGTCCTTACCTAATCTACCTACCCTAGTCCTTTGGCACACGATCTGCCATACATCACTCTGCATATTTATCAAGATTTATTTTACCATTCTGCCGGTCCTGTTAATATGTTCACTCGTGTACAATTTAGCCGTCTAGTATTACGAGTCTATCCGTCAAGAAGCCGGCGGGCGGACGGATAGTCGGACACGGCGAGGATCGACTACTAAAATCCGTACTTATATTAAATGACTAAGAGCGCCAGGGCGGCGAACGAGCTAAGCGAGGAGCGAAGTCAGTGATACGTCGGTCCGGTGTCCGCAGATGGAGGAGTGGGGCGGGGAGGCGGACGGCGAGGACGACGCGGACGCCGCGGCGGCGACGGCGGCGACGGCGGCGGACGGCGCCGCGCTGCACGCGCAGCTCGTGGCGCTCGTGCGCGCCGCCGGCGGCGAGTCGGTGCGTGTCCGCCGCGCCCGCCGGGGGCCGGAGCGAGCGCAAGCACTTATTGTTAAATGCACCCGATTTCAAATGAGAGGGATTTTTTTTTAAAGTCGTTTGAGTAATCAGGTTTGAAATATCAGTTTCTTAAAATATCCCTGTCGAAAATGTCTCCATTTTCATAATGAGGATCGAACATTTTGAAAGGCATACATTATTTTGGGCAACATCTTTCTTTTACTCTCGAGCCCGAGCCGTTCTAAATTTTCATACTTCGGAAGCGAAACGCGACGCGGTTTATGATTTCGCGTGGGACGTTTAGCGAAACGTACATCTTTGCGCAGGACGGCCGCGTGGGAGTGTGGATGGAACACTCGTACGCGCGCGCCAAGAGCGGCGCGGGCGCCGTGCGCGAGTTGCTGGGGCGGCCGCCGGAGCCCGACGACGACGGCGGCGAGTTAGACGTGGGCGGCGCCGAGGACGCCGCGCCGCCCGCCGGCGCGCCGCCCGAGCCCGACGACGACGGCGACCCCGACTGGGAGGTAGGCCCGTCGGACCCGGGGGGGTGAAGATAAACCGCTCCGACCGTTGTTCTTTAACAATTTTTTATTGCGAATTATTCAATGAAATTATTGTAATTCCATGCGCGCCGTACATATACCGGTCGAACTTCAGGAGCGCGTGCTGCCGCTGGCGCCGAGTGCGGCGGCGGCGCGAGCGCTGCGCGCGGCGGCGGCGGCGCTGCGTGCGCTGCGGCTGGCGCGCCTGGCCGGCGTCGGCGCGGCGTCGGCCGGCGTCGGCGCGGCGTCGACCGGCGTCGGCGCGGCGTCGACCGGCGTCGGCGCGGCGTCGGCGCGTGCGCTCGACCCCGGCCTGCACCGCGACGAGGCGCGCCAGGCCGCGCGGAGAGTGCGCCGCGCGCTGGCGCCGCTGTGGGCGAGTACGTAGCCCGGAACTCACTTACGACCCTATCATTGTTATTTATATTCAATTTATAGAATGGACCTTGCAAAGGGTTCGACGTAAAATATGAATGTTTTTATTGAATCTGTCGCCGTCCCCGTAAATGATAGCGGCACGTTCGTTCGACTCGCAGGCGCCCGCGGCGCGGTGGCGTGGCTGCACGGCGCGCTGTCGGCGCACGCGGACCGCGCCGACGCCGCGCTGTGGCGCGAGGTGGCGGGCGAGCTGCGCCGCGCCGTGCCGCGCCTCGCCGGCGGGCTGCTGCCGCCGCCGCCGCTGCCGCCCGCCGACCCGCAGGCGGACACGGGTATGTACTGTGGCGCGAGGTGGCGGGCGAGCTGCGCCGCGCCGTGCCGCGCCTCGCCGGCGGGCTGCTGCCGCCGCCGCCGCTGCCGCCCGCCGACCCGCAGGCGGACACGGGTATGTACTGTGGCGCGAGGTGGCGGGCGAGCTGCGCCGCGCCGTGCCGCGCCTCGCCGGCGGGCTGCTGCCGCCGCCGCCGCTGCCGCCCGCCGACCCGCAGGCGGACACGGGTATGTACTGTGGCGCGAGGTGGCGGGCGAGCTGCGCCGCGCCGTGCCGCGCCTCGCCGGCGGGCTGCTGCCGCCGCCGCCGCTGCCGCCCGCCGACCCGCAGGCGGACACGGGTATGTACTGTGGCGCGAGGTGGCGGGCGAGCTGCGCCGCGCCGTGCCGCGCCTCGCCGGCGGGCTGCTGCCGCCGCCGCCGCTGCCGCCCGCCGACCCGCAGGCGGACACGGGTATGTACTGTGGCGCGAGGTGGCGGGCGAGCTGCGCCGCGCCGTGCCGCGCCTCGCCGGCGGGCTGCTGCCGCCGCCGCCGCTGCCGCCCGCCGACCCGCAGGCGGACACGGGTATGTACTGTGGCGCGAGGTGGCCGGCGAGCTGCGCCGCGCCGTGCCGCGCCTCGCCGGCGGGCTGCTGCCGCCGCCGCCGCTGCCGCCCGCCGACCCGCAGGCGGACACGGGTATGTACTGTGGCGCGAGGTGGCGGGCGAGCTGCGCCGCGCCGTGCCGCGCCTCGCCGGCGGGCTGCTGCCGCCGCCGCCGCTGCCGCCCGCCGACCCGCAGGCGGACACGGGTATGTACTGTGGCGCGAGGTGGCGGGCGAGCTGCGCCGCGCCGTGCCGCGCCTCGCCGGCGGGCTGCTGCCGCCGCCGCCGCTGCCGCCCGCCGACCCGCAGGCGGACACGGGTATGTACTGTGGCGCGAGGTGGCCGGCGAGCTGCGCCGCGCCGTGCCGCGCCTCGCCGGCGGGCTGCTGCCGCCGCCGCCGCTGCCGCCCGCCGACCCGCAGGCGGACACGGGTATGTACTGTGGCGCGAGGTGGCGGGCGAGCTGCGCCGCGCCGTGCCGCGCCTCGCCGGCGGGCTGCTGCCGCCGCCGCCGCTGCCGCCCGCCGACCCGCAGGCGGACACGGGTATGTACTGTGGCGCGAGGTGGCGGGCGAGCTGCGCCGCGCCGTGCCGCGCCTCGCCGGCGGGCTGCTGCCGCCGCCGCCGCTGCCGCCCGCCGACCCGCAGGCGGACACGGGTATGTACTGTGGCGCGAGGTGGCCGGCGAGCTGCGCCGCGCCGTGCCGCGCCTCGCCGGCGGGCTGCTGCCGCCGCCGCCGCTGCCGCCCGCCGACCCGCAGGCGGACACGGGTATGTACTGTGGCGCGAGGTGGCGGGCGAGCTGCGCCGCGCCGTGCCGCGCCTCGCCGGCGGGCTGCTGCCGCCGCCGCCGCTGCCGCCCGCCGACCCGCAGGCGGACACGGGTATGTACTGTGGCGCGAGGTGGCGGGCGAGCTGCGCCGCGCCGTGCCGCGCCTCGCCGGCGGGCTGCTGCCGCCGCCGCCGCTGCCGCCCGCCGACCCGCAGGCGGACACGGGTATGTACTGTGGCGCGAGGTGGCGGGCGAGCTGCGCCGCGCCGTGCCGCGCCTCGCCGGCGGGCTGCTGCCGCCGCCGCCGCTGCCGCCCGCCGACCCGCAGGCGGACACGGGTATGTACTGTGGCGCGAGGTGGCCGGCGAGCTGCGCCGCGCCGTGCCGCGCCTTGCCGGCGGGCTGCTGCCGCCGCCGCCGCTGCCGCCCGCCGACCCGCAGGCGGACACGGGTATGTACTGTGGCGCGAGGTGGCCGGCGAGCTGCGCCGCGCCGTGCCGCGCCTCGCCGGTGGGCTGCTGCCGCCGCCGCCGCTGCCGCCCGCCGACCCGCAGGCGGACACGGGTATGTACTGTGGCGCGAGGTGGCCGGCGAGCTGCGCCGCGCCGTGCCGCGCCTCGCCGGCGGGCTGCTGCCGCCGCCGCCGCTGCCGCCCGCCGACCCGCAGGCGGACACGGGTATGTACTGTGGCGCGAGGTGGCGGGCGAGCTGCGCCGCGCCGTGCCGCGCCTCGCCGGCGGGCTGCTGCCGCCGCCGCCGCTGCCGCCCGCCGACCCGCAGGCGGACACGGGTATGTACTGTGGCGCGAGGTGGCGGGCGAGCTGCGCCGCGCCGTGCCGCGCCTCGCCGGCGGGCTGCTGCCGCCGCCGCCGCTGCCGCCCGCCGACCCGCAGGCGGACACGGGTATGTACTGTGGCGCGAGGTGGCCGGCGAGCTGCGCCGCGCCGTGCCGCGCCTCGCCGGCGGGCTGCTGCCGCCGCCGCCGCTGCCGCCCGCCGACCCGCAGGCGGACACGGGTATGTACTGTGGCGCGAGGTGGCCGGCGAGCTGCGCCGCGCCGTGCCGCGCCTCGCCGGCGGGCTGCTGCCGCCGCCGCCGCTGCCGCCCGCCGACCCGCAGGCGGACACGGGTATGTACTGTGGCGCGAGGTGGCCGGCGAGCTGCGCCGCGCCGTGCCGCGCCTCGCCGGCGGGCTGCTGCCGCCGCCGCCGCTGCCGCCCGCCGACCCGCAGGCGGACACGGGTATGTACTGTGGCGCGAGGTGGCCGGCGAGCTGCGCCGCGCCGTGCCGCGCCTCGCCGGCGGGCTGCTGCCGCCGCCGCCGCTGCCGCCCGCCGACCCGCAGGCGGACACGGGTATGTACTGTGGCGCGAGGTGGCGGGCGAGCTGCGCCGCGCCGTGCCGCGCCTCGCCGGCGGGCTGCTGCCGCCGCCGCCGCTGCCGCCCGCCGACCCGCAGGCGGACACGGGTATGTACTGTGGCGCGAGGTGGCGGGCGAGCTGCGCCGCGCCGTGCCGCGCCTCGCCGGCGGGCTGCTGCCGCCGCCGCCGCTGCCGCCCGCCGACCCGCAGGCGGACACGGGTATGTACTGTGGCGCGAGGTGGCGGGCGAGCTGCGCCGCGCCGTGCCGCGCCTCGCCGGCGGGCTGCTGCCGCCGCCGCCGCTGCCGCCCGCCGACCCGCAGGCGGACACGGGTATGTACTGTGGCGCGAGGTGGCGGGCGAGCTGCGCCGCGCCGTGCCGCGCCTCGCCGGCGGGCTGCTGCCGCCGCCGCCGCTGCCGCCCGCCGACCCGCAGGCGGACACGGGTATGTACTGTGGCGCGAGGTGGCGGGCGAGCTGCGCCGCGCCGTGCCGCGCCTCGCCGGCGGGCTGCTGCCGCCGCCGCCGCTGCCGCCCGCCGACCCGCAGGCGGACACGGGTATGTACTGTGGCGCGAGGTGGCGGGCGAGCTGCGCCGCGCCGTGCCGCGCCTCGCCGGCGGGCTGCTGCCGCCGCCGCCGCTGCCGCCCGCCGACCCGCAGGCGGACACGGGTATGTACTGTGGCGCGAGGTGGCGGGCGAGCTGCGCCGCGCCGTGCCGCGCCTCGCCGGCGGGCTGCTGCCGCCGCCGCCGCTGCCGCCCGCCGACCCGCAGGCGGACACGGGTATGTACTGTGGCGCGAGGTGGCGGGCGAGCTGCGCCGCGCCGTGCCGCGCCTCGCCGGCGGGCTGCTGCCGCCGCCGCCGCTGCCGCCCGCCGACCCGCAGGCGGACACGGGTATGTACTGTGGCGCGAGGTGGCGGGCGAGCTGCGCCGCGCCGTGCCGCGCCTCGCCGGCGGGCTGCTGCCGCCGCCGCCGCTGCCGCCCGCCGACCCGCAGGCGGACACGGGTATGTACTGTGGCGCGAGGTGGCCGGCGGGCTGCTGCCGCCGCCGCCGCTGCCGCCCGCCGACTCGCAGGCGGACACGGGTATGTACTGTGGCGCGAGGTGGCGGGCGAGCTGCGCCGCGCCGTGCCGCGCCTCGCCGGCGGGCTGCTGCCGCCGCCGCCGCTGCCGCCCGCCGACCCGCAGGCGGACACGGGTATGTACTGTGGCGCGAGGTGGCGGGCGAGCTGCGCCGCGCCGTGCCGCGCCTCGCCGGCGGGCTGCTGCCGCCGCCGCCGCTGCCGCCCGCCGACCCGCAGGCGGACACGGGTATGTACTGTGGCGCGAGGTGGCCGGCGGGCTGCTGCCGCCGCCGCCGCTGCCGCCCGCCGACTCGCAGGCGGACACGGGTATGTACTGTGGCGCGAGGTGGCGGGCGAGCTGCGCCGCGCCGTGCCGCGCCTCGCCGGCGGGCTGCTGCCGCCGCCGCCGCTGCCGCCCGCCGACCCGCAGGCGGACACGGGTATGTACTGTGGCGCGAGGTGGCGGGCGAGCTGCGCCGCGCCGTGCCGCGCCTCGCCGGCGGGCTGCTGCCGCCGCCGCCGCTGCCGCCCGCCGACCCGCAGGCGGACACGGGTATGTACTGTGGCGCGAGGTGGCCGGCGGGCTGTTGCCGCCGCCGCCGCTGCCGCCCGCCGACCCGCAGGCGGACACGGGTATGTACTGTGGCGCGAGGTGGCGGGCGGGCTGCGCCGCGCCGTGCCGCGCCTCGCCGGCGGGCTGCTGCCGCCGCCGCCGCTGCCGCCCGCCGACCCGCAGGCGGACACGGGTATGTACTGTGGCGCGAGGTGGCGGGCGAGCTGCGCCGCGCCGTGCCGCGCCTCGCCGGCGGGCTGCTGCCGCCGCCGCCGCTGCCGCCCGCCGACCCGCAGGCGGACACGGGTATGTACTGTGGCGCGAGGTGGCCGGCGGGCTGCTGCCGCCGCCGCCGCTGCCGCCCGCCGACCCGCAGGCGGACACGGGTATGTACTGTGGCGCGAGGTGGCCGGCGGGCTGTTGCCGCCGCCGCCGCTGCCGCCCGCCGACCCGCAGGCGGACACGGGTATGTACTGTGGCGCGAGGTGGCCGGCGGGCTGCTGCCGCCGCCGCCGCTGCCGCCCGCCGACCCGCAGGCGGACACGGGTATGTACTGTGGCGCGAGGTGGCCGGCGGGCTGTTGCCGCCGCCGCCGCTGCCGCCCGCCGACCCGCAGGCGGACACGGGTATGTACTGTGGCGCGAGGTGGCCGGCGGGCTGCTGCCGCCGCCGCCGCTGCCGCCCGCCGACCCGCAGGCGGACACGGGTATGTACTGTGGCGCGAGGTGGCCGGCGGGCTGTTGCCGCCGCCGCCGCTGCCGCCCGCCGACCCGCAGGCGGACACGGGTATGTACTGTGGCGCGAGGTGGCCGGCGGGCTGCTGCCGCCGCCGCCGCTGCCGCCCGCCGACCCGCAGGCGGACACGGGTATGTACTGTGGCGCGAGGTGGCGGGCGAGCTGCGCCGCGCCGTGCCGCGCCTCGCCGGCGGGCTGCTGTCAACGTAGATTCGATAATATGTTGTGTAAATTTTTATTTAGGTGCTATTTTTAAAGCGAAATACAGATCAACGCACGAAGTATCGGTAGTTTAACTTAACCTGAACCAGATTCGGCACGTTCGCGCACGAGAGTGGGCGTCCTTTTCCTTTCCGACGACCGACACTTCTTTCGTTGAACTATTTATTCATTTAGATATACGGAAATTTAACAGCTAAAACTTAATTATGTCAGGGGGTTTTAAATAGTAATCGTGAAACGGTACGCACAAACGTGACGCACACTCGTGCACTAAAATACCATACTAAAATCGTAGAGAGTTTCGTAAACGTCGACAGGACCGATCGGTTCGACGAAGTCAAGTCGCGTAGTGACGTGCGCTCGCCCGCAGGCGCGGCCGTGGGCGCGGAGACGCCGGGCCCGTGGCTGGTGTGGGTGTGCGTCGGCGACGACTCGCGCTGGCCGCGTCGTCTGCGCGCGCTGCTGCACGTGCGCGTGGTGCGCGTGCGCGCGGCGGCCGAGGGCGCGCCGGGGGTGTGGGGCGCGGGCGCGGCGGGTGCGGCGCGCGCGGGGCTGCTGCGCGCGCAGGCGGCGGCGGGGGTGGGGCGGGGCGTGGTGGCGGGGGGCGCGGGCGCGGGCGCGGCGCTGCTGCTGGCGCTGCAGCCGGGCGCCGGCGAGCTGACGCGCCTGCGCGCGCTGGCGCTGCTGGCGCCGCCGCTGCTCACCGCCGAGGGCGAGGCCGCGCATCTGCACCGGAACGAGGTACCGAACGCCGATATTTAGTAGTACATTGTTTGACGAGGGGCCAAAATGAGCCATTATGACACGAAGTGATTATTTGGACGAGCTCACGAAGTGAGCGAAGACAAATATGTCCGAGTGTCATAATGGCTTTTAGCCACGTGTTAAGGTGGATACTGACCGACGTTACGAGGTGTAATGTAACGTTCGCACCGAGCGTGTTACGCATCGAGAATGTTACGCTGTGTTCTAAAATCGGCGTAACATGCTCGTCAAAACTCTGTGCTCCGCTTTCGCCGCCAGTTCACTCGAGATGGACGACGGCGAGGTCGCGTTGGTATCTTTGATTCTACTTAATTATTGTTTCATCCAAATTAAGAAGAGGAAAAAACGTTTCTGGACATCAAACTTATTTAAAAACAGAAGCGTATGTGGTGGTTTGTCATTGATAGCAATTTTAAAAAACCAAATGATTACTGGACAGTATAAAAAGTTTGTACGCATGTCTCCGATCGATTTTGAAGAACTCTTGAATTTAATTGGACCAAAAGTACATAAAAAAGATACAAATTATAGAAAAGCAATCAGTGTCACGGAACGATTAGCACTAACGCTTCGTTTTTATGCTACAGGAGATTCCTATACTATTATGCAATATCTTTTCAAGATATCAAAGCAACGGATAGGATTTATAGTAAAAGAGATCAGCGAAGCCCTTATTGGAGCATTAAAAGAATATGTACAGGTATGTACTGTTTTAATTAATTCAGAAAAAGTAGTAATTACATATCAAATTATTTAATTCATTAAATCACCAAATTCAGATAGAAATTGTTCACCCATAGTCATTTTGATCGGATGGATTTGATGCAGGTGTTTCAAGGCTTTGCAGTGGCATCGATGAGGCTCTTGAAGTTGTTGGTTGTGTAGAGTATCCTTGTGAAGAATTGTAGACATTCATGCCACCATAGTCATAGTGTCCGCGATCAGCACTAAACAATATATTTGATATGTAATGTTGCACATGTAATTGTGTTGTCTTGAATAAGATCTTAATTTATTTGCCAAAAAAATACCATAGGCTTCACATTCGTCAAGTTTGTGCGAATTTGACTCCGTTTGCTCGGTTTTCTTTTTTAAAATATTGAATGTAGATGTCATTATCTCTTCCGGGCTTGGGACGACTGCTTTCTTCCTTTTTTTTGAAGGCGGAGAGCAATCATTGTCGCTTTTATTGGCAGGCGGAGGGCATTCATTGTCGCTTTTATTAGCAGGCGGAGGGCATTCATTGTCGTTTTCATTAGCAGGCGCAGAGCTATCATCACTCGGTTGTTCTGAAGCATCTTCACGTTCACGTAGCTGAAAATAAATATAAATCATTATTTCAGATGCCAGAAACACCGGAGCAATGGCTGGATGTAGCAAATGACTATGATATAGTTGAATTATCGAGAAGATGGAATTGCATTTGTAGTGGTTGTACCGTTTGCAACAAAAGGAGAATAATTTTCTCTTAACTTAATAAAATGACATACCCAAGAAGTGGAATAAGTAGTAGTCCTCTGTTTTTTTCTTTTATTCGCTATCATGTTCTTCATCTGAGCTGTCACAAGTATTGATAATAAAATTGTCTGTTATTTGATCCATTTCTCCTTCCTGACATCGATATTTATTTTCTTCACTTTCGACGTGGTGACAAATATTTTCCCAGTCCTCAGCAGTGATGGTATTCATTCGTTCAGTTGCTAAACTCATAATGCCTTGCATGTTTAATGAAACGTTTCTTTTTGCTACATATTCTTTTACCATGGACCAAATATTTTCGATCGGATTGAATGTCGGGCGATACGGTGGCAATCGTAATACCATGTTCTTTTAAAATTGCATCTATGTGGTACTCGCGAAACCGCTCTTTATTTTGTTTAATTAATTCATACAAACTGGTTTTGTACATCAACCGGTTATACGAAATGTTGTGTTCTGTCAACCAATCCATCATTTCTTGTTTATTAGAATTTGACGTTGGAGCACGATTCAAAAGTTTGTTGTGATAGGACGCATTATCCACGATAAGTACGCTATTCGGTTTGAGGTTCGGTATTAATTTTTCTTTTAACCATTTTTCGTAGTTGACAAAGTTCATCTGGTCATGGTAATCTCCCGTTTTTTCGTTTGCCTTAAACATTAACAAAGCGTTGGGAATAAAACCATCTTTTCCTCCTGCGTGCACTATTATTAACCGCTGGCCTGTACTGATTTGTTTTTTTACACCAAATTCTATTCCATCGGTCCAAGCTTCTCCGGACACATGTGAAGTGTGGATGTAGGTTTCATCAGTATAAACTAGTGGTCTATCTTGAGATCGATATTCCGCAATTTTGATAAGGTAATTTATTCTTAGCAGACGTATGTTGTGTTTTTCCATTAATATTTTTCGGTTGTCCTCGGTCTTTTTCCATTTAAATCCTAATTTTTGTATTTGTTTTCGTAAGGTGGAAATGCCAAATTTGTAATCTATATCGGACTTTAACACAGAGTGGAGTCCCTTTAAGGTTGGAAATTGCTTATGGGACAGATGAAAATTGTATATAGTTCTCCGGATGACTTTCTGATCAAAATCGTCTACTGCTGATGACGGACAAGGACGCAACTTTTTATTCTTCGGGGAGGTGAATTTCTTTGTTGTTGCGAATTTCTCGCTGTTGCTCTCAGTCACAATGTTATAAACAGTAGAGAGACAAACACCTGTAGCTTTTTCAACTAACTGGGCAGCGGTGTAAGGCAAGTTTAAATTTTTCGTCAGTTCATTTTCAAAATATTTATAACAGTTGAAAATTATTTGCTTACTTTGACTCTCAATAGGACCAAAATTACTTACAGCCATATTTTTTTAAAATATAGAAATTATTCGTAGTCGTACGGGCGGACACAATAATTAATTGAGAATACAATCAAATCAGATGTAAAAATATACGCACAACGTAAATAATATTGACAATTTCACACTGACATTATTTTTGTTTTTAGTTCTTCGATATATATATATATAACAACCTCTTTGTATGCTGATAGTACAAGAAAATAGAAAATTCAAATGTAGAATGCCTGTAAACAAACAATACTACTACATATGCAATTCCACGCTCTCGATGATTCAACTACACTTGGTGGAATTTTCCACATTGCTTAGGCGCGATCGACGGTAAACATATTATACTGCAGTCACCGATCAACAGTGGAAGTGAATTTTATAATTACAGGGTTTCTTCAGCATCGTATTACTGGCAGTTGTTGACGCGAAATATAACTTTTTGTATGTAAACATTGGATGTCAAGGAAGAATATCTGATGGAGGGGTTTTCAACAACTGTGAATTAAACGAAAAACTAAAAAATAATGCACTAAACATCCCTCAACCCACTGCGTTGCCAGCAAGAACAGAAGAAATTCCATTTTACTTTGTTGCCGATGAAGCTTTTGCTCTTTCCGAAAATATGATGAAAGTATATGCAGGATATCATGAACGTGGTTCTAAAGAAACAATATATAACTACCGACTTTGCAGAGCTCGTAGAGTGGTGGAAAATGTGTTCGGCATATTGTCTGCAGTGTTAAGAGTTTTGCGGAAACCAATGTTGTTAGAACCAAAAACCGCGAACTGTCGTAACAGCAATAACATGCCTTCACATTTTTTTAAGGAAAGGTAATAATGCTCAGGTATATACTCCTGCAGATAGCTTTGACGAAGAATCAAACGGCCAGGTCAGATTAGGAAACTGGAGAGAAGGTAACAATGACATGACTAGTAGCGAAGGGCTACAAGATCTGCTCACAATATTCGAAATGAAATTGCTGAATACTGCATTCAGCAAGGGTCTGTAAGCTGGCAAAAAAATTATGCTTAAATTGGACTTACAGTATCTGTTGTAGCACGAGGTGTATTTCTATCCAGTAGAAATATCATAGATTTGTATGCAAACCAAGTACTATGGTACACTTCTTCTGCACCTGAAATTGAAGTTGAAATTAACAAACGTCTACCCAAAGTAGTATATTTCGTGAATATCGTAATCTATGCTAGCAAAATAATTGTAAAAAAATTAAATAAAAAAACCAAATTGTATCTGTCACTTGTGGGCCTATATGTACTTAAAAACTTAATAAATATTTGGAGTAATGTCGCAACGTTCGTATATTATGCTCCAGTTAGTGGTAAATAATAAATGCAGAAAACTTACAGTTCAGCTGGTATATTTTCATGTACACAAAATCCATACACAAAGCAAACAGAAGGCACAGAAGAGTAGAAAGGCACAGGCACAATCACTAGGGGAAAGTCTTAAAGCGAGTAAACAGTTCAGAGGATAGAAATAGGAAAAACAAGCAAGCATTCAAGCAAGCGCAGCATTCGCGTCTGTTATAATGGCGAGTACGAGTAGCGTGCGCTCCGCGTCGTAACTAGGCAATGACTGTCATATGACCTCTGCTGCGCGGATGCCGCGTCTTACCACAAACTAGTTGCTGTACTAGGGCGACGGCGGCGTCGACAAAACTTATCGATAAACTGCCGTATCGATATCGACGAATTGGTTGGCATAAATATATGTTCAACTAACGTTATAATTATGTTAAACGCTAAATACGTTTAACATAATGTAAGTACAATATATGATTGTATATTAAATGTAAATATGTGTATATATAAATAAATAAAAGTAAAGTTGTGAATAGAAATATATATTTTAACATGCGATGTAAATATGTATAAGTGTAAAATATAAAATGTGTGTAAGTACGCCACACCACCCCCCACCAGAGTCCCTCAGGGACGATAATAGTCAGGGAATTTAATAACGCGACCTGAACGGGATTTTTTATTCTGAGAAATTTCAGGCGCGGTAGTATCTTTGACTATGTCCTGCGTAAAAGTTGGTTTTAACCGGTCAATAGATACTGTCACCACTTTGTTATTGAGGAGAATTTTGAAAAATTTGTCTCCTCTGGCGAGAACTTTGTGTGGTCCGGAGTAAGCTGGGGTAAGAAAGCCTCTGGTAGTGTCATCTCGCAGGAAAACATGACTACAGGTCTCTAATTCTTTGTGCACAAACACTCCAGGCTTACAATGGCGCGAAGCAGGGACGGGCCGTAACTTTTCTACGTAGCCTTTGAGTCTAGCAGAAAAATCTGATATGTCCGAAGTAATACCAGGACTCGGCTCCCAAAACTCACCGGGGAGTCTCAACGGCTCTCCGTAAACTAGCTCAGCTGCAGACGCCTGTAAGTCTTCCTTAAACGACGTGCGTATACCTAACAGGACCCACGGCAACGACTCAGTCCATCTGTCATTTGCATGACAGACTATAGCCGCTTTTAGTTGGCGGTGGAACCGCTCGACTAAACCGTTGCAAGCTGGATGATATGCTGGCGTCATTTTATGCTCGAATCCTGCCATCCTTGACAGGCATTGAAATAAAGCCGACTCAAACTGACGGCCACGATCAGTTGTAATGCTTGTAGGACAACCAAATCGAGCAATCCAGGTAGACAGCAATGCATTTGCAACGGTTTCTGCCGTGATATTTTCTATTCGTACGGCCTCTGGCCAGCGAGTAAATCGATCTACTGCTGTGAGGCAATACCGATAGCCCTGAGAAAGAGGTAGGGGCCCAACCAGATCAATATGGATCTGCCGGAAACGTGCGCGCGGTAAGTGAAAAGTGCCAAGTGAGGAAGTCACGTGACGGTTGACTTTAGCTCGCTGGCACGGCAAACACGAACGCGCCCAATCCCTGCAATCTTTTTGTACACCTGGCCCGACGAATCGCTCGGACACTAGCTTGGCCGAAGCGTTACAGCCAGGGTGGCTCAGAGAATGCAGGCTATCGAAGACTTGCTTACGCAGGAACTTGGGTACGAATGGCCTGGTAGCCATTGTACCGACGTCGCAGTACAAAGGAACTTGGCTTCCAGGAACATGGAGTTTCTGCAGCTGCAAAGATGAACCCTTGTTTAAAAGCTCTTGGAGTTCTGGGTCGGAGGCTTGATGTTGGGCCATCATCTCGAGGCTGACTGGGGCTTCTAGGACTTCAATTCGTGACAAGGCGTCCGCAACTACGTTATCTTTGCCGCTAATGTGGCGGATGTCTGTCGTGAATTGCGATATGAAGTCGAGGTGCCTATACTGCCTGGGCGAACAGTTGTTCTTCCTTTCATGGCATGCAAAACTGATGGGCTTGTGGTCAGTATAGACAGTGAAATGCCGAGCCTCGAGCATGTACCTAAAATGTTTTATTGCCTCATATATAGCCAGCAACCCCCTATCGTAAGGCGAGTATTTGGCCTGAGAGGGGCTAAGTTTCCTCGAAAAGAAGGCCAGCGGTTCCCAAGCATCGTTTTTGAACTGCTGGAGCGCTGCCCCTATGGCCTTATCCGAAGCATCCGTAACCACCGCCAGTTTGGCGGAACAATCAGGATGAGCCAGCATAGCTGCGTTCGATAAGCTCCTCTTACAGGCTTGAAAAGCTTCCAAGGCCTCTTCTTCCAGTTTAACTGGCTGTGACCCTTTTACAGAACCTGTCAATAAAGCGTTCAGTGGGGCTTGGATCTGGGCTGCTCCGGGAAGAAACCTTCTATAAAAATTGAGCATCCCTAAAAAGCCTCTTAGCTGCCTGACGTTATTTGGTGGTGGGAAGTCCATAACTGCCTGCACCTTCGAGTCTAAGGGTCTGTATCCGCTGGCTGAAATTAAGTACTCTAGGAACGTTACCTCCTGAGCTCCTAAGACGCACTTCGAGGTATTAACGAGCATGCCATATTCCTTCAGCCTCTTAAAAACTATTCGCAGGTGTTCCTCGTGTTCTGTTTCGTTCCGAGAATAAATCAGGAAGTCATCCAAGTACGCGTACACGAAATTCAGGCCCCTGGTGAGTTCGTCAACAAATCGCTGAAACGTTTGCCCCGCGTTTCGAAGGCCAAACGTCATAAATGGTCATAAACTAACTCATATAACCCGAATGGAGTCGTGACGGCAGTTTTAGGGATGTCGTCGGGGCTGACAGGTATCTGGTTGTAAGCTTTTTCTAAGTCGAGTGTACTAAATATGTTACAACCAGAAATATCGTACGCAAAATCCTGAATATGCTTAATCGGATACCTGTCAGGCACCGTGCGAGCATTCAGGCTACGATAATCCCCGCAGGGTCGCCATCCATTGCCCTTCTTTGGAGCCAAGTGTAAGGGCGAAGACCAGGAGCTTTCCGATGGTCTGGCTGTACCATTAGCCAACATGGTCCGAAACTCCTCTTGGGCAATTTTTAACTTATCAGGGGCTAAGCGGCGGGGCGGTAAAGAAACTGGGGGGCCTGGTGTTGTGCGAATGTGGTGGACAGTGTTATGGGGTATGTTAGTATTATGCCTACCAGCTGGTCGAGTAATTTCGGGAAATTCCTCAAGAATTTTGTGATACCGGGACTCGCCAGTTACGACTTTAACGGGAGACTCGTTATTACAATTGGCAACAGTGGCAACGGAAGCTATAGAAGTTAAGTTATCTATTAAACGTTTATTACGACAATCTACTATTAAACTGTAATAATTTAAAAAATCTACTCCAATGATTGGTTTGGTTACGTCGGCAACTACGAAACGCCATACAAATGTTCTGCGCAAACCAAAATCTAAGTTTAAATTTACAAAGCCGTAAGTAGCAATATCAGAACCATTTGCTGCACATAAACTATACCCAGTCCGAGAACGACGATCACACAGCGCCGACCGTGGATAGACGCAGAGGTCGCTTCCAGTATCGATTAAAAACTGCGTCTTTGATTTGCGGTCGGTGACGAACAGGCGACCAGTAGATGTCGATGGGCAATCGTCAGTCGCCATTATCGACTGCCCCTCGCGTTTTGCGCCGGCTTATAGTCACATGACCGAACGCATTTGCTGGCCTTGTCTCCAAACTTCCCGTGATACCAGCAGAGTGGATACTTGCGGTAATTCGACTGGGATCGTTGCCTCGAAGCGTTCCGCTTGTCCTGAGATCCGCGCTTCCTGGATCTACCATTCCTGCCTGATGTGAACGCCTGGAACTGCTTCCGTAGCTCTGCAATCTCCCTGGCAAGGTCACTGTGTACTGAACCTGGTATTCCGCCACTCATGGCAGCGATGTTGGGCGACGAACAGGCCAGATCGTTGACACGATCAGCTAGGTCGCAGAGATCTTCCAGTGAAGACGAAGCTGGCTGGCCCGCGAACACCATTTGGACGCCATGAGGAAGGCGGGTGGTTCAAATAGATTTGATAAAATCATCTGGTACTGCCGGTCCCGCTAGATCCTTGAGATGTCGGAAGAAATGCGAAGGTTTGCGGTCCCCTAGCTCTTCGTGCATCAGCAGCTGCTTGGTCTTCTTCTCGTTGGAGATGCCTAGTCTTTTGATCAGCTCGGATTTAAGCTTTTCATATTTCTGAGTCGCTGGAGGGTTAATAATTATGTCCTTCACCTCGCGAGAAAACTGGTTGTCGAGGTGGGCGATAACGTAATTAAACTTCGTAACATCGCTGGTAATGCCGGAAATATTAAATTGACCCTCGACTTGGGCGAACCAAATCTCCGGTTCATCGGCCCAGAACGGTGGCACTCTTACGCCGACCTTAAATACGCCGCTTGCATTTATCGACTCTGTCCCCTCACTATGCCCCGATGACGGGCCTGGCCTAGGTTCTTCTTTGTTCATATTTGGGGTCACCAGTTTGGTGTAATGTCGCAAGGTTCGTGTATTATGCTCCAGTGAGTGGTAAATAATAAATGCAGAAAACTTACAGTTCAGCTGGTATATTTTCATGTACACAAAATCCATACACAAAGCAAACAGAAGGCACAGAAGAGTAGAAAGGCACAGGCACAATTATTAGGGGAAAGTCTTAAAGCGAGTAAACAGTTCAGAGGATAGAAATAGGAAAAACAAGCAAGCATTCAAGCAAGCGCAGCATTCGCGTCTGTTATAATGGCGAGTACGAGTAGCGTGCGCTCCGCGTCGTAACTAGGCAATGACTGTCATATGACCTGTGCTGCGCGGACGCCGCGTCTTACCACAAACTAGTTGCTATACTAGGGCGACGGCGGCGTCGACAAAACTTATCGATAAACTGCCGTATCGATATCGACGAATTGGTTGGCATAAATATATGTTCAACTAACGTTATAATTATGTTAAACGCTAAATACGTTTAACATAATGTAAGTACAATATATAATTGTATATTAAATGTAAATATGTGTATATATAAATAAATAAAAGTGAAAACACCGTATTTGACTTCACCGCGCTTCCATTATACTTCCTATAGTTTGGAATGGAATAGAATAAAATTTATTCGTTGCCCCCGACGGGAGTGGCCGACGACAGAGAAACGGAATAAACGGTGTGACGCTAATAGGGATGGTCTCGGCGTTCGCCGCGGCGCGGCTCAGAGCGACCGCCCCGAGCCGTCCTTGTAGCGCCGGTTTACAGTCCACCCCTAAAACTACGGGTAAATTACTAGTTCCTTGCGGGTACTATGTCGAAACTGAAAACTTCTAATTCAAAAGAAAAATAATTATTATTATTGATAAAGAAAAATAAACATTCCGTCGAATTGAGAACCTCCTCCTTTTTTTGGAAGTCGGTTAAAAAGAAGCGAAACAAAAAAACGAGACGACGATAAGCTACATGCGACATAAGAAACATCGCAGTCTATTGAATTACGTTTAAAGACTTCTTTATAAATCAATGAAAAGTAAACGTAAGTTTAAGAGAATCGGTGGTCTCTCGGCTTACACATTTCTCTTGTGACGAAGAATTTCGGTCTCCAGCTGGACCTACCGCTGCTGGTGGTGACGGGCAGCGCGGGCGCGGTGTGTCCGCGCGGTGCGGCGTGCGAGCTGGTCGCGGGGGTCGGGGCGGGGGTCGGGGCGGGGGTCGGGGCGGGGGCGGCGCGGCGCGTGGTGGTGGTGCGCGGCGCCGACGACGCGCTGCGGCTGCCCGCGCGCCTGCGCCGGCGCCGCCGCGTGCCGCAGCACGCGCTCGACGCCTGCATCGCGGTGAGTGTGTCGCGTGCGAGCGGGGCGGGGGGGCGGGGCGGGGCGCGGGGCGGGGGCGGCGCGGCGCGTGGTGGTGGTGCGCGGCGCCGACGACGCGCTGCGGCTGCCCGCGCGCCTGCGCCGGCGCCGCCGCGTGCCGCAGCACGCGCTCGACGCCTGCATCGCGGTGAGTGTGTCGCGTGCGAGCGGGGCGGGGGGCGGGGCGGGGCGCGGGGCGGGGGCGGCGCGGCGCGTGGTGGTGGTGCGCGGCGCCGACGACGCGCTGCGGCTGCCCGCGCGCCTGCGCCGGCGCCGCCGCGTGCCGCAGCACGCGCTCGACGCCTGCATCGCGGTGAGTGTGTCGCGTGCGAGCGGGGCGGGGGGCGGGGCGGGGCGCGGGGCGGGGGCGGCGCGGCGCGTGGTGGTGGTGCGCGGCGCCGACGACGCGCTGCGGATGCCCGCGCGCCTGCGCCGGCGCCGCCGCGTGCCGCAGCACGCGCTCGACGCCTGCATCGCGGTGAGTGTATTCTTCTTCATCGTCACGAGATCTTAGAGGCGTGATCGGTAGGTATAGATATAAGTATCAGTGGCGTGGCGTCAAACATTATCCATAGACAAACCGGAGCTAATTTGGGTCGTTTTTCTTCAAATACGATAGTCAGCTGTCTGAAAATGGGTAACTCAGTGGGAATCGAGTTCTATGAACGCCCCGCCACTGATAAGTATGGAACCCTAAAAATGCATATTTATGCAATTCTGCGAACACAGTTTTTCCTAAATCTGAAATCGGTGGCATGATTCCTTATAACTCAGTGGGAATCGAGTTCTATGAACGCCCCGCCACTGATAAGTATGGAACCCTAAAAATGCATATTTATGCAATTCTGCGAACACAGTTTTTCCTAAATCTGAAATCGGTGGCATGATTCCTTATAACAGAATTTTCCAATGTCCTACAGTCTACCTGTCACTCACCCTGTATTATTATTACAACTGTTTAGAAAGTGTGCGTTTGCGCAGGAGGAGGTGGCGCGCTGGGCGCTGGTGGCGGCGGAGGGCGAGGCGCCGCGCCGCGCCGCACGCAAGGGTACGTACGGGACGTGCACACAGCAACCGTGTGCGTGTGTGCGGGAGGTGACACTGACACGCGAGGGTACGTACGGGACGTGCACACAGCAACCGTGTGCGTGTGTGCGGGAGGTGACACTGACACGCGAGGGTAC
Source organism: Hedya salicella (assembly GCA_905404275.2). Classification (NCBI taxonomy): domain Eukaryota; kingdom Metazoa; phylum Arthropoda; class Insecta; order Lepidoptera; family Tortricidae; genus Hedya; species Hedya salicella. The sequence continues at coordinate 118,058 of FR990109.1, forward strand.
GTACGGGACGTGCACACAGCAACCGTGTGCGTGTGTGCGGGAGGTGACACTGACACGCGAGGGTACGTACGGGACGTGCACACAGCAACCGTGTGCGTGTGTGCGGGAGGTGACACTGACACGCGAGGGTACGTACGGGACGTGCACACAGCAACCGTGTGCGTGTGTGCGGGAGGTGACACTGACACGCGAGGGTACGTACGGGACGTGCACACAGCAACCGTGTGCGTGTGTGCGGGAGGTGACACTGACACGCGAGGGTACGTACGGGACGTGCACACAGCAACCGTGTGCGTGTGTGCGGGAGGTGACACTGACACGCGAGGGTACGTACGGGACGTGCACACAGCAACCGTGTGCGTGTGTGCGGGAGGTGACACTGACACGCGAGGGTACGTACGGGACGTGCACACAGCAACCGTGTGCGTGTGTGCGGGAGGTGACACTGACACGCGAGGGTACGTACGGGACGTGCACACAGCAACCGTGTGCGTGTGTGCGGGAGGTGACGCTGACACGCGAGGGTACGTACGGGACGTGCACACAGCGACCGTGTGCGTGTGTGCGGGAGGTGACACTGACACGCGAGGGTACGTACGGGACGTCCACACAGCGACCGTGTGCGTGTGTGCGGGAGGTGACACTGACACGCGAGGGTACGTACGGGACGTGCACACAGCGACCGTGTGCGTGCGTGCGGGAGGTGACACTGACACGCGAGGGTACGTACGGGACGTGCACACAGCGACCGTGTGCGTGCGTGCGGGAGGTGACACTGACACGCGAGGGTACGTACGGGACGTCCACACAGCGACCGTGTGCGTGTGTGCGGGAGGTGACACTGACACGCGAGGGTACGTACGGGACGTGCACACAGCGACCGTGTGCGTGCGTGCGGGAGGTGACACTGACACGCGAGGGTACGTACGGGACGTGCACACAGCAACCGTGTGCGTGCGTGCGGGAGGTGACACTGACACGCGAGGGTACGTACGGGACGTGCACACAGCGACCGTGTGCGTGTGTGCGGGAGGTGACACTGACACGCGAGGGTACGTACGGGACGTCCACACAGCGACCGTGTGCGTGTGTGCGGGAGGTGACACTGTCACGCGAGGGTACGTACGGGACGTGCACACAGCGACCGTGTGCGTGCGTGCGGGAGGTGACACGCGAGGGTACGTACGGGACGTGCACTCAGTGAAGTGACACCGTGTTCCGTTACTGACGAGCAGTTAGTATGTAAATGTAAATTTCTACCTTAATAAGTACGTCTGATATCTTTATTCGGGCACTCGGAAAATACTGAACTGACTGGTTCGTTTACTTTTGATTCGTTCATATTTCCATTTTGTCAATTTCATCAATTTCCTATTTCATCAAGGGTCCTATTTCTATCAGGTTTACATAAGAGCTCCCGCTATCCGTGTTACATGTGGAAACGTTTCCTTATAGGAAACGTTTCTAAGTTCGGGTCCGGATCCGCGGGTCTCGGCTCCGTTCGGGTAGTGCATACCCGCCGGGGCGACCCGCCCGTTTTGGTTCGAGTTGAAGTTAAAACTAATAAGTGGTCATTATTGAATAACTGTTTTTATATTATTGCGTACGGAGGACAAGATTTATTTCTATTCAAATTTAATAACGAACTCAAATATCTAATATTTTAGCATTGATTAGTTATATTGGTCTAAGCAATTTTTGGTTTGCGATTAAAAATTTAATCGCAGATGATATGATACACGATTAAAAGTTAACAAAAATCGTCTTGGTAATAATCTTGTTATCAAATGATATCTTTTAATTTTGTCCACACATTTAATGGATACTTATTATAAATAATGGATACATTTGGCGTTAGGTGAAAAAAAGCATTAGATACGACTATTATACATGGCGCCCCTTTTCAAGATAAGATGGGAGTGGGTTTAGGGTTACGCTGCACGTGCAGATTATGACCAATACCTATTGTTTTCGTCGTAAATAAACCGTGGCAATTTTACGAATAATATGTATGAGTAGCTTTGACACTCACCTATTACCTGGAACACTTTTTGTTCGCTTAAGTTGAACGAATGGCCGTTTATTTTTAATATAAATAAGCAAAATACTTTACTTAGCCCTTTTGGAGGGGCAGCTTTGAATTTATAATGTACTCACTAGTTATTAATAAGATTCTACTTAGCGGCACTTTCGGTCAACATTGAGAGTCATACTTTGTTTGTTAAATTTAAATTTGTTAAACTTTTAAAATGAAAACAAGTTGGATGTGGAGATACGCCACCAATCTCGGTGATACAGCTTACTGTAACTTGTGCAGTGATCTGACTAACAATCAGTTTTCGTGTTGTGGTAGTTTGACAGGAGCTATAGAAAAGCATTTAAAATTTAAATGAAAGCGTTTAAAATCTCCAGCGTCGACATCTAACTAGTAAGTACATACATTTTCTTTTTTTTTGTTCTGATGGTGTGTGTTTTTTTATTATTTATTTAATTAAGCCATAGCATTGTTCATTTGTTCAAATATTCGAAGACAATTATAATAAGTACTCCTGTCCTTGTGATTTTTTTGTAAAATAATCGAGTTATCATTTTTAATTTATTCAGTTGCTACTAAACCAAATTACCAACGATTCGTTGTGCTTTTATGTCGATCATATTGATAGATTCAGGCGTTACTTTGCGGAATTCCATACTAGATCAATGGATTATAGTTCCTTTGCTGTTCCGCGAACTAGTGTCTTTGTTAGATGTGACAATAAATTGTGCTCATATGCGCATATTTTCATGCAGTTTCCAAAAAAATAATAATAATAATACGCATGCAAACACAACAAACCAACACCAAACAGTATAACCCTCGACACGTGTTTCGCCTCAAACTCAAACGTGCCCTATAAGGAGACATTAGAGATTCTTAGAGACCTTCTAGAGAAGCAGCGATTACATCCAGGAGAAGTGAATGAGTTAGTAGAAATGTCTAACATTTGTATGTCCCAGAATTATTTTATGTTTGGTGGGCAATATTACTTGCAACGCGATGGTTTAGCAATGGGTTCTCTTAGTCCTTTAATGGCAGATATTTTCATGGACCATTTTGAGAACCAGCACATTGCGGGTAATACTCATATTCTATACTATTATAGATATGTTGATGACTTGATTCTTTGTTGGACGGGGAGTATGAGCCAATTGGATGTTTTTATTACCAATCTCAATGTCAAACACCCGAAAATAAAGTTTAAGAGAGAATTGGAACAAAATAACTCACTTAATTTCCTGGACTTGACAATTACTAAAGTAAATAATAGACACCACTTTCAAATTTATCGTAAGCCCACGCACACAGATACAATTATCCCGGCTTCTTCCACACATCCATGGCAACACAAGTTAGCGGCTTTCCACTCTAACGTGCATAGGTTGTTGACAGTCCCTCTTTCTGATGCAAATTTCCAGATGGAATTGAATAAAATTTATCATTTAGCAGTTTCAAATGGATATAGTAAGTCTCTCGTGGATGGCATCATCAGAAAGAAAGAAATACGGACGGTTAACAATTTACTGTATGCTGCACGTTCTTTTGACCGGATTAAGAAATATAAAGCAAGCATAACTTACGTTGGTCCTTTATCAGATAAAATTTATAAAATATTACGATCTTATGATATTAACGTGGCCTTTAAAACATATAACACTGCACTCTATACTTTGCAATGGAAAGGATAAAGTAGAAGGTGGGAAAAAGTCAGGCGTTTATAAACTTACATGTGATAGTTGTGAAAAGGTGTATGTGGGACAAACGGGTCGTAATTTTAACACTAGGTATAAAGAACATGTCTCTTCTTATAGACATAACCACCCGAAAAAATCCAATTTCGCAAAACATTTATTAGAAAACAGCCATTCTTTGTCAGACAATCATTCTTTTAACACCTTACATGTTTGCGGAAAAGGATTACGTCTTAGTGTGCTTGAACAGTTGGAGATAGTCAGGTACAGCAATAGAGGTTTGATCATTAATGAACAACTTAATGTTACGTCATCAACTTTGTTACGTGTTTTTCTATCTCTTTCTAGAAATCCTATTCAGGGTATAAATAGGGCCGACCGTTTTGGACAACTCATTTCTCGGGTGGACGCGGACCGTCAACATCTCCTGCATCTCCTGATGATGCCTCGTAGAGAGGCGAAACACGTGTCGAGGATTATACTGTTTGGTGTTGGTTTGTTGTGTTTGCATGTGTATTATTATTATTATTATTATTATTTGGAAACTGCATGAAAATATGCGCATGTGAGCACAATTTATTGTCACATCTAACAAAGACACTAGTTCGCGGAACAGCAAAGGAACTATAATCCATTGGTCGATCATATTGTTTGCTAAAGAAGTATTTTTAAGTAAGCGGAGTGATTTGTCATTTTATAAATATATGTTATTTGCCATTTCGCTAACTGAAATGAGCATCAAAAGTATTTAAAACGTAAAAAACTACTAAATGAATGTAGTTTTAGTTAAGTATAACATTTTAATATTCTACCATTTTGGTCAAAATTAATCCATACTATTATTTTGAAATGCGAAAGTGTGTCTGTCTGTGTGTTACCTCTTCACGCTTAAACCGCGGAACCGATTTGAATGAAATTTGGTATGGAGATAGTTTGAGCCACAGGAAAAGACATAGGCTAATTTTTATCCCGGAGAAATACCCTTACCTGCGATAAACGAATTTTAAGCGGACGAAGTCGCGGGCTAGTACACATAATTTCATGATATTTCTAATTTTTTTTTTCAGTTTTTTACAATATCTTGTCTAACCTAGAAAATATAAGTTACGATTTGATTTCTCTTTTACCATTACAAGTTATATAATTGTACGCTTGTTAGGCTTCGGTAGACTTAGGTAAGCTTGTAATTTTTCACACCAATAATGTCATAAAAAAATAGTTGTATTTTTATATTTAAAGTTGATTACCTTGTGAAATCTTTGATGTATTATTTGATTACTCTGTCCAGAATTTTAATTCAATAGGAAATATTTATAAGATAGCCTTATAAGAAGCTTCTATTATTTTATGTTGATTATTTAATATTTTCTAAATTATAAATTTTTACGTGTTTATTTTTGTATTTTTAAGTTTTTTTAATACAGTTTTATAGCTCGACTAGTTTTTTCCTTTTAATCCTATCGTCGTAAAATAATACAACGTTTTCTTTTACTTCAATATTTGTATGCACTACTCACAAAATAGTTTTCACTATTGAACATTTGCTTAAACGCAGAAATAAAAAACGCACAAGTTTAAAGACGAAATATCACTCAATTGCTCACACACGCTCTTAAAGTAAAGACTACCCGTTGAATTGCTACTACACGTCGACGGCGGATCGGACCCGCGTGTAATTGAGACCTCTGTACACGGGTACACGGGTACGCGAGTCTTAATTGCACGTTCCGCACGGGCCAGAAAACCGTTTCCGTGTTACACGGAAACGGGTACACGAAACCCGGACACGACCGAGAGCTCTAGTTTACATTCCCAAATCGTGCTCTTTATTTTGATTCCGCATCCCCCGAGCTAACCGTGTTTGTGTGTGCGCAGGCGCGGCGGGCGACGCGGCCGACGAGCGCCACTCCGCGCTGCACAAGTAAGTTCTACTATTTTGATACTCTTCAATAATTTATATCGAATGGAAGTTTTAAGTATTCACACTTTATTTATAAATGCATGAATTAATGCCTAATTCCACCGTGTCCCGTAAGCTTTGAGCCGGCGCGGGCATGGTGAAATTGGGTTATATCTCATCTCAGCAGTAAGCCTTGTTAAAAAAACTAGAGATTTTTGCTGATAACCATTAATTTTAATGCTAATTTATTTGTAATCGTGTGCTGTGATTCCAGCGCCCGCGGGCTGCTGCGCGATGCGGAGCCCCTCGGTGAGTGTCGCCGCACATACGGTCCTCGCCCAGTGTTACTCATATGCTAGAAGGTGTCCGCGAGTTCGTTTGTGGAGAAAATAGCGTAACGAGTATTTATTTATTTACATGGAGATCCAACAGCTTAAAATATGTTAGTAGTAACTTAAATAGTAATAGCGAGCCAATTACAGGATCTCGCTTGTAGCACCATGGTAGTATTTAACATTAAGTTAAACAATACGCACAAACGTTACGTTATATACACCTACTCATGCACTAAGATACCGTACATAAAACAAAACAAAGGGTTATCTTAGTATCTTATAATCATTTCCTACCTACTTTTCAATGATGGACATTCCTCGGCAGAGCCCTCGGGCGCGGGCAGCGCGCGGCGCGCGGGGGCGTGGCGCCCCCCCGCGCCCCCCGCGGCCCCCGCGGCCCCCGCGACGCCCGCCGACCCCGCCCCGCTGCAGGAGCTGGACATCATGCAGCTGCCCATCGTGTTCGCGGACGACGAGCCGCCGCCGCCGCCGGTCGTCAAGCGCCAAGGTGACTGCGAGACGAACCCCGCTTCTTCTTTTCTAGTCGGCACTCGTAGCATAAAAAAGCGAACCGAATTTGTAATGATTACTTTCTTCCCGCGGCTTCGCCAGCGTACTAAACGTAATTTGTACAGTGACCTTCAAATATGTAGTATCATTTTTTTATAAGTATTCAGTGTACAGTACATTTAAGTACAGATAAGTTTTGACATAAGAAGTTGCCCGCAGAGAGCGGCGGCGGCGCGCGGCCGCGCGTCACCGTCACGAGCGGCCAGCCGCGGGTGAGTCCCGACGAGTGCTTACACACGCCACGCGTCATGCAGCGACGGTCGCGCGTCACCGTCACGAGCGGCCAGCCGCGGGTGAGTCCCGACGAGTGCTTACACACGCCACGCGTCATGCAGCGACGGTCGCGCGTCACCGTCACGAGCGGCCAGCCGCGGGTGAGTCCCGACGAGTGCTTACACACGCCACGCGTCATGCAGCGACGGTCGCGCGTCACCGTCACGAGCGGCCAGCCGCGGGTGAGTCCCGACGAGTGCTTACACACGCCACGCGTCATGCAGCGACGGTCGCGCGTCACCGTCACGAGCGGCCAGCCGCGGGTGAGTCCCGACGAGTGCTTACACACGCCACGCGTCATGCAGCGACGGTCGCGCGTCACCGTCACGAGCGGCCAGCCGCGGGTGAGTCCCGACGAGTGCTTACACACGCCACGCGTCATGCAGCGACGGTCGCGCGTCACCGTCACGAGCGGCCAGCCGCGGGTGAGTCCCGACGAGTGCTTACACACGCCACGCGTCATGCAGCGACGGTCGCGCGTCACCGTCACGAGCGGCCAGCCGCGGGTGAGTCCCGACGAGTGCTTACACACGCCACGCGTCATGCAGCGACGGTCGCGCGTCACCGTCACGAGCGGCCAGCCGCGGGTGAGTCCCGACGAGTGCTTACACACGCCACGCGTCATGCAGCGACGGTCGCGCGTCACCGTCACGAGCGGCCAGCCGCGGGTGAGTCCCGACGAGTGCTTACACACGCCACGCGTCATGCAGCGACGGTCGCGCGTCACCGTCACGAGCGGCCAGCCGCGGGTGAGTCCCGACGAGTGCTTACACACGCCACGCGTCATGCAGCGACGGTCGCGCGTCACCGTCACGAGCGGCCAGCCGCGGGTGAGTCCCGACGAGTGCTTACACACGCCACGCGTCATGCAGCGACGGTCGCGCGTCACCGTCACGAGCGGCCAGCCGCGGGTGAGTCCCGACGAGTGCTTACACACGCCACGCGTCATGCAGCGACGGTCGCGCGTCACCGTCACGAGCGGCCAGCCGCGGGTGAGTCCCGACGAGTGCTTACACACGCCACGCGTCATGCAGCGACGGTCGCGCGTCACCGTCACGAGCGGCCAGCCGCGGGTGAGTCCCGACGAGTGCTTACACACGCCACGCGTCATGCAGCGACGGTCGCGCGTCACCGTCACGAGCGGCCAGCCGCGGGTGAGTCCCGACGAGTGCTTACACACGCCACGCGTCATGCAGCGACGGTCGCGCGTCACCGTCACGAGCGGCCAGCCGCGGGTGAGTCCCGACGAGTGCTTACACACGCCACGCGTCATGCAGCGACGGTCGCGCGTCACCGTCACGAGCGGCCAGCCGCGGGTGAGTCCCGACGAGTGCTTACACACGCCACGCGTCATGCAGCGACGGCCGCGCGTCACCGTCACGAGCGGCCAGCCGCGGGTGAGTCCCGACGAGTGCTTACACACGCCACGCGTCATGCAGCGACGGCCGCGCGTCACCGTCACGAGCGGCCAGCCGCGGGTGAGTCCCGACGAGTGCTTACACACGCCACGCGTCATGCAGCGACGGTCGCGCGTCACCGTCACGAGCGGCCAGCCGCGGGTGAGTCCCGACGAGTGCTTACACACGCCACGCGTCATGCAGCGACGGTCGCGCGTCACCGTCACGAGCGGCCAGCCGCGGGTGAGTCCCGACGAGTGCTTACACACGCCACGCGTCATGCAGCGACGGTCGCGCGTCACCGTCACGAGCGGCCAGCCGCGGGTGAGTCCCGACGAGTGCTTACACACGCCACGCGTCATGCAGCGACGGTCGCGCGTCACCGTCACGAGCGGCCAGCCGCGGGTGAGTCCCGACGAGTGCTTACACACGCCACGCGTCATGCAGCGACGGCCGCGCGTCACCGTCACGAGCGGCCAGCCGCGGGTGAGTCCCGACGAGTGCTTACACACGCCACGCGTCATGCAGCGACGGTCGCGCGTCACCGTCACGAGCGGCCAGCCGCGGGTGAGTCCCGACGAGTGCTTACACACGCCACGCGTCATGCAGCGACGGTCGCGCGTCACCGTCACGAGCGGCCAGCCGCGGGTGAGTCCCGACGAGTGCTTACACACGCCACGCGTCATGCAGCGACGGCCGCGCGTCACCGTCACGAGCGGCCAGCCGCGGGTGAGTCCCGACGAGTGCTTACACACGCCACGCGTCATGCAGCGACGGCCGCGCGTCACCGTCACGAGCGGCCAGCCGCGGGTGAGTCCCGACGAGTGCTTACACACGCCACGCGTCATGCAGCGACGGCCGCGCGTCACCGTCACGAGCGGCCAGCCGCGGGTGAGTCCCGACGAGTGCTTACACACGCCACGCGTCATGCAGCGACGGCCGCGCGTCACCGTCACGAGCGGCCAGCCGCGGGTGAGTCCCGACGAGTGCTTACACACGCCACGCGTCATGCAGCGACGGCCGCGCGTCACCGTCACGAGCGGCCAGCCGCGGGTGAGTCCCGACGAGTGCTTACACACGCCACGCGTCATGCAGCGACGGCCGCGCGTCACCGTCACGAGCGGCCAGCCGCGGGTGAGTCCCGACGAGTGCTTACACACGCCACGCGTCATGCAGCGACGGTCGCGCGTCACCGTCACGAGCGGCCAGCCGCGGGTGAGTCCCGACGAGTGCTTACACACGCCACGCGTCATGCAGCGACGGCCGCGCGTCACCGTCACGAGCGGCCAGCCGCGGGTGAGTCCCGACGAGTGCTTACACACGCCACGCGTCATGCAGCGACGGCCGCGCGTCACCGTCACGAGCGGCCAGCCGCGGGTGAGTCCCGACGAGTGCTTACACACGCCACGCGTCATGCAGCGACGGCCGCGCGTCACCGTCACGAGCGGCCAGCCGCGGGTGAGTCCCGACGAGTGCTTACACACGCCACGCGTCATGCAGCGACGGCCGCGCGTCACCGTCACGAGCGGCCAGCCGCGGGTGAGTCCCGACGAGTGCTTACACACGCCACGCGTCATGCAGCGACGGTCGCGCGTCACCGTCACGAGCGGCCAGCCGCGGGTGAGTCCCGACGAGTGCTTACACACGCCACGCGTCATGCAGCGACGGTCGCGCGTCACCGTCACGAGCGGCCAGCCGCGGGTGAGTCCCGACGAGTGCTTACACACGCCACGCGTCATGCAGCGACGGTCGCGCGTCACCGTCACGAGCGGCCAGCCGCGGGTGAGTCCCGACGAGTGCTTACACACGCCACGCGTCATGCAGCGACGGTCGCGCGTCACCGTCACGAGCGGCCAGCCGCGGGTGAGTCCCGACGAGTGCTTACACACGCCACGCGTCATGCAGCGACGGTCGCGCGTCACCGTCACGAGCGGCCAGCCGCGGGTGAGTCCCGACGAGTGCTTACACACGCCACGCGTCATGCAGCGACGGTCGCGCGTCACCGTCACGAGCGGCCAGCCGCGGGTGAGTCCCGACGAGTGCTTACACACGCCACGCGTCATGCAGCGACGGCCGCGCGTCACCGTCACGAGCGGCCAGCCGCGGGTGAGTCCCGACGAGTGCTTACACACGCCACGCGTCATGCAGCGACGGCCGCGCGTCACCGTCACGAGCGGCCAGCCGCGGGTGAGTCCCGACGAGTGCTTACACACGCCACGCGTCATGCAGCGACGGCCGCGCGTCACCGTCACGAGCGGCCAGCCGCGGGTGAGTCCCGACGAGTGCTTACACACGCCACGCGTCATGCAGCGACGGCCGCGCGTCACCGTCACGAGCGGCCAGCCGCGGGTGAGTCCCGACGAGTGCTTACACACGCCACGCGTCATGCAGCGACGGTCGCGCGTCACCGTCACGAGCGGCCAGCCGCGGGTGAGTCCCGACGAGTGCTTACACACGCCACGCGTCATGCAGCGACGGCCGCGCGTCACCGTCACGAGCGGCCAGCCGCGGGTGAGTCCCGACGAGTGCTTACACACGCCACGCGTCATGCAGCGACGGCCGCGCGTCACCGTCACGAGCGGCCAGCCGCGGGTGAGTCCCGACGAGTGCTTACACACGCCACGCGTCATGCAGCGACGGCCGCGCGTCACCGTCACGAGCGGCCAGCCGCGGGTGAGTCCCGACGAGTGCTTACACACGCCACGCGTCATGCAGCGACGGCCGCGCGTCACCGTCACGAGCGGCCAGCCGCGGGTGAGTCCCGACGAGTGCTTACACACGCCACGCGTCATGCAGCGACGGTCGCGCGTCACCGTCACGAGCGGCCAGCCGCGGGTGAGTCCCGACGAGTGCTTACACACGCCACGCGTCATGCAGCGACGGTCGCGCGTCACCGTCACGAGCGGCCAGCCGCGGGTGAGTCCCGACGAGTGCTTACACACGCCACGCGTCATGCAGCGACGGTCGCGCGTCACCGTCACGAGCGGCCAGCCGCGGGTGAGTCCCGACGAGTGCTTACACACGCCACGCGTCATGCAGCGACGGTCGCGCGTCACCGTCACGAGCGGCCAGCCGCGGGTGAGTCCCGACGAGTGCTTACACACGCCACGCGTCATGCAGCGACGGCCGCGCGTCACCGTCACGAGCGGCCAGCCGCGGGTGAGTCCCGACGAGTGCTTACACACGCCACGCGTCATGCAGCGACGGCCGCGCGTCACCGTCACGAGCGGCCAGCCGCGGGTGAGTCCCGACGAGTGCTTACACACGCCACGCGTCATGCAGCGACGGCCGCGCGTCACCGTCACGAGCGGCCAGCCGCGGGTGAGTCCCGACGAGTGCTTACACACGCCACGCGTCATGCAGCGACGGCCGCGCGTCACCGTCACGAGCGGCCAGCCGCGGGTGAGTCCCGACGAGTGCTTACACACGCCACGCGTCATGCAGCGACGGCCGCGCGTCACCGTCACGAGCGGCCAGCCGCGGGTGAGTCCCGACGAGTGCTTACACACGCCACGCGTCATGCAGCGACGGTCGCGCGTCACCGTCACGAGCGGCCAGCCGCGGGTGAGTCCCGACGAGTGCTTACACACGCCACGCGTCATGCAGCGACGGTCGCGCGTCACCGTCACGAGCGGCCAGCCGCGGGTGAGTCCCGACGAGTGCTTACACACGCCACGCGTCATGCAGCGACGGTCGCGCGTCACCGTCACGAGCGGCCAGCCGCGGGTGAGTCCCGACGAGTGCTTACACACGCCACGCGTCATGCAGCGACGGTCGCGCGTCACCGTCACGAGCGGCCAGCCGCGGGTGAGTCCCGACGAGTGCTTACACACGCCACGCGTCATGCAGCGACGGTCGCGCGTCACCGTCACGAGCGGCCAGCCGCGGGTGAGTCCCGACGAGTGCTTACACACGCCACGCGTCATGCAGCGACGGTCGCGCGTCACCGTCACGAGCGGCCAGCCGCGGGTGAGTCCCGACGAGTGCTTACACACGCCACGCGTCATGCAGCGACGGTCGCGCGTCACCGTCACGAGCGGCCAGCCGCGGGTGAGTCCCGACGAGTGCTTACACACGCCACGCGTCATGCAGCGACGGTCGCGCGTCACCGTCACGAGCGGCCAGCCGCGGGTGAGTCCCGACGAGTGCTTACACACGCCACGCGTCATGCAGCGACGGTCGCGCGTCACCGTCACGAGCGGCCAGCCGCGGGTGAGTCCCGACGAGTGCTTACACACGCCACGCGTCATGCAGCGACGGCCGCGCGTCACCGTCACGAGCGGCCAGCCGCGGGTGAGTCCCGACGAGTGCTTACACACGCCACGCGTCATGCAGCGACGGCCGCGCGTCACCGTCACGAGCGGCCAGCCGCGGGTGAGTCCCGACGAGTGCTTACACACGCCACGCGTCATGCAGCGACGGCCGCGCGTCACCGTCACGAGCGGCCAGCCGCGGGTGAGTCCCGACGAGTGCTTACACACGCCACGCGTCATGCAGCGACGGCCGCGCGTCACCGTCACGAGCGGCCAGCCGCGGGTGAGTCCCGACGAGTGCTTACACACGCCACGCGTCATGCAGCGACGGTCGCGCGTCACCGTCACGAGCGGCCAGCCGCGGGTGAGTCCCGACGAGTGCTTACACACGCCACGCGTCATGCAGCGACGGCCGCGCGTCACCGTCACGAGCGGCCAGCCGCGGGTGAGTCCCGACGAGTGCTTACACACGCCACGCGTCATGCAGCGACGGCCGCGCGTCACCGTCACGAGCGGCCAGCCGCGGGTGAGTCCCGACGAGTGCTTACACACGCCACGCGTCATGCAGCGACGGCCGCGCGTCACCGTCACGAGCGGCCAGCCGCGGGTGAGTCCCGACGAGTGCTTACACACGCCACGCGTCATGCAGCGACGGCCGCGCGTCACCGTCACGAGCGGCCAGCCGCGGGTGAGTCCCGACGAGTGCTTACACACGCCACGCGTCATGCAGCGACGGTCGCGCGTCACCGTCACGAGCGGCCAGCCGCGGGTGAGTCCCGACGAGTGCTTACACACGCCACGCGTCATGCAGCGACGGTCGCGCGTCACCGTCACGAGCGGCCAGCCGCGGGTGAGTCCCGACGAGTGCTTACACACGCCACGCGTCATGCAGCGACGGTCGCGCGTCACCGTCACGAGCGGCCAGCCGCGGGTGAGTCCCGACGAGTGCTTACACACGCCACGCGTCATGCAGCGACGGTCGCGCGTCACCGTCACGAGCGGCCAGCCGCGGGTGAGTCCCGACGAGTGCTTACACACGCCACGCGTCATGCAGCGACGGCCGCGCGTCACCGTCACGAGCGGCCAGCCGCGGGTGAGACCGCGGCGGTAATCCATGGCGAGATCTTGTAACTAGGTACTAATATCATTCTCTAACACCCATAAGTCTACTGGCTACTTGCCACTTGTGACTCTGCAGATAAGTCCCTTGCCACTAACAGTAATGAAATGACAAATAGTAAGCTTGTGTAAACCTAGCATTAAAGTCGATAAATCATATCTCTCTCGATTTGGTAAAATAGATCATCACATCTTCGTTTTCGGGCTCTGCGGTCGCGAATGATACACGATTTCGCACTCTTGAGCGCATGTCGATCTGACCGCGTGTCGCGTGTCGTGCAGGGCGGGCGCGCGCTCAACTACACGCGGGTGATCGTGGCCAAGCGGCGCGGCGCGGGCGGCGGGCGGGGCGCGCGCGGGGCCCCCGGCGCCCCCCGCGGGGCCCCCGGTACCCCCCGCGGGGCCCACGGTACCCCCCGCGCGGCCCCCGTCGCCCCCCGCGGGGCCCCCGGCTCGCGCGCCGTGTTGCTGCGTCGCACCGTGCGCCTCGTGCGCGACTCCTGAGCCGGCCGCGGCGGCGGCTCGGCTCGCCCGATAGATATAAGCGTAAATAGAGCACTCACTAATAAACTTTTTGGAATGAGTCCTGGTGTTGTTTTTTTTTTTTCGGTTCCTGAAATTAACGAAATGATCCTATTCGATCCTGGTATTAGGCTCGATCCTCTTGCAGTTATTTAGATGGAAGGTGACAGAAAGATGATCGAGTCGCCCGCTTAGCCACCGCCCTTTTGCGCTCTTCGCCTATTTTGGTTTGAAATAAGTTTCTGTCAAAAAAAATATTTTTGTGAGAAGCTTTTATAGATTTGTTACATCACCTCACTTTCCAGAACTCATTAATTCTTCGTAGTAATTTTTCCGTTCGCATATTTCCCCGATCGGCAAAGTCCACATTTACCATAATTTACTTTTCGTTGTTTTAGTCAGTAGTACATTTTAAGTTAGCATTTTTCCCTGATCGGTAAAATCCATATGTACCATAATTTATTTAGCGTTATTTTTTTCGATTCGCGTCGATAATGTTTACTTTTCACTTAGCTTTATTTCATGATAGCAATTTTTTCTAGTAGGTAACGTTTTTATTGAATATGTGACCAACAAACACAAACTAACGAGTATTAACAAGGAAGATTAATGAAAAGTATTGGTAAGTAAACCGTGAATCATGCTACATGTGTTATGGCTTGACTGGACGCAACAAGTAGTTAGGTTCGCTAGATTTGCTATCGAGTAAGTTTATTCGAGTGTTTGCAGTTTCTTAGCGAAAAACCTCTTTTGATATACTTTTTGTTTTACAAATATCATGATAATAATCACAAGTTTTGCAATTTATTAGTGGATCACTCCACTAGTGTTATTATTATAAACAAAGATCAGAAACAAATGAAAAAATTTTCGACGATACTGGACTTGAACCAGTGCCTTGAGCCAGACCGGGGCAGCACGCTCTACCATCTGAGCTAATCGTCCACACCAGTAGTCGACGAATTTTGTCATCTGTTCTTGCTTGAAACAAGAAAACTTGAAACGCGTGCTGCCCCGGTCTGGCTCAAGGCACTGGTTCAAGTCCAGTATCGTCGAAAATTTTTTCATTTGTTTCTGATCTTTGTTTATAATAACCTCTTTTGATTTTCATATTATTATGCTGTAAATTACAGGATTCTTGCCACCAACTTCAATATATTTAATGTACCTATCTATTAGGCAGCAAACAAATCGAAATCGGTCATTATATCCACCCAAAAGACCATAAATAAATTCGTGGAAAACTAATAAAGCGTTAAAATAAAGAATCCCAAAACTATAATAATGTAAAAATAGCTTTCGGGGAAATATGCGAACAGAAAATTTACTACGCAGAAATAATAAGTTCGGGAAAGTGGTGTAACAAATTGCCGTTTATTAATCTGTCGTCTGTACAAACTAGACAAAAAACGGAAAACAAAGAGGTGTTTTCGGATAACTTTTCTATCGATGAAATTTTCAACAAACATGTTTCCGCGTTAATCACTGAATCCATACTAATATTCCGTCCGTCCGTCCGTCCGTCCGTCCGTCCGTCCGTCCGTCCGTCCGTCCGTCCGTCCGTCCGTCTGTCTGTTACCTCTTCACGCTTAAAACGCTGAACCGATTGGAATGAAATTTGGTATGAAGATAGTTTGAGTCCAGGGGAAAGACATAGGCAATTTTTTATCCCGGGAAAAGACACTTACCCGCGAGAAATGAATTCAATGCGGACAAATCGTACGTTACACTGGTACGCAAAAACTACATGACAGATTTGCGTAAAATTCGACAGTGATATAGCTTAGGTAACAGAATAGGACATAGGCTACCACTTTTGAGGGTATTCATTCATAAAAGGGGTTTTTTTAGCAATAAATGGAAAAACATGACCTTTTGTTCATTTGACATTGTGACATTTTCATTTCTAAACAATTAATAAACAATTGGTAACCTAGCAACAGTAATACTACCCACACGATTAAACAAAAAACACACCTTCCGTATATGACGTATCATAGAGTAAGTATATCTGAATATAGCCGGATAATAGCCCGTTGTACATTTTGGACTTGCGATCATCTCTGAATGTTAAACATTTTGTTACAAAAGTATATGGTTTATAAATAAGATAAATACATAAACGAGTTCTTTTTAACAATAAATGGAAAATCATCGCTTATTGTTAACTCTGAAATTTTCATTCTGAAGAGTTATAAAGAAATTGCTTTGAAACCAATATGACGCGTTAGTACCTGTTTGCGTAACTGGATGGCGTTAGTTGTAAATGATATCAACGCAGAAGTACTGAACTTAGAGACTTGAAATTTTTGCAGTAGACACTATATACTACGTAGACAAGGTAAAAGACAGGATTTTTGAAAATTTATCTTCTAACAAGGTTAAATTGGGATTGAAAGTTTGTATTGAAAATCTGTAGTTATTTGAGTAACTGTTATTATATTTCGACTATAATTTCCTCATTTTAAACTAAGAAAACTAATTTCAGCATTTTTGGAAAGTCATCCCTTAACGGTGTTAAATTGGGGTTGAAAGTGTGTATGGAAAATCTGTAGTTATATAGTAACTGTTTTGATATTTCACGTAAAGACTTTTAATTTAAAACTAAGAAACTTATTTCAGCATTCTTGGAATTTCATCCCTGAAAGGGTTAAAATAAGGGGTAACAGTCTGGGACAAAAGTACGATGTCGCATAAAGAGTGTTGTGAAGCGCTGAATAGAACTTTGAAAGATATTAGAGGGAACGAAGTTATGATGGGTGGAGTCACTATGTTGTTAGCTGGAGACTTTTGTCAGACTCTGTCCGTATTTCAGAGGCGAACTTGAGCCGATGAAGTTAAATTTAAATTCAAATATTTTATTGCAGGCCAGGGTACTTGCATTAAACTTGCATTAAGGCTTCAAATATTTGGCCTATAATCAAAAAACTCCACCTTAAGATAAATATGCGAGTGCACCTTAAGGGCGATGTTTGCGCTGGAGAATTCTCCGACCTTCTTCCTAAAATAGGAAATGGAGAATATCCCGAAACTGAGGGAAGGATTACAATTCCATGGGATCTCGCCTTAGTTGTGTTGACGACCTATCTCTCAAATTTACCCAGATGTTCAAAATCTACACAGCAAGTCCATGGAGTGGTTGTATGAACGAGCGATTCTGACAGCTAAGAACGACCAGGCTTCCGTTATTATTAACATTTTATTTAAGTCGTTTGAAGGATCCGAATACGAATACAAGTCTGTAGACTCGATCTGTAGTGAACACGGATGATGCCATAAACTATCGCGTCGAGTTTTTAAATGCACTTAACCCACCCGGTCTACCTTCTCACATATTAATCTTAAAAGTGGGTGCTCGAGTAATGTTGCTGCGAAATTTCAATCAGCCGAAGTTGTGCAATGGAACAAGGCTGCGTGTGTAAGCCTTACATAAAAACGATATGGAAGCCATTGTATTTACTGGCTGTGCTCAAGGTGAATTTTAAGTTTACATATCCCGGATACCATTTATACCCTCGGAATACCCATTCGAAATGAAAAGGCTGCAGCTCCCCCTTAAGGACTGTTTCGCGATGACGATCAAAAAGTCTCAGGGTCAGTCACTGAAAACAGCAGGAACAGGTCTTATGGGGGACTGCTTCTCGCACGGCCAGTTTTACGTGGCTCGCTCGAGAGCAAGTTCTCCACGCATCTTGGTCGGGTCTGTTAAAGGTGCGTCCACACTTGTATCATTTGCTCGTATCCGATCACCGTGCCGTGGCATGACTGCGTATCGCGCTGCTTGGACGCTTATTGTCAGCGCGCCGATCATGCCGTACTCGTCCGATATAACTGTGTGATACGCGTAGCAAAATGGATTTCGAGCGATCCGATCGGCGCAACGTCCAAACGCGTGATCGTGACACGCGATCATGCCACGCGACGATGATCTGATACGGGCAAATGATACAAATGTGGACGCACGTTTATGTGGTATATAAAGAAATACTGCAAAACCTACCTAATGTTCAATATTATCAATAGTTCAAACTCAATTGTCAAATGATATCTGTTATTTTCCTCAAATTTCAGGTATCTAACAAAGTAACGTGACTTATACTTACAACTATTGACAGACAATGCATAGCCTAAACTGCCGACGGTAGGAATACGAGAATTGAAACACATATTCCGTTAGAAATGTATGTAGAGGCGCACTAAAGAAGGATTTTTTGAAATTCGAGCTATACGCAGACGAAGTCGCGGGCAAAAGCTAGTATGTTATATAGTCAAAAAACACATACCTAAAAACCAGCCTGTTTCATATACTAGATTTGAGAAACAAGTTAGGTATTTACATTCAAAAAGTATAAATCGGTGAAGTGGAACACAATAAGAAGACCATAAATGCCACGAACTCCTCAAGATGAGATGATTCACGGGTGGCGATAAAATAGCTCGACTAAGTCAGCTAAGAAACTTGCTAGTCACAATTTGAAATGCTCTGATGAGAATAGGATCATGGAACTGATGATGGAGCAGGTAGGTAGGCACCGGGTCTCTGTAATAAAATGATGTATCCTAGTCGCGTTTGGGCTGGTCAAAATCGTCATGTCACGAGATGAAGTTTTATTTCGTACAACTTTTCAATTCACTGAAAAGTTAGAAATATATTTTTTTAGAGTTTGGCCAGAGAAACATGATAATGACCTTGAAAGAGAATTCTTTACATGGCAACAATTTTACATATTAAAAAAGCTGTCAAATTATAAAACCTACTTCGTTTCTATGCAATCCGTATTGCCGGGTCATGATTTTTTCAAATTTGCCGCATATTTTTAATGTCATGTTTCGCTTGCCAAACTACAAAATCATATCAACCGACTCCAAATCATGACTTAAAAAAACCGGCCAAGAGCATGTCTGACCATGCTCAATGTAGGGTTCGCAGCCGTTTATATATAAAATGCACTACAGATGAAAAAATTACGATATGAAATAAAAAACACTAACAAAAAAGCGTATCTCCCCGGCCCTTACGTCCTTTTGCTGAGAAGCGTAGTTTTTTGGCAATAACTTAAATCCGGTATGTCCGATCATGTTGAAAACAATTTTCATTGGAAGTATTTATAATAAATAATTAATAAATATTACGGTACAATTTACACAAATCGCTCTAGTCCCATGGTAAGCTCAATAAGGCTTGTGTTATGGGTACTAGACGACGATATGTTTAATAGATATATTACTTATGTACATAGAAAAATACCCAAGACTCAGGAACAAATATTTATGGTCATCCCACAAATATTTTGCCCTTACCGGGATTTGAACCCAGGACCTCAGCTTCGAAGGGAACGTTACTCCCACTGAGCCAAACCGGTCGTCCAAATTTATTAAGCTTTATATTTATAAATTGTATCGTATTTTTTTAACATACCGTTTAGAAAATAGAGGGGGGGCACACAATTTTTGCTACTTTCGGAGCGAATATTTTAAATCAAAATTTTTTTTTAGAAACCTGTTTTTAGAACTGCCGAATGATGTGCCGCACATTGATATTTGATGAAAAAAAAATTCAGTTTCGGTTACATGTATGGAGTGACCACCCTAGATTTTTTTATTAGAAATATTTTTTTTACATAACCATCAAACTAAGTATATAGCGGCTCACACAAGACACGTGTGTTCCAAATTTCATCAATATACATCGTATAGTTTTTGTGTAAAATGCCTGTGACATACGGAGGGACGGACGGACGGACTGACGGACATGACGAAACTATAAGGGTTCCGTAATAATTTCTTCTGTTTCCGCGATTATTACTCATTGGAATAAAACAATTTAACGAATTATATCGCGTATATTATCTCATTTTAGTTCCCGACGTTTCGGAAGCTTTTCAGCTTTCCATGTCCACCCGTGACCAAATAAACCAATTTATTTCTTTCAATTTAGTTTCAATTTCAATTAACCTTATTATTTCAAGCCAATAATCAATATATAAAATTCATATTATTTTGGAGTCGGTGCCACCTATGTGACAAGTGACAATTAACTTACTAGTCGTAAATTTTGAAAATTTGGCAATTTTAATGGAATCATTTAAGCGGATTATGTCACGTATATTCTCTCGTGTGAGTCCCAGACGTTTCGGAAGCTGTACGGCTTCCGTGTTCGGTTAATGTATATAGATTGAGTTGAAAAAAGGTTACATGAAATGAAACTAAATTGAAAGAACTAATCTTTATATTTGACTTCTTAGTATTTTTTAGGGGTCGGTTTTTATGAATTTGTACAAAAAATTATGTTTTTTTTTGTTCACATAGGTAATTTATTATTAGAAATTCAATTATAATTTATTCAATTAGCGGGTTCAATAGGAGTCTAAAATTTTGAAGGTAAGTAAAGGGAGTTCATGATTTTTATTAAGATCATAGAAAAGTATTTTTTTTTTCCAAACCACACAATGGAGTTGAATAAGGGATCAAATTTTGAATGATATTATGATTTACGAAATATTTATTAGTATTTTCTTCTGTTTCCGCGATTATTACTCATTGAAATAAAACTATTTAACGGATTATATCGCGTATATTATCTTATTTTAGTTCCCGACGTTTCGGAAGCTTTCCAGCTTTCCATGGTCACGGGTGGTCTGAAAAAAGATGTATTTTCCTCTATCAAAGTTACAAAAATGAGATAATATACTCGATATAATCCATTAAATTGTTTTATTTCAATAAGTATTTATTACATTATAAAAACATACCCGATCAAGTAGGTACCTACGAAACCCTTTATAGCGCATGGTTCGACACGCCCTTGGACCATTTTTATTTATTCCAACATTTTACCTATTTTATTAACCGACTTCCAAAAAAAGGAGGAGGTTCTCAATTCGACGGAATGTTTTTTTTTTTTTTTATGGATGTTCACCGATTACTCAAAGACTATTAGACCGATTTCAAAATTATTTTTTTTTGTTTTATAGAAGGCACTTTCTAGTTGGTCCCATTTAATTTTGGTGAAGATCTGATGATGGAATCTATGAGGAATTGAAGGAACTCCTCAAATATTGTAGGCATACATATAGCGATTTTGGTATTATAAGAAACATAATAAGCATTTGCATTCAGAAAATGTAAATTGGTGAAGTGGAACTGATGCAGAAGACCACAGAATGCCATCGGAACTCCTCAATGATAAATGATTTACGGGTGGCGACAAAATATCTTGATTAATTTAGCTAAGCAACTTCATAGTCACAAATTTAAATGTTCCTGATGAGAATGGTACCATCGAATTGATTTGATGATGGAGCCGGAAGGTAGGCACCAGATCTATGTAATAAAATAATGTATCCTAGTCGTGTTTGGGCTTGTTCGAATCGTCACGAGATACACTTTTAAGTAACGATTAACTAAAAAGTGTAAAATAAACATTCCGTCGAATTGAGAACCTCCTCCTTTTTTTGGCAGTCGGTTAATAAATAAACTTTTAAACAAAAAAATAAAGCCGACTCCAAAAAAAGTAAAAAATAACTCCATAATTCAATTTCTTCAAATTACTTACAAGTAACCGTTTGTATACTCAATCTATACAGTATATACAATTAATGTTATTTTCGAGTCGGTGCCATCGTGTCACAACTTACTAAAATCGTCAATTTTCAATATTTTACACATTCTTTATATGGCACCGACGCCAAAATAAGATTAATTGTATATACTGTATAGATTGAGTATACAAACGGTTACTTGTAAGTAATTTGAAGAAACTGAATTATGGCGTTATATTTCAATTTTGTAGCTTTTTTGGAGTCTGTTTTTTTTTTGTTTAAAAGTTTTTTTTTATCACGACTGCTTGTTGTTTTATTCCATTTGATGATTTACACAAGAATGAACAGAAATGGTCTGGGAGCGGTTATTTAAAATCTACCCACGTATAATTATTGTTTATTATACTATAGGGTGGGCCATAATATTTTGCAAATAGCAACACTTCAGGAACTATTAAAGTGAGCGGCGGGAAACTATAGGTCACTTTCGTGCAATTTTATTTATAATGGAGCGTTTTACGAGAAAACAACGGGCTTTTTGTGTAAAACAGTTTTTTAAGAAGATGATGAGATAGCCGCGATCCCTCGCTGTATGTGTCAGCAAGTTTTCCAAGGTTTGCGTATACGATTGCAGGGGTGCCAACAACAAGACGGAGGACATAGGAATAATGTAATTTTTAAAAAATAAATTGCAATTATCTGTTACTACGTTAAATAAATAAAATATAGAAAAACATGTATAATTAAATTTTTATAGATGATTTTTTTGCCTAACCTATAATAAACGGAGGGGATCAAAGTAAAGCAGCATTAGATTAACAATCCAACATCCAATCTATCATTTCTTAAATTATTATTTTATTATGAGAATTACTCAGAATAACATAAACCAATAATTTAATAATCAATTGCATCTAAGACAAATATGCAAAATAACAGGGCAGGTTTTAATTATGTGAAACACAAATTACAAATGAAAAAGATATCGATAAAAATATTAAATGAAACTTAATAATAATCAAAGGCGCATATAAATAATCAGCTAATAATCAAATATATCATGTACTATGTTAAATAGCGAATAAATATTATTTACCTGATAAACAGGGGTTAAAAGATTGCACAAATGACAATAATTTTAATGGTACTTACAGATTTCAAATTATATACAGTCTTTGAAGTTTGAACACAAAGCAAACAGACAATAAATTACCTAATAGATAGTCGCAGACGAAGTCGCGGGGCATAAGTTACTTACTAATAACATACAGCGTAGCAGACGTCGCGTCTTAAATTTTGTTTCCTCGTTGCGGACAACCCTATCATAGGTACAGTCACCAGCATCAATATCTGCTATAACAAAGCGGGTGAAAATATCTGACACGTCCCAAACAGCCCTAGAAATATAGTCGTGTCAGATATTTATGCGCGCTTTGTTGTGGCAGATATTAATGCTGGTGACTGTACTATGTACATCAATCGTTTATGACGCCCGAGGACCACAACGTTTGCGGCAAACAAATATAAGTACCCATATATAGTCTCGGTCATGCGGGTAAGGTCCATTTTAATGTAATGTTATTTTTAAGGCGATTTAGATGTTGCGGAATTTTTCCTTTCTATTGTTATGTATAAGAGTGTCGTATCTGTTCGTAAGAACTATGAAGTAATATGTGCCCTGGTGCACTCAATAATAAATAAATTTACCTCGACCTATTTGGACTGTATAAAACGTAGTTAAAGAACCTTCGTGGCCCCCGTGAGGTTGGGGGCCCTGGGCACATAGGTACTCAAGAGTGCCCATCAGTGCAGTAAAATGTACGCAGTGGGGGATCATCTTATTTTACATTGGTTACTGACATATCTAAAACTAGTACATTGTTTGACAAGGGGCTAACATAAGCCATTATGACACGAAGTGATTATTTGGATGAGCTCACAATGTGAGCGAGGTCAAATATGTGTAAGTGTCATAATGGCTTTTAGCCACGTGTTAAATACTTTGCTGTTCACTTCAACTGCGAGAAAATAAAAAAGACTTAACATTAAAGATATACATTACATGAAACATTAAAAGTACAGTTTGAGCAATTCTATCAGAAAGTTTGGCCAATCTGATCAGGTTGGTTTGTTTGTTTTTAATTATTCGTAAGAAGTATATGTAGCTGGCCGCAAGTTTTTTTTTCAGTGTCATAGTTTCTAAAAGACAGTAATATTAATTATATTTTGTATTTTAAATACATCTTTATATAATCTTTGTACATATTAGTAAGTTTAGAATAGTAGACGCTAACAAATATGTTAGTAATCTTTATTTTTTTTTTGACGAAAGGTAAGTTTTACCTTTCCAATTATTGCAAACGACAAATAGTTTTGTCACCAGCCTATTTAATTGACATTTCTACCAAGAATTTAGTACATAACTCTGCTTCTATTGAGCAGTCCGACATTAATGTTGTTATGTGTAATAATTTAAACTAAGTGATGAGACAATGGAGAAATCCTTTTCTGGCAATGAAAAGTATATCCACCTGGTTCATCAAAATATTCAGTGTATTAGAGGGAAAGATTTGCAGATTGAATTATTTTTAAATGCCTTTAATATTGATATCTTATGTATAACTGAACACTGGCTAACTTGCAATGAGATAATGCCCCAATTCAATAATCACCAGGTGGGTAGTTCGTTCACCAGACTTAGTTCCATACATGGTGGGTCGTTAATTATATTAAAGAGTCAATTGAAATTTAAGGATCGTAAGGACATTGTATCCTTGTCTGTTGAACGGACCATACAATTAAGTGCTGTAGAATTAGAGCAATTTATTTTAGTTTGTGTATATAGGCCGCCATTAAATAATTTCGATGTTTTTCAAACTATTGTGGAATATGCGCTTTTTAAGATATCGCGTACTCGTAAAAAATTACTTATTTGCGGCGATTACAATGTAAATCTTTTGGAAGATTCAACACTAAGTATTAGATTGTTGAATCTATTCAAATCTTTTCGTTTAAACCACGTATTTATGGAACCTACTAGGGTGACCGATACCAGCGCCACCTGTATTGATAACATTTTCACTGATATTTCTCCTTCGAAACGAAGTATAATCAGTAAATTAGAAATAGAAATGTATTTGAGATATTAAGGGAAAATATAGTGAAAAAACAAATTACTTTTGTGCCGGTAACCACAGACCGTGTGGAAAGAATGAAGCAACATTTGTTTCAGGCGCTACCCGTTCTGTCTTCTGAAATGAGTCCTAATCACATGTATGATTCATTCTTTACGACTTTTATGAAACATTATAATACAATATTTACTTCCAAATCGGTTGTGGCTGGCGGTGCACAAGTATTTAGCGAATGGGCTACTGCGGACTTACACAAACGTAGACAAGCACTGTATGCCATGTATGAGGAACGGCGGTTTAATACGAGTGACGAATTTAAAGAACATGCAAAGCAATATTCGAAACAATTCAAAATTGATTGTCATATTGCCAAACGTAATTATTTATCCCAGAAAATCAAAAATAGTTCGAACATTATCAAAACCACCTGGTAAGTGATTAATGCGGAGACTGGTAGATAAGAAGACACGCAATTAGTGGTCTAGAATTAAAAATTGATGGCAAAATTATAGATTCTAGTTTAGATGTAGCAACAGAATTTGAAAATTTCTTCACCGATATACCAGTATCCAGAACAAAGTGTTTAAATTCATCACCTTCGTCTGCCGTTATGGTGTTAAAAGAAAACGTCCCAGAATGTAGTAAGGACTTTTATTTTGAACATGTCAGTCCTTCAGATATATTAAAGGCATTTAAATCAATTAATGTCAAAAAAACTAATGACCTATGGGGGGTCTCAGTCCATGCTGTCAAATCCCTAATAGAAGTCATAGCGCCTGACTTGGCAGATAAATTCAATGACAGTGTTGACTGCGGTGAGTTTCCTGATCTGATGAAACATAGCAAAATAACTCCTTTATTTAAATCAGGTAGTACCTCTGACCCCACTAACTTTAGACCAATATCTGTACTACCCACATTTAGTAAAATTTTTGAAAAGCTAATTTTATATCAATTGTTAAAAATTTTTAATTTGAACAATTTGATGCATAGTAAGCAATGCGGTTTTACGCGGAGTCACTCGACATCCAACGCCGGAGGTGAGCTCGTAAAACACATTTTCGATGCCTGGGAGGAATCGCGAGATGCTTTAGGTATCTTCTGTGATTTATCTAAGGCCTTCGATTGCGTTAATCATGAGACACTGCTCAGGAAGCTACACCACTACGGAGTTAAAGGATTAGCACTAACTTTATTAGAGTCTTATTTAAATGGTAGATTACAAAGGGTTGACGTGAATGGAAAGCGATCACCGGGGTCATTAGTCTCTATGGGTGTGCCGCAGGGATCAATATTGGGACCTTTCCTGTTCCTTATCTATATAAACGACTTGCCACACCTCGTAAAGACCCACCATGAGATAGTTTTGTTTGCAGATGATACGTCTCTAATTTTCAAAGTCGTACGAAATCAACGATCCTACAATGACGTAAACAATGCTATCTGTGAAGTAGTAAATTGGTTTAGTGTAAATAATTTATTGTTGAAAGAGAAAAAGACTAAATGTGTTAAGTTTGTCACGAGTAACGTAAAACACGGGCAAGCAAGCGTTATTGTTAAAGGTGAGGAACTGGAACTAGTTAATAGTACAGTCTTTCTTGGTATAACATTAGATTCTAAGCTCCAATGGGGTCCCCATATTGCTAATCTCTCGAATAGACTGAGTTCTGCAGCTTTTGCAGTAAGTAAGATTCGTCAATTAACAGAGGTGATAACGGCTCGATTAGTGTATTTCAGTTATTTCCACAGTATTATGTCGTATGGCATCTTACTATGGGGCAGTGCTTCCGACATTAATACTATATTTGTTCTGCAGAAACGGGCTGTTCGTGCGATATATAAAATGAACCATAGCGACTCGCTTAGAGATAAGTTTAAGGACATTAATATAATGACAGTGCATTGTCAAAACAATTATGAGAATACTATGTATGTACATAAAAATATTACACACTTTAAGAAGAACTGTGATGTACATAATTTTAATACTAGAAATAAGCATAAGCTCGCAGTGACTGCTACTAGGCTCCATAAAATAAGGAGATCATTCATGGGTAACTGTGTGAGGTTTTATAATAAACTTCCTAGCAGCATAAGTGAGTTGTCTATTGGTAAATTCAAAAATATTGTGAAACGAAAATTATTTTCTAAAGCTTATTATATAGCACACAAGACTACATGAATGATAAAGCCGCGTGGGATTAATGTAAATTATAGCGTCATGTAGGTATATGTATAATTATTTTAACGAATACCTAAGGTATTATTATTATTTTAATCTTAATTGCTTTATATACTCTTGACATTTAAATTTTATTCTAGACAGATTCTAGATTTTTTTTTCTTTTTTATTGACAACCGTTTTGGGATTTATCTTATTGATTATTTTAATTTTTAAAATGATGATTTTATCAATTATATTATACTTAAGTTAAATGATCTGATTAGGTTTTTCTGGGTTTCCCTAATCCTTGCAGCAAATGTAGGATCATATTGTATGTCTCCCAGCAAACATTCACTCTCATGTAACTGACATTTCGAAAGTGCTAGTAACTAGGCCTACTTGAATAAAGAATATTTTGATTTGATTTGTATGGGATTATATGGCTTTCTTTTAAACCCTAGGGGCTAAATGTACTATTTTAGTCTCGCTTCGCGAAGCTATTATGACGTACTTTTTGAGCAGGAGAAGTGAACAATTGTTTTATATTATTATTTTATAAGGACTAGCGTTATTATACCAAATTTCAAGTTTCTAGGACAACTGGAAGTACCCTATAGGCCTTCAGTTCACGGCAATTTATACGGATACATACGCCTTTTAATTACTGTATCTATCTTTTGATTGTGTCAAAGTTACATTTTTTCGCATTGGCAACCCAAGTAGCACATATAGCTGTATAAAGCTTATACAGTCCTTACAATGTTCAAACTGGCTGTATAGTGGCTGTATATGCTCTTATACGACTTGTGTGCTACCTTGGATGGGACTTATAGACTAAGTATTGTAGCCTGATATCTCCACGCGTTCCTGAAAAAAGGGTATTTGCACTTGCAGACGGACAGGTAGACATAAACAGACGGAGAACAGAGTAATCCTATAGGGGTTCCGTTTTTTCCTTTTGAGGTACTGAACCCTAAAATCGGTTAACCCGCTAAGCTGCAGGCCTCATTCAAAAAGACGCATGTCAGATACATAGGTTTTGAACAATGAACAAAATTACTGACTACTTGATGGCCTGCCATGCTACGCTTTTTCTTTGGCAACCCGGAGGGATTCGGCTAATATGGCCGCCACGCCACTGCTACCTTGTTACTTAGGCTTAGGAAATGGTTTTTTGCTAATATTTTTTTTCGTGTTCATATGCATTGATATTTAATCTATTGGAAAGGGTTAAAAAGTATATTTTTGGACTTTTGGATGCTGATTGAATAGGGCGGCAGTATGTCTTTGTCAACCTACAAATCGACGGCAAAACGTGGAAAAGCGCTTTTTACCATCGAAATGAGGTGCAAATTATAACAAGATTATTTTGAAACTATTTTTGAAAAAATTAAACTCGGAATGGAGTTAGAAACCATGTGATATCAGATTTTTATTCCTTTATTTGTGCTATTAGACCTTTCTTTCTGCCAAATTTCATGATTCTACGCCAACGGGAAGTACCTAGGTATATCCTTAAGGGTTCTATTTATTTGCGAATGTTATAACATTTCCTTATACTTTGTCACATAAATAATGGTTATTTTTATTGATTGCTTTAACTATTAGAGGTTTAAATTGTCTGAGGTCGTCTTCAACATTAATTTTAACTCGATTACTCCTCGCGTTCCGGAGCAAAAGGAAAAGGGTCGTGACAGACAGCTGAGGGTTCAGTTTCTTCCTATTGAGGTATGGAACCCTCGACAAAATTTTTTTTTAGCACAAGCTGCCGTTTATTATACTTACTCGTTTAACATACTTTTTGTGCTCGTTTACTTGGTATACCGAGGTCTTGTGATCGTCCAATCAGCGTCAAATAGTCTGTAGCCTCCAAAGCGCCAAATATATCGTCACACAACTTTATGCGTGTAATAAAGAAGTGTCGCGATATATTTGGTGCTTCGGATGCACGTATTTGACGCTGACTGTACCTACTCGACGTGTAGGGTTACCAACAGTCGCCACTTTTTTTTTTATGTGTGGGGCAAACCTTGAGAGTTCATTTTTAGGGTTCCGTACCAAAAATGTACAAAAGGAACCCTTAAGGTGCGACTCTGTCTGTCTATCTGTCTGTCCGACTATAAAAGCGCCCTATCTCAAAAACTACGTATGCTATTTGAAATTTGGAATATTAATAAACATAGTCAGCCCACATGTATTGCACAGGAAATATTTAAAAATAAATTTTTATTTTTGTAAAAAAACGACGAATATGAAGGGGGGTAAAAATTAAAAGTCTAATTACTGGGTCAAATGGGATATCATATGAAAGGACTTGACCTGCACATTTTTGAACAACTTTTTAATTTTTTTTAATGTAATTAGTTTTTGTTTTATTAAGGAAATTGTGGAAAAAAAACACCATTCCCCCTTTATCTCCGAAGTTTACTAATCAAAAATTTTGAAATTTTCGCAATTTGTATTCATTAACATAAATATTATACGAAAATTATAGCCATGTCTCTACCCAGCAATTTTTTTATTATTTGCCAAAAACCTATTTGAACAACCCGGTTGCGTTAAGTTTGCACCTGATTTGTATGCAATGCTATAGATATCAGGTGCAAACTTAACTCAACCTTGTACGGAACCCTCGGTGCGCGAGTCCGACTCGCACTTGACCGGTTTTTTACTTAGTACTTATTCTCAGTGATCTGATCTACTTGAAATTGAATGATGACCTAAGCGTATAGATCGGATGACAGTGCAAAAATAAGTGATCGCAAGTCAGAGTGACCTTTATAGCGCGCAGTTATCATCGGGAAGGGTTCGAGGCGACCGCCAGGCGGTACATTTCACAGGTAGCTAGACGCCGAACGGCGTATAGTAAATTCGCTTTGGACTAAGAGACGGCTGGGCGGGGGCCACCCGCGTCACTCGAGCGAGTCTCTGTTGACAAAACACGAGAGACGGCGACGGTCAGGGCGCGTGCGGGCGGCGTGACGGGCACGTGCCGTGTGCGGTGCGGCGCAGGCGCGGCGCGGCGGCGCGCGCACCGGCCTGCGCCCCGCGCCCCAGTCGCGTGTCGAGCGTGGCCCCGCCAGGTACCCCGCGGCCCGGCTGCGGCGCCGCGCGGGCTGGCGCGCCCGCCGGCCGCCCGCCGTCCGCTCGCCTCTCGCTCACCCTCCGCTCTTTGTGCCCCCGCTGACCGATTTCGATTCCTCGAATCCGATTGAAACCGAATTATCTGGTGCGAATCGAACGAAATACCGACTCTAAGACTGAAAACTTAGGTCTGTTCGGTTAATGCGCGTCGAGGTGCCTCCCGCCTATTGTATCGTAGATGGTTATCTAGAAAAAGAAGTCGACCGTATCCGCGATCGACCCCGTGCCGTGGTGGCGTGCGAGCGACCACGGCGCGCTCGGCGCTCGGCGCTCGGCCGGCGCGCCGCCCGCGGCCGCAGCGTGTGATGCTCCACTTTCCGCGGCCGCTTCGATCGCGCTGTAAACACTGCAATCCGAGTACGCTCCCCGCCTCGAAGCGGATTAGGCCCGAATTATACCCATGTAAACTTACGATTATACCTATGTGTGATCGTTTATTTAACCCTAATACCTAAATGAATAACAAACTTTACATGGAATCGGTCCTCGTACATAATCATATTTGTACCTAATGAACGCTCGATTTGGATAACATAACTGCACACGTATTAGTATTTGACTAGGTATGTATGTAGGTACCTCACCCGTTGCGCTACGTTCGTTTCGTTACCTTACTTTGATCTTCTGTTTCATCATCCGTATAAGTTTAGTGTAGACCTGAGCAAGATTTAGCAGCGGGGTGCATTGTGAGCTAGAGCGGAGGATCGGGTGTGCGCGAGGAGCGCCGCGTGCAGGGACCGGTAGCGAGTGCCGTTTGTTGCAGACGCAGCCGCAGCCACGAGCGCCCATGTCCTGACGGCTCGGCGAGCCGGCGCGACCCTCGCTCGGCGGGACAGGTACGAGTAGAGCCTGCCGCGCCGCGCCGCGCCTGTGGCGTCGCGCGCGACCGTGTCCACGCCTCCTCAAATCCAATTAGTCCTGAGAAGCCGACATTGACTCTAGCTAGGCGATTTAAATCTTACTGCGCGGGGTCGTTCGATACAAAGAATAGTTTTTATTACGAACCACTTCTAAGGAACTATCGGCCGAGTCGGAGCACCGCAGCTGGCGTGTTTCGATTTGTTTCACTATAAGATTAGTCGACAGTGTCCACGGTGCACGGCACGCAGGCGGCAGGTTAAGGCTGAGCGGAACTCGCAAGTCGGCGTCGCTGCGCCGCGCGCCGCACGGGACTCGGCCATGGACGTGCTGCGTGTTGACTGGTGAGGTTCCATTTGATCGCAAGTTTAATGTCAATCACTTCACCGTAGTCGCCGGGCGTATCAATAGGTATTCGACTGTCGCTAAGCCTTACGTCGCGTTGTAACTTGTTATGCGCGAATGACCTTATTGAATCTGAAAAATCGCAGGCCCTGATAGCTGCGTATGGTACGAGGTACGACAGATAAATGACAAATCATTCGTCGCTCTCGCACTTACATACTTAGGTACCTACATGTTTACCAGAAAGTAACAAGACCATTATCATGTATCTCGCGCGATAAATGCGACCATCATAGCGTTCCGCTGGTTGGTTTTTATGTAGGAACCTACCTAATGACCTTACCTCCCTCAATAGCTATTGAAGGGTATCTAAAAATTGTTCGAGTCAGCATTCGAGATTATGATGGGCAACCATTTGAACCAGTTCCCCTGCAAATACCTACCTTATCTACTATATAGCTTCGCGGTCACGGCTTTCACGTTAGTGGAAATAAAGTAGCCATCATAGATTATTTCCCTGATCTTTCTGCACAAGCTTGTGCAGTATTATTTATTACTACGCAGTATTAGTAGGACCCTTACGAGTAAGTTACCTAGTGTATTGGCGTGAGAAGGCGGTGGTTTCACACACCGGGCTGCACACGAAGGGTTCTCAGTAAGGCTCCGCTCCAGACCATTACTCCCGTGGAAAATACGGCTACCTCCAGGTAGGTATCTACATTCCTGTTTTAAATCGACTGATCAGCAGCAAAACGAGTACCTAGGAATGTCACAAAAACGTAGCTTACAATTCATGTATCGTGATAAGAAGGAACTGCAACAGTCAACAAGCGGAACTGAGTGTGTTGCTTTATAGAGTTTATAGGCTATAGGTGAGCGTTGTAACGTCATTTTTTAGGGTTCCCTACCCGAAGGGTAAAACGGGACCGTATTACTAAGACTACACTGTCTGTCTGTACGTCTGTCACCATCACCAAGCTGTATCTCATGAACTGTGATAGCTAGCGTTTGAAATTTTCACATATGATGTATATCTGTTGCCGCTATAACAATCAACAAATCTGAAAATCTTAAAATTGTACGAGTATGTCTGTCTCTCTATGTCAATAACCAATATAAAATTATCGAACACCGTGTACATTTTGCTTAGGAGTAGGGCTCTGCTAACACTGGATTTTTTTAAGTTCGGTGCTTAACGGTACCTCAACTAAGAGTGCGATGACTAGGCCTCTGCTGACTCCGCTCGCGGTCTGTCTGTCACGCTCTCACTAAGTATTGAACCGTGACAGGTAAACATTTAACATTTCCATAAAATGTGTATAATTCTGTAGGCCGCTAAGGCAACAAATACTCTGTTAGTTAATAAGTTCTGTTACTTAGGTTTCTTGCAAATTAAATACAATTACTGTGTTTTTTATATTTATAATATTACCGTACATAAAGTTAAAACTTAGTTTTTTCCAACTAAGAAAACATACAATGTACCTATCTCAATTTATAATCCCGCTATTACTTTCTTTGCAAACTCTTACCTTCAAGATATACCACCACTGGAATTCCCTACGCACAAGATTTGATGAAAATCTCTTGACAAAAGTGATCTATCTAATAAAACCAATGTTAAAGATGGTAAAGAAAGGAAATGTGTTGTGAAACCTCTATTTTAGGGCGTCTTTTGCAATAGAAATTAATATTTCTTATCCGTCCCTATACCTACTAAATATCGCAATCGAGAAGTTAAGGTAGTTTTTCAGTTTAGCACAAAATACCTACAGTAATTTTGCTACGGCGCAACCGAACTAAGTCCGTGAAAACACGAATACTGGCGATTATTGTGTCACCTCGACCTACATAAATTGCACCTTAAAATAAAGATGAAGATCTGTTTAAAGTCCTTCATAACCATAAACTCTACAAATAAACTATATTTAAAATGAAGGACTGACTATCCGGTTGACTAATGTGCGTATTTGTATTGCAGGTTTATCTCAAAGTTTAGGGGCTGCAAAAGAAAATTGCGGCACTAAATTTTGAAAAGATATATCATTTTTAAATGTCACAAACAAAGCTTTGCAGTGATGTCTAGCTACAGGTAAAAATTCAAAAAACACCGCAAGTAATTTTATTTTATGAGCTAAAAAAACTTTGTAACAGAACTTATTAACCAACTATACCTAAGTACCTACCTAATAAAATCTATATTAAATTTAAAATGAAGTGACTCCATAACAAGAACCGTGCTTTTTTGGCGTTTTTCGTAATATTCTAACTCATAATACTACCTATCTTTTGAACCGTACCGGAAATACACATGACATTTTCAAAAAATGTGATTAACTTAGTCCTACATTTGCTGTAACAACAAATTATAATACCACAATAATAGTTAGGTACTACATTTACTATTTAGGGTATCAAAGATTGGGACGTTTATCTTGAAAGAAGTGCGAGCGTACGCTAAAAACGGCCGAATCTATGAAAATCCAGTGTTAAGCAGAGCCCTGCTCCTAAGCAAAATGTACGCAGTGTGGGTTCATTTTATATTAGTTACTGACATAGAGATAAGATTTTCAGATTTTCGTATTGGTTGTTAGCACAACCTTCTCTGAAAATTTCAAGTTTATAGGATAACAGGAAGTACCTGCAGGTTTTCTGACGATAATATGATAGTATCCGAGTAATAATAATGAATTGATTTTTATTTTTAATATTGTGCATTAAGTAAATTCGTTTTGTTAAATTGTAACATTAGTTAAGTATTAATAGTTATATTGGCGGTATTTTAGTACTCATTTAATATTATTGTACTATTGTAATCAATAATGTTCCAATGTTCGACACAATAATTATTGTTCAGAATAAATAAAATGAGAAAAATACGTCATGTCCGTCCGTCCGTCCGTCCGTAGGTATGTCATAGGCATTTTAAACAAAAACTGGATGTATATTGATAAAATTTGGAGTATAGGTGTCTTGTATAAGCAGCTACTTAGTTTGATAGTTAAATAATAGAAAAAAAAAATCTCCTTACATGTACCTAACTGAAGCGGAAATTTTATTTTTTCAACTAATCTAATATCGATGTGTGGCACATATTTGACCGTTCTTTTAACACTTTGATGTATTAATAATCACAATGATTTATTTGCAATAAACATTACAATGAGTTACATTAACTTAGATTTAAATAAAGTGCTGGTAGGTTTACATGTTTAACCATGATTGGCATGCAAAATGTTACAGGTCACAACATAATCTTAAACCGGTTAGCAATTTAAAGGTGCGTCCACATTTGTATAATTTGCCCGTATCAGATCATCGTCGCGTGGCATGATCGCGTGTCACAATCACGCGTTTGGACGTTGCGCCGATCGGATCGCTCGAAATCCATTTTGCTACGCGTATCACACAGTTATATCGGACGAGTACGGCATGATCGGCGCGCCGACAGTAAGCGTCCAAGCAGCGCGATACGCAGTCATGCCACGGCACGGTGATCGGATACGAGCAAATGATACAAGTGTGGACGCACCTTAATAGTACCTATACCAATATTTATTTTAAACTTTATATATTATATATTACTTTGTATCACTTAAATACTATGCTACTTATATTACTAACCATAATGGGGAGTAGATGAAAATTTTCAAAAATCTTGAAAAGTTTGTTTATAGGTAGGAATAAGCCGTCATAAAAATATAATATCGTCAGAAAAAAAATACAGATTTTTCTGTGGCTTAGAAAAAAATAAAAAGATGAAAAGGTGTTCGTGGGCCTATATAACAGCTTATACGGGACGGCAGGAATAACAGTTTACAGCCATTTTAATCGAAAACATCAATGGTGCATTTGCCGTACCGTATAAGCTGTCATATAGGCCCACTGATTTTGGAAAATTTTCATCCATTCCCCATTGCATTAACATGTTGCTCTACTGTGTCAAAGAACTCATCAATACCTACTATAAAAAATATTGCTTTAAATCCATTTATATATATATTTTTTTAATATTTTAATATTCATACGTTTGAGTTTACAAGGATTTTTTATTTAGTGATTTTTTGGTAATAAACGGTCCAAAAGTAGCATAAATTGCGTTCCTTGTGGATGAGCAGACGTGTACCAAAAATACTTGATGCTTTTAGGCGATTTTGCGTGATGTGATGCAGTCACAATTTTATTTATATTTAAAAAAACGATTCAGTGACTTTCAAATAGTGTGTTTCACTAACTTTTATTTTTAAACATCTTCAATGTACTTACAGACATTTAATTTTTACAGTACCTATATCTATTACCTAATAGATCAGTGTTTACACTTATTCGGTTACATTAATGCGGACTCAATATTTGTAACATTTTAAAACACATGTTGGAATCAGCGCAGAAAAGGGTGTCGCGAAATATTTTCCATTAAAGGGGGTCAAAAACGCTGTTATAGATGCTTGGTTTGGCTCTACTATGGCAATGTCAGTTATTTGTTATGCAAGGCCGCAAAGTTGTTATTTGGCGCGAGTGTTTCAATTGAAAGCCGGGTAAGCGAAGGAATCCTGAGCGTAACGAGGCTTTCAAGGCACGATAAGCCAATTAATTTTGCAGCCGTGCGAAACACATACCTACTACAGGATATCTATTGATGACATACCTCACTGATGATATAAGAAAAACTATGAAATGAACCTACGAAACACACTCATAATAAAATAAACAAATTGACATATAAAAAAATATTGATTCGAACTTCAAATGACTTTTCCACGCTTAGCGGATAAAACGAACTTTTCCACGCAGATTTAGCTGTAAATAGAAATTTTCCCTGCGAGTGGTGAATATGATACTGAACCGCTGCCACCTTCCGCCTTCCCGCGTCACGGTGCGCCTTCCGGTCCGCGGTGGTCACTCGGCACTTGGCGGCCCCTTCGACCTTCAGTTCTACGAGCAAGGTGCCCCGCCCACGCCCACTGCCACTTAAGTGTGGCATTCGTCGGTTCAAAAATATGTTGGTTACATTGGTTCTTGATTCCTTCCTATAATATAACCCCTCTCCTGCTACCTTGCCACATACATGAGAAATTAACCTAAAATGTGCAATGTCGGCTTTAAAAGCAAGGTCTGTAAGCGGCGTTGATTTGATTTATGTTTGTGACATGGCTTTTGATTTTATGGGGCTTATATAACTTATAGTATTTCGAGCGATCGGTGATCAAGTAGCTTACCCATAATGTTGTACTTTAGCTTATATAACTTATAGTATTTCGAGCGATCGGTGATCAAGTAGCTTACCCATAATGGTTGTTTTTTAAGTACTATTGCATCTCTGCTCATTATAGCACTAAGTATGCGTGCAAGCATTTTATTTCCTAGAGTGCAAAAGTGTTTTCAAATTCGATTTTAAATTAACAAAGAGAAAAACAAATACACATATATCAAAAACCGGCCAAGAGCATGAAGGACCATGCTCAGTGTAGGGTTCCACAGCAGTTCATACGAAAAAATGCACACTATAGGTAAAAAAATGCTATATGAAAAAGTGCTCTAGCAATAGAGCGTATCTTCACGGCACTTACGTCCTTTTGTTGAGCAGTGCCGTTTTCCAGCAATCATTCAAAAACGGTATATCCGATCATGTTGAAAACAATTTTCGTTGGAAGTATTCATTAAGTTTCATATTTATAATTTTTTTCATATTTATTGGACATAAGGTTTAGAAAATAGAAGGGGGGGGGGCACAATTTATGCTATTTTAGGAGCGAGTATATTACCAAAAACATCAAAACTAATTCAGAAATATTCACATGTATTTAAAAGAACTGTCGAAATATGTGCCACACATTGATATTTACTGAAAAAAAATATTTCACTGTTTCGGTTACATGTATGGAGTGACCCCCCTAGATTATTTTTTTATAATTTAACTATGAAACTAAGTAGCGGCTTGCACAAGACACCTACGCTCCAAATTTCATTAATATACATCGTATAGTTTTTGAGTAAAATGCCTGTGACATACGGACGGACGGATATGACGAAACTATAAGGGTTCCGGTTATGCCATTTTGACTACGGAACCCTACAAAAATTATCATGCAAGGGTGGAAATTTAGATATGACAAATATCAAAACCAGATATTTTTTATTTTAAAACTAGTGTTAATGAGCCTACAAAAATCACTGACACAGATAACATATAAAAAAATCAAAATTCAATGCATTATTTGGCTGTAAAGGGAATTTTGCTGAGCTAGTTAGGTTAAATAGTTATTGGTTATGCAAGGCTGCAAATATAGATTCCTGAGCGTAACGAAGCTTGCAAGGCGGGAGAAGCCAAATAATTTTGCAGCCGTGCAAAACACACAACTTTTCACCTCACTACAGCGAGGAAAATGTGAGATGAATGAAAAGCTATGAAATTATAATAAACCAATTATTTCTTCATTTAAAACTATAGTGATAATGAACCTAAGAAACATACTCATAACAAAACAAACAAATAAACATGAAATAATATAAATTCCAACTTCAAATGACTTTTCCACGCTAGCGGATAAAACGAACTTTTCCACGCACATTTAGCGCCGCAAATGGAACTTTTCCGAGCGAGTGCGGTGGAAAAGTATTATGTTATGCGTGTGTTTGTGTAGATTCAATTTCACAAGCTGTTGTTTCTTGCTGAAAAACTCCTGCCTTGCAAACTTCGCTACGCTTATAAATCTATTATTGAACAACTCCCTTTGCTCTTACTTCAAATCTACATGTTTATAGGGTTCTGTTCCTCAAAATGAAAAAATGCAACCCTTATAGTGTAGGATCACTTTGTTGTCCGTCTGTCTGTCAAGACTGTTTCCTCTCATAAACGCGTGGAGATATCAAGTTGAAATTAACATCAAATACTTATGTCTATATTAAGTCAACTTTATCCAAAGATACAGTCAATTAAATAAACTTAAAAAAAAAAAAAATCGACTCCAAAAAAACTAAAAAGTGAAAAATAACGCCATAATTCAGTTTCTTCAAATTACTTACAAGTAACCGTTTGTATACTCAATCTATACAGTATATACAATTAATCTTATTTTGGCGTCGGTGCCATATAAAGAATGTGTAAAATATTGAAAATTGACGATTTTAGTAAGTTGTGACACGATGGCACCGACTCCAAAATAACATTAATTGTATATACTGTATAGATTGAGTATACAAACGGTTACTTGTAAGTAATTTGAAGAAACTGAATTATGGCGTTATTTTTTACTTTTTAGTTTTTTTTGGAGTCGGTTTTATTTTTTTGTTTAAAATTGTATTTATTTTACACTTTTTAGTTAATCGTTACTTAAAAGTGTATCTCGTGACGATTCGAACAAGCCCAAACACGGCTAGGATACATTATTTTATAACATAGATCTGGTGCCTACCTTCCGGCTCCATCATCAAATCAATTCGATGGTACCATTCTCATCAGGGACATTTAAATTTGTGACTATGAAGTTGCTTAGCTAAATTAATCAGGATATTTTGTCGCCAACCGTCAATCATTTATCATTGAGGAGTTCCGATGGCATTCTGTGGTCTGCTGCATCAGTTCCACTTCACCAATTTACACTTTTTGAATGCAAATGCTTATTATGTTTCTTATAATACCAAAATCGCTATATGTATGCCTACAATATTTGAGGAGTTCCTTCAATTCCTCATGGATTCCATCATCAAATCTTCACCAAAATTAAATGGGACCAACTAGAAAGTACCTTCTATAAAACAAAAAAAAAATGAAATCGGTCAAATAGTCTTTGAGTAATCGGTGAACATCCATAAAAAATAAAAAAAAAACATTCCGTCGAATTGAGAAGCTCCTCCTTTTTTTGGAAGTCGGTTAAAAAAGGTGTTTCCATACAAATTGCCGTCCATGGATAACCTATTACTTGTATTTGTCCTAGAAACTTGAAATTTGGTATGAAGGTAGCTCTTGTGGCACAACCCACGAAATAAATCTGGAAATTTCATTTTATGTCTGTCTGTCTAGGGTGCGTTGGGGTAAGACGGAAGTATGGGAAAGTTCGAAAGGTGGACTGTATTTCAACGCCTTTAAGAGCATTTTCGGTAAAATTTCAGTCTTTCCCATACTTGCGTCTTATCCCAAAGCACTTATGTATATCAGTAACTAATATAACATGACCTCACACCGCGTACATATTGCTTAGGATTAAGGCTCTGCTAATACTGTTTTTCATAGATACGGCCGTTTTTACCGTACACGTACATTTTCTACGGCACCCATGGTGCGAGTCCGACTTCGGCGGCTTTTTTTTATCAATAAGTATCATACCTGAAAAATAGTTTTATTTTTAAAACGGAACGTTTCCCGAATCTGCGCGATCTGTACTCGCTCCTGAATAAGTTTAGAGTTATACTTCGAGGCTGCTATGTAAGAGCTGCTTTTAGAAGTTATATACAATAGGGCAGTGTAGGGCAGGGGATCCTGGTTACATTAATTCGGACGCAATATGTGTAACATTTAAAACACATCAGCGCAGAAAAGGGGACCGTGAAATATTTTTCCATTAAAGCAACCCCCTTTAATGGGGAAATATTGATGTCATGAGAAAGGTTGAAAGATATTACTATAGAGATTCGTTCGTCGTCAGGGCGAGGTGGAGTGGGCGGAGCTGGCTGCAGCGATGCACTCGTCGCGCTGCATCACGAGCGTGGGTGCCTTTATCTAATCCGCAGCTGTATAGCTAGTGCGCCACTCGACGCGTCCCCACGCGCGCTCCACTCCGCGGTGTGCACGCGCGGATTGATCCGCCGCCCCCGCCCCCTTCGTCCCGGGGCAAGAAGGTCATCGAGGCTGCAGGGCAATAAAACGAAACGGCTTTTAGCCAACAACGTTACAGGAGCGTTAAGCCGGGCGTTACTTAATTATTCAGCGGAGCCGACGCCTGTAGGCGAGTGTAATACGATGCACTCGTTACAATTTAATTTGCCTGAAAAAGTGTATTAGCTGCGGAGAACGCGCAGCCCGCGCGTCTCGGACCGCGGCCGGCACACAGACACAGATAATTGTATTTGTGTCTGACTGTCGGCCGCGGCGGCCAAAGCGCCGCGCGGACTGCTTGTATTGACACGACGACGCCGTGCACAGTTTTTCGCAGGCTTGCAATTGATGCATTCAGCTGTAGCTCGAAAGTCAAATTCAATCAGATGTTTCAAGTATCGGAGGTACATTATGAAGATATAAAAAATAAACGGACGAATTTGCAGGTCACTGAAGCGATTTTTTTTGTATGTGTCGTTGTGCATTACATTACGCCAAAACGGCTAAACGCATCTGACTAAGCTCAAGAAAAACCGACCAAGAGCTTGTCGGACCATGCTCAGTGTAGCAGTTACTACAAAGAAATGCACTACACATGAAAATAATACAATGTGATAAGTAAAGTGCACCAGCAAAAAAGCTTATCTTCGTGGCCCTGCGCCCTTTTGCTGAGAAGCGCAGTTTTTTGCCAGTAACTCAAAAACGGTATATCCGATCATGTCCGCCGCTCAATTAACTGTGTGCGTGAGATATTGTAGAGACAGAGACTCGTTTTGTTTTGAAACGGACTCGTGGTGTTTTGAGATAGTGTTTCTAAAAAAGGTTGCGAACGAGAACTGTCCATAGACCAGGGGGCCCCGTGTGCTCTTATGGAATAAACGGTACCTATTGTTAGGAGGTATACTTAGCATTAAACCTCTCAGCAGATTATGTACTTATCACACATTGTTATTAAAGAACTAAAAAACTATGAAATTTTTGTAATATTTATTTGTATTTCAATGTAAATTTCAGTTTATATAGAATTTAATAAAGTTTTCATCACATTTATGATTTGTTTAATTTTTACTCGAACAGTAATTATGAAAGTCGTGCTACAGTGGGTAACTTCGGTCATTACCGGATATGGTAAACCCTACTCTGCGCATAATCGGTTTTTCACTACACTACTTTTAAAATTGTGATAACATGGCAACATTTGATTTTTCTTATATTGGTGGAGCCTTCACCCGATAGTAAATACAAATCGTTCAGAAAAAAATTAGAATGAAGTTCCGTCTCTTAAAACGTAGTGAAATTATATTCTCTTTGATTTTTTTATATTTTTTTTACATACGGTTTATAACATAGACGAGGGGACACAATTTACGCAACTTTCGGATCGATTATGGAAATGATTGATCTGAAAGACTTTCACTAAATCATTTTTTTTAGAATTCTTATAGTAATTTTAGAACAACTGTCGAAATATGTGCCACACGTTGACCTTATCTTTTTAACCGACTTCCAAAAAAAGGAGGAGGTTCTCAATTCGACGGAATGTTTTTTTTTTTATGGATGTTCACCGATTAATCAAAGACTATTTGACCGATTTCAAAAAAAATTGTTTTGTTTTATAGAAGGTACTTTCTAGTTGGTCCCATTTAATTTTGGTGAAGATCTGATGATAGAATCCATGAGGAATTGAAGGAACACCTCAAATATTATAGGCATACATATAGCGATTTTGGTATTATAAGAAACATAATAAGCATTTGCATTCAGAAAGTGTAAATTAATGAAGTGAAACTGATGCAGAAGACCACAGAATGCCATCGGAACTCCTCAATGATAAATGATTTACGGGTGGCATCGTGTCACAACTTACTAAAATATTGTCAATATTTCAATATTTTACACATTCTTTATATGGCACCGACGCCAAAATAAAATTAATTGTATATACTGTATAGATTGAGTATACAAACGGTTACTTTGTAAGTAATTTGAAGAAACTGAATTATGGCGCTATTTTTTACTTTTTAGTTTTTTTGGAGTCGGTTTTATTTTCAGCTTCGGGTACATGTATGGAATGCCCCGCAGTTCCTCTATAGTTTTTGCGTAAAATGCCTGTGACATACGGACGGACGGATATGACCAAAACTATAACGGAACCACAAAAAGGTAGGCTATGTGTCGTAGAAACTTGAAATTTGGTATCAAGGTAGTTTGGTATGAATATTACACTCAAGGAAAAAAAATTAAAAACTTTATGTCTATCTATATCAGTAACCAATATAAACCGTGTGCCAAAATAAATTACAAAGGTAAACTTGATGGTGTTAGCACCTATATAAACTACATGTTCTATGTCTTGTGTTTTACTCTAACAAAACTTTTATAAATACTTTCAACTAAAATTATTTCCAACATGATCGTATATAAGTATACCTACCTACTGTTCTCGAGTTATTGCCGAAAAACTGCGCTTCTCAGCAAAGCAGACGTCAGTTTTATTTTATTGTATTTTATTTATTTATTTGGACCTTCAACAATAAGCATACTTTTACATGTGTTATATTTTACATTTACAGCTTAAGACTAAGCATTTTATTATTACTTACAGAAGGACACAGCATGCACGAATTAGCAGTAAAATTTAACTATAACTAAATTTTTGTTACTTACTCCACCTTAACTAATAACTTTAGCTAAACTTAACTTGTATAGTTGCAGTTCCACGAAGATAGGTACGCTCTTTTCCGGGTGCAATTTTCCACATCGTAATTTTTTCATCTGCGGTGCATTAGCCGTTGATAAATATGAACGGCTACGGAACCCTCACACTGAGTCTGGTCCGATATGCTCTTGGCCGTTTTTTAATGACTATCTTTTAATTGTGTTGACTTTGACATTTGTTAATATTTTCTTCTGTTTCCGCGATTATTACTCATTGAAATAAAACAATTTAACGGATTATATCGCGTATATTATCTCATTTTAGTTCCCGACGTTTCGGAAGCTTTCCAGCTTTCCATGGTCACGGGAGGACTGAGAAAAGATGTATTTTCCTCTGTCAAAGTTACAATTTGTGTGAAATGCTGCTTGGTAAATTATTAGAATAAAATAATTAAGCCCTTCTGGCACATGTGTAACTGTCTTTACAGCTTAGGCCCATCTGGCATGTATGTACACCTTTATTTGTGTTTTTTTCAAAAAATGGGTAGTTTGCACAAATTGTAACTTTGACAGAGGAAAATACATCTTTTCTCAGTCCTCCCGTGACCATGGAAAGCTGGAAAGCTTCCGAAACGTCGGGAACTAAAATGAGATAATATACGCGATATAATCCGTTAAATTGTTTTATTTTGACATTTGTTTTTTTCAAGCTTCAAAGGGACTGCAAACTTGAATATATGATATTCATTTCAGCCTGATACGCGTTCCTGAGAAAGAGGGTTTTCACAGACGGACCGACGGGTAACAAAGTGATCCTATAAGGGTTCCGTTTTTTTTCTTTTTGACGTACGGAATCCTAACACTAAATTACATAAATATATATACTAAGTAGTAGGTATGTTAAATCGAGATAGATGTTATATGGCAAATTTTCAAACCTGGTTCAAGATATGCTAAATTTATTTAATCTTTCTTGCACAAAAGATAAAATATTGGGTCCTTAGATATGACATTGGCGTTTGGCGAACTGGCAAATTTGGTTCAAAATATGTGGCGTTCGGCTAGGAATTCCAAATTCAAATTTATTTCAAATTTAAGACCTGTGTTCGAATTTTGTAATTTATTTGGTATCGCGTCATTTGATTTTCTTTCACATCGTTCTGTTCACAATATGGAGAACTTAAAATATCTACAGGGTGTATGGCAGATCGTCTGCCAAAAGAGTAGGGTAGGTAAGTAGAGTTACTTGCAACACATTTTGGGCCAATTAAAACTTGTCCTGCCCACGGTGTTTTTTTAAATATTTATTTTATTTTATTTCGGCATTTGCCAAAAATTCACATTTTTCCTTACTTATCTTTTTTTTTAAACGTGACTGCACAAAAATGTTTGTATTTTTCAAATCTCTAATGTATGCGTATCCTATTGAACATTTATTTTTATTTAGAAAGTAAATAAGAAAAGTTATGAGCAGACAAAGTGTGAAGGACAGAAAATAAAAATCATCGAGCTCAACTTTATGGCACAATTAAAAAAAAGTTGGAATTCCTTACTTCTTCCAATATCATGAAAACTTCTTCAGTTCATGACTATTCTAACGGTATACCACATGACTAGAATCACTTTCAATAGTCCGGCGAAAAAAGGTTTTTGTCTAAAATGGTGACGTAAATCACCTAGTAGTTCTTCGAAACTACTTAAAAATAAGATTTGATAAAATAAATAAATTAACACTAAATGCACTAAATAAATCAAATCTATTCGACTAATCATAAATAAATCATAAAAAAGTCATCTAAAATAATACATAAACTTAAAATTAGTAATAATTTATTTTTATAATCCCTTATCCATATCCAATATGCATGTTACGACCGAAAATAACCTCACTTTGATTCACTTGAAACAAATATGAAAAGTGAAAAAACTTGAAAAATGGGTACCGCATGAATTGA
Source organism: Hedya salicella (assembly GCA_905404275.2). Lineage (NCBI taxonomy): Eukaryota > Metazoa > Arthropoda > Insecta > Lepidoptera > Tortricidae > Hedya > Hedya salicella. Next base: position 162,770 of record FR990109.1, read on the forward strand.
GCAACACAAACAAAGAAACACGCATCGAGTGTTGCGTTTCACTTCTCAACCGGCACAATAATGAAGGCATTTTGAATCGTATAATAATAAAATGGTAAAAAAAGGAACCCTTATGGTGCGACTCTGTCTGTCTGTCTATCTGTCCGACTATTAGAGCGCCATATCTAAAAAACTAGGTACTTAAATATGCTATCTATTTGACATTTGGAATATTTATAAACATGGTCAGCCCACATGTACCTATGTCAAAGGAAACATTATAAAATATATTTTTATTTTCTAAAAAAATACCAATATGAGGGGGGCAAAAATTAAAAGTCTAGTTCCGAGGTCAAGTAGGGTATCATATGAAAGAGCTTGATCTGTACATTTTAGAACATTTCTTTTTAAATATTTTTAATGTGTTTAAATTTCGTTTTATTCATGAAAATCTGGAAAAGAATACCTCTGAAATTTTCTAGATTTATGTATTCAATATGAACATTACTTACTGTCTGTCTTATTTATTTTTTAATCACCAAAAACCTTTTTGAATAACCCGGTTTGGGTAAGTTGGCCCCTCATTTGTATGTGACGCCATAGATACCAGAGGCAAACTTAACTCAAGCGGCAAGTTAAGTCGGAATACGTGATTGAATGAAATGAATACGTTATTTAATATAAGATCGACATTAAATCCGTTTTCGAATATGTTGATAGAACTTAGTTTTCAAAACAAACCCATAAATGAACCAGGTCTCTCCCCTTGCGTTTTAATGTTAAATCCTTACATTTTATATCTGGCAGTTTTATTTTGGTAGTTATTTTTTAGGCTACTATATTAGTGAGTGGAGCTGGACCAGTGACCAGTAGATATGCGATCAAGTCAAGTCGGATATCATTTTCACCTAAACGGACTTATATTGTAATGTATAAGGTGGACGTTCTTCGTATAGTTATTCGGTAAACAACTGTTAACTACAAGAAGAAGCATTTGGGCTCTCACCGTAATTTCCATATTTTTTCATGAAAATAAGAAAAACTAAAATTCACAAATATAGTTGGAAAGGAGAGGAAAAATCTAGGAAAAACCACTTCTGAATCACATGCACATAAGTTTCACGCTTTTCGTCGACAGGGACTGTACATCGAGCCATGAAACCAGCTCTAATAGTAGAAATAAAAACTAGGTATATAGTATACTGTACTACTGTTGGTGGCCCTCCGTCATATAGCGTCAGTTCGTCCGTCAGAAAGTCGCAGGTTCCTGTAGGTACTTAATTGGGGGAGTGATTTCGTTTTACTTCCTAAGGCGAAAATTAGTTTTCATCATTATCATCAGCCAAAAGACAGCCACTGTTGGACATAAGTCTCCCCAAAGAACGCCACTATGACCGTGCTGTCTACGCCGAAAGAAGGGAATCTGTCTGTAGCAAGTTTCGACTTGTAATGTTTATGGAGAGTGTGGCTCTACATTAGTGAAAAAAATGCAAAATTTCAGCTACCCGCATACGTACCTACTAGTTTTAAAAATTAAGATAAATCATTTTTTTATCGTACTAGTTCGTTGTAGTTTGCCTTCCAAGTAAAGATGAGTTTCATCTCCTAAAAAACAAATCGTGATTCGTGCCCCACCTAGTAAAGCTTGGCCGCCCATGGTTCTATAGCTCACCGACGACGGTTAGCAAACATGTTGCCGTTTAAGTTAGATAGTGACGTCAAGTCATTAAGTAAGTATTATTGTATACCTAGAGCGGGTTGAACAGGCGTCGTGTCTTTAACGGCTTTCCATTCCAACCGTCCTATTTTCGAGGTTTATTGGTAAGAGTAATTTAGCAATGTGCGTGTGTGTGTTTCAGAGGGCTGCGCACTTGCGCAGGGCATGTGAGCGCGGCGCGCGCGCAGCCGCGGCATGCCGGGCGGGCGCCGGGGGCTCGTCGCCCCGCAGAACACCTTCCTCGAGAACATCATTCGCCGCTCCTCCTCGCAGCGTCAGTACCACTTCTCCTTACTCTATACACAGCACGTGAACACACCGTGTGCGGGACATCCTCGCCCCGCGGAACACCTTTCTCGAGAACATCATTCGCCGCTCCTCCTTGCAGCGTCAGTACCACTCCTCCTTACTCTATACACAGCACGTGAACACACCGTGTGCGGGGGACCTCCTCGCCCCGCAGAACACCTTTCTCGAGAACATCATTCGCCGCTCCTCCTCGCAGCGTCAGTACCACTTCTCCTTACTCTATACACAGCACGTGAACACACCGTGTGCGGGACATCCTCGCCCCGCGGAACACCTTTCTCGAGAACATCATTCGCCGCTCCTCCTTGCAGCGTCAGTACCACTCCTCCTTACTCTATACACAGCACGTGAACACACCGTGTGCGGGGGACCTCCTCGCCCCGCAGAACACCTTTCTCGAGAACATCATTCGCCGCTCCTCCTCGCAGCGTCAGTAACACTTCTCCTTACTCTATACACAGCACGTGAACACACCGTGTGCAGGGCACCTCCTCGCCCCGCAGAACACCTTTCTCGAGAACATCATTCGCCGCTCCTCCTCGCAGCGTCAGTACCACTTCTCCTTACTCTATACACAGCACGTGAACACACCGTGTGCAGGGGACCTCCTCGCCCCGCAGAACACCTTTCTCGAGAACATCATTCGCCGCTCCTCCTCGCAGCGTCAGTACCACTTCTCCTTACTCTATACACAGCACGTGAACACACCGTGTGCGGGACATCCTCGCCCCGCAGAACACCTTTCTCGAGAACATCATTCGCCGCTCCTCGCAGCGTCAGTACCACTTCTCCTTACTCTATACACAGCACGTGGACACACCGTGTGTGGTACATCGTCGCCCCGCAGAACACCTTTCTCGAGAACAGCGCCTCCATCACCTTCCTAACACAGTCCATACAGACCGATTGTTTTCTAATTTTCTGCCATCTGGTTAGTACCAATTTATGCAGCGAGAGAAACATCGCGAATATAAGCAATAGTTGGCCTTATATATATATTTTTAAGATAGTTTTTTGCCAAATGTGCTAGACAGGATTCCAGGCTTCGACAAATGACCTTGGAAATTGCAAGTATCAAAATTTGCCACCGAAATGACCATCGACCATATTTTTTAATTGTGTTAACTTATTTATTTATTTATTTATTTATTTATTTATTTATTTATTTATTGCAGTCATGTACATTTCACAACACCTTCTTAAGGTCTAAACTTATTACTAAGTACATGAACCCTGATAGGGCATGGCAACATAAAAACGATGACGACATAAAATCAATATGATGCTTAATCTGCTAAGTACAAACATGCATTATAATATATTTGTACACTTTAAAATAATCAAATGAATAAATCAAGCATTCCAGGGAAATTCAAAATAATAATAATAATTACAGGTAATAAATAATGTGTAAAAAATTTCAAATTCATAACGTACAATTTTAATTTCATCAGAGATACGAATTTATACAATAATAATAAAAAATTACAATAGAATATAAATTGATATGTTTAATAATGTCAAGTAAATGTAAATTCATTTGATCATTTAAACATGTTTAACATAAGGCTTAGAGTAGGTAACAATAATTATTGATTATATTACAAAGTGTCGTCATTTAAGAATTCGTCAACAGCATAATAACATTTATCGATTAACAGTGTTTTTAGTTGGTGTTTAAATGTGTTAAGTCTAGTTTCTGATTTAATTTGATCTGGAATCTTATTGAAAATTTTTATAAATCTGGAATGCGGGCTATTACTATGCATTCGTAAGTTTGATTTTGGAAGTGCTAGTCTATTCTGATGACGCGTTTGGAAACTTAAAACTAGCATGCATTCAACAACTCGTAAAATTGATATTAGGTAGGTAATTTCAGTTTCATATCTAGACCCTCTTCTAAGGTAAATACACAGACGGACAACAAAGTGACCATATGTTTAACATCCCTCGTGTCCGTTCGTTATGTGGAGGTCCGGAGGAGTGACTTCCGTGCGTTGTGTTACAGCAGACAGCAGCTTCCTGCTGGCGAACGCGCAGATCGTGGACTACCCGATCGTGTACTGCAACGAGACGTTCTGCAAGATGAGCGGCTACAACCGCGCCGAGGTCATGCAGAAGTCCTGCCGCTGCACCTGGATGTACGGCGAGCTGACCGAGAAGGAGGCCGTGGAGCGCGTGGACCATGCGCTGGACCGCCACCTCGCCGACCAGTTCGAGATCCTGCTCTACAAGAAGAACCGTGAGTCCCGCGCCCCGCCAGCAGTGCCCGGCCCGCTGCGTCGCCGGCGCCGCGCGCTGAAGAAAGCGAGCGCCGCGGCCCCCCCGCGGGACTTGCTGCAGCCTGATTAAATTTGTCCGCCGCGCTCCGCATTTTATTTTATTACGAGCCTGCCCGTGCCGGTGCGCGTCGCATAAAACGCCGGAGTAGGCCGCAGTCGACTGCCGTCGGTTTGCGGACACATTTCGGACGCATTAAGTGTCCTGTTTATGGCTCGCACGCGTCGCTTCCGCCCCTCGATGGATTCCCACATTATAAATGTAGATTTCACGGGACTGAGCCTTCGCGTTATAGTGGCTTTGCAATGTCATAAAATAACAGTAAGTGCGGTACTTATTAAGGAAAAAACAACAAAAGAATTGTGTATTAAATATTTATATCAAAATGAAGCCGCTATACTGGCCCCAAGACAAAATACGCACATTTTTTAAATGCTTTTAGTTAACTTAGTCCATCTGCTGGGCATGTTACCTTGTTAGCTGCTTAAGGTGCGTCCACACTTGTATGATTTGCTCGTATCCGATCACCGTGCCGTAGCATGACTGCGTATCGCGCTGCTTGGACGCTTACCGTCGGCGCGCCGATAATGCCGCACTCTTTCGATACAAGTGTCTGATACGCGTAGCAAATGGATTTCGAGTGATCGGATCGGCGCAACGTCCAATCGCGTGATCGTGACACGCGATCATGCTACGCGAAGATGATCTGATACGGGCAAATGATAAAAATGTGGACGCACCTTTATATGAGTAGTAAGTATACTAAGTACAAATAAAAACTAGTGTAGAAATTAAAAATTAGAAAGATCTTTAGTTTTTTAATAATTTTAAACAGAGGGCAATAAGCTTTTCTAGCTTCCATTTGGATAATCCGATATTTGGTGATTTTGGTGGCCTAATGTTTATCTTACTTAGTAACTATACAACCGACGATAATGTTTCTAAAAAATTCAGTAGTAGTTAGTCAAATTATGTATACTGTAGAAAAAAAAGGAAATTTCACTTAAACTTAATGACTCTCTGTAACAGTTATAAGGAAAAGAGCTCAAAATTTGCTACTAAAATTGTTAATATTTCGGAAACTACATAAAATCTCAGAACATATATGGAGATCAGATCAATAGCTTTTGACCTGCTTCATCAGCCCTCTTAGGATTATCGTCGGTTGATGGGACACCCTGTATAAATGACAGAAGTTGGATGACGCCAATGACGGGGTGTGAAAATCATCATTCTAATTAATCCCTCAGCTACATAATACAAAAATATAGAACACATCTTTTTTGCTTTTTTTTATAATAAAAAATACTTAGATAAATCACATTACTGGGGTTCGTGACGTCACTCCTAAGTAATATTTGTACCTAGGAGTGACGTCACGCGACATTTGGACTTAATTTAACACTTTATTTTTTGATTAATTAAGTAAAAACAAAAAAAATACGCGACCAATATTTTTTTCACTTCTGCTCAAAAAGTACAAGACTAAAATAGTACATTTAGCCCCAAGGGTTTAAAAGAAAACCATATAATCCCATACAAATTTCTATGAAACTAAAAAAAAAACTTCCGGCCAGCTACATAGTACTTCCGAATAATTAAAAACAAAAAACAACCTGATCAGATTGGTCAAAATTTCAGATCGATTTGCTCTAACTGTGCAATTTTTCATGAAATATACAATTTTAATGTTGTCTTTTTTATTTTCTCGCAGTCGAAGTGTAAAGCAAAGTGTTTAACACGTGGCTAAAAGCCATTATAACACTCAGACATATTTGTCCTCGCTCACTGTGAGCTCGTCCAAATAATCACTTCGTGTCATAATGGCTTATTTTAGCCCCCTGTCAAACAATCTACTATTATTAATCTACTACTATTAAAATGTAGTCATCATCCCCGTTCCACCGCATTGTGTAAACTAGCAGAGTCCATACACTGCGTGCCGGGGTCGAGATTTATGTATGAGTATTGAGTACTGTATCCCGTTCATCTGTGTCTGTTTGCGCCGTGGTGACGTGTGTGTGTGTGTGTGCAGGCACGCCGCTGTGGCTGCTGGTGCACGTGGCGCCCATCCGCAACGAGCGCGAGCTGGTGGTGCTGTTCCTGCTCACCTTCCGCGACATCACGGCACTCAAGCAGCCCATCGACCAGGATGATCCTAAAGGAGGTACCATCCCTGCTGTATAGGATATCGGCAGCTGCAAGATCCCTGGATCCTGCGCGGAAAATAATCTCGCCTGACCTTCCTTCACTAACTTCTTCAAATCTGCGATCGGCATATACAAAATATATAATTATCTTCCACGACACTGCTCGGAAATGAGGCGATAAATGGCCTAAATCCAGGTCAGAAAATTACGTATAACTAAATGTACAATGTGTTTACAGTATGGGGTTCTTCAAGAGGGGAGTGAATAGGCTCTTAATATCTTAATGACCCTGGCTTTGCAAGCGTTCATAGGCTGCGGTGACTACTTAACATCAGGTATGCCGTACGGTTGTTTACCACCTCAGTAGTATAAAAAAATGTACAATTAGGCAAATAAGTTTTATACGCCATATAGCAGGTACACGTTACGTGGGGACAGAATCTACAAATAGTTTATTTAATGGCCTCTTTATTATAAGATATATTTTTTAAGACCTTGGTGTGACATTTGTTCACGATAATCGACTTTACAGTCGTTTAGTAGGTATATATATAATAGTATCGCACTCTGATGGGTGAAATAAAGACGAAATTGCGTTTTTCTGTAAAGACAAAACATTTTTTTATTGACAGGGTTATGTACATGTATTTCCACTTTTAACACTTCTAAAGAAATAACTAACTCACCTGTAAAGACAAAAAAACAACATTTAAAGCCTTTATTCTAGATCTTGATATTTCTTTTACATGAAATAAAAATAATCTTTGCACATTAGATGACTTCTCAACATAACCTCACATTTACATTCCACTGACAGCATCTGACAGTGACACTTGTGAACGAGTCGCTGTCACGTGATGTCGTACAAGGTTTGTGGATAAGGCGGCAAATACAAAATTATAATTAAAGAAAAGCAACAACGCTAGTGTAGTGGTTTTCTTTACATCTCCCACCCTAGAAGAGGACAATCGCAAGCGATTGTTCGATTAGGTGCCAGCAAACACTGGAGTTAGCTTTGAGACATGGTAGAGATTGGATTCTGCCTTCTTATGTCCAGCATCAACTTCATAGATTGAACTGGAAATCTTCCTTAAAATTTTGTATGGTCCTATCCTTAGTTCATCCATTTTCTTTCTATTTAGTCGATTTCCGTTTTCTACATAGACTCTGTCTCCCACTTCGAATTTATGTTCTTCTCTACGTAGATCATATATTTTCTTATTATAGTTGTGGGATTTTATTGAATTTTCGAGGGCTAGTTTCCTATCTCTTTTCAGATCTTCTTCTGTGCATCTTGATTTCAACTCAAGTGGCAGAATATCCACATTCTCGCCTTCTAAAAGGTATTTTGGAGTAAATTTTGTGACTGTATGTTCTGTTTCGTTATATTTTGCTACACATTTTTGTGCAACTGTTGTCCAGGCTGTATTCTTGTCACCTTCATTTATTTTACACCTTATCTTATTGACAATAGTTTGATTCAATCTCTCATTGAGCCCATTTGAAAATGGTGCGTCTACAGATGTAAATACTATTGTTATGTTTCTCTCTTTCAGGAAATCTTTAAATTCCTTGGAATTTATTCCAGGGTATTGATCTGTTAATACCATATCAATATCATAACTTTGTGTCACATTTCTTATTAGCTTAATAAAATCGCTGGAGCCTTGATTTTTTGATGTCAATATATAAGCGTATCTAGTAAAATGGTCAACCAGAAGATGCAAGTATTTTTTTGTAGACCGTGATCCTCCGAAGCCTCCAATGGTATCAATTGATATAATTTCAAATGGGCGTGTTGCTGGACCTAAATGTGACATCAAACCAAATTTTGATTTTCTTCTTGATTTGTTCTTAATACAAATGTCACATTCATCACAAATTTGCTTAATATTTGTAATGATATTCTTTGCCGTGTAGAATGGCGTTATTTTATGTATCATCTGCGTTCTTCCAATGTGGCAGTAAGTATCGTGGACATCTCTAATTAATTTCTTGCTTAATGCTTCTGACAGTATAATTTTATTTCGTTTTTTATTCTTTTTATAGTAAATATTATTCTCCAGTATAAACTTGGATTTTTCATTTTGTAGATCCTGATTTGTGTATTGGTCATTCTTTATATCTTTCAGGTTAATTAAATTTACAACTTTTAAAAAATCATCAGTATTGTCACAAGGTTCTAGGACTGGATTTCTGCTTAAGCAGTCTGCTTCTTGATTTGACTGTCCCGGGTTATATTTTATTTTAAAATTATACTGCGACAAATAATACGTCAAATCACCTAGTTCCTCGTCTGTTCTAGCTTTGATGTTCAGATTTTCTAATGGTTTGTGATCAGAATATACCACAAATTCTTTTCCCATAAGCCAGTGCTGCCAATATTTTACAGCTTCTTTGACAGCCAGACATTCTAGATATATTGCCTTCTTTTTCTTTTGAGTTTCTGTCAACTTCTTCGAGAAGTAAGCTACAGGTTTATTGACTCCGTCTTCATCTTCTTGTTTTAAGACTGCTCCCACTCCTTTAATGCTAGCATCTGTGTAAATTCTTATTGGTTGTTCAGGGTCAAATATTTTCAGAACTGGTTTGGAACATAATAATTTTTTTATTTTATCAAATGATTCTTGACATTCTGTGGTCCAAATGAATTTTACATCTTTCCGTAATAAATTGTGTAACGGATTCAGGATAATCGCACTATGTGGTACAAATTTATGATGAAAATTTACTTTCCCGAGGAACTGGCGTATATTTTTTCTCGTTTCTGGAACTGGGAAGTTTTTGACAGCTGTTAAATAATCTTTGAGGGGTCTAACTGAATTATTTTCTATTATGTGACCCAAGTATTTGGCACAATTATTTGCAAAAGTACATTTCGAAAATTTCAGTCTAAACCCTTCTGCTAGTATTGCCTCTAGTAGTCTTGATATATGTAGCATGTGTTCTTTGAAAGTTTTTGAAAAAATTAAGATATCGTCTATAAAATTTACTGCGAAATCTGAGAGTTTGTACTTTCTTATTATGTTGCTCAATATTCTTTGAAATATGGCTGGAGATGTCTTCAAACCAAATGGGAGGCAAGTCCATTGGAAATGCCCCTCTTGTGTGACAAATGCAGTTTTGTGTCTATCTTGAATTTTCAAAGGGATTGACCAAAATGCTGAATTTATATCAAAAGTAGAAAAATATTTGCAGTTCACAGTTTTCACCATTAAATCCTCGATCAAGGGGAATGGCTGTGATTGTGGGACGACAATTTTGTTCAATTCTCTGAAATCTATACAAAGTCTTGTTTTTTTATCATCTTCTTTTTTAAATGCCAGGGTAACCGGAGCAGCAAATGGGCTATAAGATTCTTCAATCAAATTTTTCTTCAATAGATTTGATACTTGGTTTTCAATTTCTTTTCTGTCATCAGCTGTGCACCTGTACGGACGTTTGTAACAATATTTATCCACTATCAAATCTATATGAGCTTCATAATCTCGTACAGTGCCGACGTCGTATTTATCCTTAGCAAAAACGGGTTTATATTTATCTATTAATTTATCAATTTCTGTTTGTTGATATGCATCTAAATGGTTCACTGAAATTTCAAATTCATCCAAATTTATATGTTCGTTGAAGTTTACTTCACATCTGTTAGTTTGATTTATTTCTTGTTTCAGGATCTCAGAGTGTGAAGAAATATCTCTTTCATTTTTGTCACCTAGTACATCAGGAATGTTGACATTTGTTGAATTGGAGAGATCAATTTTTGATTCTTTATTTTTCATATTTTCTTCATTTGGGAATTTCTTTTCTACTGGATTATTACATTGTATAATATTCAATTTTTCATCTTGCATTAATTTGAATTTTTTTATGCAATCTAAACCGATTAGAAAATCATGATGGAAATTTTCATTGTCTATCACAAAAATATCCATAGTTTTTTCCATATTATATATTTTAAGTTTTAGAGTTACCATACCTTTTGTTTTCTTCTCACCATTAATAGTTTTCAAGTTTGCTGTTTGTGTATCACTTGTGTCTTCTGTTTCTTGTATCTTCAACAATTTAGCATTAATTAAGGACACATTTGAACCCGAATCATAAATTCCAGAAACTTGCAAAGTGTCATTTATTAGTAACATTACTTTTATTAATGGTGGTACCTCTAGTTTTTTGGATTCTCCTTATTTAGTTCAATTTCTAATTCCGAGTTATTTACACTTTTCACAACTGCTTTTTGATTCTTCGCTTTAAACCAGCAATTTTCCTCCGGGTGGAAACGTCTTCCTTTTTTCTCGGTTATACAGATTTGACATGGCTTTTTTTCCTCGATTTTTTTGCTTTTTGTGTCAGAGTTTACTGTGTAGGTTTTTTTATCATATTTATTCTTTGCGACAAGATGTTCAAGTTTTCCTAACTCATTGTAGAGATCTTCGGTTTGTTGTAACGTCTCTCGGTCAATTTTATCGGTCAGGTAATTAGGCAGGCCCGCTGCAATAAGATCTATAAGTGTCCCAGTATCAATCGACTTCCTCACTTCCAATAATATTTTTTCTTTTTTTAATGCATACTCAAGCAAAGACCCCATTTGGTATTTAAAGGCAAGAGCATACCTGATGGGCGACCATCCTTTGTTCCCAAATGTATCACAGAAATTTTTCTCCCATTTATTCCATTCTGATTCGACTGTGAATTTCATTAGCAAACAGCTGTACCAATCCATGCTAGAATATTCCAAAAAGTTTTTTAATATTTCAATCTTCTTTTTGTCTTCGTTAATATAAAAACGTTCACACTCTTTGTTGAAATCCTTAATCCATTGGTACGCATTGGCATTTCTGCCAGTGAACTTCACAATCATAAAATCCTTTGAAATTTTCCCTAAATTTTGAGTTTCAGATTTTGTTTCTTTTTCTTGAAGTAATTTCTCCAATAGTTTTTCCAATGTGTGATCGGAGCTACTCGGTAAAGATTTAAAATCATTTAGGTTTTCCGTTATTTCTTCCAGATAAAAATCATTAAACTGTAAGTTTTTTTCTTCATCCAAATATATCTTAGCTATCTCATCGGTTAGGGTTATCCATATTTTCCTTGTCTGGTGCCTTTTGTTCAGTGTTTTTCTCACCTTGGCATAGTTTGAAGTGTTTATAATTACTTGATGTAAACTTGCAGGCTGGTATTCTACCGGTATGCTGAAAACTTGTCCATTAGGTGTACCTATTGAGGTTATGCAAATGACATTTGATTTTCCATCTGCCGAAGTTTTCACAGCAAAATCAAACCTCAACTTTTCCATGATTCTTGAAATATTTGCAGAAAATGTTGTTTTATAATAGTATCGCACTCTGATGGGTGAAATAAAGACGAAATTGCGTTTTTCTGTAAAGACAAAACATTTTTTTATTGACAGGGTTATGTACATGTATTTCCACTTTTAACACTTCTAAAGAAATAACTAACTCACCTGTAAAGACAAAAAAACAACATTTAAAGCCTTTATTCTAGATCTTGATATTTCTTTTACATGAAATAAAAATAATCTTTGCACATTAGATGACTTCTCAACATAACCTCACATTTACATTCCACTGACAGCATCTGACAGTGACACTTGTGAACGAGTCGCTGTCACGTGATGTCGTACAAGGTTTGTGGATAAGGCGGCAAATACAAAATTATAATTAAAGAAAAGCAACAACGCTAGTGTAGTGGTTTTCTTTACATATATTTTAACTTTGGTCTATGTGGTTTATTATTACCCGACTACGCGACGCTAAGGAGGGTAATGTGTCTTCAGTCTATGTATGTAGGTTTGTTCCTATCTAACACTCTAGAGACCAAACGCATGGACTGATTTTGATGATTCTTACGTCAATCGATTCGTCTTAATTATCCGAATGTCACTAAAGATATGAAAATGATGAAAAATGGAGATAATGAGAGGCCATATTGTAAAAAAGAAAAAAAAGAAAATTGACGTACTATATCAAATGGGATATTATTGAATAGGGATTTAAAAATCATTACTATAGGTTTCTTTTATCATTTTTAATTTATTTTGAATGACCAGTTAGGAACAATAACGATTTAAAGTTGGTTAGCAAGCCGTTCTCACTAAATTTTCATCTATTTGTAATAAATCTGTGCAAGCTTCTCAATAACCTGTACGATAAAGATTGGGAAATTTACTGACTTATAATGTTAAGTAAAAAGTAAAAATAATAAAAAAAAAAACCCGATTGCGTAAAAAAACTAAAAAGAAAAAAACAAGTCCAGTACCAGTACCCTAGAAATTTGTTAAGTTATAATAGAAATGTTTCATGATTCATGATCGATACTCACATATAAAACAAATAATAAATTCTAATGTGGAACAGAGATTTTAAACAGTCGGAACCCATTGTTGGGAAGATTTGCGTCGATCTAGATTTCTTGTGGGTCCCGACTTTTGAAAATCGCTATGTTCCACATTAGAACTTATTATTTATTTTATGTGAGTATCGATCATGAACCATTTCCATTATAACTTAACCTTAAGCTAAGAATACACATGCCTGTAAAACGGATCAGTAGCTTGCATATTAGTTAATGGCATGTAGAAGTAACTGACCCACAGTGAATACATTTGCAAGTTAAACTTGCATGCGATTTGCTTCCTTGCATGCCTGTAATTCTCAGCCGTATACGAGTACACTTGACTGTAGCTGGCACACCTGCATTCTAGTTTCACCAGTTTCAAGTTGAGCTTGCAATGGAAAACATTCGAAGTGAATTAAATAGTATGGTATTACTACTAGCAATACAATGTGTGGCTAAATTGATGAGAGAAATAAAGAAGAGAAGGAATAAGCAGATTTGGGTGAAAAATTGGATTTCCAGAAGGAAAAACTACGGGGCAAGTACTTGTCTGCTTACAGAAATGCGACAAGAAGATATAGGTGGTTACAGAAATCATTTAAGAATGCTCGACAACTCTTTTCGCTACTGGCCTGCCTGTAGCTGTCGCGTGCGTTCATTCATGCCGGTTTTGCAGCCCCCCGCGCCCCTCCCTCATATTGCATGCTGGTAAATCAAATTGCTTGCAATCTACTTGTTTGCCAGTTAGTGTATTCACATGACAATAGGTGGCACGTACAAGGAGCTGGTATGCAAGTGTGCCAGCTACAGGCGTGTGTATTCCCGGCTTTAGGGTACTGGACTTGCTTTTTTATTTTTAGTTTTTTTTTTGAAATCTGGGCCCTTAATAACATAGAAAACGACAGCCATGTTTTTTTCGAAAAAAAGTAATGTCCGCTATCTTAAAAGGCACCTACTACTCTACCCATAATGTTTTTTTCGAAAAAAAAGTGAGGTTAAGATGGCGGATCTTAAAAGGTACTTTACCCATGTGACATAAAATATGAACATTATTAATGTTCCCGACGAGTACATGTCGTTAATAATTGCTCCAACGATCATTCAAAAATGTACCTCATCAGTTTCGGGACCGACTGAGGAGGAGGACCCTTACCCTGGCTGTTCCGGAAAAGTGGAAGAGGGATCCTTGATAGCAATGGGATCAATTTGCAATACCTACAATATTGCAAAACTGTGATTTTTGCCGATCGAAGTAACTCGAAAAGTTTGTAAAGGTTTTTAAGGTCTTTTTAGGGTTCGGTACCAAAAAGGTACAAAAGGAACCCTTATGGTGCGACTCTGTCTGTCTGTCCGACTATTAAAGCGCCATATCTCAAAAACGACTTATGCTAACTATTTGAAATTTGGAATATTTATACACATGGTCAGCCCACATGTATTGCACAGAAAATATTTAAAAATATATTATTATTTTCTAAAAAAGCGACGAATATCAGGGGGGGTAAAAATTAAAAGGATAGCTACTGGGTCAAATGGGGTATCATATAAAAGGGCTTAACCTGCACATTTTAGAACATTTTTTTCTATTTTTTTATTGTGATTAATTTTTGTTTTATTAAGAAAAATGTGAAAAAATTTGAAAATTTTCACAATTTGTATTAATAAACATAAATATTACACGAAAATTATAGCCATGTCTCTAACTAGCTATTTTTATTTTAATATGCAAAAAACTTATTTGAACAACACGGTTGCGTTAAGTTTGCGCCTGATTTGTATGTTTGTGCTATAGATATCAGGTGCAAACTTAACTCAACCGGTACCGGGAAATAAAGTTAGGGTAAGTAAAAAATTGTACGGAACCCTCGGTGCGCGAGTCCGACTCGCACTTGGCCGGTTTTTTTGTGGCGATAAGGGATCTAATAGTTGTCTTTACTGACCTGTGTAAATGTTCCACCCTGTATCAAACCGTTAACGACTCAGACTCACTCATTTTTATTGTTTTTTGTTTCGCGTTCCGTAGTCAAACTAGAAACTCGAAAAAATAGGATATCTACAACAGAAAGTTGTGTGAAAACTTTTAATTTCATCCATTGGCAGAAAGAACATTAGGCGTTAATGTGTTATTTTTTGTGAAAGTCGAGTGTCCCCTCTCCCTGCTAGCTGACACTAAAAGTACTTAAATTATGAATAGTTCTATTTAAAACATAAAATAAAGGTGCGGTGTGTGTGCGTGTTGCAGCGGGGCTGTCGAAGTTCGCGAAGCTGGCGCGCAGCGTGACGCGCTCGCGGTCAGTGCTCGTGTCGGCGCTGCCGGCGCTCAAGGAGCCGCAGCGCCAGAGCCACCTCGCGCATGTCAGTACCCCCCCCCCCCCCCCTCCCCCCCGCACGTACGCGCACGCACTGTCGCCGCCCGCTCCGCCGCGCGACGCGGGTTGCACACAGTCCGAGGGTTGCCGCGGCTTTACTATATTCTATCCATGCTATACTATTCTATATTCTAGCTTAACTTAGCTCTCTTCGGCTCGCCGGCCCGTCGACGCTCGACAGCCCCGCGCTGCCACGTCGGCGGCGGCACACCGAGTCTCACGCTAACGACCTACACATATCACTATCAGACTTATAGATTGGACCGGCACATCACTATTGTGGCATATCGATATCAATAAGTATAATTTTTATCCCAGCTAACGATAACGGCTTTACCTATGTCTAGAATTTCACCACAGTAAAGTTCAGAAAATTAAAATTTACTTCAGCTACTTAATTAAATTCTTCATCTTCGTCCACGTAGATCAAGTTACGGCAAATCTCTTATGTAAACGGGGAAAGTAGAGCCATCACAGTTATGTACAACTATTTATTATGCTTTTTAGACACTTTGAATTACACATGTGTAGTTCACCCCATTGAAGATTTAGCTCGACACATAGGTATGTACATCGCAATCCACATTATACCTACATCTTGAATTGAGATGCTTTCGCATTTATCACTGCCGTTCCGAGCTAGTCTTCGTGTATTTCTTACTCACATTTCTGTACACTATGCACCCAGCCCACTAGCACGTAGATGAATGCGACGGTGGCCGGCACCGGCGCCCGCTCGGCGGCGGGCGCCGGCGCCGACAGAGACAGAGAGAGAGAGAGTGTGGGTGTCGCAGGTGATGTCGCTTTCGGGCGACGTGCTGCCGCAGTACCGGCAGGAGGCGCCGAAGACGCCGCCGCACATCCTGCTCCACTACTGCGCCTTCAAGGCCATCTGGGACTGGATCATCCTGTGCCTCACCTTCTACACCGCCATCATGGTGCCCTACAACGTCGCCTTCAAGAACAAGACCAGCGAAGACGTGTCGCTGCTCGTGATCGACTCCATCGTGGACGTGGTGTTCTTCATCGACATCGTGCTCAACTTCCACACGACGTTCGTGGGCGCGGGCGGCGAGGTGGTCAGCGATCCCAAGGTCATCCGCAAGAACTACTTCAAGTCGTGGTTCCTGATCGACCTGCTGTCGTGCCTGCCCTACGACGTGTTCAACGCGTTCGACCACGACGAGGACGTGAGTGGCTGCGTGTCGTGCCTGTGTGCCGGTGTCTGCATGTCGGTGTGTGTGTGTATGAGTAGCGAGGCACGGAAGGGTATGACGCGTGCTGTTGTGTGCAGGGCATCGGCAGCCTGTTCTCGGCGCTGAAGGTGGTGCGGCTGCTGCGGCTCGGGCGCGTGGTGCGCAAGCTGGACCGCTACCTGGAGTACGGCGCGGCCATGCTGATCCTGCTGCTGTGTTTCTACATGCTGGTGGCGCACTGGCTGGCGTGCGTGTGGTACAGCATCGGCCGCTCGGACGCGGACTCGGGCCTGCAGTATTCGTGGCTGTGGAAGCTGGCCAACGTGACGCAGACGCCGTACTCCTACGTGTGGTCCAACGAGTCGGACGGGCCCGAGCTGGTGAACGGGCCCTCGCGCAAGACCATGTACGTGACCGCGCTCTACTTCACCATGACCTGCATGACCTCCGTGGGCTTCGGCAACGTCGCCGCCGAGACCGATAACGAGAAGATCTTCACCATCTGCATGATGATTGTAGCAGGTGCCGGACTCTTCTGTTATTAGCCGGAGCACGCCCCCTCCCCCCATCCTCCCCCGCGCGACCCCCGCGCAGCTCACTCTGCCTCGGGCGCCGCGCCCTCCCGTCCCCACTCCGCGCCCGCCACTTCCCCGACCTCTCAACTCACTCACATCTCAATGATACTCCATCACGTGTATATTTTGTGTTTCCGTACTTTCAGTTGTCGATGCGCTAGTCTTTTATTTGTTTTTCAGTCGCACAGTGTGTGTGGTGTGACGGCACCGCTAGCCCGGGCGCGCCCGCCGTGTACGTATTTATTTGTGTTGTGTTCCGTTCGTTTGAGTCGTGTCCCCCCGTGCGTCCCCTCCCGTCCCGTCCGTGTCCGCGTCCCGTGCAGGCCCACGAAGCGTCGCGGCGCGTCACCTGTGTGGTCAGCGCGCCCGTGCGCGCGCGCAGCCCGCCGCCGCCCCCCCGACACGCGGCGTCCGTGCTGACGCCGCCGGCACATCGCCGACACGCCTACCTCGCCGTCTAGATCGGTTTGGTAACTAAAGTTTCATAACCAGCTTGTGGTCCGTACGTCTTGTCCTGTGTGGGTTTTATTTGTAACTAAGATCCGTAACCAGCTACAGAATGGCAACATTTTTAACTACGGTGCTATTCGCAAACAGCGTTCCGAGCCGCCTAATTTATAATTAACGTGAACGTTGTGTAGACCTTTGTTAAAATCTATGAATAGCTTTTTTGTGACGGTTGCTTGTACTGAGCCGCATATGCAGAGTTACATAGTCCATGTACCCAGTACTTGGACTAACCTCCTACAGAGACATCAGAAACCAACAACATGGAAATATTTCTCCTGGTCGCGTCGTGGGAGTTCTCTTCTCGTTATCCCCAACCGCAGTAGCCAAATGGTGAAAAAACAGTTTCGTTCTATGGCTGGTCACGGCAAGGGACTTCTTATATCTCGTTACGAATCTGGTTACTCATTTTAGTTACTAAACGGCCGTTAAAAGTGTTAAAACATGAACAATTGTAGTTTTCTATCTATAGATACGGTTAGGGTACCTAACTAATTGTACCTCCCAAGTTCGAAGAAAAGGAATTGGCTAGTATAATCACAAAATATCATAAATATATATCCAAGCCTTATTACTTCGGCAGTAAAGTTAGTGTGTACATATTTTTGATTCTTTTGGTGTGTAGTTATCTTTGCCCTTTACTGTTATGTACCTTCCCGACGCAGCTGAGTGATATTAGATACCCAAATCACTTCTAGCTACTTTCGATCCCCGTAAAACTCGCAAAAGATATTTGACCGACACGCGAGAAATTTAGATTATTTATTAGCTTCTTTGATTGCCTAGTCTTAAATTTCATAATACTTAGTTCTTGATACAATGTCCAATAACCATTTTTTTTACTCCAAATAGCTGACTGACTGACTGATTGTATCGTTTTCAAAAAACTTAACCCATTTCCCGATAAACTTGAAATTAGAAACGAGATTCAACGACCTCGCAATAAGTATAGTAGGTATATCAATACTTTCCCACCAAAAACAGTTTAATGTTTAAAAATGTAATTCGATCGTCTCTGTATTTTATTAGTTTTATTATATGCGGTAATTATGAATTTGTCGAGTCAAAGTAATTCAATTGCCTTCATTTGAATTCCAATATTGGCACCTTTAACACTTTCTCGATGGCATTCGAGAACATGGTCTAATTTTATACGTATATGTTTTGTATGAAATTTAATACAGGAATAGTTCCCAAAATTATACATATATTTAGTTGTGCATGATGTCGCCTGAAATCGATGTTACCTTCGTCCCTTGTGTATATCTTGACGGCGACGACGAGCGCGTATACTTGTGGCCCGGCGGCGGCGGGCTGCGCGCGCGCGAGCAGCTCGCGGGTCGCGCGTCGCTCGGCGCGCGCGCCGCTCGCGGGCGGCGCGCGCGCTGCGCTGAGCGCGGAGAGCAGGCACTGAGCCCGGGTGTCCGCAGCGCTGCTGTACGCGACCATCTTCGGGCACGTCACCACCATCATCCAGCAGATGACGTCGGCCACCGCCAAGTACCACGACATGCTGAACAACGTGCGCGAGTTCATGAAGCTGCACGAGGTGCCCAAGGCGCTCAGCGAGCGCGTCATGGACTACGTCGTGTCCACGTGGGCCATGACCAAGGGGCTCGACACCGACAAGGTGAGTGGCGCGTCCGAGCCGCGGCGTGTGTCCCGATTGATCGATAACCGCTTCAGTGTCGAACAGTGTAGCCTGAGCGTCCGCGGCGCGGTCCGCAGGTGCTGAACTACTGCCCCAAGGACATGAAGGCGGACATATGCGTGCACCTGAACCGCAAGGTGTTCAACGAGCACCCCGCCTTCCGGCTGGCCAGCGACGGCTGCCTGCGCGCGCTGGCGATGCACTTCCACATGTCGCACTCGGCGCCCGGCGACCTGCTCTACCACACGGGCGAGTCCATCGACTCGCTGTGCTTTATCGTCACCGGCAGCCTCGAGGTCATCCAGGACGACGAGGTCGTCGCCATCCTCGGTGAGTCGACTCCCTCCCGTATTTTGATATCATTATCGACCAACACAAATCGCGAAGTTGACACTTTTTACGTAGTTACTAAAGTAGAATAGGCAAGTATGTGAACCAGCACTACCTCCCCGAGCAGTTATTTCACCTCTTTTTCGCCTCACGGGATGAACATATTGTACAACCCGTCCGCCTTGGCGTAAGAAAGTACGGTACCACCATTCGCGCTACAGTGGCGGAGGCTGCCGGCCCTCCGCGCCTACGGCTTCTTAGCAAAGAAAGAAAGAAAATAAATTTATTCAAACGCATAGACAAAAAAATAAGCAAATTCCAAAAAAAAACAAGTAAAACTGCCCTGAAATGCCACCTTAGCATAATGCTGGCTCCTGAGCCTGCGGTGATCTTCTGGTGAGACCATAGGAGACCTTTTAGGGTTCCGTAGCCAAAATGGCAAAAACAGAACCCTTGTCCGTCCGTCCGTATGTCATTTAACTCAAAAACTACGAGACATAAATGGCTGAAATTTGGAATATGCACTCCATACATGTAACTTATATCCATGTGCGATACATATTTCGACAGTTCTTTAAAACATATTTTGAAGTTTCTAAAAATTGTATTTATAGTAGTGTGTATTTTTGGAAATAATCGCTCCGAAAGTTGCATAAATTGTGCCCCCCCCCCCCCCCCCCCCCCAAATATAAAAATTACAAAAATAAAATCTAATAAATACTTTCCACGGAAATTATTTTCAACATTGAGTTATTGCCGAAAAACTGTGCTTCTCAGCTAATGGACGTAAGTGCCGTGGAGAAAAGCTCTTCTGCTACTTTAGCCCTTTTTGATATTACTTTTTTCATGTGTATTGTGTAGTGTATTTTTTGTATGGACGGCTGCGGAACCCTACATTGAGCATGGTCCGACATGCTCTTGGCCGGTTTTTTGTATACGAGTATACCTCTGGGTAGGGCAGATTCGGTTCTGTGACAGTTTTGACACAACGACAACAGTATAACACAAGACAACACATTAAATATAGTTAATTAATCAATTAAAAATTCTTTCAATGCATGATCATTCAATATTATTAGCTAGTGCCCTTACATTTTAACCTACTAAGTGCCGTTGTAGGGTTTGTGTTGGCACATGTTAGGAATGGAATGAAATAGCGTGTGTGGCCTGCGTGGTGTGCGCAGGCAAGGGCGACGTGTTCGGCGACTCGTTCTGGAAGGACAGCGCGGTGGGGCAGTCGGCCGCCAACGTGCGCGCGCTCACCTACTGCGACCTGCACACCATCAAGCGCGACCGCCTGCTGGAGGTGCTGGACTTCTACCAGGCCTTCGCCAACAGCTTCGCGCGCAACCTCACGCTCACCTACAACCTGCGCCACCGGCTCATCTTCCGCAAGGTGACCCTGACACAACCCGACACCACCGCTCTCTTTATCCGTGCATAGCGATCTAGTCTAGTCAAAATCATAGCGCATGCGTCGTTGTAATGAAACTGGTTATATTTTTGTTTAGGATCATTTAAGGTTAGGATTATTAAAAATAATAATAATTTCCATATTTTAGCAAGTTTGTTATAATTTTCCCGTGTAGTAAAGAATTCAGTGCACTCATCCGTTACTAGGTAGATATCTTAGGACGTATAAAAAAATTAAGTAATGCTTTTTTAACCCACTTTCAAAAAAGGAGGAGGTAAGTCGTCACACGTTTGGCACCGACTCCAAATAAACAGTAATCGTATAGGTATGTCGCACGTTACTTTTTTACTTTTTATTGCACCTTTTTTAGAGTTTTTTTGAAATACATTTTAGCATTTAATTCGCCGGTGGGGTCGAGCCCGCACCGACTTCTGACCCCCGACTTAATAAAAAAAACAACGTTAAGGTGGCGGACGTGCGACGCGAGCGCGAGCTGATGGAGCGGCGCAAGCGCGAGCCCCAGCTCGAGCAGGCGCAGGACCACCTCGTGCGCAAGATCTTCTCGCGCTTCCGACGCGAGCGCAGCGTCGCCGCCGCCCCCTCGCCGCGCCCGTCGCTGGCGCCCGCGCCCGCGCCCGACGCCGAGCGCGGCGACGCAGCCGCCTCCGCCGCGCCGACCCCGCCCGCGGCCGCGGCGGCCCGCGGCAAGTGGGGCCGGCTGCTGGCGGGCGGCTCGCTGGACGCGGCCGACGCGCCGCGCGCCGCCTTCACGCGCAGCCTCAGCGCGCGCGACCGCCCCGCGCCCCCCGCCGCCGCCGCCGCGCCGGCGACGCCCGCCACCACACCCGCTCCCGTCGCCGCGCTATCGTTTAAAGTGAGTGACCGAGGAAAAAAACCTTAAGGTGCGTCCACATTTGTATCATTTACCCGATCAGATCTTCGTCCCGTGGCATGATTGCGTGTCACGATCACGCGTTTGGACGTTGCGCCGATCCGATCGCTCGAAATCCGTGTTGCTACGCGTATCACACACTTAGATCGGACAAGCAAGGGCAAGGCACGATCGCCGCGCCGACAGTGCGCGTCCAAGCAGCGCGATACGCAGTCATACCACACGGCACGGTGATCGGATACGAGCAAATGATAGAAGTGTTGCGTCCACCTTTAGCGGTATAATATAATGTATAGTAATTTGTCTTACTTAAATATCAAAATGTTTCAGTCTGCCAAAATCTAAGTGTTACTGAACTATATAGTAGCAACAGTCCGGTAAACGGCGGTGTTTACTGTTTACCGGCATGTTTTATTCTCGTCACTGTACATGTATATATTATTACTAGAAGATGCCCGCGACTTCGTTCGCGAAGGAGAAAAAGTCATAACCCGTCGTTTTTTCTTCAGCACAGTCGGGTAAAAAGTATCCTATTACCATCTGGAAATGCCCAGCTACCCGTGTACCAAAAATTATGGAAATCTGTTTAGCCATTTTTGCGTGATGAAGCCACAACGACACATACAAACACACATTAAATCCAAAAAAAAAAATTTCGTTTTAGTGTCCTCCAAATAGTCCGTTACAATCAATTTTTTGAAAATATCTTCAACTAGCTTTTCCCCGCGGCTTCGCCCGCGTACTAAACGTTATTTAACTCAAAATTGTTGTGTAACTTCGTACATATTCATTGAAATAAAACAATTTAACGGATTATATCGCGTATATTATCTCATTTTAGTTCCCGACGTTTCGGAAGCTTTCCAGCTTTCCATGGTCACGGGAGGACAATGAGATAATATACGCGATATAATCCGTTAAATTGTTTTATTTCAATGAGTAATAATCGCGGAAACAGAAGAAAATATTTCGTAAATACTGTTGCGTTAGTTTGTATATAGTATGTAAGATGTCTATAAGTAAGAATATAAATTTTAAGATTTTGCAATACCCTTCCAGGGTCCATGTGATACTTTTGTATATTTTATAACACTTTATAATTACCATGGTACGCAATAAAGAATATGAATATGAATTATTAACCGCCTACAAAAAAGAGGTTCTCAGTTTGACCCTTATGTGGGTATGTATGTTTGTCCGCGATTATCTCGCGTTTGGCTGAACCGATTTAGATGCGGTTTTCGAAAAAGTATTTGTTACTCTCTGGAGGTCTCGGTATACGACGTTTTGGTGAAGGCAGTTCCCTTAATAATTGGGAAAATTAAGTTTCATAAAGGTGTGCACGATATATTTTTTCCCGATAGTATAGTACCTACGTTATATGAACTCAGAATCTACGGATAGTTTATTTTACCATCGTACTGTTTTTTAGATATCTTTTTTAAACACCCGTCGTGACATTTGTACAGTTCCGTCGTATGAATACATTTTTACTTTGGTCTACAGAAATTAGTAAGAAAATTAATAAAAAAAACATTACATTGACAGCTAACTTTTTAATTTTACTTGCTTATTTCTGTAGACCAAAGTAAAAATGTATTCATACGACGGAACTGTACAAACGTCACGACGGGTGTTTAAAAAAAGATATCTAAGAAACAACACGATGTAAAAATAAGCTGTTTGTAGATTCTGAGTTCAGATAACGTATATTACTATCGGGAGAAAATATAAAATGCACATCTTTGAGAAACTTAATGATCTCAATTGTCAAATTGTTACGCCGGCAATGACTTACTACTACTACGAGATTATGATTAATGCAGATTTCTACTCTTGCATAGAAACTTTTGCCCGCGGCTTCACTCGCGTCATATTCGGGGTCATTTTGAGTTTAAAAACCAGCTAAGAGCATGAAGGACCATGCTTAGTGTATGGTTCCGCAGCACTTACTACAAAAATAAGCACTACAGACCAGCAAAAGAGCTTAATCTTCATGCGGCTTACGTCCTTTTGTTGAAAAGCGCAGTTTTTCGGCAATATCTCAAAAACCGTATATCCGATCGTATTGAACATAATTTTCGTTGAAAGTTTTTATTAAGTTTGGCGTTTGTAATTTTTTAAGACGTCGGTTTAGAAAATAGAGGGAGGGGGGAGGACACAAAATAATCTCTAACTCGATTTTTTTCTTAGAAACCTCAGTGCAGTGTTTTCACTACCCAAAGGTTGTCTGGAAGAGATCACTGTTTAGCGAGAAGACCGCCTGTTGTTTACCTCTCCTTGAATGAATTATTTTCTGTACTCTGTTTTGTTTGGTGTGCAATAAAGAGTTATTGTATTGTATTGTGTTCTTAAACTAAATATCGAAATATGTGCCACAGATTGATGTTTGCTAAAATGAAAAAAAAAAATACTTTCAGTAACATGTATGGAGTGCCCCCCTAGATATTTGTTGCCTTGTAAATAGTAATAAATTAAGATATTGTATATCCTGAAGTTCCTTCATTGACGATCCTACGGTTCCTGGTCAGACGATAACTTATTTGAGAAGTACACCGAACATAATGGCGACCGTTAACTGCTGTTGCTATGTGGACGCATAGCGCGGACCTGCGAATTGCACGAAACAAAAGGAGCATCGCGCTGCATTACCGTTGGAAACGAGTTGGATTGGACCCATTGGATTTGAATTGGATGCCAGTAATTGTGATTTGTGCCAACCAGTATAGTAGTGATGTACGCCGAAGCCAACTTGTGAAACAAAAGGGAGGTTAGCCCGTTCCTTATCCTATCTTTAATTGTAAATTGTGTTCAGCCCTGTAAAGCTTCGTTGTGTGAGCAGATCTCATTAGTATAACTTTTATTACAGTTTATTAAGTGCGTTAAAATCAGTTGCCAAACTAAGGCATCTATAAAGATACCTACATTTATATAAGTTAATACGCACAACAATTATTTTTAACTGCAATCCCTAATTGTAGCATACTTGTTTTTTCCTTATTTATCTATTTGCGAAGATATTCCGCTTAAGCTACCCGATATAATCCTCATGCTGCAAAGGAGCTCAGATAGCATTAGCCGATTAAGTGATTGTATTGCAAGCTACCTTCTTCACCTTTGTGCATTATTATCGCATTATACTTTTTATTGCGCTTTTACGATCGTTTATGACTATCGCACCTCTAATAGCATCTGCGTTATAGGCAGAAATTTTTTTGTAACGTAGGTAAATTAATAGTGTCCGGCCGAACATTCCAGGTGACCCGCCCGCTCTGCGCCCGCGCAGTCCCCTCCGTCACATGCCTTATTGCTCATATTATCGCCCGGTACAGCTGTTTCGTATAAGTAACTGAGGTATTTATTACTTGAATTTATTGATTTATAATCCTAATTTGTTTATAAGATGACTGACGCAGAGTTGAAAGCGAAAAGAGGTTCTATAAAAGGTCGATTAACTACGTTTAGGAATTATTTAGAAGAGTTTAAGCGAAATAAACAGGTGTCACAAGGTAATCTAAATGAATTAAAACTGAGATTGCGTAAAGCTGACTTGTTGTTCGAAGAATATGATAAGATTCAAACACAAATTGAGGTTTATGAGTCTAAGGTAAAAACAGATGGGGGGTTGGTGGAATTAAGCGAGCGTGAAAATACGGAAAGATTATTTTTTTGTGCCATTAGTCACGCTCAGGAGTTGATCGCCGCGAATGAACCTCGCTCCTCGAATGTCGACGTAATTCCCCAGGCGCCGAACTGTATCTGGACTAGGTTCATTAAAAATATGTTTTATTTAAAAGAAATAAGTATTCCACGTCATGCAAGTTGTAACAATGCTGTGACAATTGAAATCCACTCTTTTTCGGATGCTTCTTTGAAAGCATATGCTGGGTGCATTTATTTAAGGTCAGTAGATGAGCTAGGCAATCGTACGATTCGGCTTTTATGCGCTAAGTCAAAAATTTCTCCTTTGAAGGCCATAACGGTGCCAAGGTTAGAGCTATGTTCAGTCTTACTAGTTTCGCGATTATGTGAAAAGGTCTTACAGGCTTTAAGATGTAATATTACAAATAGATATTTTTGGTCAGACTCCAAAATAGTATTGAGTTGGCTGCGCATTACGCCTAGCAAGTTATGTACGTTTGTGTCGCATCGAGTCGCTGAAATCAATGATAAATGTTCAAATGCTGCATGGTTGTACGTTCCCTCAGCACAGAACCCAGCTGACCTGGCTTCTCGTGGCGTATACCCCGACGAAGTGCAGTCGTTGTCACTGTGGTGGGAGGGACCTGCATTCCTGCAGGATACAGCAGATCGATGGCCGGAACAAAGCGAATCAACGCAAACGTCCATACCTGAGCTGCGTGCGCATACAGCAAGCATTGAGAAACCGATATCTATAGTAATCGACATGTCAAAATATTCCAGTTTTCTCAAACTTCGCCGCATATTTGCGTACGTTTGTCGGTTTATCAATAGCTTGTTGTATAAACAAAAATGTAAGTCCAGTTCTTTAACGGTGGACGAGCTTGAACAGGCCGAATCCAAGCTGGCATTCTTGTCACAATCTGAAAGTTTTCCTGATTATAACAGCAAACCAAATTCCATTCCCGGATCAAACAAGTTGAATCCTTTCATTGATAAGTCAGGTTTGATTCGTGTGGGAGGAAGATTAAATAATTCTAATTACGATTATGAAAAAAAACATCCAATTGTTTTGGATGCAAAACATTATTTTACTAAGCTGCTGTTTAGGTATTACCATTTTAAGCTGATGCATGCGCCGCCACAACTTCTTCTCTCAGTCATTCGAGACCAATATTGGCCATTAAATGGCAGAGGGCTTGCGAGGCGTACTTATGGTGATTGTATGCGCTGCAAAAGAATGAAAGGAGAAGTTGCGCAGCAAATAATGGGTAACTTACCACATCAGAGGGTCACACCGGGACACGCCTTTGAAGTGGTGGGAAACGATTTTGCTGGCCCATTCTTAGTAAGTGATAGAAAGGGTCGCGGAGCAAAACTATACAAAAGTTACCTATGTGTATTCATAGATTTTAAGGTTAAGGCAGTCCATCTGGAACTTGTCAGTTCTTTGAGCACAGAGGATTTTATTTTAGCACTGCGTCGTTTCATATCCCGAAGGGGATCACCTCGGGAGATATTCTGCGATAATGGCAGAACTTACGTAGGAACAAATCGCGAATTAGGCGAATTGCTAAATGCCGCTTCCAACTCTGTGTCAGATGCGTTTGCCAACGATAAAATAAAATTCAATTTTTCGCCTGCATATGCTCCAAATTTTAGGGGATTATACGAAGCAGCTGTCAGGTCAGCTAAATATCACATGAATAGGGTGATAGGGAATACTCATTTGACGTTTGAGGAGCTCACAACTTTGTTCGCACAAATCGAGGCTATACTTAATTCAAGGCCCCTTTATCCAATGTCCTCCTCTCCACATGATCTAGCACCCCTCACTCCTGGGCACTTCCTCATAGGAAGACCGCTTACCTCACTACCGGCACCTGATTTACAAGAGGTAAACCCTAACAGGCTTCATAGATATGCCAGAATAGAGCAAGCAAGGCAGCACTTTTGGTCAAGATGGCGCCAGGAATACATCAGCGAGCTACAACAACGGACCCGATGGCAGCAACGACGTCCAGACATAAAGCCCGGTCAAATGGTCCTAATAAAAGACGAGGCGACGTCCCCACTCAGATGGCCACTTGGCCGAATTCAAAGGGTATATCCTGGCACACATGGAGCTTGTCGAGTCGCGGATATCCTTACCACGAAGGGTACAATTCGCCGAGCTCTTAATAGAATATGTCCGTTCCTTGAAGACGAGGAACAAGCTTAAAGCTGTAGAGCTTTAAGAGGCGGGAGGATGTTGGCGCAACATAAGAGCGCTCATACAACTGCACACTACCGGTTCTACGGTGACGTCACGAATACGTCACCCCCCGCCGCTCCGAGTACTTCAGACTGCACCACACAGCCGTAGCGGCAACACATTGTATATATATTTAACTATTTACTACCTATCTAACCACTTGTAAATAAGTAATAAATTAAGATATTGTATATCCTGAAGTTCCTTCATTGACGATCCTACGGTTCCTGGTCAGACGATAACTTATTTGAGGAGTACACCGAACAATATTTTTTCATTTGTTATTTAACTATCAAACTAAGTAGCGGCTTATACATGACACCTAGGTATTCTCCAAATTTCATCAAGATAAATCTTGTAGTTTTTGAGTAAAATGCCTGTGACATACGGACGGACGGACATGACAAAACTATAAGGGTTCCGTTTTTGCCATTTTGGCTACGGAACCCTAAAAACAGTAGGTACTAGTGCAAATAAGGAGCGAATTATATTTTACATGTATTTTTTTTTTAAACCGGGTGTTAATTTATTCTATGGAGTTTCATTTGTAAAACTGCGTTTTTTGAAAGCGAATGAAACCATACTCCGATTCATAATTAAATTCCAAAATGTGACAGTTCCTCTTTTGATTATTTAAGCGATGGTTCGTAAAATATTAGTTAATGAGATTACGTGTAACGTGACCACACACCAACTGGGAGATGATATTTCACGTCCACTAAATTGGATTTCAAAATCGATAACATTTTTGTAATTAACGTCCCAAGTAACCATAAAAACGACACCCATATTGATATTTTGACATTTCAACCCCATCGCACCCCGACAGGGGAGATAGTATTTCACGTCCGCCACGTCGGATTTTAAAATCGTTGTTGTTTTCATAATCAGCGACCGGATAAACCAAAGAAACAATACCCCATGTCGACTTTAAGACATTGTAACCAAATTTCCCCTTTTAGGGGTTGAATATTCAAAAACCCTGAAACACGTATTTATTCAATTATTGTTAGAAATATTCGTGTGAAGTTAAAAATTAAATAGTCGAAACTGATCTGATTTCCCCATACAAACTTTGGACCTTCATTTCATCCCTTAAAAAGTTGAATTCTCAAAAAACCTGAAACACGTGTTTACTCATTTATTGTCAGAAATACTCCTGTAAAGTTTCTAATAAAATAGTCTAACTAATTTTGTTTCCCCATACAAACTTTGAACCCCCATTTCAACCCCATAGAGGCGGAATTTAGAAAAACCCCTTCTTTGTGGATACTAGCGTTATAAAAACTACCTATTGTGAAAAATTCAGCTTTCTAGGCCCAACGGTTTGGACTGGGCGTTGATTTAAGTGAGTCAGTCAGGACTTTTACGTTTATATATATAGATGTACAGACATTTAATTTTTACAACTTTATAATAGTATAGATTATATTATTCTTTACATGTATTCTCTTTTATATGCGTAGGCGACGTTCGCAAAGGCGCGTTCGGCGAGCGCGCTCAGTGCCTTAGGCGGGAGCGGCGGCGGCAGCGGGAGGCAGGACACGATCGAAGAGGAGCTGGAGGAGCGGCGGCCCGCTCCCGCTCCCGCGCCCGCGCCCGCGCCTGCCCCGCTGCCCGCGCCCGCGCCCGCTCCCGCCCCCGCTCCCGCCCCTACCGCAGTCTCCTCATCCGCGCCGTCGCAGGCGTCCGCGCACGAAGCGGCCCTCGCGGAGTTGCGGCGCGATGTGCGGACGGAAGTTCAACGGCTACAGCAAAAGGTATTCAACGTACACGATTCAGTAAACGGTTTCATTAATTAACATTTTACATCGTCTCATATACAATTGGTATTAGTTAACCATATTAACGTAAAATGTAATCCATCCATATATGTCAACGGTCTAGCTATTGTTAAGGTGGGTCTACGCTAGGCGAACCGAGCACGAGCCGAACACAATTCGCCTAGTGTGGACAAACTTACAAGCCTCGAACGAGCGCGCTGCGAGCATTTCGTTCGTGCTCGGCTGCGTTCCGCCTGTTGTCGGTTTTTTGACGAACACAAAGGGATTTGCTTCGCGCTCGCAGTGCTTTCGAGGACAGTGATCGTTGTAGGCAGTGCCGTAAATAGGGCGGTGCCAGCGGTGCCCAGGCACGGGGCGCAGAACCTGAAGGGGCGCAGAAATTACCAGGACTACAAACAGAATGTTTTTCACTGACGCATTTATAGAAGCCTGCACAGGGCGCATAAAAGGCTGGTTACGGCACTGGTTGTAGGTTCCTTGTACGTCCACACTTGACGCCGCGAACGACCACGCCGAGAACGGCTCCGCTTGTGCTTCGCTCGGGCTCGGTTCGTCTAGCGTAGACCCACCTTTAGGTGTGTACGGCGCGAATGCCAGATCCCAGTGTAAGTGTGTGGTGTGCAGCTGGGTCGCGTGGAGGAGCTGCTGACGGCGCTGGCGACGCGGCTGGGCGCCGACGCGGGCGACGGCGGCGCCGACGACGCGCCGCGCGTACCCGCCGACGCAGCCGCGCTCGCCCGGAAGCGTAGGTCGAAGGTACATACGCATGTCAACCGAGATATCTTATAATATTATCTACTTTATTTTTATACTCAAACCCATAATTAAATTTCTAAGTCTGTTTATTCTTGTCTGCGCCCGCATATTGGCTGTGATATAATTAATAAAACTTACCTTCCTTAATTTCACTGGTCACGTTACACGTAATCTCATTAAATAATATTTTTACGAACCGTCGCTTAAATAATCAAAAGAGGAACTGTCACGTTTTGGAATTTAATTATGAATCGGAGTATAGTTTCATTCGCTTTCAAAAAACGCAGATTGTCAAATGAAATTCCATAAAATAAATTAATACCCGGTATTAAAAAAAAATACATGTAAAATATAATTCGCTCCTTATTTGGACTAGTACCTACTGTTTTTAGGGTTCCGTAGCCAAAATGGCAAAAACGGAACCCTTATAGTTTCGTCATGTCCGTCCGTCCGTCCGTCTGTTTAACAGGTATTTTACTCATAAATTATAAGATGTATAATATTGATGAAATTTGGAACATAGATGTCTTGTGTAAGCCGCTACTTAGTCTGATAGTTAAATAAAAAATATATAGGTACATTACTAGGGGGGCACTTCATACATGTAAACGCAACTGAAAAAAAATTTTTTTAGCCAATATCAATGTGTGGCAAAAAACTGTCGAATGATGATTCGACAGTTTTTTTTTAAAACACTGAGGTGTCTTAATTTATTTTTAATATAGTGAATATTTTCCGAAATATTTGCTCCGAAAGTAGCAAAAATTATGTCCTATATTTTCTAAACGGTATGTTCAAAAAACATAAAAAAAATATAAATATAAAGCTTAATAAAATACTTTCAACAAAAAATTTTTTCAACATGATCGGACATTCCGTCTTTAAGTACGTGAGATACGCTCTTTTGTTAGTGTTTTCTTTTCATATCGTATTTTTTTCATCTGTAGTGCATTTTTTTGTATAAACGGCTGCGGAACCCTATATTGAGCATGGTCCGACATGCTCTTGGCCGGTTTTTTCATAAAAAAATCCGTTGCCACGTCTTTCGTACGAACTCCAGAATTAAAGAGAGAATATGTAAAAAAAATTCACGAAATTATTTTTGCGTTGCTTTATTTAGGTAAAAAGAAAAACGGTCCACCCCAATTTTAAAATTTGATCATGGGACCGAGGATGCCAGAAAACGTGTTAAATTTAAATTTTGGCTCTAGGTACTTTGTCAGTTCAGTTCAGATGCATTTTTATAATTATCTCGTTGTCAGTAAATTTGCTGATTATAGATTTTTTTTTTACTCCTAGTGTCATTATTTTATTTATTTATTTGTTCCATAAATTAACACATTACAATCAAGCGACACGTGTTAACAGGAGAGTAAGTATACGTAATAGCGATTAATTTGTAACATTAAAAAATAAAAAACAAAACATTTAAATCATTAAAATTAATAACAAATAAAAAAAAATGGACTGGTATAACAGGCCTATGTTACATGATGGAGCTTGGTGTGGAAATCGACTCCAGGTACCTACTGGCAACTGAAAGAAATCTAGGTTCATAACTGTAGAATATATCAAGTTCGCTGTCACTGTCCAGTATATTGTTGAGAAGTGTTATTGAAATATGGAAACACTACATGTCCATTGCCTTTATTTTTCTAATTCAAATTCACATTCCTTTCGTAAATAACGCGACAAATTTCAAAATATTATACCAAAATATAAGAAGTGTAAAAAATAAATTACATCTCCTAGAAGCACTCACTGCAAAAAAAAACAAACGATTATATGTCTAACAGAAACATGGGTCACAGAGACTAAAACTGATTTACTTACTCCAGAGGACTATGGAGTCGCCAGTGTGTTTTGTCGAACGAACTATGAGGGCGGAGGAGTCTGTGTATTGGTCAAGGATAGTGTAGACTATATAGAGTGCGAAGATATAAAAAAACTGTCCATAGAACTTATTATAGAAACATGTGCAATAGAAATACCTAAGTGGAACACAATAGTAATTGTAATATATTGGCCTAATAGTAGTAGAGAGGTAAACTTGTTTGAATCTCAGCTAGAAAAACTTTTGAAACTTCCAACAGTTAAATATTACAGAAAAGATATAATAATAGGAGGGGATATAAATGTAAATTTCTTAAATAACTCAAATCAATCTAAAAGTATGACTGAGTTATTTAAGAGATATAATTTTAAACAAAACATAAAAGTACCAACAAGAATCACGGAAAAATCCTCTACGTGTTTAGATATTGTATTTACAAACTTTAATGTAGAACACTTAACCATGACAGTTCGAGAATATGGCTTGTCGGATCACAAGGGTGTAGAAATTGTTTTGCCTGTATCAGATGCAAGCCAAGGCCAGACTTTCTACACACAAAAAAGAGTTTTTAGCAGCAAAAATATTGCTTTATTTAAAGGGAATTTAGAAAACATAGATTGGGGTAAGATTATAACACAGGAGAAAAACATAAATCAAAATTACCATGCTTTCCAGAAGGTAATGTCTAACATTCTGAATCATTGCATTCCTAAAAGGAGCGTAAGTTTGAGAAAGCGAAAATCAAAATCATGGTTAACGACAGGTTTAAAAGTATCATGTAAAAACAAACGTTTGCTGAAGTTATTAATTTTGCAGAAGGATAGTAGTGTTCTAAATAAACATTATAAAGGTTATGAAAGGATATTTAAAAAAGCAGTTAAAGTGTCAAAACGACTTGATAATATTAAAAGAATGGAAAAATCTAAAAATATTACGAAAACAATGTGGCAAATCGTAGAAGAAAAAACTAACAAAATAAATAAAAACAGGGTCCAGAATATAAACCTTAAGATATCGGATAAAATAATAGAACAACCAGAAGTAGTGGGAGCTACTCCAATGAATAAGAGTCCCAAAGGTCGACCAGTTGTTTCTCCCGTAACTAATTCTATGTATTTAAATCCCGTAACTGTAACTGAAATAAGCAATATTATAAAAAACTTGAAAAACAAATCAAGTCATGGCTATGACGAATTCCCTCCAACACTCGTCAAACAATGTAAAGACGCATTAGCAGAACCATTAACACAATTAGCAAATTAATCGTTTTCAGAAGCAACTTTTCCGGATCTGCTAAAAATCACAGTTATAAAGCCTATACCGAAATCAAGAACTGCAAATGAACCTAATAACTTTCGTCCAATAGCGCTCTTATCTGCATTCTCAAAAGTTTTTGAAACGGCAATGGCTAAGAGATTAAATTCCTTTTGCGAAAAATTTGGTGTTTATGATGATGCACAAAATGGTTTTCGAAAAAAACGATCTACGGTATTTGCATTGTATAGGTATAGTAGTGAAATTCTAAACTTAATTAATGACCGAAAGTATGCCGTTGCGCTCCTGCTAGACATGAGCAAAGCTTACGACAGAGTATCACATACTATACTCTTAGAAAAACTATTTGGAATAGGTGTGCGAGGAATTGAACACAAATGGTTCGCATCGTACCTTGGGAATCGTGAACAGTTTGTGGATATTGAACACTATGATTTCACCAAAACCATTTTAGCCACTACAGATCTCAAAGATTACCAACAAAAAATTCTATAGGTACCTCAGGGCAGTGTACTGGAATGCATCCTCTTTCTACTGTATATTAACGATTTACCAAAATTTCTAGAAACGAAAAGCGTACTTTATGCAGATGATATCACGGTAATTTTTCAATGTAACAATAGTGAAGAACTGAAACAGCAATTAACGACTACTTTTACACAAATTGTAGACTGGTTAAAAGATCATAATTTTGAATTGAACTTTACCAAAACGAAATTGATACAAGTTAAACCCAGCCAAAAAGCGCCAATGACTATAGATTTCACTAACGATAATTATGAAATAGAATTTGTTGTTTCTTGTAGTCTGTTAGGAATAGAAATCGATTCAGGAATGAACTGGAAAAACCATGTAAATAAGATATCTGGCAAACTATCAAGATTTACATATGCATTATATGAACTGAAGAAATGCACAAATCAAAAAACGGCTATAGTAGCATACTATGCTTATGCTCATGCATGGCTTAGTTATGGTGTGATTTTGTGGGGAAATAGCATACATGCCAATAAACTCTTTACCCTACAAAAGAAATGCATTAGAGTATTAGTAAATATAAAGGAAATCAAAAGTTGTAGACCTCATTTTCGTGATTTAAAGATTTTAACATTAACTTCAATATATATATTAGAACTCTGTAAATTTGTAAGAAAATACAAGCATTTATTTAACCAAGAGAGAGAACCATTATAACTCGAACTTGAGGAGGAGGAATAAACTACTAGCTACATTCACAAATCTACACATTGTCAGGTCGGGTCCACACCATATGGCTATTTTATAATAAAATCCCAGTAGACATAAGAAATATTGACAACGATCATATATTTAGTACTAAGTTAAATTTGTTTTTATTACATAATAGTTTTTGCAATCTACAAGAATATTTTGAATATAAAAATAAATAAGTAGTATGTAAATGTAAGCAAGAAATGTAAGTAATAAGTTATTCTTGTAAAATAAATTGCAGTGCCCTTACAGGGTTTATGTTGGAGCTTGTAATACCAAATAACATCTGTAAATACCACATAATGCAATAAATGACTAGAACTATGACAAATGTGGACGCACTTTAAGGGAGGTACCGCTTGCAGGCGCGGAGCAAGGGCGCGGCGCCGCAGGTCCCGACGCCGACGACGCCGGGCAGCCCGCCGGGCAACCCGCCGGGCCCGCCGGGCAACCCGCCGGGCCCGCCGGGCAACCCGCCGGGCCCGCCGGGCAGCCCGCCGGCCGGGGCCGCCGCCGGCGCGGCGCAGCGCCGCCGCGACTTCGTGTAGCGCGCGGCGGCGCCCGGCGCACGCGCCCACTAGCGCCGGGCGCCCCCCCCCCCCCCCCTCCTCTGTGAGATACCCCTTGTCGCTCGCGGCCGCGACACCGCGAGCTGATCAGACTTTACCGTTAAGGATAGGCCCGTGCGCGCGGGCCGGGCCGGCCGGGGCGGCGGTGCGGCCGCTCCGGCCCGCGGCACCCCGCGTCGCGTTAGCTGCGCTCGCTTGCCGCCCTAGTCGCCGGCTGATATTACTTATAGAGCTAGGTGATATTGTTGACGTTCTGAGAGTTTGTATAAAGGTATGTGTAAGTGACGACTATTAGACACTCACGTTTTAAGCGATACGATTATTCCCCACGTTTGTTTCCACCCTTTCGTCTCTTTTATCTACGTATATAGTACACGACCGACCAAGAACTTTTGTATTACGACGGCATCATCTATCGATATTCTGTATGAGGCTATATTTTATACACGCTTGGAGAATACCTACTTTACTGTTACACTTATGAATGAGGGATTAGATATTATACGTTTCGCCGCGCGGGCCGCGCCCCCCCCCCCCCGATCCCGCCGCGCCCGCTTCACACGTGCTCTTAGCTTTTCGAACATGATACGGCGGCAATGAGAGCAACCCCGGCTGAAATACAATCACTCGCTTGAACCATTTATCCTTTTCCAGTAAAGCACGAATTGGTAGTTGTAATTACATACTTATATTAACTAATAAAGACTGGAAACACCTGAATTTCATGTCGGTACCTGCATGAAATTCAAATAAACTGATTTCGGTAAGTTTGAGCGGACATCCATGTGTGTCCGCGAGGTAGGTGTCAGCCGAAGACGATTTACCTCACCACATACTCGTATAAAGCATTACGGAATGCAATCTAACTAAGAGCCGAAATCTCGCTGGAATAGGTAAGTAGTAATTAGGGAAACTAAAAGGCGGTAAACAATCATTTGGCTGTTATTACTACTAAACAAAGACTTACTGTTTCGAACACTTTCTTTTATAAAAAAATTGAATTATATTTGAGAAGGCTAGCATCAAATTTACCCATTTGAAACTCTAGCTTAAGGGATGCTTACGTAAGTTTTTTTAATAGGCTAGATTGTGTCCCCCTGTTGCGCAAAGTTCTCTCTCTCTCTCTCTCTCTAAATTGCCACTATTTTCAGCAATCCCAATCTAAAAGCTAAATATTCCGCCATCTCCTCGGCGACCACGACGCGGACGTCCGTCTTAATATAATCCCATTAAAGGCGGTCCCACTTTTTTAACCTGTACTTTAAACTAATATGACTAGTATAGACCAGCGTGAGAAGTAGAATGAGACGAGATCTCGCGAGATGGGAATCGCATTCCCCGACAGAAAGAAGCACACAGGCGGGCTCGGCGGTAGGGTGTGCGCGGCAGCGGTGTGTTAGTGCTCTGTTGTTAATGTTTGTAAAGTTTATAGCGCGGCGCGCGCCGGCCGGCAACCGTGCCGGTCCGGCCACGTCGGTCCGGCCGCGGCCGGAGGCGCGCGCGGCGCCGGGGCGTGCGCTCCTCTATCATGCATGACGTCATTCGACAAACGAACCACTTCGTTTCTCGCCTCGCTATAAGCCACCGCTCCTTATGATCTTTTTTATTAAAATATATCGAAATGACGACAAACTGACGAAGCTTGTTTTATTTCCCCTGAATATAAGGTAAGTAAATATAAGGTATATCATTTAGACTGAGATCTTGTTCTCAACTTAAAGATTAAGTTGAAGATAAGAAGAGTTAGGTCTAGACTACGACGAGTTTGTTCTGAATGTGGTTTCCAATGAATTGTGCAGGTAGATACCTACGTATTGTTATCGTTTTGAGCATCTTTTGTTATCTGGATTTTCTTCCAAACCAGCTACATTTTTGACGACCTGTTTGGTTAAGTTGCCAGGGCAAAGTGTGTGTGTGATGAGCACGACGGGTTGTTCCTGAGACTTGGATGTTTTCTATTTATCTTTATAGGTAATTTCGTCGCCTGGTACCCATAGCATAGATAGACGAAGATTTGCTTACTTTGGGATAAGGACCAAGACGACTGTCAATTTCCATACTTCGGATCGTGCTCCCGACCGCTATGGCATAAACTAGATGACGCTTTGAAACTAAATATTTAACGATGTTATAATTGATCAACAAACATATAGTACAGTAACAATTAGTTCGTAAAGAGCTAATAGGGAAGCGCGGGGGAATTGGAGCCTACTAAGGAAAATTGATAACGAAACTCATAATTTACGCAATTCAAATTTGTAATAATTATGAACGAATCCTTTAGTTGTCTAAGCACTATAATCACTACAAGGAAATTTAAAATAATAACGTAATCTATAATGAAAAAACAAAAATATGACATTCGCTCTTGTAACGATCACATGCGCTGGACACCATTATTTTTTTTCGTATAATAATATTTTTCCACCCCTTATTAATCTCATAAAACAGATTTGAACATCAAACTGTAGTTACTAGATAAAAATACCTAATTCTTATAGGTATACTACCAAAATTACAAAAGTAAACAAATCGTTAAATCATAAATGCCTACATACCTATTTTTAAATATAGTATTGTTGAAAATTAGACCTTAAGGCATGTTTGTTAAAGTTAAAACGGAATTAACGTTGTCCACGTTGTCAACGATGTCCAACATGTCCACGTAGTCTAACATGTGACAGAAGTACCACTTTTACAGGTAGTCTAATTTGTCAAGGATTTTTAGTATAAATAGGGAACATTTGAGGAGTTGGGATCACTTTTTACTTGATCGTCGGACGAGTAACATAGTCTCTGGCATTTTGAGGTAATGAACAATTATAAGGGGAATTTCTGTCGGATTTATGTTTAATTATTAAATTAATTTTATGGGGATTTTTGTGTTTTAAGCTAGAAAGCAAATTTATGCCAGAATGATGTTTTGGTACATGGTTATCAAATAAAATGGCCTTAACTGTAACAGTGATAAACGAGGGCATTTTAGACTCGCAGTAATTTATCCAGATTAGGCAGTCTGGACACTAGCCATTTATAAGTGCAGTGATTTGCCTACAAGATTCATTGATCTGGTCGGAGGAAGAGGGGACCTTACGGAGGACATGTGGGATTTCCACACCCTTGGATACCAGCTATGGTTTTTGAATCTTGGTCTCCCGTTAAATTTATGTATATATAACCATAATACTACACGGATAGGGCCAATGTCTTACTTAAACGCACCTTTGGAGTTTCATTATCCGCGTCAGGGGGAGACAATTACACGAGTATTTGACACAAATATCGACTTATTCATCGAACGCATTTAGAAGCTTAATTAGGGTCCCATACACCACTTTACACGATTAAATGTAAATGTGAAGCATTTCCTCTAGTATTGCTCACAGCAGAATAGGCTATTTTGGGGTAGAGATAGGCACACACATTACTTATTTTGGGAATAAGGGTTTTCATTAAACTTATTACTTAACCTCCGAATATTCGGTCATTTTCATTAACCAAACATAATACTTTATTTTAAGCATTGATCTAATATCATTTATGTAATTGTAGTCCCATTGTGTTTAACTTAAAACCATTTAATATTATTCTTCACGAAAATATTAAAGACATGAATCTACTGTTAAAATATAGTCTGTGTCAAGTTACTAAATACAAACTTACACCATCTTTTGGTAGTTTTATCAAATCAAAATCAAGATTAAAAGTAGGAAATTAAATTTATATTATTATCAAAATATTTAGACTTATATAAATATAAATGTACCTGATAGACAGAATCTTATATTTTTTTAGTCGAATAATATAAGATTGGAAAATAAGAAATTTGGTAGAAAAATACGCTGTTCAAAGACATCACTCACAGAATTAGTAGATTTTGGGAGTTTTCATTTTTCAGCAAAGAAAGTCATGATTACATGCTTTTTGGTAAATTAATGTATTTTTGAGATAATGTGCGATTCGATGAAGGAATCTGTTTTAGAAGTAGTGTGATTATTAGTCTAAGAAAGGGCAACTACTCATTCCATTGATATTGTGGATCAGACTGATGTTTCGCTAAGAATGGCCGGGATATGAATCGTCAAACAAAGAGTCTTGACGAATCCTGTATAACATCTGGTTTGATTGACATTCATAAGGAAATAATGTACAAAAGGTTTTGGAGATTCCTTGTCGAAGCGTACTGAGGAAAATAACAAGTAATCAGTGCACATGTGTTCATGAGAAGGAATGACATTTATTTATCGTCTGCGAATGGCGTATGTTTTTCAAATACGAAAGGATAAGTAGTTTTCAGGGTTTGTTAAGGAATAAAAGTGTTCACTTAATCCATAAATAAGAGAGGAATGTCGTGATTAGAAATACGAAGTTGTGTTATATTGATTAATGTTTTATTGTGCAATTTGGTAATGGAACCTGTTTTGCAATAGTGATGAGGTTAGTCTAAAGGAATGGACGAAATCTCAAGTTATAAATGTATTATTGAACATCCCTAACATTTTGCTAAAAATGGCCTAAGATCTATCTTCTAGAAGAGAACTAGATGGGATCTTCGAACGGTGTCTAGTGTGATCAATAATCATGGTTAATTAAAGTAACTACGAAAGGTCTCCTTGTCAAAGAGTACAGTGAAATAAAAGAACATGTTTTTACATCAATTATATGAGAAACATAATAATTTTGCAAATAAGAATATATATAATATTTTCTTCTGTTTCCGCGATTATTACTCATTGAAATAAAGCTAACCCAAGCTAACCCATGGTCACGGGAGGACTCCTCCCGTGACCATGGAAAGCTGGAAAGCTTCCGAAACGTCGGGAACTAAAATGAGATAATATACGCGATATAATCCGTTAAATTGTTTTATTTCAATAAGAATATGTAGTTTATTGAAGTATTTATCAGAACTCGGATCGTTCACTCTATCCTTTATACAAGAAGGATTTATATTGATAATCGAAGGAAATCAATATTAGCATACCCGTGAGAAGTGTGTATGTCTACAGGCCAGTAAAAATATAGTTATATGATTATAGAACATAGCAGTGAACATATAATTCAATTACCCATTTAAGGAAATAATAACATTTATCGTCTATGTATGGCATATGATTTCAGATATGAAATAATACGTTTTCTGGGTTTATAAAAGAGTAGAAGAGTTCACTTAATCCATAAATGAGAGGATTTGTGTTGATTTTAACGTAGAGAACGTTTTCTTTCAAAATATCAAAGAAATTGAGAGAATGGCGAATTCAAGAAACAATTCTTGAAAACAGGTGCCTTGAAACCTGCAAAAAGATCTGACTTGGTGTTCATTCGGTATCCGGGGAATATGACTTTTTTTATGGCTTGTAAAATTAAGAACTAACATAGGAATCGAATCCAGGAAAGGATATTAAACAATATTTTGATTCCAAGTATGGAAATCTCTTGTATCCGATAGACATGAAGGAAGCCTATTCTGTACACGAACACCCACAGTCCGGTAGCTGATTTTAACTGTAACACAATAATACTGTTGGGAAAAATAAGGAGATGATTCTAGCGGTTTAATATTATCCCATGCAGTAATATAGTCAGTCATCCATTTTTCATTTATTAAAATTTAGTTTACAACTCCTTCTATTAATCATTTGATACAGAAATCGATCTATAATGGCATAGAAGATACTCATAGAAGTTATCCTAGCATAACTAGAGCTTAAGTTCAACGAAGTAAGAGTATCGAGCCAGCGCAGTAAATATTTTGAATCTGTACCGAACTCCAAAATTGTATTCGAGCTGACTACTTCTAGTTATCTCTTGATATTTCATAATGAATCATATATGTTAGTGATCTAGTTTCCACAATAGTTTGACATTTCAGAATAAAAAGTAATTTTGCTAATTAAATTCTTCCATCATCTTATAAATCTTAAAAGTGTTACTTTTTTAAACCAGATCTTTTTAGGGTTGATAATCCTTATTGTTGACTTTCTCATTGATTGAGGGAGCTCTTTACTATTCTACTGATTGGGTTCTCTAATCAATGGATAAAAAGACTAGTTATACAAAAATTGCATAAATAATAATAGGATAGAGTAGTTAGATCTCAAAATCATATAAATAACTGTAACTGTCAGGTATATCATAATTTAACGAACAAAGTAAGCAATTAGAGTATGTTTTAGGACAGGAAAGTAGGATAAAGATAAGTCAGGATATAAGAGTAGTATTTATTAACATCAGTAAAAGATAGGTTTATTTTAATTAAAAATATACTGAGCGATCATAATGGTTCTTCCATAAAAGAACTTCAGGTTACTATGCAACGTAGAGTCCTACTAAACTAGACGAATCACAACGGGTTTTCCGATCACATTTCTGGCCAATATTATTATAATAGCGTGATTCAAATTCAAATGCACATTATTAAAGTAGAAAGCAGTACAAGATAGTTGGTGTAGTAAAAAGATTTAGACCGTGTTCATGTAGGTGTATTCTGTTAGGTATATTCAAGGTAGTGGAGTGTGGTATTAGGAGTCTCATTAGGCATAACAGTTGATTCCGCATACAGGATTAATAGGGCACATTAGAAGTTACATTTGGTTTCAAGACCAATGAGCTTCTTTAGGATTTCTTTAGGGTATTACATTTGGGTCCGTGACTAAGGATCTTATTAGGTTAATTACATTTGGTCCCGTGACCATGGATAGTTTAAGGGAGAGCTTGTCTTTAAGGTTCATTAGGGTGATTACACTCTCATTAACCAACCATTCGGGAAATGGAAGCCACAAAAACATAATGTCAAATGGGAGCCGTTACTATGTTTACGTATTACGAGATTAACAAAAACCCGACTGCGTAAAAAAGCAAAAAAGAAAAAAAATAAGGCTATAGCTTTACCACAACCACTGTGCCGCTCGTGAGGAATGCGCGGGGAGGCGTGGTGCGGGCAGGAAAGATCACGAACACACAAGAGTCTGTCGTCGTGTCGGATAGATCTGAAGATACCGAAGTACAATATTTTGACTCTGTATAGGTACATACTTATTATATCCAATTTTTATTATGGTACAATACGATTTTTAGGTCAGCACAAATAAAAAAAACAATATAAGTCAAATTAATGTGTAATTATCGGAAAAATAAATAGTTCCGAGAGTTAAAACTAAATCAGTTCGAAAAACAAAAAATCATAAGCTTCTAGGTAATGAATACAGTGACTATTCTGACATAGATTCACTTTCATCTTCATCTTCCATTTCGCTACCGGAACTTGAATCATTGTCATCCTGCAAATTTAGTATTATGGGGTCAATAATATTGTCGAAACGGTTGTCGCGATCCCAGTAATCATTTTCATTTTTTTGGACATGGTCATCACACCTCTGCCATTTTTCTGCCGTGAACTCCGAAAATAATAAATTCAGTGCGTTTATCTTTTCATTTAGAGAAGAATGAATATGGTTTTGCGCTATATTGTTTTTAACATCAGCTCATACCAACTCGATGGGGTTCAGATGCACA
Organism: Hedya salicella; assembly: GCA_905404275.2. Taxonomy (NCBI): domain Eukaryota; kingdom Metazoa; phylum Arthropoda; class Insecta; order Lepidoptera; family Tortricidae; genus Hedya; species Hedya salicella. The sequence continues at coordinate 205,352 of FR990109.1, forward strand.
TCATCGCAGGACTGTGTGCCCATGAGCTTTTAAGAGGTCATCGATGTTGTAAACGGGCTCTTTTTGAGTGGCATTTCAACATTGTGACGCCGCAGCCAGTTCTGCATTTCACTTTTGAGGTTTGTCATGGTCGGTTTCTTATCAACTTGAACGCTGTGGTAAGACGCGTTGTCCATCACAATTACAGAATTCGGCAGCAGTTTATCTTTCAACTTTTCATCCACCCACTTATAAAAAGTAGGCCCGTTCATGTCTCCATGGTAGTCGCCAGTCTTAGCATCGGATTTAAATATAGTCAACGCACCTTCGACCAAGCCATTTCGACTTCCAGCGTGAACGATTACCAAGCGTCGTCCTTTCCCGATGTCAGTGTGAATTCCAAGTTCCGACGATGATTGCCAACATTTGCCAACATTGTGACTGGCGTTAATATATGTCTCATTTAGGAAATATATGTTGCGGTTTTCACTTCTATATTTTTTTATTTCTGTCAAATATTTCCTCCGCCACTCTGTAATATTAGGCTGCTCTATAAGAGGATATCTTTTCGATCTACATTTTTTGAACCAGTAACCCATTGTGTGTAAAAGTTTTCGCAAATATTCTCGTCCACAATTCAAAACACCATCTTGTCTCAAACTTGACACTAACTTAAGAATACTTGGCACTGTTTTTCGATCTCATAAAATTGATGAATCTTTCTCCTGATCACTCCCAAGTCAAAATCATTAATTACATATTTTTTCTTTATAAATTTCGGTTTTTTGGGCGAATTAAATTTCGGTTGGCCCTCATTTTCAATTGATGAATTCCCTACAGATATTACATTTCTTACGGTTTTTTGGCAGTACCCAGTAGCTTCGGCCACAAGTTTGGCGATATTTGTGTCACTTTTATGTTCGAAGCTATTTTGTCTGCTTTTCTTTTCCTAAAATATTCGGCCACTTTGAAAATGACAGCTTTAACATCTCGAGATAAAGCACGACCCACCTTTGGATATGTTATCTCATGTGCGTCTGACATAGACAGCCCGCAACAGATAACACTACACGCCGCCACGAGCGACGACGGCGGAATGACAGAGCGCAGTGGCTGCTCTGCCCCCCCGTCTTGCCGCTCGCATACCTCAGGAGCGGCACAGCGGTTGTGGTCAAGCTATAATACCCTAGATTTTTTAAAAGTTATAATGGAAATGTCTCATGATTCATGATCGATACTCACATAAAACAAATAATAAATTCTAATGCGGAACATAGCGATTTTAAATATTAATAATAAGAAATCCCATAAGAAATCTAGATGGACTCAAATCTTCCCAACAATGGGTCCCGACTGTTTAAAATCGCTGTGTTCCACATTAGAATTTTTTTGTTTATTGTGAGTATCGATCATGAATCATGAAACATTTCCATTATAACTTTACAATATTTCTAGGGTACTGGACTTGTTTCTTTCTTTTTAGTATTTTAACGCAGTCGGCTTTTTTTGTTTTTTTTTTTTATGCTATTTAGTTCAAATTATAGGTAAGTCAGTAATTTGCAATCTTTATCGTGGGAATTATTAAAACGCTTGTACAAGTTTATTACAAAAAAATAAAAGTTTAGTGAGAACGGCTTCCTACCCACTTTAAATCGTTATAGTTCTTAACTGGTCATTAAAATTAAAAATGATAAAATAAATCTAATAATGACTTTCAAATTCCTATTCAGTGATACCGCACTCGGCATAGTACATCGTTTTTTTTAAATCTTTATTTAAGGAGCTTTGATCAAAGAAAATTAACATGCCAGCTCCAGCAGGCCTAAACATAACTCCTAACAGCATCTTACAAAATTACCTACTACTTATTATAAAAAAAAAAACAAAAGAAAAAAGTACTACTAAGGAAAAACAACTAAAACGTCGATTTTCATGTTTATCTTTTTCACAATATGGCGTCTCATTATCGTCATTTTGAGTTTTCATCATTTTCATGTCTTTAGTGACATTCGGACAATTAAGAAAAATCGATCCACGCGTTTGGTCTCTAGAGTGCCAGATAGGAACAAAAATACCTACATACGCAGACTGATACGAGGGTTGCTACTTATATATCCGGAAACAAAAAAACAAACAAACGTACACGGCTGAAAATAGTTTTATTGTTTTTCAAAGTATTCCCCTTGATGATCTATGCACTTTTGCATTCGCGTGAACCAATTTTTAAAGCACTTCTGCCACTCCGCCTGAGGTACCTCCATAACGTGTTGTTTGAATGCGTCGACAGCATCTTCAGCGGTCGAAAATCGTTGACCGCGTAATTTATTCTTTATATTTGGAAATAAATAAAAATCGTTGGGTGCCAAGTCAGGGCTGTACGGCGGATGACCCGTTAATTCCACATTTTGACCCTCCAAAAATAGAGTTGTTTCGCGTGACGTATGACAGCTGGCATTGTCATGATGAAGAATGATTCTTCGTCGCTGGTTAGTTTTACGAATTTGTTTAAATACTTCCGGTAAGCAAATGGTCGTGTACCACTCTGAATTAACCGTTCTACGGTTTTCTAGTGGCACTGTAGCTACATGGCCATTAATACCGAAGAAGCAGGCCACCATTTGTTTCAATGTACTTTTTGCACGAGTAACTTTCGTAGGGTTCGGCTCATTTTGAAACACCCATACCGTTGATTGTTGCTTCGTTTCGGGATCGTATGCATAGATCCAGGATTCGTCACCTGTATAGATGTTATAAACGGCTTTTGAGTCACCACGGTTATATTTTTTTAACATTTTATTGCACCATTCGACGCGAGCATGTTTTTGCTCATTTGTTAAGTTGTGGGGTATCCAACGCGAACAAATTTTTTTTACAGCCAAATAATTATGTAATATGCTATTAATGCTGGTCATAGAAATACCCAGAGTCGCCTCTATCTCGCGGTACGTAACATGTCGGTCGTCCATTATAAGTTTTCGCACAGCCTCGATATTTTGTTGTACAACGACCGATTTCGGGCGACCTGCCTTAACTTCGTCCGTAAGCATACTACGTCCACGATTGAACTCACTAAACCAGTGATACACAGTAGTTTTAGATGGGGCTTCATCACCAAAAGTTGAAGTTAGTTGATCTATGCACTGTTGTTGCGTTAAACCACGCCGAAAATCATAATAAATCATAGCACGAATATTTTCACGAGTGAGTTCCATTCTTGCTGCGAGATGACATTTAAAACCCGTCAAAAACAAAACACGAGCGTTAATAAGGAAGAAAAAATATACCTTATATACTTAAAAAAGTTCAAATTTTACCATGGCGGTCAAATATGCTATTTAAGAAGATTGTAATCCCGGTTTCCGGATATATAAATAGCAGCCCTCGTAAACACATTATCCTCCTTTGCGTCGCGCAGTCGGGTAAAAAGACGTACCTACCTACTTGTACAGCTCCATTAGTTTGGATCCTCCAACTAGATATCTCCATAGATACTGTTGCGGTGTGACACTGCGCTCTGCTCTTTCCGGCGGTCGAGTTCCACAATAAGTCGTCATCGCCATGACGCCATTTCATGCTCATGCCTGGTTTGATCAGTAGGTTTGGGAAGGCTAGCTACGGAACTGGAACATTTGCCACGGCGTCAGGGGCGTAGCTACAGCCGTATCAGCAGTAGAGTCTGGCAAATGAAAGATGAGAATTGATTCAGCCGCGAAATTTAAAAATGCTGCGGTGTGCCTGTATGAGCTAGAGTTAAACAAATTCATTGCTTTTGCCATTATTATTAAGTTATTAGTTAATGAGAAAGCATTCAAATTTGGTTATATCTAGCTAATACAGGCAGCTACATTTTTAAATTTCGCGGTTGATTCCATTCTCATCTTTCATTTGCCAGAATCTATCAATCGGGGCCCCGGGCTACAAGGGCCCCGCCGTAGGGAAAATAGGTAGGCGGGGGAACGTTCATTTGGGCCCAGACATACATTTTGATACAGGGCCCGTCTAATGCACGCTACGCCACACGGCTTAAGGTGCGTCCACATTTGTATCATTTGCCCGATCAGATTTTCGTCCCGTGGCATGATCGCGTGTCACGATCACGCGTTTGTGGATGTTGCGCCGATCCGATCGCTCGAAATCCATGTTGCTACGTGTATCACACACTTAGATCGGACAAGCAAGGCATGATCGCCGCGCCGACAGTGAGCATCCAAGCAACGCGATACGCAGTCATGCCACGGCACGGTGATCGGATACGAGCAAATGATAGGTACAAGTGTACTATAACTCCCTTACGTAGGACCACGGTCAACGCACCTACATAAAGTAGCCTCGGCCGATGCCGTCAAAAATGCTGCAAACATTGATGATTTTAGTATATAGATTGAGTTTAAAATGAAGAAACTAAATTATGCAGTAATTTTTGCTACAAAAATAATTTATTCAAGGTTTTAGTTAGTTGTTACGTAAAAGTAAAGGTAACTCGTGACGATTCCAATAAGCCCAAACACTATAAATCTAAAATAATATGGAGATCCGGTACCCGCCTTCCGGCTCCATCATCAAATAAGTTCTATGGTACCATTCTCATTAGGAACATTTAAGTTTGTGAGCAGAAGTCACTTCGCTATAACTTGATGGACATATCTTATTGCCGTTCCTAAATCACTTATCATTGAGGAGTTCCAGTGGCATTAAAAAGTACAAACATATACGAATAGAGAACACTTTCCGCTTTGAGACTCGTTTAAAAACAAGCATTAACCCCTTCGCGCAATTATAAATTAAAACGATTTAAAAAATCCTAAAAAGTAAAAGGACAGGGACACGTTTGGCTCAGTGGGTTGTACAACGGCCTACGAAGCTGGCGGTTCCGGGTTCGAATCCCGGCCCGGGCAAGTGTTTGTGTGATGAGCACGAATGTTTGTCCCTGGGTCTTGGATGTTTTCTATGTGTTTCAGTATTATAATTTATTGATTCCAACAAGCCCAAACACGACAAGGATACATTATTTTATGATGGAGATCCGGTGCCTAACCTTCCGGCTCCACCATCAAATCAGCTCGATAGTACCAAAGTTTGAGACTAGAAGTTGCTTAACCTTTTGAGCGCCACAGTCCGCAAATCACGTCACCAAAAAGTCGTGCCACTAACGCCAGCGTCGGCACATGCCCACCAAATTTCTACAAAGACTCTCTGCCCTTATCCCACTTATGTAGTCCCACATATTGCTAGTGGTCTTACCTGGGACCACCACATTGACGAGCTCTGCTCCAGGCTGGGCCGCGCATGCTATGGACTCCGTCGCTTAACCAGCACAGCATCTCGCAGCGTGGTATTGTCTTGCTATTTCGCGACAGTCCAGTCTCCTCACCTGCGGCGTGGAGCTGTGGGCGCGAGCTGCGGACGCCGGGCGAGCTTTTATAATGCAGAAGCGGGCGGTACGAGCCATTGCGGGCGTACCCAATGATGTATCGTGCAGACTTGTTTAAGGAGCTAAACATTATGCCTCCCCTGCGATCTCATATATCAGGTAGCACTGTTCGCACACAACAACCTGGCTGTATTCCACCAGCGAGGAGTTAATGCCTCCCGCGCCATGCGCAGCAACAAGCTAGCCCACCTTCTGGCCAGTGCCATCACACAGACTGCATAAGTCCGAGAGATCGATATACGTCTTGGGTCCGTCGGTGTAACAGGTTGCCGGACATAATTTCGGCCTACCGATCGCTCTTCGTCCCTAACATTCTTTTACCAATATGACGTTCACCTCTCATTACATGCCCATACACGCTAACCTACGGCTCCTCATTTTGTCCGGCACGGGTGCTACTTTCAAACTCTAGTTCATAGACTCCGAATATAATATCAGCACCTCGTTCTGCAATCACTATTTTATTTTCGAAGGTTCAGTATTTGTTGTTTTAATGCTGTGGTGTCTGAGCCATGTCGTTAACTAACTTAATCGAGATATCTTATCGCCACCCGTAAATCACATATCATTGAAGAGTTGCTATGGCATTTTGTGGTGTTTTACCAGGTACTTCATCAGTACCATTTCACCAAATTATAATTTCTAGATACAAATACTGGATTTATTTTTAAAAATAACGAAATCGCTATTTAGGTTTAGGAGTTCCTTCGATTCCTCATGGATTCAATCATCAAATCTTCACCAAAATTATATGGGACTAAGTTGGAAATACTTCTTTTCAAAGGATTGCTGAAATTCGTTAAATAATCCCACGAAAAGATTCCGAAGAATTGAAAACATCCTCCTTTTACGAAGTCGGTTAAAAAATAGGGCACTTAGCAGGCATGAGAAGAGAAATAGTGTATTGTGATACGTGTGTGCTATGTCGGTCATCACACTCGAGGCTGTGATGCAACCCGAGCCCGTAAGGCGAGGGCCGAATAAAGCCGAGAGTGAAAGGACCGACGCCCACGAGTCGGCTAATTAACGGACGATAAAAGGACAAGGTATAAAAAAAAACCACAGGCGCAGTTTAATCCTAACTTTAATATATACAAAAGGAAATACATCAGCGAGGACTCCCAGTACATGACGTCGATATAAACGCGGCGGCCTCGGCCGGCGCGGTACACGGTATAGTTAAAGTAATGACATATAACACAAACTGCATTCGCTTAACCTAGGGCCGACATCGGCAGTCCGTCGCGCCGCGCAGGCGCGACATACATTTCATTGTTAGTGATGTTGTGCTCCCCCCCCCCCCCCCCCCCTCCCGACCCTTCGCCGCCGCACGCCTCACCCCTCCCCCAACGGCGTGTGCCCGGTGAGGCAACGTCGTGAGAAGCGGATCAGTCGTTATATACTACGCTTTTATAATATGGGCATTATCACAAAACAACTTGTACGCGCTGTCTTAGATTCTGACGTCTTGAGTTGCTTTTGCTCAGAGAGAGCATTATCGATATTGATAATTAAAACTTGTATCCCAAAAAAAAAACACTTGACATCGTACCGGTACATGTTGTATGAGAGCGTCACACAGCTGACGATACGATTTTTCATAAAAAATGTACGAGATTTTTTAAATTCGATATTTTATGATATTGATAGTGCTCTCGGAGAACCGAGTCTTTTTGGTCTCGTTTTACATAGAAATGTAAAACGAGACCAAAAAGATATATATAATCTGAGACAGCGAGGGCACTTTTTTTAAATGCCCTTATATATTTTATTTTCATTCAAAATCGTAATCGATAACGTCGTCTCTAATACGAGGAAAAATGTACCATATACATATCTTTACTGACCGAATAAATCATAGAAATCGACCTTCCTACAAAACTACAGCTTAAACTTAAAACGTGGTATATTCTAATTACGCATGCGCGTCGCGATACCAATAAGAGTGGGCCAACATATCAGTCTATTTTCAATAACCCAAGATTGGCCAATTTCATGATTTGCTCATCATTACATAATTGGCTCCCAGCGCTGACGATTTATAATATCAAAAATGGCGGGCACTATGACAAACTGACGCACAGCTGGTAGATGGGTTACATGCAAGACTCATTTTTGTGAGCGAAATTATCATGTTATTTTAATTTCATTTTCAGTTTTATTTTATCTTAAAATATCACAGGATAATTTCGTAAATTCTATGCAGAAAAGTGCATGCGAATTCATTGCACTTTTTAAAAATATTCAGTTTTAAATGTATCAGTGATATCCTTGTATAAGAAACCATACGTAAAACATTTATTAGCTGTAAACACCAGATTTTGACTGAAACAATTATAAAATATCACCTAAATGTCCTTCCGTATGTCACAGGCATTTTACTCAAAAACTACAAGATTTGTATATCGATAAGATTAGGAGTATAGGTGTGTCGTATAAGCCGCTACTTAGTTTGGTAGTTGAATAAGAAAAAAAAGTATTTCTAGGCGGGGCACTCCACACATGTCACATAATCTGATTTCTTTTTTGCGAATGTATTTTGGTGTGGGTGATATTTAGACAGTTTCTTAAAAATACTAAGACCCTCAAACAACTTGATTAAGTGAATCACTTAGGAAATAATCGTTCTGAATGTAGCATAAACTGTGCCCTCTTTATATTTAAACAGTATGTCCATAAAAAAAGCTAACGCTAATAGATACTTTTAACGAAAAATATTTTCATACGCCGTTTTTGAAAAACTGCTCTTTTTAACAAAAGGACGTTAGTGCCATGAAGATGCGCACTTGTTCACATTGTATTTTTATCATCTGTAGTGTATTTTTCTGAAGTTATAGCTACGGAACCCTATGCTGAGCACGGTCCGATATGCTCATGTCCGTTTTCTTGTATTTTGGTATATAGAAAGACGCGTTACATTTTCTCTCGTAATAGAGTAAAACGATTAATTAGGAAGATTTTGAACACAAAATACATAATCCTCAATAAGTATAGACGGCCGAGCGACCGCGCACCGCAGGAGGAGGGCGTCGCGCGCCGCGGGTTCAGACCCAGTCGGGCGGCAGAGGCGGCTCGCGCGCACCCCGGGTTCAGGGCCTCGCGCGCCGCGGGTTCAGGCCCAGCCGGGCGGCAGCGGAGGCTCGCGCGCGCCCCGGGTTCAGGGCCTCGCGCGCCGCGGGTTCAGGCCCAGCCGGGCGGCAGCGGAGGCTCGCGCGCGCCCCGGGTTCAGGGCCTCGCGCGCCGCGGGTTCAGGCCCAGCCGGGCGGCTGCGGCGGCGAGCGTGCGCGCGGCTGCAGCGAGGAGAGCGCGGAGTGCGCGGAGGAGCAGATGTCCTGGTACGAGAACTCGGGGAAGCGCTCCTCCTGGATGCGCGTGAGCCCGCCGTCCTGCTCCGGCGGCGTCAGCTCCACGCTCTCGCCCGTGAACTCCGAGTCGAAGTAGCGCGTGTCCGTGTCCGACTCCACCTGGCACACACACACACACACCGGTATATCATCGATCTAATCAAAGAGGGGCCAGCTGCCGGATCCTACACGAGGTCAGACGACGCACCGGAGCACCGGAGTTTGGCTTCATTCGCACGAGAGTTTAAAAACCGTCGCGTTAAAACCCGGCGTTCGAGTTGTGCACGTCCAATTCGATTTGACGTCAAAAATCCAACAGTGCTCGATAAAAAAGCGCCGAGCTTCTAAGCTAAGCGTCCACATGCCGGCATCGCACGCATCGGACGCATCGCACGTCAGCTAACGGTGCGGGTCAGTGGACGCTGTTGTATGAGTTTCTATACAAGGCATACCAAAATCCGATACGTGCGATGCGTCCGATACGTGCGATGCGTCCGATGCGTGCGATGCCGGCCTGTGGACGCTTAGCTTTAAACCAAAGTCGTGTGAATAAATACATAGGTATCAATGGTATCATTTAAACGTTTCTTTAAAGCTCGTTGAAAAAGCGCTCGTGCGAATGAGGCCTGACGTCGTCTTAATCGAACTATGTAGTAGCTTTAAGTTTTTCTGTATGTTTTTGTTTTTTGTAGTTCACAGTGCCTTCGTTTTTACTGTAATGCCGTGTAACTTTTTAAATTGTAAATAAATAAATAGCTCCACTGTAAATTGGTCAATGAAATACTACAAAACACGATCACGATTCGATCATTGTAACTTTAAGAAATAATATTCGAAATTAAGATAATTTAGAACATGATTTCTGATACTATTTTCGGTTTACTGATGTACGATTTGTTATTTATTTTCTCAGTAATAAAGACGTTAATTCGCATACGATTTTAATACATACTGAAGCTATATCAAAAATACTATAAGTATATAAAGATGGACGTATCATGAAAAAAACTCTCTGTCGTATGTCTCTTCACACGAGTTTAAGAGAAGAGATGAGAACAGTTCGTTCAATAAACGAATTCGCAACCGGTCGTATAGACCCGCCCCCTACAGGTGCGTCCACACTTGTATCATTTGCTCGTATCCGATCACCGTGCCGTTGCATGACTGCGTATCGCGCTGCTTGGACGCTCACTGTCGGCGCGCCGATCATGCCGTACTCGTCCGATATAACTGTGTGATACGCGTAGCAAAATGGATTTCGAGCGATCCGATCGGCGCAATGCCAAACGCGTGATCGTGACACGCGATCATGCCACGCGACGATGATCTGATACGGGCCAATGATACAAATGTGGACGCACCTTTACGCGTTTGCCTAACGCGTATCACGCTCGCAATCAGAATCAAGTGTCATGATTCCGATACCAACTGTCAAAATTTCGTTAGGCAATAACCCCCCCGAGGGCCTGGTTCACCAAAGCTTGTAACTTGTATTACAAGTGGAATTCCCTTTTTAATACATCTATACTATTATAAAGTTGATAAAATGAAATGTCTGTACATTGAAGACATTTTCAAAAAAATAATTGTTATGGACTATTTGGAGGTCATTTAAACGAAATATATATTTTTGGATTTTATGTATGTTTGTATGTGTCGTTGTGGCTTCATCGCGCAAAATCGGCTAAACGGATTTCAACTATTTTTGGTACACGGGTAGCTGGGTATCTCCAGATGGTTATAGGATACTTTTTACCCGACTACGCTGAAGAAAAAATGAAGGGTTATGACTTTTTCTCCTCCGCGAACGAAGTAGCGGGCGCCTTCTAGTATAATATACAGAAAGAATAGAAAGAGATTTCCGCTCTAGATACAAGTTACAAGCTTTAGTGAAACGGGGCCCTGGAATAAATCTAAATAGGGTTGTTTCCACCTGCAAATATACGTCTGCCAATGCAGGAGAATATACTTTGTATAAAAAATCTAACTTGTTATTCCTGGAAAGGGTAATTTTTTTATATTAAATAATTAAAATATTTTTGTGCGCGTGACCAAAGAAGAAATGCCATTGAAGAGCAGGTTACGTCATTTCACGAAGCTTGACTGTGTGCGCGCGATCTTGTAAACAAAAATTATGTAGATTACTGCAAAACAATCGTGAAGTTTCAAGCTACTAGCTCCACAGAAATCATTCGAATTTGTTATATTCAATCGTTAGCCTACTTTGTACTTACATCAAACTATATACAATATTCCGCACTCCGCACCTCTTCGAACAATCGGATGATAAACTATGAAAGGGTCGATATCGAGTTTAATTTAAATTGATATCGATAATTTTCGTATCTCATTGTGATGAGTTGGGGCAGTTTCATGTTATTATTTTCCTAGTCGCTCTGAGCTAAAGACCTCGCGAGTCAACCTCCATATCTCCACCACTTTACTAGTCGCTCTGAGCTAAAGACCTCGGGAGTCAACCTCCATATCTCCACCACTTTACTAGTCGCTCTGAGCTAAAGACCTCGGGAGTCAACCTCCATATCTCCGCCATTTTACTAGTCGCTCTGAACTAAAGACCTCGCGAGTCAACCTCCATATCTCCGCCATTTTACTAGTCGCTCTGAGCTAAAGACCTCGCGAGTCAACCTCCATATTTCCGCCTTTTTACTAGTAGCTCAGAGCCAAAGACCTCGCGAGTAAACCTCTATGTCTCCGCCATTTTGAAAAATGTCCCAAAACTGAATCGACCAGAAAAATATTATAACTATCGAACCTGACGAGAATTGGTTGAGAAATGTGATCTGCTGAGGACAACTGCCGGACATCTAATGAAGAAATTTCGATACTACGACTGGATTTGAACAAGAGCATTGTGCCTTGATAATTCGTTATTTATTTATTTCTTATTTTTTTGTTGTTAGCAAAACGTAAATATTTCATTCTTTCTTTATTTCAATTATTTTTAAAGTGATACTATAACATAAACCAACTTTATTAAATTGTATCGATATATTCAATAACATTAGTCAGTTCGCACTATTTATACACGTCACGTAATGTTAACACTAACGTTACGTTAAGACTGGGATGAAAAATCAAAGCCGATGTTGTAAGAGACTCAGTAAATGTTATGATTGACCAGAACCGGTTAAGCAAGAGCTGTTTGCGTATTATACGTTCATGAATAACTTCGTGAATTTTATTCTTTGATGAAAGGTTCATCACCACAATATATAAATATTGCATATTTTTATGTTACAGCAGCACAATTACACACAGAAATTACTCATATTAGTTTATATAATATCACCATAAACATGTCGTTGCAGCGACGACAGTCTTCTATGTATCTTGACGATTAATAGTAGATTTTGAAACAAGGGTTGAAAGCGACCCATTTCACCCGAGAAATTTCGTTTGAGCGCTAATAGTTCGAGGGTGTAATGGATAATTTCACCCGAGTTAAAGAATCTACTTTTCATTTCGACTGTGAGGAAAGTAAAATATTACACGCACATTTTATAAAATAGGAGTATTAAGAATAATCAGTTAAAATTTTAAGTAAACCTCCAACCTTTATGCACTGGCCACTTGCCGCGGCCAACTAGACTGTAATCGAGTTGGTCACGATATGCATCTAGATGGCCATGCCGAAACGTGAAAAAAAGTGTCATGCTAGCATCGCATTGCCCACCGGCAGCAGAATAGAGGAATGAATTTTTATATAGATTTTTTTCTAATTGCGAAAAAAATGACTAAATGTAAAATTATTTTAATATCAACCTATAGATCGTAATAAGCACGTCGTTTAATGTATAGCTGTGATTAGATATATGAAAAGATTTTCTTTTATTAATATGACGTAACTCAATTATCTTCGACTTCGTGGCTTATCGTAACATTAAAAAAAAAACTTTCAGTCTGAGGATGAAAAAGCAATTTTCCACCCGACTCATGAAAATTTTACGTGCTTCATGTAGATGTTATACTAGATCAAAAATCATGTAGTCTGTTGCGAAATCGTCTATTTATATAAAAAGTGTTATCCACTGGTTATATAATCCGCGTGCACAAATTGCATAACGAATTTATCCTGAATATCTTTTTCGGCTTGTTACATGTAGTTGAATATTTTCTAGGCAAAATTGACTCTTAACTGAATGTTCTTTGTTTGTTTATGACTGTCGTCAATTGACAACCAATAGTATAGTGTTGCTACTGCATAAAACGTAAAATCAAAATCTTTTATTGCATTCATGTTAGTATGAACATGCCGTCCCACCACGAAGTAAATATAGTAACAAAAAATACCAACAGATGGCAGTATAGGTCTCAAAACGCAAATTATCTTTCAAATCGGGCCATAGTTGTACACTAATTAATCAGACATATATTAATTCAAATGCAAATATCATCGTGAACACAAATTAAACGCTTTATTTTAGAATGTTACACTTTTATTTTAAACCTATGAGCTGGACATGAGAATTAGCTATCGTAGTACGTTTCTGCGTCGAAAAAAACGTCGAAGGATGGCGCTGTAAGCAATATCTGAAACGGCATTTGGTTTCTTAACTTATAGACACGGCGTGTAATTTTATTTCATTGCACAATTTTCATTTAAAAAAAAGTTAAATAAATAAGCAATTTTTACAGGATACAAATATATAAACTACTTTTTTAAATAAATTAAATAATGCTTGCAGCATTACCAAAACGCAAAACGTTTTGATTTAATTGAGACAGTGTCAAAACAATAACAATAACACGCAGAAGTCAGACTGTTATCTCGAATATTCCTCTAACAAACAACTAGTTTCGGATTCGGACTACGACAATTGGTACTTACTACATCTACAGCGACGACTTAGATTTTATTCTGGACTCTTGGCTAAAATTGCACTCACGACAAATTTGGCTTCAAATTTGGCAGTTGCTTTCATGTATGACGACTTGACTTTCGAAAACGAACTGATAATCAAAAATATTGATTAGATAGATATAGTTGTATTGTGTAAGCCGCTACTTAGTTTGATAGTTAAATAAAAAATATATATTTGTAGGGGGGCACTCCATACATGTAACCGAAACAGATTTTTTTTACAGCAAATATCAATGTATGGTACATCATTCGACAGATCTTTTAAAAACAATGAGGTTTCTAGAAAAAAAAAAATGATTTTGTGAATATTTTTGCGGAACTATTCGCTCCAAAAGTAGCAAAAATTGTGCATTGTGTGTCATATGTCTGTCTCACGTTTTCATTCCACACATTTATTTATTGTAAGAAGTTGAAATATAACGAGGCTATCGATTTGATAGTTGAGTCATTCCATGGGATTTCAACAAATCGCGTGTGCCGCATGATTTTTAATTTGAATAAAAAAAATTGAGGATATACTTCATGGTGGCAGAAGTACTGAACTACTACCAGTTTTTTTTTTATCTTTTATTTTCCAAGTTTTGTCCATTTCCAGTTCACAGTGGAGTCAAATTCCTGCTTGTACAAAATCAGACCTAATTTTTTTTCTATAAAAGGTAACGAAATAATTATTACTTCTTTTGATTAGGTAAGAAATGTGGATAATATACTGTATGACAAAATGTATCTGAATCAACTACAAAAAAAATGGTGACCACCCGAAATGTACACCTGATTAGTCAATTATTGCAATTTTAAATTGATTCTTGTGCCAACCCTGGTGCATATCAAATATTACTTTTTGCTGAAATATAAAGTACTTGCCATGTTCATTTTGTAAAAAAAATATAATTATGTTAGAGCAACTACTTCTAATAGAAAAATGTGAGTGAAAATTGAGAAATTCGAAAAATGCTCATGTTTGAGTCAAAAAAAATCCATGTGGAAGACAAAATAAAAATTTGATTTTAGTCAAAAAATATAGCTGATATCTTCGTTAATTAGATTTAGAAAAAAAAGTTTTGTTATTTTGCCTATTTTTTAAAATATTATTTTTTTAACATGCTTATCTCATACATTTTCGCTCTTGTTGTATTTAAGCAGATTAAAATACATTACGACCTTAAACTTTAAAAGGTTCCTTTAAAATGCCACATACTTCATTTACTAATTGGATTCCATTACATTCCAGTTCAAATTGTGGTTGTTGATCAAGACTATCAGGCATTGTCTCCTCAACAGACATGCAATTATTTTTAGCAGCGGTTGACTTACTTATCAAATCAAAACATCGGGTACACATAGCAAAGCCTGGTATAAGGTTAATTTCTTCATGTGCTTGGCAGAAAGATAAGCTTATTTCCCGTAACGCTTTTGTTATAGTCTTTTTATGAATTTTCAATGGATCGCAACATTTAACGCCAAATCGCGGGTAAAATTTATCTATGTACTTTTTGTAGTGGAACTGACATATGGTGTTTATAATTGTAAAACCTGTACGTTTAATAAGAAGACTTCTGTCGGTTTCACTTATTTCATTTATTGTTTTGAGCCATGATGACCTCGAAAAAGTCGTTTGATGACAATCTTCGCCTCCAAATAATCCAATTAAACAAGGCTCCATTGTCGAAATAATTGAATTGTCAAATATGTCAATGAAATGAATACTTCTTCTTGTCAGTGATATATAACGAACAGTCAACTATTAATAACACAAGTACTTACTACAAAGAGTTTGAACCACTTAATTATCTCCTAGATAAATACTGTCTCCTATTATAGAACTTCGATAAGGATTAATGGACCGTTTACTTATGTTCATATTTTAGCCATGTAACATGCAAATAAAGCTTGTTAACAAGTCAGGAGGCATCTGTTATTCACTACACAGCTAAATTAAGAAACATTCGCAAGTGATTCACAATCCCTGTCAGGTAACAGTGCATTGTCGAATTTCTACCCTCATTAAATTTACAAATGAAATTATTGCCATGTCAAAAGATTTATTTAAACATGAAAAGAGTAAATAATATCCGTATGACCAATTACCGTCCCATTTTTATTAATTTACAACATAAAACATTTTGTATCGATATTTGTAAAAAGTAGCATGTTCATAAAATCATATTTCAAAAAATAGGCAAAATAACAAAACTTTTTTTTCTAAATCTAATTAACGAAGATATCAGCTATATTTTTTGACTAAAATCAAATTTTTATTTTGTCTTCCACATGGATTTTTTTTGACTCAAACATGAGCATTTTTCGAATTTCTCAATTTTCACTTACATTTTTCTCTTAGAAGTAGTTGCTCTAACATAATTATATTTTTTTACAAGATAACCATGGCAAGTACTTTATATTTCAGCAAAAAGTAATATTTGATATGCACCAGGGTTGGCACAAGAATCAATTTAAAATTGCAATAATTGACTAATCAGGTGTACATTTCGGGTGGTCACCATTTTTTTTGTAGTTGATTCAGATACATTTTGTCATACAGTATATTATCCACATTTCTTACCTAATCAAAAGAAGTAATAATTATTTCGTTACCTTTTATAGAAAAAAAATTAGGTCTGATTTTGTACAAGCAGGAATTTGACTCCACTGTGAACTGGAAATGGACAAAACTTGGAAAATAAAAGACAAAAAAAAAAACTGGTAGTAGTTCAGCACTTCTGCCACCATGAAGTATATCCTCAATTTTTTTTATTTAAATTGAAAATCATGCGGCACACTTTTGAATTCAAATTTGTTGAAATCATATGGAATGACCCAGTTGTGTTTACCAAAAAGAGATCCGAATTTACATGCTGAAGATAATGATCGAATAGCTACTCCTTGCTACATTATTCGTAAAATTGACGTCAAGTAAGTAAAGCGTCAAAACAATTATTGTATTGCTGACATCACTGATGTTTTGATGATGGATGGTATCGTAATATGATGTTTCCTATTACTTTAAACGAACAATTGATGTATAGTTAGTTGATTTGCTATATCATCTTAATGATCTTATTTCAATAACTCTGTTACGTTAGGTTTGAACTTCAGGGTGATGCGATGGGACAGATAACAGGAGCATTCTTAACCTAACCGGCTCTAGTTATATTGGGATAATGTGAAAATCTGTATGTAACCCTCGGTGCGTGAGTCAGACTGGCCCTTTTTCGGTTTTGTTATTTAATTACACACAAAGCCCGAAGCTAAATCCTATAACCATCTGTGAATACCCAGCTACTCGTGTACCATAAATAATTGAAATCCGTTTAGCCGGTTCAGCGCAATAAAGCATCAACAACACAGGCAAACATACAACTAAACCAAAAAAAAGTTATCGATATTCGGAGATTTTATACCTTTATGTATATTTAGAGTTACGTCCAAATACTCCGTTACAATATTTTTATGACAATATCTTCCATAGGCTATTTGACATTTGTATATAGTGTGTTATAAAATTAGGTACGTCTTAATTAAAATTACAATCGTGATCGGTCACACTTGACTATCTTAGCAATTTCCATCAGCGATTTTCCGCGGGAGCTTTCCGGCCACCCGCAGACCCTCGCCATCATGTGTAATGGAAAGTACTCATTATAACAAAACAAACGAGACCAAACTCGACTATCCTAGCAATTTCCATCAGCGAGTCCCCGCAGCATTTTTCCGGCTCGATCTACATGACTCAAGACAGCAAAGAAACAGCGAGGAATGCGTGGGCACGCGTAGGGCATCAAATAGTCTTAAAAATGCCTATCCAAGTATCTATTGCTGATTATGAAATAATTTAATGAAACAACAACCCATGGCTACTTTTACTTTGAATAGTCAACGACATAACACAACAATATTTATAAATAAAAATAATAATTAAAAAACCCAAAAATCGACAACTTAAAAAATGGAACATAGAGATTTTAAACAGTTGGGGCCCATAAGAAAACTAGATCGACGCAAATCTTCCCAACAATGGGCCCCGACTGTTTAAAATCGCTATTTTCCACATTAGAATTTATTATTTATTTTATGTGAGTATCGATCATGAATCAACATTTCCATTATAACTTGACAAGGGTAGGTACTGGACTTGTTTTTTTCTTTTTAGATTTTTTAAGCAGTCGGGTTTTTTGTTTTTTTTTAATTAATATTTTTATTTTATACTTTTTAGTTAAAATTATAAGTCAGTAAATTTCGCAATCTTTATTGAGAAGCTTGCACAGATTTATTTACAATTAAATGAAAATTTAGTGGGAACGGGTTGCGAACCAACTTTAAATCGTTATAGTTCCTAACTAGTTATTAAAAATGAATAATGATAAAAGTAACCTAATAATGATTTTCAAATCCCTATTCAATGATACCCCACTCAACATAGTACGTCGATTTTAATTTTTTTCTTTTTCACACTATGGCGTTTCATTACCGCCATTTTGACTTCATCATTTTCATGTCTTTAGTGACATTCACCCAATTAAAACGAATCGATTGACGTAAGAATCATCAAAATCGGTCCACGCGTTTGGTCTCTAGAGTGCCAGATAGGAACAAACATACATACATACATACATAGACTGATAAACACATTACCCTCCTTTGCGTCGCGCAGTCGGGTAAAAAGTACTCTAGCTAGTTATAAGTTACAAAATCAGACTCGAATTGAAAACTTTATTTAAATTGGAAATTACCGACGCTAATTGCATGGCAAGCGCCACCCTATTGTCATTTTAATGTAGGAACTAGACTAATAGTGTGGTAGACGTATCTGTTCACTGCGACATCTAGTGGAGGAACCATGGAAACAAGTGTATACAGGTATTGTATACTTAGGACGGCACGCATTTCTTGTATGAACCTGTGTATCTGTACTAGTATAGTATTATATAATCTGTGGTATGAAGTTCTTAAACTAATTTCTATCGTAAATTCTACTGTGTGCAAATGATCTAGTTAAAGGGGTTCCTTTTGTTTCCTATAATTTTATTGTGTCGATTTTCGATACTCAGAAAATGGTTTCCATATTACTTATGCTCATAATTATCAATGGTCATAAAAATTGTTTAGCATACTGATTGCTGAATCGAATAGTTATGTCCAATAATGTCAAACATTATATGTATAAAAAGTCATAAAATACATCTCTATAATATCTGAAGTCATATCAATCATTCTGTAGAAATATTGTATGTCCTATATTTAAATATACTATTATTTGTATGCATATGGCCTTTTTGACGAAAGTTTTTTATCATACTATTATTTGCATTCATATTGCCATTTTGTCGAAAGTGTATTAGTCATATATTTGATCATACTGTTGTTTAAATTCATATTGCATTTTTTGCCTAAAGATAATTAGTCATATATTGAACCATACTATTATTTGCATTCATATTGCCTTTTTGTCGAAAGTATATTAGTTATATATTTAATTTTACTATTATTTAAATTCATATTGGCTTTTTGTCGAAAGTATATTAGTTATATATTTAATTTTACTATTATTTAAATTCATATTGCCTTTTTGTCGAAAGTATATTAGTTATATATTTAATTTTACTATTATTTAAATTCATATTGCCTTTTTGTCGAAAGTATATTAGTTATATATTTAATTTTACTATTATTTAAATTCATATTGCCTTTTTGTCGAAAGTATATTAGTTATATATTTAATTTTACTATTATTTAAATTCATATTGGCTTTTTTACCTAAAGATAATTATTGCTACGCAAAATGACATATAAGGCGTTTGGTCTTTTAAAAAATACTGCATTATGACAAAAAACATAAAACAATGAACATTTCGACAAAATAATTGTGTAAAATTGACCATTGTGACCATTGTGAACAAAATGGTTCAAAAACCAAAAACTGTAGGTTAGGTTAGGTTTGTATTATGACCATGTATAGCGGAGCGAGCGAAGCGAGCGGAGCGTCAAAATGGGTCAAAAACAGAAAACTGTACGTCAGGTTAGGTTTGTATTGTTGTGACCATGTATAGTGGAGCGAGCGAAGCGTCAAAATGGGTCAAAAACCGAAAACTGTAGGTTAGGTTAGGTTTGTATTATGACCATGTATAGCGGAGCGAGCGAAGCGCAAAAACCGAAAAAGGAACAGCTGCCAGAAAAGTAAAAGGTTAGAACTGCGACCCCCTGAGTTATGTATATGTATATTACATTTTCATGGCCTCGGATTTTATTCTTTACGATTGTTATACATAAATTGAGTTATGTGTTTTACTTTTATGGTCAAAGATTTTATTGTTTATAATTTTATTTCTTTTGATTGTTATTCGTTCTGTTATTTATGGCGTATGATTTTATTCTTTAAAATAATATTCCTTCAATGTTTTCTACGTAAATTTAGTTATGTATATTTTGCTTTCATTGCGTAGGTTTTTATTCTTTCTGATTGTTAAACACAAATTGAGTTATGTATTTAACTTTTATGGTCAAAGATTTTATTGTTTATAATTTTATTCCTTTTGATTGTTATTCGTTCTGATATTATTCAATTTGAGATTCTACAAATTAATACAACTGCAATGGAAAATTTTATGACGAATAATGTTATGACAATCAATGAGTATGAGTCTCAAAAATAGTACATTCAAAAATATGAACATTTAAATAATGGCTTTCGACAATATGAGTAACAATAATTATGACATAAAACGGTATTAACTGTAAAAATCGATACTTTAATTTTCTACGAGTCAATATAGACCCCTAGTTAAAGTGTAGCAGTTTTGTAAGTCATTAATTGTATAGTTAGTCTTATCGGATAACTCACTATGCAAAGATACGATAATCAATATATGTAAACAAAAATATAATGAAAGTATAGTAGGCTAAACAACTAAACATATATTGTAAGTAACTAACAGTAACACTTGAGTCGGTTAACTTCAAACTCAGATAAATCCACTCTAACCACTTGGGAGATTATATTTCGGATTTTATCCAAAGGCTATACGTTTATTACTAGGCAGCAATACGCAGTATGTGCCATCTTCGTCACACATTTAAAGTTAAAAATCCAAAGACTACAAATTTCTACCCCTTCCACCTGACAGGCTGGCAACCCCACCGCTGGATGGTTCCATTACGTTTTTTTGTGTCATCGGGTTCACACGTAGGCAGAACAAAACTTATTAAATTAGTTGCAAAACGAGAGAGAAATAACATTACTTATAGGTAACGTAGGTAGTGAGTGATAGTGATTAATACTACATGCATCGTAAGGTGAGAATATTTTAAGAATGCTGTTTTTTCGACATCGATTTCGTCCATATTTCGTCAGTTTGCTTCGGTAAGTGATAAGATACATGTTTTTTATTCACACATAAAATCGATTATGATTCGTGCAAGAAAAGTACGGACTCATCACGAGCACTCTTCTAATTTACAATAAATAAGTAAATCGTTACATAATCGTTCGATTTTAAAACAAAGAACTTGTAAGAACTTTGTATACGTACCCTCCATCTGTGAACAAAGACTTCTATTTAATCGGTTGAGTTAAGTTTGTACTTGATGTCGATGACGTCGCAATCAAATGAAGCGTCAACTCAAATTAACCGGGTAACACAGGTAAAACCGAGCGTATGCTTTTAATACGATTTACCAAATTACATAATTACTTACTTCAGAGTATGACATCAAACGACGGCTAAGTTTTAAAGAAAATTACAGCTACAATATTAACTTAGTCGTACGTTTTATGAGCGGACGTCTCTCGCAAACAAGTTTAAAACAAAAGTCTATGAAAAATGAAAATGAACAATGTTTTATTGGTCGCAATCATCGTGGTTAAAATTTGAAAGGAGGAACAAAAGTGTATAACTGTCATAATAGTCGAACTTTAAATATAATTGTCTAAAACTAAGAGGTGACGGAAAAAATGTATGACATGGATCTACATATATGTATACTAATATTCATATAGTACACAAGTAATATTTGTGTAGAAGTCGTTATTTCCCAAAGCTAAAAACTGTCAGTTTAATGCAATCTTGTGCATCTCTTATGGATTATATTCGAATCCTTAAGTTATGCGTTGTGCGTCCTAGACATCCTCAAAATGGAGGGTTTTGTCTAATAGGCAGTTCTCGTATTTATTTAAGAATATAACGCCGATAACCAGCTCCATATACATTGACATCATGGAATATAATATGAGTTCAGAAACAGTTCGGAAATGAAACCCACGTCTTATACGTCTATACTATATACGAGAATTCGGGACTTAGCGAGTAACCAGCCTGGGTTCCCCGGGGCATAGCGTCGCCTAGCCCTCCAGTAGCTGACCTACTGTTGTTCAGCCTTGAAAAGGTGCTCTACACTGATGGGGGTATCGCGTGGGTGCGAGCCGCCGCGCCGCCGCGCTGAACGTCGGGTACCTACCGCCGCAGATTTTGAAATAATTATATGAGTACTGGTTTTATGAGTACAAATTACTAATATTGTTTACACAATATGACAAATAATTATATCTAGACAAAACAAAATCTTTGAGAACTGACCCATATAATCACCGTATCATATGAATACCCACGTGGATAAATAAAAGTATACTATCTAAATTGCTTACTTATATATAGTTTTACATATATTAGGTATGCTTAAACGTACATTACAATAATTGCCCCACTTGTCTAACATGAAAAATTTATGGAAAGAAGGAAGATGAAATAAGTAAGTAAATAATAATAACTTTTCCGAATATCAACTCCTCGTATAATAATTTACCTGTTATAATAATAAAAATTAAATAAGATATTTAATGAGAAAATAAAATAAATAAAATAAATAAATATCAGGGACCATCTTACACAAATCGACCTTGTCCCAAACTAAGCAAAGCTTGTACTATGGGTACTAGGCGACGATATACATAATATATAGATAAATTATAATACTTAAATACATAGAAAACATCCAAGACCCAGGAACAAACATTCGTGCTGATCACACAAACACTTACCCTGGCCGGGATTTGAAGCCGAGACCGCCAGCTTCGTAGGCCGTTGTACAACCCACTGAGCCAAACGTGTCGTCAAAAAAATTAGAAAGAGAATTGTTCCTCACGTAGTTTTTTTTCTCGTGGTTAATTCTCCTCTATTAATAGATTCTTGAAGTGTTAAAAATACACATGTCTCAACAATTAATGTCTGAGTTCAACCTACTTAACTGAATGAAGTTCACTATAGTATGTACTATACAGGTTTATAATTACCTTACCGTACCGTTAGTTAAATAGTCTTGAGGATACCTTTTCCTGCACTTATGAAACTAAATAAAAAATATCCACTCTCATTCTGTCTGAGGAAGTCGTGTACACCAATTGAACACTGTCAAGTCAAGGATGCCGAGTAGAACGTATCGAGGATAAAATATTTAACATCGTTGTGAATCTCGTTCCTTCATTCGATTTTGACGAAACTTATACTCTAGTTTGCCTCCGCCTTCATGGCGTCGAGTAGTTCAAGCTTGCTCCACCTAAATGGTGTCGAAGATTTCAAACTTGCTCCACCTAAATGGTGTCGAGGATTTCAAGCTTGCTGCACCGAAATGGTGTTGAGGATTTCAAGGTTGCTCCAACTAAATGGTGTGGAGGATTTCAAGCTTGCTCCACCTAAATGGTGTTGAGGATTTCAAGCTTGCTCCCACTAAATGGTGTCGAAGATCTCAAGCTTGCTCCACCTAAATGGTGTCGAGGATTTCAAGCTTGCTCCACCTAAGTGGTGTTGAGGATTTCAAGCTTTACTCCACCTTTATGGTGTCGAGGACTTCAAGATTGCCTCACCTAAACGGGGTAGTGGCGTTCAAGCTTATTCCACTTAAATGGTGTTAAGGACTTCAATCTTGCTCCACCTTAATGATGTTGAGGACTTAAAGCTTGCTCCACCTAAATGGTGTAGTGGCGTTAAGCTTGCTCCACCTAAATGGTGTCGAGGACTTCAAGCTTGCCCCAACTTAATGGTGTCGAGGTTGCCCCTTCTAAACAGTGTAGTGGCGTTAAAGCTTACTCCACCTATATGGTGTTGAGGACTTCAAGCTTGTTCCACCTTAATGGTGTTGAGGTTGCCCCATTTAAATGGTGAAGTGGCATTCGAGCTTGCTCCACCTAAATTGTGTTGAGGAGATCAATCTTGCTCCACTTTAATGGTATTGAGGACTTCAAGTTTGCCTCACCTAAATGGTGTAGTTAGTGGCATTCAGCTTGCTCCACCTAACTGTTGTCGAAGGCGTCAAGATTGCTCCACCTAAATGGTGTTGAGAACCTCAAGCTTGCTCCACCTAAGTGGTGTCGAAGATTTCAGCTTACTCCATCTAAATGGTGTAGAGAACTTCAAGCTTACTATATCTAAATTGTGTTGAGGACTTCAAGCCTGCTCCACCTAAAGGGTGTTGAATTTTCAAACAAGCTCCACTTTAATATTGTCGAGGACGAAATGAGTATACTCCACTGTACATAGTGTTGAAGATATTTTAGCCCACTTGAAGAGTGTTAAGGTCCGCTTTTATTCCACGAAAAGCGTTTCAAGGATTAAACAAGTATTACTCTACTTAACAGTGTCGCTATTTATTTATTCTTTACTTATGTAATACTATTATGATTACAAACAACCACATTCTACCGTAATATTTAGTTTTGGGATTTAACGCACATTTATATACTGATTTTATCTTATCTTATCTTGATATCAGGGGTCCTTACGGATACACTTCGACCCAGTGGGATCTTTTGTGTAATTACCCCTTCTTGCTACTCAATGGTTTGTTCCACCATCTCCATAAACCGGATGATAGATGCCATTGGTAGCGTCTGGAATTCCTTTGGCTGTGGGTAACCAATACCCAATTCCTTCATTCTCTGTCTGGCGAGGGCATGACATTCGCATAATAAATGCTCCATTGTTTCTGTCTCCTCACCACACATTCTACAATCTGTATTGTCAGAAAGTCCCAGTTTGGCCAGGAGTCCTTTGACTCGGAAATGGCCTGTGAACACCCCCATTATAATTCTGAGTTGTCTTTTGCTGTAGTTCCACAGTTTCTTGGACCAGCCCGATTCTACTCTTTCTATGAATAGCTTTGCATGCCTAAGGCCTGCCACTTTCTTCCACTCTTGCTGATGTTGGTTTTTGGCATGGTCCTTAATGGCCGTAACTATGGTCCCCTGTGAGAGTCCCACGCATGGTTCAGGTCCTACGAAGCTCGTTGCAGACCCTTTTCTAGCTAGCTCATTGGCGTTTTCGTTACCGATGAAGCCTTCGTGCTCTGGAATTCATACCAGCTGCACTTTATTGTGCCTTCCGAGCTTGTTTAATGCTTGGATACCGTTGTGTACAAGTCTAGAGTTTACTTTGGGCGCTGATAACGCTTTCAGTGCTGCTTGACTGTCGCTGAGTATATAGATGTGCTTTCCTTTGGTTAGCTTATCTATGTTCTCCTGGGCACAGGCGATTATAGCATATGTCTCTGCTTGAAAGACCGTTGCATAACCTCCCATATTTGTGCTGATATTATATAGTCTTTTGCATAAATGCCTGCTCCCGTACCTGATGCCATTTTTGATCCATCAGTATACCAAATGTTATCCTCACCATCCATTGTCAGTGGTTTGTGATCCTCGGCCCATTCGTCCCTTGTGGGAACTTGCACTTTAAAGTTCCTTTGGAATTCATACCTTGGTTACATTTTGTCGCAGCTCATGGCAGTTATTCTGTCGAGGAAATGGTTCATTTCCATGGATGTGTGCTTAGTTTTCGGCGCGCAGTAACTCCATACTGATACTATTGTAACAGTGTATGGCAACTGATGCTAATCTTAGGTGGTTACCAGATTGCGTGATGTGTCCACAGAGTTGTTGTAATTTACTTTACGCATCAATTCTTGAAAACATTACATAATTATGCATTTAATACAACTTCAATTAAAAGGAGATTACACCAATATTATATAATAGGCTAGTTCCCTTATATCTAAGACTCTCAAGATTCCAGGTAATTAATAAATCGATATTAACCTTTCGAAATAATGCTTGAACAGAATAAACATTATTGCATAAAATTTTGCTTATTTTACCGTACAGGTGACGTCATATGTTTACTTTGTAGGTATATATTCCGGTGTTTTGACCTTTCTTAAAAAGTTGCTGATTCGATTTGCCATAAAACATCTTATGCTATTTTATTAATTAGCACAGGTCAGGTATTAGTACAACACCTCAGTAGTTGTTGACTGAATAATATCTCGTAAGGAATAAAAGTAAAGCGATTGTTATTACTAATAATTTATGCCACGCCTAAAAACCTTTATCGAATATTTGGTTACAGGAATAATGTACAATAATATATTATAATATTTCTGTTTTTATGTTGCATAGATGCAAGAGGCCATACATGCAAGAGGACAATGCTGTAGGTACATATAAACATTGTACTTTACAAAGGTAAAATACCGTACCTATTAAAAGACTCTGCAAATATTCAAGAAGTATTGATTCAGAACTATTAATGCAATAGTAAACTAATGACAATAGTTATTAGGTGTTTAAGGCAGGCATAGATTTTTAGCTTCCATCTATCATATTGGATCATATAAAGCGTCTCTATTTCTTAGAGTTTGTAAGGATACCTATTTGCTTGATCATGTCTTTCTTTCAAAATTATTGTTTTATGAAGGTAGTATTTGTTTTATTGCAGTTTTTAAATGGATTTCAATACACTCCGATTGAAATTAGCATTACTTATCTATCAATATATCCTAACAATGCTTCTATGCATTCGTATCGTTAGCTTCATCCATCATCATTAAAACGATTTTGTGAAAAAATTCAATGGAAATTAATTTATTTAATAGAATAATTGCTCCGCAATTAGCTTTATCATATTATTATGTAAGAATATTACAGAATCTAAACAGATTAATTAAATCTGCTTAGGTACTAAGTAATCTGACATATTTTCTGTTACTAGCGTAATCGCAATAGTCTGTTCAATAGAAACTCTTAATAGTATTGTCATTAACGTTATATTTCGTTAATAGCAGTAGAGATTTACACATAGAAAAAAGAAAGATCTCCCGAAACACATGCACAGGAAACGTGCGAGGTGTGACTAATTTTTATTAATTATTTCTATCTTGTGTGCATATTAATTACAGATAAACCATGCATGTTAACGGTTTATTGTTATTATTAATTTATTTTATTTTTACGCCCAATTGTTGGTGTGATGACAAGGCTCTGAACATCTGCCTAGTAATAAACGTATAGCCTTTGGATAAAATCCGAAATATAATTAACAATCAAACGAACTTACCTTAGTGAAGTTTGATTCCAATTATATGAGGATTTTATCCAAAGGCTATAACGGCCCATCCCTCCCAGCTCTAAAATAAATATAAATTTACAGCCATTGTTTCGATAACACAAAAATTATACTCTAAAATAATGAAACCATCTAGCGGCGGGGTTGCCAGCCTGTCAGGTGGAAGGGGTAGAAATTTTAAATGTGTGACGAAGATGGCACATACTGCGTATTGCTGCCTAGTAATAAACGTATATAATATTTTCTTCTGTTTCCGCGATTATTATTCATTGAAATAAAACAATTTAACGGATTATATCGCGTATATTATCTCATTTTAGTTCCAGACGTTTCGGATGCTTTCCAGCTTTCCATGGTCACGGGAGGACCGAAACGTCGGGAACTAAAATGAGATAATATACGCGATATAATCCGTTAAATTGTTTTATTTCAATAAACGTATAGTTTTTGGATAAAATCCTCAAATAATTGGAATCAAACTTCACTAAGGTAAGTTCGTTTGATTGTTAATTATTGAAAAAAGTGATAATTCGGTGATTTGAAAGGCAGATTATTTGTATTATGGCTAAGGCATTAAAAGATCGATCGTGTTCGACAAACTCAGCTTAAAAACCATCTAAACTAGTGTATTCTTTTCAAAAAAATATATTTTTGATTGGATTTACCTTCATTTGATATAATCGTTTGCAATTTATCTATCTTTAAAAAAACTCAGTGTGGATTTGTATAATTTTTATTTAACAGACCTGAATTTATCTAGATTTATTGACGCAGAGTT
The DNA here is from genome assembly GCA_905404275.2 of Hedya salicella. Taxonomy (NCBI): domain Eukaryota; kingdom Metazoa; phylum Arthropoda; class Insecta; order Lepidoptera; family Tortricidae; genus Hedya; species Hedya salicella. Next base: position 233,151 of record FR990109.1, read on the forward strand.
GACGTCAACTGACGGCCATATTGGACAAACTTCTTTCGCTGATTGGCTTTGATTGGCTTGCCTTCATTTGAAATAAACTGTCATATGGATTTACCTGATTTTGATAAAATATTGTGATTTTAACTTTATTTTTCTCAAAAATAGAAACAAAACCAATTTCTTAACCTTTTATTATACAGGGTGTCCCAAGAAGTAGTGATATACTGAAGCTGGGAGGTAGAGGACCTAGAGGGCTATCTAAATCACCCCCATGTATGTTCCGCGATTTTTCGTATTTTCGGAGTTATGACATTTTTTTAATTTTTCACTCTATTTCAATCAAAGATACCCTGAAAGATGGATTGTTCGTTGCGGCCGAGGTGACGCCTGCCTTATAGCCTGGCCTCCACGGTCCCCCGACCTAAACCCCATTGATTTTTTTGTATGGGGATACTACAAAGACCTCGTCTACTCAAGAGAATGCCGCAATTTGGAAGAGTTAACCCGGAAATTGAGAGTAGCAGAAGAAACCATTAAAAATAATAGAAGTGCATTTAGACGTTTTTTCGGCGATGTCGCACTTGCATTGAGCAACAGGGGAACAACAAGGGAACAAACACCTTGTAATTTTTTTACTTTGTTTGTATTCATCATCATGTAAATTAAAATTTTGCACTTACCACATTTAGATTTCAATTTTTTGATTGAAGCCTTATGAATAATAAAATGAAATTTTCAGGGTAGCTACCTGATAGATAGAGCAAGTTTTTAAAAGCCAAACGGTATTTTTTTTTAATGTGATTTTATCTTTTTAAAGCCCCTTGAAGTTGTGAACATATTGGGTAATTTTATCATTCTTAGCATTTAATTTTTTTTTAATTCCATTCAAAGATCTAACGATAGTAAATGTTACCATACTGAATTGGCCTATCTATCAGCTTAGCACACAAAAAAAAAATCAAGCATCTACCGCAATAATTCACGTCACCATAAATAAAAATCTCATCGTACTCGGCGATAGGTGAAAAATTAAAAAAAAGTCATAACTCCGAAAATACGAAAAATCGCGGAACATACATTGGGGTGATTTAGATAGCCCTCTAGGTCCTCTACCTCCCAGCTTCAGTATATCACTACTTCTTGGGACACCCTGTATATAACAATTTCAAAAAAAATCAGAAATGGATTTACTGGAGTTAGAAGTTACCCGACTCATTTACAGATATACGTGTATAATTGTTTTCCATCGTATTTTCTCAGAAACGTTCGTATTTGTCATGCTACTTCAGTCAACCTCGGTACTTCTTGTACTGTGACCGACTGAAATAGTAAGCCACGTTCCTACGTTTCCATGAAAATACGAAGGGAGATAATAGGGTACATGCATGATTTTTTTGGGGTTACTAATGTGTTGCACAAAATTTATTGGCATATTTTCGTTTCGCATAGCAACCATTGGCACAATCATCATTTCGCACAATTGCTTTTTGCCTAAATTTCTTGGCATACTATCACTTCGCACATGTTTCTTTGGCAGAATAGTACATTGGCATAATGTCGATTAGAACAATACTCCTATGGTCGAATAATTGTGTCGCCGAAATTTATATGGCATAATATTCCGATGTTATAGTAATGATGTAGAAAGCATTCATTGCTCATATATTTTTAGTAGGAGCTCATGCTTAGTTGTGGGTGTGGGTATCACAATAATAGTTTTCTGGCAACGATTGGTTTCTGTAAGGCACGCAGGTTCAACCTAACCTAACCTAGTTTTCTGGCAGCGATTCGTTTCTGTGAGGCACGCAGTCAAGTTCGTAAGCCAAGTAGGACATGCGCGGCTCGCTCGCTTCGCTCGCTCGTTAGGGTCGCAGTTCAACCTAACACTCCTCCTCGCTTCGCTCGTCGTTGTACCTAACCTAAGCCAAGTCGGATCTGCCTTAAGGTGAAATTGGTAATGTTAGGAATCGTAAGCCAAGTCGGACCTGCGCGGCTCGCTCGCTTCGCTCGCTCGTTAGGGTCGCAGTTCAACCTAACACTCCTCCTCGCTTCGCTCGTCGTCGTACCTAACCTAAGCCAAGTCGGATCTGCCTTACGGTGAAATTGGTAATGTTAGGAATCGTAAGCCAAGTCGGACCTGCGCGGATCGCTCGCTTCGCTCGCTCGTTAGGGTCGCAGTTCCACCTAACACTCCTCCTCGCTTCGCTCGTCGTCGTACCTAACCTAAGCCAAGTCGGACCTGCCTTACTTACCTGCCTTACCTTCGTTTCCGTGAGGGACGCAGTTTCAACCTAACCTAACCTAATTTTCTGGCAGCGATTCGGTTTTGTGGGTATGCTATGGTACAATTATGCCGATATAAAGTTACGTCATACTGTACTCCGGCCATATTGACTTCATATTTAATTCTGTTTTGCTAGAAAGAGATCGAATGAAATGTTCGATGACTCATATATTGGTTATTTTTATATTCACTCGAAAAAAAAATGTTGTCTTCCGTTTGTTACACGAATAAAGCAAAAATAAATCGGATAACTACGCCGGTTTTAAAAAAGTGGAAAACCCTTATTTAATAAAAAAAAATAAGGTAAAAAAGCGGTAGACGGGCGCGACCCGTGCGCTTCGGGTCCGCGCACTCGGTCGCGGCCGCCCGCCGCCGGGCACGGTACCTGCGGCTTGAACGGTGGCGGGATCTTCTTGGCGAGCAGGTCGGCCCAGTTGACGGACGCGAAGAACGGGTGCGACATGATCTCCAGCGAGTCGTCCGGCCCGCCGCCCAGCCGCGACGCCGGCTCCTTGGTCAGCAGGCCGGCCAGCAGCGCGCGGGCCGCGGGGGACAGCGCACGCGGGAAGCGCACCTCCTCCGACACGATCAGCGCGAACAGCACCTGCGGACGGCAGCAGGTCAGCGCGGCTCGACACAAGGTCACCGGGTCAGCAGGCCGGCCAGCAGCGTGCGGGAAGCGCACCTCCTCCGACACGATCAGCGCGAACAGCACCTGCGGACGGCAGCAGGTCAGCGCGGCTCGACACAAGGTCACCGGGTCAGCAGGCCGGCCAGCAGCGTGCGGGAAGCGCACCTCCTCCGACACGATCAGCGCGAACAGCACCTGCGGACGGCAGCAGGTCAGCGCGGCTCGACACAAGGTCACCGGGTCAGCAGGCCGGCCAGCAGCGTGCGGGAAGCGCACCTCCTCCGACACGATCAGCGCGAACAGCACCTGCGGACGGCAGCAGGTCAGCGCGGCTCGACACAAGGTCACCGGGTCAGCAGGCCGGCCAGCAGCGTGCGGGAAGCGCACCTCCTCCGACACGATCAGCGCGAACAGCACCTGCGGACGGCAGCAGGTCAGCGCGGCTCGACACAAGGTCACCGGGTCAGCAGGCCGGCCAGCAGCGTGCGGGAAGCGCACCTCCTCCGACACGATCAGCGCGAACAGCACCTGCGGACGGCAGCAGGTCAGCGCGGCTCGACACAAGGTCACCGGGTCAGCAGGCCGGCCAGCAGCGTGCGGGAAGCGCACCTCCTCCGACACGATCAGCGCGAACAGCACCTGCGGACGGCAGCAGGTCAGCGCGGCTCGACACAAGGTCACCGGGTCAGCAGGCCGGCCAGCAGCGTGCGGGAAGCGCACCTCCTCCGACACGATCAGCGCGAACAGCACCTGCGGACGGCAGCAGGTCAGCGCGGCTCGACACAAGGTCACCGGGTCAGCAGGCCGGCCAGCAGCGTGCGGGAAGCGCACCTCCTCCGACACGATCAGCGCGAACAGCACCTGCGGACGGCAGCAGGTCAGCGCGGCTCGACACAAGGTCACCGGGTCAGCAGGCCGGCCAGCAGCGTGCGGGAAGCGCACCTCCTCCGACACGATCAGCGCGAACAGCACCCGCGGACGGCAGCAGGTCAGCGCGGCTCGACACAAGGTCACCGGGTCAGCAGGCCGGCCAGCAGCGTGCGGGAAGCGCACCTCCTCCGACACGATCAGCGCGAACAGCACCTGCGGACGGCAGCAGGTCAGCGCGGCTCGACACACGGTCACCGGGTCAGCAGGCCGGCCAGCAGCGTGCGGGAAGCGCACCTCCTCCGACACGATCAGCGCGAACAGCACCCGCGGACGGCAGCAGGTCAGCGCGGCTCGACACAAGGTCACCGGGTCAGCAGGCCGGCCAGCAGCGTGCGGGAAGCGCACCTCCTCCGACACGATCAGCGCGAACAGCACCTGCGGACGGCAGCAGGTCAGCGCGGCTCGACACAAGGTCACCGGGTCAGCAGGCCGGCCAGCAGCGTGCGGGAAGCGCACCTCCTCCGACACGATCAGCGCGAACAGCACCCGCGGACGGCAGCAGGTCAGCGCGGCTCGCACAGGGCGGGGCTCACCTCGTGGTCGCGGTTGTAGAAGGGCAGGCGGCCGCACACCATCTCGTACAGCACGACGCCGGTGCCCCACCAGTCCACGGCGGGCCCGTAGTCCGCGTCCTCCAGCACCTCGGGCGCCAGGTACTCCGGCGTGCCGCAGAACGTCTTGGTGGTGCGCCCGTACGTGATGTTGACCTGCGGACCGACACTCGGTTACGATCTGCCGACTGGTGCGAGGCCGGGCACGGACGCGGCGGACGGGTCGGGGGCGCACCTTGCAGAGGCCGAAGTCGGCGATCTTGACGTGGCCGTCCTTGTCGAGCAGCAGGTTCTCGAGCTTGAGGTCGCGGTAGATGATGCCCTCGGAGTGCAGGTAGCCGAGTGCGGACACGATCTCGGCCCCGTAGAAGCGCGTGCGCTCCTCGCTGAAGGAGCGCTCGCGCGACAGATGGAAGAACAGCTCGCCGCCGTTGGCGTACTCCATCACGAAGCACACGCGGTCCGCCGTCTGGAACGAGTAGCGCAGCGCCTGCGCCCGCGCCGGGTCAGGCTCTCCGTCCCACTGTCTCACACCATCCCACCACTGGAGATACGAGTATCCTCCTCGGCCAATGTATATCACACTTATCGGGTCAATCTACACGACAAATTGAGAAAATTAAGTATCTCAGATAGTATACGTTATGTGAACTCAGCATCGACAACTATCAGTCTCATTTTTATACCCAATTGTTTTTTGGATATCATTTTTTAAAAACCCGACGTGACATTTGTATAGTTCCCACGTGTGAATACATTTTATTTTTGTGTGTAGGTTTTTCATGTGTGCGTTTGTACAATTAGGAGTATTTCCGTAACACATGTTTGTGTTTGTTATACGGCTAGTCGTCTCCAGTGGTTTAATGTTCTGAGACAAAAGTATTTAAGAATATTACTACGACAAAACAGGACTCTGTCGCGTATTAATTCATCATAATATGAAGTCTCTTCGACATCGTGGACTTAATGGGACATCCTAGACATCAAGATGATCATGTTTACATGCGATAAAATACCATTTTGTCGTGGATCTGAAAATCGTGTTAATAAGTTTAAATCGAAGTTTCTACTAACGTTCTCACCGCTTTAATTTCCGCATCCGCGTTATTGTTAAAACTCAAGATTAAAGTGCATTTTTTAATTATCTTATAGAAGGCAGTGAGTTCTTGCAAATAGCCATAAACGGCACAATTTCGCGAAACTTCAATAATAATGCGACTATGTCAGGGCAGGGTGGTTAAAACGTTTAGAAAGCACACACCTTACTATCAGCGTGTGCTTTGTCATACAACATTACGCGTGTTGGCGAGATCGTAATTAAGTGTAACCGTACGTAACGTGCTGCGGCGAGTGACGCACGAGTGGAATACCCAGTAGCAATAAATCAACAATAAGGAACTCTGTAATTGAATTTAAGATATTGTTTTTATTACTTCAATACAACATTGTTAGTGCAATTACTGAAGTTCACTTGCAGCCTCGGCATGCTTTAAGACAGCGGAAGGAAGTCAAGGAGTAAATAATAGCACTTTATGCAATCGTTATTATATAATGTATGCTTTTTCAGTCGAGTACCACGTTTAGGCCACGAAGCTTGCTGAGTACGGGACTTAAAAAGCGAATTATATAACTATTGTATTGTATATAATACTTTTTCTATGAGTACCCCAAAAACTTAAATAAATGAAACACAGCTAAAACAATTGCAAAAACACTGCGTTATTTTTTTTGAAATTCATTATAGTTTTGTGCGGAGTTGTATAATATAGGTATTATAGTTCAGTAGCATATAATATACACCATAGAGTATAGAGTGATGGTCCAATCTAAAAAGTATGCCTTTTTAGTATGATTCGCGGAGTTCTTATTCACAGATTATATATAATTCACGAGTAGAAATAGTATATTACTGCAGAGGCCGGGAAAAGTCATTTCATGGATGAGTACGGTTTTGAATAGTCTTATTATATTATAATAGAATATTATATTATTCTATCCTTCAATAGATACGAATCCACGAAATGACATTCCTGCCGAGGCATGTATACTGCTTTTCTCCAAATATGCGAGGAAGTTGACACATGTTTGTGTAACTTATTTTCGTAAAAATAACACAACCTAGAACACGACAGACAATCTTTGACAAAATGAAATTCACGTTGCCGCCTTAATTTTTTTAAGGATATTAAAGTTTAGGGTCCGAATTGTATATTTGGTTTCACATGAAATATAGTAATGAAAATAAATAAAAAGAAAACCCAGAGCAATTGTTAAAATAAATATATGCATTATTACTTTTAGTTGAATCGGCAATTCCTAAACGCACAACATTTAAAAATACATACCTCTGCTACAAAATATTTATTAGTCCCAGAAGATCATTAAGACTAAATAAACTGTATTAGATTTGGACACAATAATGATTGTTTTTTTTTCTATTATTATTGGCATTAACCATGCATTACCTAAATGCAGAAAACAATTAAAGTTTTTTTAAATCTCGGTTTTTGTACGTTACTATTGGCTGTATGGTGAATTTTCAAAGTCTTGGATGAAATTAAAAGTAAAAACCTGCACAATAATATACACTTCCCGGGCCTGTCCGGGAAGTAATGCCACTTTTTTTTAAATGATTATCGTATCAACGTATATAACAATGGACTTTGCGGTGTGTTTTTACTACATTAATGGGAACATTTCCGAGCAAGTTGGAGAAAAAATACATTACTTTTAACAAACGGTCAGCAACGACAACTACAGCTGTGTGCAATATAATAGCAGTATTTATGGGCCATAGTAAGTAGCTTTTAAAAGAAGGCAGATGCAAAAAACTGCTCCTAAATAGAATCTATGTACCCAAGGACTGTTTGTACTGGCCACCAAATCAATTCATATCTCTAAATTAGTGTAAAAAATCACAAATTTCGAAAAGTACATTCCATATAAATAACGGTGTCTTTATTTTCGAGCCACCCACCATATAAAGAAATTTGGAAGTGGAATTTGAATCAAAAATGTAGTGTGTTAAATTCGAACGACCAAAAGCTAATGCAACTCTATTCTGATAGAAAATGACTCATAATTCATTGAAAAGGAGGAGGCCTTTTAATAGGCCTTTGGGCGGCTAAAGGCTATCTTCGAACATTGCTGTCTTCGAACCTGAATGCACTTTATTGTTAACTCATACCATGATTATAACTAAAATCTTAAGTCACATTTACATCTTGATTCTGCAGATCCGGCTTCACTGCTATTATTTTGCACACTACTGTATGTTGATGAAAGGTGACTAATGTTTATCTTAACAAGAAGATGCAACTTCGTAAGCAGAGGAGAATAAAATCATAACCCACTTTTTATCTTCAGCGTAGTCGGGCAAAACGTATCCTATAACCATCCGGCATCATCAACAGGGTGGGTAATTTTATATTGGCTACTCACATAGACAGACATAAAAAAAAATATTCAGATTTTCGTCATTGGTTGTACTGTAAGAGCTACTCTGGAAGTGGAAGTACCAAGGTTTTCAACTGACGACAAGTTGTATGGAAATACCTTTTTTAATGACAATGTATCTTTTGACTGCATTGACTTCGAAGTTTGATAAGTTCACGGCTTCAAAGAACTACACAGTTGAGTATTTAATATTAATTTCAGCTTGACACCTCCACGCGTTGCTGAGAAAAAATAGTCTTGACTGACGGACAACAAAGTGATCCAATAAGGGTTCCGCTTTTTCCTTTTGAGGAGCGGAACCCTAAAGTGAGACAATGTAGAGAGGCTGACCGTGAGGAAGGGGTGCTTGGTCTTCTTGAGCACGTGGTTCTCGGTGAGTGTGTGCGTGACCTCGTCCTTCTGGATGATGAGGTGCTTCTTGAGGATCTTCATGGCGTAGAGCTTGCCGGTGCCCTTCTCGCGCGACAGCACCACCTTGCCGAACGTACCCTTGCCCAGCACCTTCACGAACTCGAACTTCTCCAACGTCTAAAAATAAATAAATCATTTAAATAAATAATACACACATTAAACAAAACAAAAGCATTGTGCAAGCAAAAAGGTCCAAGCTCAGCATACGCTGCAGCCAGGAGGCCGCAACGCCAATGTTCAGCCTGAACCTTGTTGGTGACAAACGACCATTCACACAGCGCATCTGGCTAAGACACGTCGCTTTCGGACCATTCTGTCCGTTTCCCAAGACACCCGTTGCCACTACCTTTTTCTTAATAATCCGTTTCCTGATATATTGTGTTTCCCTAAAATATACGTTTGGTTAAATATCCATTTCCCAAAAACACCGAATTCCGAAACGACCGTTCCCGTCACCACCGTTTCCTTAATAATCAGTTTCTAGTATGTCGACATCATCATTTCAGCCATAGGACGTCCAAAGGCCTCCTCAATAGATTTCCACATGGGCCTGATAAAAGCGATCCGCATCCAGCGAGTCCCCGCAACCCTATCCAGGTCGTCCGACCATCTTGCGGGCGGCCTTCCCACGCTGCGCTTGCCGGTACGTGGTCCCCACTCGAGAAAATTTCTACCCCGACGGCCATTGACCATCCTAGTATGTGTTTATCCCAAAAAATACTTTTGGTTTCATGTCCGTTTCCCAAAACACCCGATCCCAAAACATCAGCACCTGTCACACATTGTAAGTCTTTGAACGGTTATTAAGATAAAACAGGATTTCCTTTACGGGGTGTCATAAGAAACGGATCTTTTGGCATATGGATGCAATGAGAAATGGGTATTTTGGCATACAGATGTTACGAGAAACGAGTTTTTTGGAGTATGGTCATTTAAAGAAACTGTTATTTTGGAACGGGTGTTTTGGGAAAGGGTGTCTTGGGAAACGGATAGCATGTCACTAAACCAACACGTCATGCACGTCTGCACGCAAACAAACCGCCTTTTTTTATATGTACCGTGTTTTTTTTGTATTCATAAATTTAAATAGGCGCTAGTAGCTGTCAATACGCGCAATTTCTCCTATGGGGAGACATTTCGGAAACGAACAAGAATGTGCCGTTCCCTACATTTTGGTTGAGTTACTGCTAACAAAATGGTAAAAGTTGTTCGTACTGACGAGTACTACCACCTGTTAAACTTAAAAGAATAATAAAAAAACCGGCCAAGAGAATGTCGGACCATGCTCAGTGTGGGGTTCCGCAGCCGTTCATACAAAAAAAAAGCTACAGATGAAAAAATACGATATGAAAAAGAGCACTAGCAAAAGAGCGTATTTCCACGGCACTTAAGCCCTTTTGCTGAGAAGCGCAGTTTTTCGGCAATAACTGAAAAACGGTACATCGGATCATGTTGAAAACAATTTTTGTTGATAGTATTTATTAGGCTTCATCTTAGTATTCCTTTTTTCATATTTTTTGGACTTACGGTTTAGAAAATAGAGGGGGGGAGGGGGACACAATTAATGCAACTGTTGGAGCGATTATTTCCGAAAATATTCACTATATCATTTTTTTTTATAAACATCAAAATGTTTCTAAAAGATCTGTCGAAATATGTGCCACACATTTATATTTGCTAAATGATGTTTTTTCAGTTTCGGTTACATGTGGTGTCCCCCCTAGAAATATATTTTTTTATTATTTAACTATCAAACTAAGTAGCGGCTTATACAAGACACCTACACCAAATTTCATTAATATACATCATGTAGTTTGAGTAAAATGCCTGTGACATACAGACGGACGGACATGACAAACTATAAGATTCGTTTTTGCCATTTTGGCTACGGAACCCTAAAAACACGGTATATAAAAAATTCCCAGGGATTGACAGATTTACAGCCTGCAGCATACAAATTGGCACGATTAATAATTACTATCAGTAAGTTGTAAATATTAATAAATAGGGTTCGGCGACGCGGCAGACCACGACGGAGACAGACGCATTCCAAATGGAATTTTCAGTTATTTTATTGCTCTGGATAGTTGGAAAATGAGAGGAAGGCCTTTGCCCAATATTAAGACTAGATCAGGCTGATATAATAAATAATTTAATACAATAATGTTAGTTAAACTAAATTAACACTAAGAAAATACGATTTTCATCCCAGTAATTAGTTCCGAGTAAGTTTGTCTCAGGTGAGCTGAACTGCACGTGGGCTGCGACTAGGGCTGCCGGACACAGTCATGCTTTTTAGTTGCGTTTTCGGCCAAATCAGACGGTGGCCGGCTCCCCGACTTTTGTTAGGCTTTTTAAGTTTGAAATAAGATTTAAGAAGATTTTATGGTAAATGATAAAAAACGCCTTGTTTTACTTTTAAAAACAAATAACAACTTTGCAGCCTTGCATAACAAATATTAAACACGCTCTATTTTTTCAAGTTTGTAGTACTTTTCCAGCGCCTAGTCAGGCGAGTAGATCAATGCAATAATAAATAAAATGCTGTCAACAAAGTATTTCGTTATAAATATATTTTTTAATAGAAACTTATTGTGACAAGTTTTGAGAAAACAAGTTTGTTATGGCGATGTCCGACTGGCTCGGGCAAATATTTGGATGTTTGCGGCGCGGCTGAGTCAGCGCGGTTTTCCTGCTGCCCGCGTCACTGCCGCCGCCGCCACTCGCCACTCGCAACAACGCGACCCATCTTACCGTTATTTGTCACTATATTTTATACTGTTGTGAAACACAAACTTTATTCGTTATCATACGACACACATCGCCAAAAAAACCCAGATACAGTTATCATATCTATCCTATCCTATCCTATCCTATTCCTATCTATATTATAAACGTGAAAGTATCTATGTACGTTCCACTTAATCTCAAAAACTACTGGACGATTTTTTATGAAACTTTCCAGTTATGTACCTTATATATCAGAATAGGACCTAGGCTATAATTTATGTCAAAATTCAAAGAGGGGGTGAAACTTTGTAAGCTATAAATTGCATCTCTACGCGGGCGAAGTCGCGGGCAACAGCTAGTGTACCGATAAAACATACAAATTGACAATTAGAGGCGGAATACTTACAATCTACATGTTGTCTTAAGCTTAAAGAGTGATATCTTAAATACGAACTTTTTAAGTGAGAAGTTCTCCTTTGTTATCGGTCAAGCGTTGATGGTTTAAACGGCGAATAACATCAAGCGTTTTATTAAATAATAGATTTTTACTGCAACCAAATCAGCAAGAAAGTGTCAAGGCACTTCTCCCCGGACATAAACTACGGCGCGCACACGTGTCCAATACAATGCTATGTTTACCTGCACCATACACTGTACAGTTCTATCATTCCCCGAAATTTAAACTCTCGTCTGAATCCGTCCGTTTCACCTTTCGGCATTTTTAACCGACTTCCAAAAAAAGGAGGAGGTTCTCAATTCGACGGTTTTTTTTTTAATGGATGTTCACCGATTACTCGAAGACTATTTGACCGATGTCAAATTTTTTTTTTGTTTTATAGAAGGTAGTTTCAAGTTGGTCCCATTTAATTTTGGTGAAGATCTGATGATGGAATCCATGAGGAATTGAAGGAACTCCTCAAATATTGTAGGCATACATATGGCGATCTTGGTATTATAAGAAACATAATAAGCATTTGCATTCAGAAAGCGTAAATTGGTGAAGTGGAACTGATGCAGAAGACCACAGAATGCCATCGGAACTCCTCAATGATAAATGATTTACGGGTGGCGACAAAATATCTTGATTAATTTAGCTAAGCAACTTCATAATCACAAATTTAAATGTTCCTGATGAGAATGGTACCATCGAATTGATTTGATGATGGAGCCGGAAGGTAGGCACCAGATCTATGTAAGAAAATAATGTATCCTAGCCGTGTTTGGGCTTGTTCGAATCGTCACGAGATACACTTTTAAGTAACGATTAACTAAAAAGTGTAAAATAAATAAACTTTTTAACAAAAACATAAAACCGACTCCAAAAAAAACTAAAAAGTAAAAAAATAACGCCATAAGTTTCTTCAAATTACTTACAAGTAACCGTTTGTATACTCAATCTATACAGTATATACAATTAATGTTATTTTGGAGTCGGTGCCATCGTGTCACAACTTACTAAAATCGTCAATTTTCAATATTTTACGCATTCTTTATATGGCACCGACGCAAAAATAACATTAATTGTATATACTGTATAGATTGAGTATACAAACGGTTACTTGTAAGTAATTTGAAGAAACTGAATTATGGCGTTATTTTTTTATATTTTAGTTTTTTTGGAGTCGGTTTTATGTTTTTGTTAAAAAGTTTAGTCATAATTGTATTATATTTTTGATTAAACGCAAGGTTATAGACAACAGGCAAATGTATATGGAACTGTTTAAAAAAGTAACGATTTATTGAATTAATATGTTTTTTGTTAATTTTATTAAAAACTAGCTTCTGCCCGCGACTTCGTCCGCCATAAAATCGTTTATAGCGGATAAGGGTATTTTTCCGGGATAAAAGTAGCCTATGTCCTTCCCCGGGACTCAAACTATCTCCATACCAAATTTCATCCAAATCGGCTCAGCGGTTTAAGCGTGAAGAGGTAACAGACAAACACACTTTCGCATTTATAATATTAGTATGGATTAAACTAAACAAGAATTAAGTTGTGTTTATTTAAATAAATAACTAACTTCCAAATTAAATAATATAACTAAATGTAAAACAAATAAAATAACATTTCAACTTGATACCTCCATGCGTTTCTGAAAAAAGGGGTTTGACAGACAGACAGACAGACAGACGGACGGACGGACGGACGAACAACAAAGTGACCCTATAATGGTTCCATTTTTTCCATGAAGTAGGCAATTTAAGTGTGCATGCGTGAGTCGGCTGCGCGGTGAAGGTCGCCGGCGGTCATGCGCCAACTTGAACCAAAACAAAGTAATTTCCTTAATCATGACATTTATTACTGCGCCCGACGCATTAAATGTGCATGTAAACCAAATGCGCTAACACCGCGAATCAACAAGTGCGCGATTTTGTCCTCTATAGGTACATTAGATACACAATCAACCAGTAAAAAAACATAGAAGTAATTTCCTAAACAATTCGTAACAATATCTGTTCATGTAATTGGATTTTATGTATACGTACTATTATAAAGTTGTAAATATTTTCAAAAAATTGATTGTCACGGACTACTTGGGGGTCGCTAAAACGAAAAATATTTTTTTAGGATTTTTTGTATGTTTGTATGCGTCGTTGTGGCTTCATCACGCAAAATCGGCTAAACAGATTTCAAAATTTTTTATACACGGGTGGGTAGCTGGGTATCTCCAGATGGTTATAGGATACGTTTCACTCGACTATGCTGACAAAAAAGAAGGGTTATGATTTTTTCTCCTCCGCGAACGAAGGTGCGGGTACCTTCTAGTTTCTATTCGCGACTATCACTTACTTAATTAATAGCAACAAGCGTGTATTATTTAATTTACGTTCCAAAGATTCACGCTTTTTAAATTTTTTCCGCAATGCCTCGATATGTGATGTATAACCGAAACTTTACAATATACCTACCTAGGTCTACAAGGAAAAACTGTACGAGGAAGATTAGACGCGGTTATCGCAGTCGTCGGGAATACCAAATAGGGCTTTGGTTCGGAGGACCATGGGGCCGGTGCCGAGGGCAGAGACCTGGTTATGTAGTTTAAAAAATATGCTATTATATTATACAGGAAACCGCTCTAACATGGATACACTCCACCTATTGGGTGTGACGATTTCGTAGTTGCCACCATTGCATCTGCAACTAAAAAAGTCCTCAATAATATCTGACCCAACATTATTTCATGCTATGCTTACCTTGGTGTCCAAATTTACCGTTTGCTTTTTGTTTAACACAATGTGAAGGACATTATCCATACTAATATTATAAATGCGAACGTGAGTCTGTTACCTCTTCACGCTTAAACCGCTGAACTAATTTGGATGAAATTTGGTATGGAGATAGTCTGAAGTCCCAGGGAAGGACATAGGCTACTTTTTATCCCGGAAAAATACTTTTATCCTGGATAAACGAATTTAAGCGGGCAGAAGCTAGTTTTTAATAAAGTCCATGTTAGTTGTGCATATTTTTGAGCTTTTTTTATGCAGTTCGATATGTGTGACTGCAAGTAATTTTTGTCCATTAGGGGAAAGCTATACGCGGGCAGGGCGGGAAGGGAGCGAGACGCTCGGGCACTCACGATGCGGCGCGGGTCTTTGAAGCTGGTGCCGAGCTGCGCGATGTCGCGGTCGTCGCCGTCGGGCAGCGAGGGGCCCGCGCTGGCCTCGCCGCCCGCGCTCAGCTGCGACGACACGTAGCGGATGGCCGCCACCCACTCCTCGCTGCAACAAATAACGCAGCCATTCACATTTGTGCCGCGGTCTTGCACTCTGGATCAGCCCCAGATCTACGATTTTATCGAACTGGGGCAAAACCTCCCTTCAGTGTTTGAGGACTGAAAACTGTTAAACTGTCAATGAGTAGCGTTTTTTGTGACTATAACTTATAAGAAATTGCGGCCAGGGGCAAATTCCCCGGTTTGCCCCCCCAGTCCGGGGCTGATTTGGATCATGGTGTTGTGACGTTTCTACTTGACTGGCCCTCATTTCACAATGCATGCAAATACGACAACAGTGAAGACTATATAAATAATATGGAACAGAAATCCTCCATACTGTCAGTGTTGTGCTTTGAATTGTACAAACTGATTGACTTTTATTCCATTTCCATTTTATTGTCCGTATAACTAACTCACATGAAGCCTATCTACTTACCACTATCCACATATAGAATTACCTTCCAAAATAACCTCTTGCCCTAAAATATATATATTGGATCTTTTAAGTTCAGAGTTCATAGACATTTTTCCTGGTAAAAATGCTTCATATTAGACTGATCATCACTTTACACCAGGTCAGATTCAGATCAAAAGCTCAACCTATGAAAACCCCAGCTCCACTTGCCAAAAAAAGACCATAGCTAGTGATACTTTGTGACATGAAAAAGTAGAGCGACATTTAATATATTTTAACCCGATGGAAAAAGGAAGCGAAAAATGTATGATATCATGTTTATTGTCATTGTGAGTGTTGTTGTTTAGATGTTGGTATAATATTGCAGTTCCCTTTGTAGGATTTCATGGTGGATTGTTTAATTTGTAGTATGTAAGAACTATGTAACCCAAGAAAGCATAGAATAAATGAAATGGAAAATGCAGCAAGCCCATAGAAATTGTCTTTTATGGATGATGCCACTTCACATTTACTAAAATTATAAATGCGAAAGTGTGTCTGTCTGTCTGTCTGTTACCTATTCACGCTTAAACCACTGAACCAATTTGGATGAAATTTGGTATGGAGATAGTTTTAGTCCCGGGAAGAAATTAGGCTACTTTTTATCACGGAAAAATACTCTTATCAGCAATAAACAAATTTAAGGTGGACGTGTTGCGGGGAGAAGTTAGTAATAAAATAATTTAAAATACATTATTTTATAGTATCTTAAGTACAACCATTTGTTAGGGGACAGGCGGCGGACGGCACAGCTAAGACACATTATAATAGATCACAATAGCTGAATTCACCTACCATTTTACTCAGGGCTTAACACTAACTCAGCGTAAAATGCTACGGCTTAGATTTTCAATGCAGAATTTTCCTAGCTTCTTTGTCCCAACAGAACACAATTTAATCATTAAAGTCTTGCATGTAACTTGGACCAAAGTAATACAATAAAGTAATCATGAAAACTCATACTCTGGAAAAGTATCTCTAAAATAGCCTCCCAAACACTGCAGGATCAAAGTCCAATGTGTGAACTTGTGCTTAACACAACATCACAGCTCTGCTATACATGTGTCAGCCAATAAAGCTACTAAACAACTTTAAACCAATATAAGGTGTTTCTTTTCTCCCTTAGTTTTTGACCTAAAATGTGAGTGTTAAGCAAGACATAATAATGTTTTAGAATGCTCCAAATGTCTATGAAATGCAACTTTCCATGCTGACAGATATGGTGTGGTTACATCGTATCGCCGCGTGCCGTTATCACAGGAGATGAAGCAACAACAATAACATACTTGTAGAAGCCACTGTCATTGGCATAAGTTTTATCAAAACAGTAACAACTGACAACAAACTGAATAACAATTTGTTTACTTATTATATGTGTCTCGAAAACAACTTTGTTTAAATAGGTACAGTCATTATGACTCCATTGAGATTAGTAACATAATAGTATATGTCATTGGATTCTTAGTGTATTGCAGCTAAGCTGGCAACTGGCACATGCAAGTGCATGGCTTGGGGAAGGTAGATGGGAGAGACACGCACCGTTCCTTCTCGGTGTCGACGGAGAAGTTGCGCTCGATGACCGTGGTCCACTGCAGGCCGCGGATGGTGAAGGTGTAGGGGCGCGGCTTGTCGGTGGCCATGATCTGGCAGTCGCGCACCGTGAACTTGTTGAGTGGGTCGCGGTAGTGACGCCGCTCGGGCTGCGCCTTGAAGCCCACCAGGTCGCCGTTGTCGAACAGCACGAAGTAGCGGTCGCGCCAGTTGCGGATGTGCTCGCCGCGCTTCTGCAGCCAGCCCTCCTTCACGATGCCAGCCGGCTCCTCGCCACCGCCCGGCGCCGCTTCCGCCATGCCGCCGGAGCCCGAGCCCTGTTTGATAACAGACGCCCGTCCGCCGCCGAGCGAGCCCGACACCACGTTTCGCCGTCGTCGTTCGTCACGCGCTCACGTCGCGACTCGCCCGGGTCTTTCACCTGGACTGGTTAGACGCGCGAACTACGCGACTGAACATTTTCCCGTTTCAGAAAACAATAATGCACCGATTTCGACTTATTTCTTGTCACGGAAAACGACACGCACGTAAGCGACGTAGCCTCGCAGATTATTATGCGGAAAAAAGACATAGCAACGTCTGGAACACGATAACAAGCGCTTTGATGCGCTCAGTTCAACGAGTAAGAAAGAGAGAACCGATTAGTTTACTGACATTGACACTGACTTTTTAATGTGGTTGGACCGCAACCTATTTTGACAAATTAGTACCATATGTCTGCCACTAGGCGCAAAAATGGCGTTGTAATTTTTTTTTAATACGTTCCGTTATTCATTTTTTTGCTTCACGATGCTTGAAATAAATTCGGTTTAAAACTAATAAAAAACTACAGTTATGTAGTTGGTTTATGGTGCAAATTGGAAGCAGTTTAAAATAAAGGGTTCGCAAAATAGACTCTATCTAGCATATACAAGTTTACTTTGAAGAATACCAAGGATGTTTTTTATAAAATAACTCGGAATCGCCCTAATCGTGTTATACTTAATTATAATATATATCACTTGAATATTACATGGTCTTGATATAATATTAAAAAAACTCGCATTTCTCCTATAATTCTCAGTAAAACTAAATACTCCAAGTCCTCAACTCAGTTTTTTTTTTTTAAATGTTTTTCATCCATCTATGTAAGTGTTGCCAGTTATTAATTCAAAATTGTGTAAGTTCATGGTTCTACTTTTGTAGAACGAAACGAGGTCAAGGTCGCGTTACATGTCCAATTCGATATCATAATGCCATGGGATTGGAATACAGAAAAAAACATCACTGGTTGCAACCCCTATATAAACTTTGTTCCCCTATTCTGCTTTGATTTCATTAATATTTCAAAACATGAGCGTGAAGGGCGCCTCGCGCGTCATGTGGATGTGGCCTACGCGCCTGAATTAGGTCACGGGTTCCTTTCTCTACCTTGGCCATATCAATGTTAGTTTCGTAGATACCGAAGTAACCATACTTCGGTATCTACGAAACGAACTGGCATATGTGTCAACCCTATAAAGTACAACGGCATACCCTTACTAGTTTGATAAATACTCGTCTCTCCTTTTAATTGTTAAATGAAAAACGTAACACTCTATATGTGTTACGTTTTTCATTAACAATGATATGACGCTCGAATGCTTGAATGCACTACTGCCTTTTCCCCGAGGTTGATTTCTGATACAATTTACGTGAAAATAAAAGTGAGTATAAAGATATACCTACATAATTTAATTATTCTTAGGTATGCTATAATTCCTCAAATATCAACCAGACAAATTAGAGCGTTGGTTAGATTGAGTATAGGTATGTGGCCTTTGATTTAATATTCAATTGAACTAAGTATTGCATTTTGTCCGAGATAAAAAGTAGGTAGCATAGCTACAAACACATTTTTGTTAGTTTCACATTTATGTATAATCTACGTATGACCTACTTGATCTGAGACACTTAAAGTGTAGGTAAAGATGTTTGGTAGGTAGGTATGTGATCAATTTTATTTTTTACGAGGAAAAATAATAGATCGACAGCCTATACTTTATCTGTGTCCTCCGTCTGTAGGTAATCGAATTCGGACAAAAATAATATTTTCGGATGCGGAAAACTCGATAGCAATTACATAACAACATGTGTCAAAATTCATTAAAACACTACTTTACGGCGTCAGTAATTATATATTTTTTGAGAGTTGGTATTGTGTCGGTATAAGTTGAAAAGAAAGAGTATTGTTCGGCACAGTCGAGCCGGAAGGACTTGGCCATGGCGGTGCAAGGCGCAGGGCGCAGAGCAGGAGGCTGCGGAGCGCCGTTACGTAACCGCTGCAAGCATGGGAGCCCTCCACAGTGACTCTTGAACTTTGCGAGGGCGCGGGGAGGCAGGGGTGCGGAGGCGCGGGGTCTGCGCGCGGCGCCGATCGATGGTCGGGGCGCGGGGGCGGGGCGCCCGCCCAGCGCCGCCCAGTGCCCCGCAGCGAGCGCCCCGAGCGCACGGCACCGCGAGGTTCGATCGGACGCCGCCTCCCATGTGTTGCGATGAAGGTATAGAGCCCCCTTGTCCGTAGCGCGGTAGCGGTATGCCTTAGCTGTAGGTAGCGGCGATGACTTAGGAGAGTCGGCCCGGTACGTGTCCTAGCTGTTGCGTGTTGTCGGGCCGCTCATCCCCATCACCGCCACCGCTCCTCGCCAGCCATTACCCGGCGCCGATCGCCCGCGACTCCCGAACCCGCTGCGCCACCGACCACACTCCGACCGGAATCATCCATTGTACCTTCATATTTGCCGATCGATGTTTATCAAGTTATACATCTGACGTCTTAATCTAGTGACCTTCTCTTTCTATTGCTCTCGGGTGAATGTAAATCGAAGTCGGGGGATGTCTCGCGTGATTCCGAGCTTTCTTATATGTTTCGGCCGAGTTAGTTGAAGCTCATTCGAGAGGGGATGCTGCATTATTTGCATTAAACCACATCTTAGCTATAGAATATTCAGCCATTTTCACTTCCTTGCCCGACGCCTGCAACTGTCATAATCATTTTACTGTTGGCTTATTGTGTGTAATGCATGATTTATTCGGTTAATTCATTCACGGCACCAAACAATAAGTTGTGTCTATCTAATTGGATGTGTAGTGTAAACGAGTTGGCGAGCGGGCGCCGCTCGGCGCTCCCGGGGGACGTCACGCACTAACACCGCGATCGATTACATTTTCTTTCACCATCTCTTTTAAACTCTTTTACTTTAGCATCGCAGGGTTTTCTTAAATATATTTCTTTTGTTTCAGCAACGCAGAGACCTGTTTATAAGCACGTATAATGCTAAAACTACCCAAAGGCCTTAAAAAGAAGAAAAAGGGAAAAAAGTCGAAACGCAAAGGAGAGGACGAATTATTTACCGAGGAGGAGCTCGAGAAGTACAGAAAGGAGCACCAGCAACCGGCCGAGTCCGGCGAGCCATCCGCCAAGGAGAATGAAGAATGGTCTAAGTTCAAGGACTTGACCACCGGGGTCGACAGCGTCTTGCGCAAGACCCAGGGCGACCTCGACCGCATCAAGTCGACTTCGTTCTTCCAGCGCATCCCCGCGGGTGTGAAAGAACTCGCGCCCGAGCCGCCGCCCGAGCCGCACAGGCAGGTGGTCACCGTCACCGCCGCCGACTTCCCGCAGCTCGCCGCCGCCGAGGAGCCTGACGACGAGCGCAGCGACCTCGGCCTCACCGAGGACGAGTCCGAGGACGAGCAGGACGACATCTTCGACACCTCGTACGTCGAGGCCGTCGAGCGCGGCGAGGTCAAGCTCGCGGTCGTCCCCGACTCGCCCGACGACGCACAGGACGACGACCTCTTCGACACCTCGCATCTCGACGCGTTAATCAAGGGGAAGGACCCCAAGGCTCCTTCGGGCAAGAAGGGTTTAGATATAGGAATCGCCGTCTCCGTGCTCACAGGTCGGATAGACAACGTCACTGTCACCACCAAGAGGTCGCACAAGCGGGCCATCCCCGGGGACTTGTTGTTGGAGAGCGACGCGGAGCCCGCCGCGGCCGCCCCCGCCGCTCCCGAGCCTCAGGAGCGCAGCATCCTCGACACCGATGCGGACATACCCATCACTACTCCGATAGACCTCAGTGTTTCTCTCCATACTTCTTTGATTCAACAGAATAAAGCTAATCAAGGAGATCCTTTTGAGACTGAGGTTATTCCTGAAGTTCCACAAGTAGAAGAAGAGGACGACGAATTTACCCAACTAGCAGCGGAGTCTTTAGAAGTCAGTGCGGAAGTGACGAAATTTGAACAGAAAGAAATTACCATCGCACCCGTGATCCAGGAGTCTTGGTCTGTTTTTGAAGCCGACAAGAACTCCGCCGTATTCGCGGAAGGCATCGCGGAAGACCAGGTCGACGTCGTCGACCCGTACCTCGACCAGGACGATCCCTTCGATACTAGCTTCGCCGACGCGGTAGTGCCTACGAGTGTGACTCCGTTCAAAAAGGAAGCTGTTATATTAGAGGACGACGACGATTTCGATCCTCGTGCTGAAGAAAACAGAGCAAGGTTAAATAACAGACGGAAATCTTCTGTTCGCATTCATCTAACGGACCCCTCCGGTGTCCGCGAGTCCATCACTTCGGACGACCTCGGCGACAAGGAGCTCGTGCATCGTGATCTGCTGGGCGGCAGCAGCACAGACTTGACACAGCTCGGTGACTCTCCTCTAGATCCTGTGGATATTAATGAGGATGAAATAGACCCATTCGATACTACTATCGTAGATAAAATTGTCGCTCCCGGGAGAGTTGAGCTAAAATTGTTGGAGCAGGAACTGATAGGAGCTAAAGCGACGCCCGTGTACCGCGTACCTAGTGACCCCGACTTCGACCCGCGCGCCGACGAGCCCGCGCCGCTGTCGGCCGAGCGGCGCGCCTCCCGCCCCGAGAACCTAGTCTACAGCAAGAGCGTCGTGTTCGACGTCGACCCCGCGCTCCAGCCCGAGAAGCCCAAGATCGTCAAGCCGCTCACGCCCTACTACACGCGTGAGCTCTCCATCACAGAGGACATCGGCGAGGAGGGCGAGGCGGCCGACTCTGTCCCCGAGACCCTCACAAGGACTCGCTCGGACGAGGATTTGGCACCCAAATTTAACTACCCCACGAAGAGGCGGCACTCGGAACTCCCTCAGTCGAGTCAGAGCAGGGCGAAGCACAGCAGTCTTCTTGAAAGTGGACACGGCGAGATACCGGTAAAGGTACTGACGCCGTGCGCACCGAAGCCTCTGACAGCTGCGCAGCCAACTGAAATCGATCCTTTCGACACTTCGTTCGCCGGGGAACTCGCTCCGACTAAAACAGAGTTAAAGTTGCTCGCAAAGGAATTCTCCTGCGACGACAATAACGAACCCGAGGGACCAAAAGACTTGTTGGATCCTTCGGACGATATATTCCAGATCAAAGCGCTAACGCCCGAGCCCTCGGACGCGTCGCGCCTGCCGCAAGAAGAATCGGATCCTTTCGATACTTCCTTCGCTGGCGACCTTCAGCCGGGCAGGACAGAGTTGAAACTCCTCGAGTCTGAATTTTTACATTGAGACGAGTACGGCTCGAATAAAAAGCGAGATGGCGTTTAATCCCTTCCTGAGCATGGGCGAGCCGGTGGCGCCAGTGACTACCGAGGCGCTAAACCCATTCATGATGACGGACGAGGCGCCTGCGGAGTACTCCGGTGACAACCCGTTCGCCGCCAGCAACCCCTTCTCAGACTTCGGGTACGAACCGCCCGTCGGCGACACCGTGCCCGCGGACATCTTCGGAGCCGAGCCCGCCGGCGGCAGTGCTCGCCACTTCGAGGACTTTACCGCTGCACCGCCGGCCGTAGACCTGTTCGGTGCGTCGCCGGAGCCCGAGCGGCTCGTCAAGCCCACCGAGCTCGAGCTCGTATCCACCACGACAGACTTCTGCTTCGGCGAGGACGCGGCCGACGCGGCGCCCCCGCCGCGGCCGCTGCCCCCGGAGACGCAGAATCTGATCCTGACCGTGACCGGCCAGATGGAGTTCACGAGCTCGCACCTGCTGGACCGCATCCCGCCGACACGCACACCTAGCCCAGTCTCGGTGCGCGACATCCACTCGCCCAGCCCCACGCCGGAGCTCGAGGCGGAGCCGCTGCCGCTGGATGAGCCCGCGCCGGCGCCCGCGCCCGCCGCCGCGGCGCCCGACAGCTTCGACATCAACCGCAACAAGCCGACGCGGCCGCCGCCGGCGCGCCCGCCGCCCGCCGCGCGCGCGCCGCCGCCGAGGCCCGCGCCGCCGCCCGTGCCGCAGCCTCCCGTTCAGCAGACGCAGCCCGCGGATGATATCAATCTTTTCGCCGCTCCGGTTCCCGTGACCGTCAAACCGACGAAGGAAGCTATTTTGAGCCTGTATTCGGCTCCTAAACAGGAGGAAAAGCAGATAGATTTCTTGAGTGACGATTTAGTCGACGACATACCGCCCGCAGTCAGTACCGAGGCACCGAATGCAGCGGTCACGGCGGCGCCGATGCCTGTGGAGCCCGTTGAGCCGGCCCCTCCGCCGGTCGGAGCGCGCGAGCCGCCGCCGCTTCCCGCGCCGCCGGCGGCGGAAGTGGCACCCATGGATTGCTCGGAGCCGCCGCCCGACGATACGCCGCGAGCGGCTGAGACGTCGCCCTTCGCTGACGTCATCGACGATAACTTCCCGGCGACGGAGCTGAGGGACGAGGAGATGAACCCCTTCGAGACCGGCGCCGGCGCGTTCACGGATTCCACGTCGCCATTCGCCGGCACCGACATCTTTGGAGTGCAGCAGCAACAGGAGGCGTTCCCCGACGACACTTTTGGAACGGTGGATAACGGCGGCTTTGGACCACCCGCAAACTCGGGGTTCGAGGCTTCGACGAACAACATCTTCGGCGACGCGGCGACCGACGCGTTCGCGGACACCGAAGCGAGCAGCTTCGGCATGGAGCAGGGCGGTGCGTTCGACGCCCCGGCGGCGGCGGCCGCGGCGGACTGGGGCGCGGCGCCCGAGGCCATGACGCAGGACGCCTTCCCAGACTCGCAGGACGCCTTCGATGCCTTCTCCGCCAAATTTGACAACACCGCTGCCAAGCATCTTAACTCAGGTAACTATTTGAAACTAGTTTTTAGGAATGAATTATTTAGCTTCGATACCGAAAAACATCATAAATTTATATTAAATGATTTTTGTTCTCTTCTGCTGTCACAAATATGTCAGTGTTTATATTTTACTGACCACACGTGGTCAGCATTGTTGGGAACTCTTGGGATGCAGTGGTTATTTGTGCGTCCGAAGCTCAGACCCAAGAATCCTATAGACTTGACATCAGCGTACACCCGTAACCCGTCAGAGACGGACATATAACTGTTATGCAGCTAAATTAAGAACACTTTTAAAAATGGCTGATAGCTTACCTACCATTAATTACCGGTCGGAACCTGTAATTGGCTTTCTGATACTTATTTTATGCCACCAATTTACTTTTAGCTGTTGGTTCTCCGAATAAATAAAATAAAATAAAAATAAAATAAAGAACCTACGTCATTTCGTCGGATAATTTTACAAATAATGTTTTCTTTATTTGTTTGCCACCAACTCGGTGTGGCAGCGGTGGAAAAGTGAAACTATGACAAATGCAAAAAATAATATATTCCTTTCTGTCACTCTTATTATAATTTGTATACGACCATCTCGTTCGGTAGTGGTATTATTATTTGCTTGTCCAAGTCTAGGATTCTTGGTCTGAGATCCGAAGGTTTAAGTATAGCTCAAAATTGGTAGGTACATCAGGAATTTGCTATTAAATATTACTAAGACTAATTTGATCTTCTTCTTGAATTGGATTAATGGGATCATCATTGTCAAAACATTGCAACTAGAATAAGACAAACCCTATGTGTTTTTAAAACTGCGACATAATGTCGATCAGTCAGACTATTTTGCTAACTAATAGAATCTGTACGAATTCATCGAAACAAGTCGGTAACAAATAAGGCGGTCATAAATAGTTTAAACAAAAACAGTAAAAAAATCTTGGAGATTTTTTGGTTTACAGAGTTTTAATACTTTTTATTCAAAATTAAAAATGTAATATAAATTTACAAAGCTATATACCTAATTGGTACCTAGTATATGAAGCCCGTACTGTGACACACTTCGCACAAATATTCGAACATTTTAGATATTCGAATAGTTAACCTAATTTTGAAAAAGCCAGAAAATTACTGGTTTTATTTATTTTGCTCAGTCATGTTAATAATTATTCTTAATGGTGAAATAACAAAATTAGATCACTAGACAATCAAACGTTAATTTATCACCAGATCTGAACGAACATCGAATACTAAATAGCTGATGCGGCTGCAATCGTTTATCGCCCAAATGTGGGATTACTCTCACGACTAAGACAGGCAAGACTAAGACGAATATAGCCCAGTGCCTCTCAACGAACGTTAAGCTAAGCTTAACGCGTTTCTAAGTACTCACGGGCGTTATGTGCTTCTACGTACCTACATACAGGCACACTAAACTAGTGTTTAGACTCGATAACACTATAGCGCCCGCGCGCGACATCTCCCTCATACACCGCCTAGCACACTGACGTGACGACGACGGTCACAGCAAACATGCTGCCGTTTAAGGGTCCCCGGTAAGCTCGGTTCTCCATACAAACGTAGTTACGCTCTCGTTTTCAAACGACTAGCTAGTTTGCTCTGAAACTATGTACTTAGAATAATTTTATGTATATGTAGGCCTGTAATTAGTTTATGTAGCTTCAGATACAATAGTAAAAAAAATACAGCGAATTTAAGTTTTACATACTTACAAAACTTGTTTTTACTGTATTTCGTTTGTTTTATAAACTGCAGGCATATAAACTAGTTTCAGGCCTAGATATACCTCATGTCATTGTATATGCAAAGTTTCGTTACAGTCCAAAACGTAGTTTTAAAATAAGAACGAAACTTCGTTTGTATGGGAAGGTGAAATTCGGCCGAGCTTACTGGGGACTCTTAAGTTAGAAAAATTACATGTCATTTTCATGTGCATCGTAATCAAGAAGACTCATCATTCATCATAATGTATTAATTCATACTATTTATCATAATTTATTAATTTATGTCTTTCATATTTATTTATAAAAATATTCGAATACCACACAGCAATATTTGAATATCGAAATGAGTCGAATATTCGAACTATACAGGGTGTATGGCAGAGCGTCTGCCAAAAGACTAGGGTAGGTAGGTAGGGTAACTTGCAACACATTTTGGGCCAATTAACACTTGTCCTGCCCACGGTGTTTTTTAACTATTTTTTTTAAGTTAATTTCGGCATTTGCCAAAAATCTGCCATACACCCTGTATAATCGAATATCAGAGTAGGGTACATGCATGATTTTTTTATCGCTTTTCTCAACTAAATATGAAAATACCGTAAAAACTATTTCAATATGTGAAATTAAAATTAAAATCGGTCAAGAAATACGCATGATATAGGCATTTTAAACTGCTAATTAGACAGAGAGGTATGGTAGGTAAGGTATGTACTGTTACGTCATCGACTCATCGTGCACTCCGGCCATATAAACTCTATCTCTAAAAAAATATTTTTGTCTACTGTTTGTAACATGAATGAGCTAAAAATCAAAATTCATACATATTCCCTATTGCAAGCCCTATAATTAAGTGTTGGTGTGCGTAGGCGCGTGGGGTGACGATGGCGGCGGGGCCGAGGCGCCGGGCGGGTTCGAGGCGGAGGCGTTCGACCCGTTCCTCAGCATGAGCGCGCCGCCGCCCGCGCCCGCCGCCACGCCGCGCCTGCAGTCGCAGGGCTCGCACGACTCCGGCGACGACACCTTCTCCTTGTTCATCAGGTAAATCCAGACATAGGCACACACGTGTACATTAGGGTACACGCGTGCAACCTCTGGCGATCAGATGATAACAAACTTCCGATACTTGGATCTTTTCTGAACATACGGCGCACTGTATCAGTACCTACGCTCGTATGGTAAATACCTACCTAAATATGTTCCTTTTCGCGGTCCAGGTATCTAAGTCTGCCTGATTGATTCACAGACTAAGTACCATACCTTCATCCTATGAAACAACGGTTAAAGAGGTTGTTGGGTTTAAATAATGTGTATGTTCGATTGTTCATAAAATAACCACCAGGCTATTCGCAATACTCTGAAATCCGACCTCTGGATATGAGCTAATTTTATTTTGAGTCGGATAGGATACTATCATGAATGTCACTCGCGTCCATGTTGAACATCTTTGTGGTCTAACGTGGACGTGAGAGTGAGTGTTGTCGTGTGGCAGGCCAAAGGAGAGCGAGGAGGCGGGGCCGGGCGCGGCTGTGCCGGCGCTGGCGCCGCCGCCGCGCCCGCAGGCGCTGCCCGAGTCGCCGCGCGCCAACCCCTTCGACAAGAGCCAAGCGCCACCGCCCATTCAATACGGTATTTTATTACCTAAGTATGCAATCCTTGCAATTCCCTTCGCACCTTCCGCTCTTTCTTTAGACATTTGATGAAAGAAATGTCGTAGCTAGGCTAGGGCGTCCGCCTCGTGAACACTGGGAGCAGACCCGCGAAGAGACTCTGAAATGACCGGAATGACCAGACCGGGAGAAGACTAATTCTTTGATATCGGAAGAAATAGCTAATGGTACCTGGCAGGTTTCATAACATCGCCCTCGTGTATTTGTTTTTTGTGATTGTTGATATCAATGTACGTGTGTGACAGAGGAGGCCGCGCGGCGCGGGTCGGAGGGGTCGCGCGGCTCAGGCTCCGGCCCCCCCACGCCTCTGTTCGATGACGACGTGTCGCAGCCGCTCGAGGACTTCCCGCGCACCAAGTACACCGGGCCCGGGTGGGAGATGCAGCTGCGCCAGCCGGTCAAGAAGAAAATCACCGGCCAGAGGTACGTCTCAAACCAGACATGCTTGTTATCCAGTTACTACGAGTAGGTACTGCTCTCTTTGGGATTTGTTTGGGGCTGGAGTTCAAAAAGTTGAACTCGTTGGACGCTCGACTCACGTAATAAAATGGTCTACAAATAAAACGGATACTCCGTTGTGCGACGAGCAATAAATCAACTGTATATTGAATATTTCCGTCTCACATCGCAAAATATTAATTATATCGGTTAATTTATTTTGGCTTAACTCTTATACCAAAGGATATTTTATGCGCTGTACGTTCTAAAACCGAGACAATGACCCGTTTTACCACATTCATAACTCGCATGATAGAATCCTCTGGTAGTGCTTGGACTACTTTCGAGGTAAATTAAGTGCGATAAGAGTAGCTCTTAGACTGTAGTACAATACTCAGACTGAGTAGGCTACACAGGCACTTTACGAGTCTTGAGTATACGAGTGTTTCCCACTGATTAGAATCTCATCATGATCGTTCAAAATGTTAGAGACTTTTGATGACGTGATGTGTGATTTGTCAGGTTTTGGAAGAAGGTGTTCGTGCGCGTGGGCATGGCGGGCGAGGCGCCGGTGCTGCAGCTGTTCAAGACCGCAGGCGACAAGGAGCCGTATCAAGAGCTGCCGCTGCAGGCCTGTTACTCCGTGTCCGAGGTGGGCGCGCAGCAGTTTGACACCTTCGGCAAGATCTTCACCGTCAAGCTGCAGTACGTCTTCTACAAGGAGCGCCCTGGAGTCAGGTACAATACGAATGTCCAATACCTAAATAGGAACAATCCACAAACAAGGAAATTAAATCTACTACCTGACACATGTGTCACTTTCCACATACTGCTTTTATCTATGTATATATCTATCCATCAGTTACGAAAGTCCACTGCTGAACATAGGCCCCTCCTATAGCTCGTCACAGAGTGCGATCTTGCGCAAACCACATCAATCCGGTCGTCCATCCACCTAGTCAGGGGCCGTCCCACGCTGCGCTTTCATATGCGTGGTCGCCAAGCTATAACCGACATACTTTGGTTATTCTGTGGATATCCTCATTTCTGATTCTTATGATGCAGAAAAACTCGGAGCACAGCCCTTTCCATTGCACGTTGCATGACTCTGAGCCGCCTTATGGGGCTTGCTTTTAGCAGTGATAATAATCGTCAAAGCGCGGAGAAAGTCTGGCCTACATTTTGCGAGAACATCTATTTCAGTTTTTAAAGAAAATCCCAATTAAAAATAAAGGATTAATTTTTGAGTGTGTGTATTATTATTCAGTTTGTTCACTTTTTTTTTATTCATTGATTATTCTTGATCAGTCAAGTATGGTTGAGGTATCTGTCTAACAGTGAAGTATTTGGCAGGCCGGGGCAGGTGACGAAGGCGGAGCGCATCACGAACAAGCTATCGCAGTTCGCAGCGTACGCCATCCAGGGCGACTACCAGGGTGTGAAGGAGTTCGGCAGTGACCTGCGCAAGTTGGGGCTGCCCGTGGAGCACGCGCCGCAGGTACGTCACGAGCGCGCTGTTCAGTCCGCGCCTGCGCCATCCAGGGCGACTACCAGGGTATGAAGGAGTTCGGCAATTAGTGCAATTGCCTGACTTACAACCAACTCTTCAAATTATTGAAATCGTCATAGCGACATCGCCGGGACGGGACATATAATAATAATCATTTATTTCACATAATTTACATCCATTGATTCGTTACTAAAAGGTTACTAAAAGGTAATTAGATATTATACTGAACACGGAGGGCATTATTCACTTTTTTAGGTGTAGTTAACCCATAGGCTGCTCGTGTAGAATACTTGACAGTACGCCTTAAAATGATTATTTTAGCTTGCTTAAAACAACGAGCAAACCTACGAGCTAACATGTTACCCCGCGCTGTTGACGCCCTCCGTTCCGAGTCAATATCGAGGTCATCTTTTAAACCATTGGATAGAATATGTCGCAGATATGTAATTAGTGTTAATCGTTTTAGTAATTTGCCAGTTTGCAATATATTATGATAAACACGAGATTTATTTTGTGAGACCTGAAGATAATATATACTCGCTTTCCATGGCATTGTATATGTATAAGCCCGTACTTTCCTGCGTATATGCCTCACACACTCTCAACATTAGCATAAGACTGAGAGCACAGACCGAAGGACACAGCAGCACCATATCGTCTGCGTAGCTAATGTTGTTGACGCTTACGCCATCGACATGCATGCTGCTCGAGTTCCTCTATCAGACTACAGGTTGAAGAGCTTCGGTGAAGTCAACCCCAGTCTCACACCGCACTCAAACCTGTACGCCTCCGATAACGAGTCATTCTAACCTCACGTCCGCAATCTAAACGAGGCACTAAAATTTCCCCTCCCTAAACCAAATTCTGGATGTGCGCTCGCAGCCGCGAGAGGAGCTCCTATATGTTTGTATACGGAAAAGGTCTCCTATTTCTTAGACCGACTACATATACCTACTGCTCAGTGTACTTGCCGCCTGCTCTCGCATAGACGGATCGTGCGCACCGGCGAGTCACTGCCACCTTATCCTCGTGCAGGTGTCGCAGCTGTTCAAGCTGGGCTCGTTGAGCTACGAGGACGTGCTGCAGTTCTCGTGCTGCATCGAGGAGGCGCTGTTCCGGCTGGCGGCGCACCGCGACCGCGCGCTGCATTACAAGCTGGAGGAGGTGCAAGTCACGGCCGTGGACGAGCTGTACGTGGAACAGGACGCCGAGGGCGCCGTGCAGAAGCAGATCGCCAGGGTGCGCCTCTTCTTCCTCGGGTTCCTTAGCGGTGAGTGATAGCTTTGCGTCAATGTGTCTACTATTCAGATTGCCAACTGACGTGACTTCAACTTTGGCCTAATACAAAATAATAATTGTTATATTTGCTGTCCGATAGTGGTTCATTAGTGGTAGTTACGTAATCATCTGGTAAAATCAGGCCCAAGGGACCAATTTATGGAGTGTCGAAAACTAAAAGCATCTAATCATCAGTCTAATCTCTACACATCTAACGTGTCCGTCAAAAGGCGTTAAATTGCTGGAGCCACAGTAAGATTCGAGCCAAAAAAAAACCATAACGACATCAGAAGAAGAACGAAATTCAGTAGCATTACGATGAAAATGTTTTGTAATTGATTGTGATTTGTTTTCCTATATGAAATTGTCCTCCTTACCTTTTCTTTACCCCGTGGGTTAAATTATAGCGATGTCGTTGGCCTCGACATCGGTATAATTTAATGCTGCCGCAGCGCTGGTGTTTTTACACGTTGATACACTGTTTGCGACTACAAGAGATGGTATGTGTGTGTCAGGCATGCCGGACATCGAGCTGGGAGTGAATGACCTGCGGCGACAGGGCAAGGAGGTGGTGGGCCGCCACGATATCATCCCCGTGGTCACGGAGGAGTGGATCCGCGTAGAGGACGCCGAGTTCCACGCCTGCGTGCAGCCCGAGGAGTTCCACAACACGCAGATCATCAAGTAAGTGCTCCTTAAGGTTCGAAACCACCCAACTGTGCGTCGACCACGCGAGTGCGGATAGAGAGAGCCCTT
Source organism: Hedya salicella (assembly GCA_905404275.2). NCBI lineage: Eukaryota > Metazoa > Arthropoda > Insecta > Lepidoptera > Tortricidae > Hedya > Hedya salicella. The sequence continues at coordinate 264,340 of FR990109.1, forward strand.
AAAAAAGTTGTGGTCACTGTCACTCAAAAATCGGCCCAGTATGAGTCGGAGACGGACACCCTTAGGATTATAGGTATATTGCACTCCTCAATTAAGGTTGTGGACATGCCCACCATACCCACAAATAGGGCTGCAATCTCGATTATAGCCGAACCCGGACAAAAACTACAAAAACCTTGAATATTTGGAGTAAATCAGATTTTCCCCGTACATGATAGATTTTGTTCAGTTCATAAGGGTTTTCTTGATACAAAATGTGTCCTGGTTTTACCCAGACACATGTTGAAAACCTGCCCGGACGATTTCCCTATGGTTCTCGGGACAGCATCAAGCTAGGACAAATCCGGGGAAAGTGAAACCCGGACGGATGGCAACTCTACCCTCAAAGCTGGATCCGCCCTTGCGACCACGCGTAACGTAGGTACAATGGGGCAGCCAAATTGCATGGACAGATTTCAACCATGATGCAGGGTCTTTATCTAACCATGTAATTTTGCACCGTACATAAACGCTGAGATAAACATGTTTCTTACATGGTTGCCTTACCTTTTAGTATAATTTAAATAAGTTAAATACATTACTTTGTGAAACTTTATGGCTTCCTCTCGGTTCTAAAAACAAGTAGGATTTGAAAGATTACAAAAGAAGCATATTGGTTGTGGATTTAATATTTCATTTCAAGTTTTTGTTGTTACAAAACTGCGGCAATATATGTAAATATTATGAAAAAGAAAGTGTAACTATTATAGCCCTCTGTAACTAACAAGATATATCAGAGCCCTGTCTAAGCCTATGACAGACAAAAAGCACAGACTTTGTTCTTAGTTTCGCAGGCTCCGTTGACAACCTTTGGATACGAAGCCCTAATATTTAACTAACAAATTATCAATCACTCCTTACTTTGCCACCAAACTTCAGTTGTCTTCTTAACTCACTTAAAATAGGTAAACAATATACCTACTTAAAGAATAATTCTGTCTTCTCAGAAAATAACTGCTTATCACTTGTATAATTAATACAACGTTAATACTATGGAACGAAATACGTTCTCGAGATGATTAGGTACTTTAAGAACCGGACGTCTCCGCGCAGTTCGTTCGGGGAGTCCCCGCGGCCGTGCCGCAGCTCAGTGTGACCAAGTCACATAAAGTTGGTAGGTAAATAGGTATTTATCTTGGTACGGGTGAAAAAATTAAGACAGAGGCCCTTATTATAGTGGAGTAACGTGTCCATATACTTAAACAAATTGATGTTCGACCTATATTAGAAAAATACGCACGCAAAACGGGTCTTTATTCAGTTTTTATGACATGTAATGGCCTGAACATAATTCCTTTATTTTTTTAATAGCATTATACTTAAAGTTTAAAATGTATAGGGTAAGTCCGGGGTAGATGGCCATAGTTTTTTCCAAGACCAATTATGAATCTATGAACATTAGAATTTTTATTTTAGTTAAAAATTAAACTTTGATTATCTATCTAACGTAAACAAAGCCACAAACATTGTTAAAACTAAGCGAAGATGGTCAAACAATATTTTGAAATCAAATTAGGGTTGGCCATCTCTCCCGGATATGTCCAGGAAAGAAGGCCATAACATTGAATATGAGTAGATTTAAAAAAAAAACTATTTTTGTGCACATATCTCTCCTTATTTTAAATAAAATAATATATTTTTTTAAATTCGGTACTTTTTTAATGAACCCACAGTATATATTTCTACATAATAGTCAATTCTTCATCATTCTGGATTTATAGTAATGTATTTGTCATCTCTCGCATATTATTATTACTACTGTTATGATTATAATTAATAATATTTATTTCTTTTTTTAGTATCTAAGATCCCAGTTCATGGCTTTCCAGTACTAAATAACTGCGTATGGCCATCTCTCCCTCCTCTTCATTATATCAACGAATTAAAAAAAGTACTGCGCCCATTCAAGTTATTTCAAATTTAATATGTACGAAAACCTCAGTACTTTCTAAAATAATCATTATTACTATGCCAGTATGCCAGTTAAAAAAGAAATAAAGTTACGTTATATATCCTCAGTCTCTTTATAAATTTTCAAGTAGTGTATTTTAAATAAAGTTATTTTTCATGAGATTTTTTCTTTTGACCTACTTGTTTTTCCACTTATAACAAGTGTTGTCTTCTCAACGAATAAAGTTTACATGAAATAAGCGACATTAACATCCTATAAGTTGTAAAAATTTCAACTGGCCATCTTAAACTTATGGCCCGGAATATATATCTACCCCGGAATTACCCTAATTTGTCCATTGAAGATGTAAAAAAAAGTTAATGTGACCATGTCTCAGGACCGTATGTCATCACACTGGCAACACAAACTGGTTAAGAACCTTCGTCTTAAAGGCCTGCAACGTCTTTCGAAAAGCACACTCCAAACGCGGAGCCGGCCAATATTAATCCATACTTCCATACTAATATTATAAATGCGAAAGTGTGTCTGTCTGTCTGTCGGTTACCTCTTCACGCTTAAACCGCTGAACCGCTTTGGATAAAATTTGAGTCCCGGGGAAGGACATAGGCTACTTTTTATCCCGGAAAAATACCCTTTTCCACGATAAACGAATTCAAGGCGGACGAAGTCGCGGGCAGAAGCTAGTTTGTAATAAAAGACGCATTTATTGCTCGCGCTCATCAAAGAAAGAGAAAGCTAATACATTACATGCTTGGGGTTTTTTGAACTTTTTTGACGTAAGCTCCAGATGTAAAAGTACAATGAAATCGAAGATATTATTATGTTTTGTTAACATTTAAGTCAGTGAAGTAAAAGATAAAGGGAAGAGTGACATTTCTGCATAATTTAGCCGTTTATTAATCTGTCGTTTGTACAAACTAGACAAAAAACGGAAAAAGAAAGATGCGTTTTCGGATAACTTTTCTCTAGTACCCATAGTATAAACTCGATCTGCTTAGTTCGGGGCTAGGTCGATTTGTGTAGGTAAACCTTGTCCCTGAGTTACTTATTTATTAATTTAAATAAACAGGATAACTATATTAGCCCATATTTAGATAAAACCTACTCTAGCGCTCCCCCTGCCCGGGTACCCCGGGGACCGCTGATGACGGTGTGTTTGCGCAGGTTCAAGCCACCGGACGCGTGCTACATCGAGCTGCTGCGGTTCCGCGTGCGCCCGCCAAAGAACCGCGAGCTGCCGCTGCAGCTCAAGGCCGTCTGGTGCGTCACCGGCAACAAGGTGCGACCCTGGCTGCCCACGATCAAGCTTGAGGAGCTATTAGTCCGAGCTGTGTCAATTTAGGAGTGTCTTTTCAAAGGCACTTATTTCTCTAAGGAAAGCACAGAAAATAAACCATTTTGAAAAGCCACTCCTCAGTTATAAGACGCTTTACAGCTTTTCTGATGATTCGTACTTCGGTAACGATATTTAAGACTTTAAGTACCCATTCATTAATTAATTTAAATACAAATTTGGTGTCTGTGCTGTCCGCTAATTCTGATTCTGACCCTTAAACATCGACCGTGAGAAAAATATTTTTGTTTTGTTGTTCATCCTCTCTGTAGCGAGATTTTTGGTTTTCTTAAATTAATGGATAATCCTGTTCCTTTGGTATTAGGCGAAATAACGTTTTGGTTAGTTGTGACACGAATTAAAGTTGTGTAGACTTACATTTGATGCTTCGTAGAGAGGAGAAACACGTGTGGAGGTTTATACTGTTTAGTTGTGGTTTTTTGCATCTACTTGCGTATTTCTTTAAGGGGAGAGTGGGTGGCCACATTATTAGAATAAACTGCATGAAAACATACACAAGTTTTAGTATACACAATTTATTGGCACAACTAACCAAGACGCTATTTCGTGCATAGGTACTTGTAGCAAAGGAACTATTATCAATTAATCTAATATGGAAAACTTCTGAATCTGTCAATTATTTGTCTTTGTTAAGTTTTCTATCTATGACTGCGTGCAGGTGGAGCTGCGCGCAGACGTGCTGGTGCCAGGGTTCGCGTCGCGCAAGCTGGGGCAGGTGCCATGCGAGGACGTGGCCATCCGCTTCCCCATCCCCGAGTGCTGGATCTACCTGTTCCGCGTCGAGAAGCACCACCGCTACGGCTCCGTCAAGTCAGCGCACAGGTACTCGCAATCCTGCTGATGCTCCTGAGTTTCTTCAGGTTTGCTTGCGATGTAGCTGAGCTTCGTAAAGCCCTTACAGACAATTACAAATTTACAGAGCTCCTGAAATGGCTGATTCGCATTAAACATAGCTTAAGAGCCATCGCAAGGAAACCAGCAATAAGAACCGAAACCGTGGACAGATCGTCAGACAGACATACTTATTGGTCTTTAAAATTAATACCCCTTTTTACCCGACTGCGCGACGCAAAGGAGTGGTAATGTGTTTATCAGTCTATGTATATATGTATGTATGTATGTAAGTATGTATGTATGTTTGTATGTATGTATGTATGTTTGTTCCTATCTGGCACTTTAGAGACCAAACGCGTGGACCGATTTTGATGATTCTTTCGTCAATCGATTTGTCTTAACTGTCCAAATCTCACTGAAGACATGAAAATGATGAAAACTCAAAATGGCGATAATGAGACGCCATATTGTGAAAAAGAAAAAAATGAAAATTGACGTACTATATCGAGTGGGGTATCAATGAATAGGGATTTAAAAATCAGTATTAGGTTTCTTTTATAATTTTTAATTTGGAATTACCAGTTAGGAACTATAACGATTTAAAGTTGGTTAGCAAACCTTTCTCACTAAATTTTCATTTAATTGCATTGTAATAAATCTGTGCAAGCTTCTCAATAACTCCCACGATAAAGATTTAGAAATTGTCTGACTTGTATAGTTTTATAACTAAAAAGTATAAAATAAAAATAATAATTAAAAAATCAAAAATCCCGACTGCGTAAAAAACTAAAAAGAAATAAACAAGTCTAGTGCCCTAGAAATTTGTTAAGTTATAATGGAAATCTTTCATGATTCATGATCGATACTCACAATATAACAAATAATAAATTCTAAAGGAACATAGCGATTTTGAACAGTCGGAACCCATAAGAAATCTAGATCGACGCAAATCTTCCCAACAATGGGTCCCGACTGTTTAAAATCGCCATGTTCCATATTAGAATTTATTATTTGTTATATTGTGAGTATCGATCATGAATCATGAAAGATTTCCATTATAACTTAACAAATTTTGTAGGGCACTGGACTTGTTTATTTCTTTTTAGTGTTTTACGAGGGTTGCTACTTATATATCCGGAAACAAAAAAACAAACAAACGTACACGGCTGAAAATAGTTTTATTGTTTTTCAAAGTATTCCCCTTGATGATCTATGCACTTTTGCATTCGCGTGAACCAATTTTTAAAGCACTTCTGCCACTCCGCCTGAGGTACCTCCATAACGTGTTGTTTGAATGCGTCGACAGCATCTTCAGCGGTCGAAAATCGTTGACCGCGTAATTTATTCTTTATATTTGGAAATAAATAAAAATCGTTGGGTGCCAAGTCAGGGCTGTACGGCGGATGACCCGTTAATTCCACATTTTGACCCTCCAAAAATAGAGTTGTTTCGCGTGACGTATGACAGCTGGCATTGTCATGATGAAGAATGATTCTTCGTCGCTGGTTAGTTTTACGAATTTGTTCAAATACTTCCGGTAAGCAAATGGTCGTGTACCACTCTGAATTAACCGTTCTACGGTTTTCTAGTGGCACTGTAGCTACATGGCCATTAATACCGAAGAAGCAGGCCACCATTTGTTTCAATGTACTTTTTGCACGAGTAACTTTCGTAGGGTTCGGCTCATTTTGAAACACCCATACCGTTGATTGTTGCTTCGTTTCGGGATCGTATGCATAGATCCAGGATTCGTCACCTGTATAGATGTTATAAACGGCTTTTGAGTCACCACGGTTATATTTTTTTAACATTTTATTGCACCATTCGACGCGAGCATGTTTTTGCTCATTTGTTAAGTTGTGGGGTATCCAACGCGAACAAATTTTTTTTACAGCCAAATAATTATGTAATATGCTATTAATGCTGGTCATAGAAATACCCAGAGTCGCCTCTATCTCGCGGTACGTAACATGTCGGTCGTCCATTATAAGTTTTCGCACAGCCTCGATATTTTGTTGTACAACGACCGATTTCGGGCGACCTGCCTTAACTTCGTCCGTAAGCATACTACGTCCACGATTGAACTCACTAAACCAGTGATACACAGTAGTTTTAGATGGGGCTTCATCACCAAAAGTTGAAGTTAGTTGATCTATGCACTGTTGTTGCGTTAAACCACGCCGAAAATCATAATAAATCATAGCACGAATATTTTCACGAGTGAGTTCCATTCTTGCTGCGAGATGACATTTAAAACCCGTCAAAAACAAAACACGAGCGTTAATAAGGAAGAAAAAATATACCTTATATACTTAAAAAAGTTCAAATTTTACCATGGCGGTCAAATATGCTATTTAAGAAGATTGTAATCCCGGTTTCCGGATATATAAATAGCAGCCCTCGTAAGCGGTTGGGTTTTTTGTATTTTTAATTCTCTACCTCTTTAGTCCCGGATTTTAATTGTCCAGAGTAGTTACAACGCTACTGGTATTGGTAAATGTTAATGGAGTTGAGATATTTCAAAAGCGGACTTTCTATTTCACTTTGATCAGAACGCAGCTAAGCTCGGCTAACATTAATTACCAAAGACCCCTCGAATAGATTTTGCAGAAAGTGGTCGGTACATTGACTGTTTAACTTGGCAGGCGTACGGGCAAGATCAAGGGCATCGAGCGGTTCCTGGGCGCCGTGGACACGCTGAGCGAGTCGCTGATCGAGGTGACGTCGGGGCAGGCCAAGTACGAGCACCAGCACCGCGCGCTCGTGTGGCGCATGCCGCGTCTGCCCAAGGAGGGACAAGGTCGGACCCCGTGCTCACAGAGCACTCACTTGCCTTAGCGCAAAAATGTACAGCGTACAGACCATCCAACAGTGTCAGGTCTTGTTAAAACAGCTGCAACTTTCTGGATTGGGTGTAGAACGTCGGGACATTTTCTCAGTGTCCAAGGTGTCATAGATACAGTTAGGGGGCTGGCCTGGCGGGTGGCTGCCTGGGTGCAGCCCTCTGCGAGGGTGGGGGGTGCGGGGGGTTCTTTTTGCCAACCTACAGCATACAAACTGCGGAGGCTCAGTCCTCAGGGGGTACAAAATTCTAATTTTGCCAGCGGCGCTCACGATTCTAGCTAGTTGAAGCGTGCCCTGAAAAACCTGACGCTGATTTGTCTGCCGACAGGCGCGTACACGACGCACAACCTGGTGTGCCGCATGGCACTGACGTCGTACGACCAGGTGCCGGCGGAGCTGGCGCGCGCCGCGCACGTGTCCTTCACCATGCCCGCCACGCAGGTGTCGCACGTGACGGTGCGCTCCGTGTCGCTGCAGAACCACGACCGCGACGACCCGCCCGAGAAGTACGTGCGGTACCTCGCCCGCCACGAGTACACGTGAGTATAACATGCACACGCCTTTCTTATACTCTAATAATCGAATACATAAAAACTCGATCAGATTTGTCGTCTATTCTTCCAACACAATTCACAAAGTAAGACGTTAACCGTCGTACCGCAAGGTAGAGCTCAGTTCGGGCGAAACGGAATCTAAATCGAGAGTTTTTATGTTGATATTGTCAGCTAATGTGAACCGTTGTGAGCGTCTGCGACGTGTGCCGTGTGTTGCAGCGTGGGCATCGAGCGCACGTCGGGCCCGGCGACGGCGCCGTCGGCGTACGCGGCGGCGGCCGCCGTGCCGCGCGCGCCCGAGCCCGCGCCCGCGCCCGCGCCGCCGCCGCCCGCGCCCGACTCCGACTCCGACTCCGACTAGGCGTCGCCGCACCCACCCGCGCGTGCCACCGGTGAACCGAAGCCAGCAGCTACGAGCGGGAGAAGCCCAAAGGAAGCGTACGCGGGCCGATTCTATACGACCATTTTCGCGAAAAGACTAATGTGACCGGTGTCGGTGATCGTACCGATGGACTTCTTGCAAAAATGCCCGAACCCGAGTTGTTACCGGTGTTGTCGAACAGTATCTCTCGCGTAGTACGGGGAGGATGGATTGGGAGTATGTTACATAAGTAGTATTACTATATTTTGTATAAGCGGCTCGTGCGGCGGCCCGCGGGCGAGGAAGCCGGCCCGGAGATGTCGACGGCGAGCGCGTTCACCGACACTGTACCTCGGGGTGATAGGTCAGTCTCGAGTTATAAAATGAAATTTATGATGACATGTTTTGACGTGATAGAAGAATAATAAATGTAATGCCTTTTCGTTTTTGAATTTGAGATTGCCTACCTAAACCGGGTGCGTGGTATACTACATTTGTAAAATATTTTGTACATATATATATATTATTTTTTAATCACTTTAAGTAGCGTGAATTTAGTGAAAATTATATTATTAGTTTCAACTGTGAACTCGATTGTCGAATAATTTTCTACGAGATTTAAAAAATAAGAGATATAGTTGATTTTAAGTCGTGAGACGAGCGCCAAGTCTTCATTAATTGTCCATTTAATTTAAATTGGTTAGTGGTTTATTAAAGTAGTAATATTTATAGGGAAATTTGTTATGACATTGTTATGCTTCGATCGTTGTGTGTTGCATGGAGAATACTCTTATATTTGAGAAAAAAAAAGGCTTCCGGAGGTAATATCTCCACTGTGGTTGATTTCTAATTATAGGGCTGTAGAGGGGATACTTCTACGGCACTGAACCACGCGCCCGACACACCGCGGGCGGCGCGGGCGCAGGCAGACTCACGGATAAATTACTCTAATACTTGACGGATTGTTGACATTAGTCCTACGCGCTGGCACCCCGCCGCCCCCGCGGGAGGGGCGTCTACTGTACATAGTAATGTAATGAGCTTCGGACGAAAGCCCGCCGATACGAGTCCAATTGTTTGCTAACGTAACTTATAAAAATGTACTCTATATTTTCATAAAATACGTACTAAAATATATCGAAATTTGAGATTATAAAACAAAGATTATTAAGATATGTTTTCCGCGTACCTATCGGGTACCTATAGGTATTTAAGTATGTAAGCTTTAAAAGCACCATCTCGAGTGGAAGTACAGGCGTAATGTTATACCGATAACGCATAATAGACTATAATGCTTATAACTAAATACTATGTATGTAATGGGTGACAATAGCGGTAGAGAAGTGTTTAAATATTATGTAAGTGAACATCCAGCGTCTAGTGGCGCTCCATTATCAAGTGTAACGATAAGTAGCGTAAGGTAGGCTGACGCGGCGGCGGCCCGTGGCCTACGATTGTGATAAATAATATCATCTCCATAGTTGTTGATCATTATATTAATGTATGTTACACGTATAGTAATAACGACCCGTACAACGTGCTCACGTAACTAGCGCCTGTGTGAAGTCCCTATCTCGCGCGTGCTGCAGGCGCCTACTCGGACCACTCTTGTACGTATTGTAAAAACTCACAAACCTATAGAACGATTTCGAGTAAGTAGCATGTACCCAAAACTACACATGTTCCAATTTCTACTGTATCTGTATGCCTACTCAAAAATATCTATATTGTACTTATATAGCGGCGTTCATGACATTTGGATTACAAGTTAACGTACCTATCTACGCTAAGGACTAGCGCTAAGAAATTGACCTATATTTTATTGTACCTCGCCGACGCCGATGCGCGGCGAGCGCCATAGTGAGATGTTCGCATGTTGTACCTTGTACCTATACATACCCACGCAGATGGATCCTATGTTCTGTTATCAATAAAAAATATGACTGTGAATCGTTGTCTTTGTTTTATCCCCGAATATTAAACGCCGCCTCCAATATGTTGTGTCTACTGTGTTAGGTTGGCGATAATGTTCAAGCAGTGATTTTCAGTATTGTTATTTTGTAGTTTGTAACATCCAATTTGTAGACCTTAAATAAAAATTATATATATATAAAGGGCCGCTCGCTTTCGGTGTGTCTAGCCCTAAATTTGCAGGATGGATCATTGGTTTATTCCGTTTGAGGTATAACAGTTTCTCATTAAAATCTAAATAAATACCAGAGGCGTGTCATGGGGAAAATTACAAGGAAAGCCGAAGCGTATTTACTCATATTTAAAGAAAAAGGTGGTTATAAGCCTTTCCTTGGGCAACCCGGTGGGAATCTGCTTATGTGGTCTCTACGCCCCTGATAAATACCTATATGAACATAAATGAATATATGTATTTATCTATACTATTATAAAGTTGTAAAAATGAAATGTCTGTACATCAAAGATATTTTCAAAAAATTGATTCTTACGGATTATTTGGAGGCCACCAAAACAAAAATGTTTTTTTTGGATTTTATGTATGTTTGTATGTGTCGTTGTGGCTTCATCACACAAAAATCGGCTAAACAGATTTCAACCATTTTTGGTACACGGGTAGCTGGGTATCTCCAGATGGTTATAGGATACTTTTTACCCGACTACGCTGAAGAAAAACGAGGGGTTATGAGTTTTTCTCCTCTGCGAACGAAGTTGCGGGCATCTTCTAGTTTTATATATATCTGTATATGCATTATATTATATTATTCATGTATTTACGTATAGTCTACATATGTGTTTTTGTAGTTATACAAGTCTCAGCAACGCCCACAATTTTTCTCTTGCCCTAAGGTTGACTGGTAAAGAATGCCTTATGGCATTAAGTTCGCCTTTTGTACGATAAATTTTCTTTTGTGCAACAAAGATGAAATAAATAAATGAACAACAATAAACGGGATTCTTTGCTGATTTGCGGGAATATTTGCCATTGCCAATTCTAATTTATCGTGTCATCGAGTCCCAATGTTGCTAAAAGAGCCTACCTACTACTTAAATGTCACTGAAATGCCTGCCTCGGTCACAGAACTGTTTCTTATGCAAGTAAACTCGAACTAAATTAATATTCCTCCCGGCGATCTGTGATCAGCACCAATAGTAGATTGTTTGACAAGGGGCTAAAATAAGCCATTATGACACGAAGTGATTATTTGGACGAGCTCACGAAGTGAGCGAAGACAAATATGTCTGAGTGTCATAATGGCTTTTAGCCACGTGTTAAACACTCTGCTTTTCACTTCGACTGCGAGAAAATACAAAATACTTAACATTAAAATTGTATATTTCCTGAAAAACTAAAAGTACAGTTTAAGCAATTCTATCAGAAAGTTTGGCCAATCAAATCGGGTAGGTTTGTTTGTTTTTAATTACTCGTAATGAGTATGTAGCTGGCCGCAAGTTTTCTTTTTCAGTGTCACAGAAATGTGTATGGGATTATATGGCTTTCTTTTAAACCCTAGGGGCTAAATGTACTATTTTAGTCTCGCTTCGCGAAGCTAATATGACGTACTTTTTGAGCAGGAGAAGTGAAAAATATTAAAAACACCTACAGTCTCGGCCGTACTAATCAACGACGTTCACCAGTGGAGTTTGTATAGGTACCCAGTAATAGCCAGCTGGCGCGACATTGTTTTTGTGTCGTCCCTGCCGCGACATCGTGTCGTCCTTACCTCGACAGACAGTTGCTTACTTGCGGGACAAACTTCTATTTAATTACATATTACAAAATTAATTTCATATATCTGATGATAAACTAAAAGCTTATCGATGAAAAATAATCGAAGTCTTCGCTTTGGGGCCCTCTCCATCTCCAATGTTTCATACAAAAATGTGATTGGCGAATGGCGATTACAAGTTTCTAGGTTTCTAGGTCAAACCGGAAATGTACTTCTACAGAGAAGAGACACACGATGGATCGAGCTTCACAGCTTACTTAGTGCACCTTCGCTGAGTGAAACGATTGCTGGCTTTATTATTAAAATGCTATGCAGATAAATATATTAAATATATACGACCCATGACGACCGACTTCACGTAACATCACAATCGATAAGTGCCAGGCTAAAAGTTGAACAAAGACGAATTATAAACGATGATCTTGACTTTCTACATAAGTTCCCGGTTGACGACAAAAGTTTGGATTTATGATGTCGGATATAAACGAAACCCGAACTTTGGTCGGGGATAAAGGTTGTTGACCTCTCGTATTAATTAACTAGGTTCGTTCGCCGCAGTCTAGTGCCGGCCGCGGGCGACCAGGCCGCGAGCCACATGTGGAGGGATGAAGTGTAGGTTGAAGCGGTTTGATGTGTCAGAGGAAAGTTCAAGGGGATATGTGACCAATTAGTATTTAGAATTCAAGTAGTAGTAGTAATTTCGTAAAACCAATTTCAAATGACAAGCGGCCAACCGAGCGTTAACTAAGGTGGCCTAACGAATACTGTAGCGCTCATTGATAACATCGGGCCCCGATCATTATCGTATCCATAGGGGCGCGAGCCGCGAGCCACGCGACCGATCGTGTGTGGACTGACAGCAAGCGTGGTATCGATCGGGATAGTCGTCGAACGTTGCATCGACTCGGAACTGAATAATGAACGATCGACGCGCGGCCAGGCGGTTTCTTCACGACCACTAAACTAAAAATCCATATTTTAGTGGAGGGCGTTTTAATCCGTACGATCGTACGGAGTGTGTCAGTGGGTGCATGCCCGGCGCGGGGGGCGGCGGGGCCGCGGCGCGCAGGCGTGAGGAGCGCGCAGGCGCGCGGGCGGGGCGCGTCGATCGTGACATCACGCGGCTGGTTCCGCGGCGCCATGAGCTCGCCACCACCAGCTAACAGGTACGCGCCGCCCGCGCCCGCTCCGCGACAGGCGCCGCCGCGCCAGCGCCCGCCTCGCACGCCCGCAGCGTGCCCGGCGCCCCCGCGCGCCAGCCGCGCGCCCAGCTGTCAGTGACCTTTCCGGAGATTGACGTGAACGCACCCCTACATACTAAAGTGACACATTACACGTTTCCGTTCGACGAGCTCCGTCGCTCTCGAAGGTACTGCCCGTGTGCGAGTCTCAGTGCAACCGTAAAGTAGGCGATTTCGTTCGGCGACGACGGACCGACTTACATAATTATAATCGGATAGGATCATGGGAGCGCTCCGTCTGGCGGTCGTCGTAGCGTGGTGCTAATTGCTAGAGGAATCGAAAATGCAGTGTTAGGAGTCCCCCGAGTGAATCGTCGCGTCTGAAACGTGTCGTTTGTGTGTAGGTGATCGTGCGGCATCGAGGCGAGAGTTGGCGCGGTCAGCTCGCGTGTGATGCGGGCTCGGCGGCGCTAGCGCATGGCGGGCGCGCCGGCGCCGGCGCCGGGCCCGCGCCAGCCGCGCCGCGGGCCCGCGCCCTTCGCCTCCTTCGACCACGACGTCTCTGACGAGGTGAGGCAGGCAGTATGTATCTCTCTTCCTCTCTTCGCTTCGCTCTCGCGTCGTCTGCACTAGTGGCGCCGTCGACAGGCGAACGGTCCTCCGACAAGAAACGACCGGTGGCCGATCCGATACGCCACTAGGGTAGTTCGTCAGAGTAGCTTTGGCTCTGTACCGTCCAATAGTTAAACTTCGATCACTAGTTAATCCGCCCGACCGATCTCTTCCACAGTCGAGCCCCGAATCGAAACAGACGTTCCAACTGCCGGAGATCGTAGAGGACCCCGCGGGCACGTCGCCGGGCGGCGCGGAGCAGCGCGCGCGCTCGCACTCGTCGCCGGCCGTGGCGGGCGCGCTGGCCACGCCGGCCGCGCCGCGCATCGACATCTCGCGCGCCTCCAGCTCCAGCCACCACGACTCGCGCGACAGCTCGCCCGAGATGGCGCTGTTCGCGGGCACCGCCGAGGACGCCGACACGCGCGGCCGCCTCGAGCTGGGCTTCCGCGAGGACGGTGCGCTCGAGTTGCGCTCCTCCACCGAGGAGCTGGCGTTCCTGGAGGGCGCGCCGAGCGAGTCCAAGCCCGCGCCCGCGCCCGCGCCGCCGCCGGCGTCCGCGTCGCGCCGCCACAGCCGCAAGGACAGCCAGGGCTCCGAGGCGGCGCTGCTGGGCGTGTCGGGCCGCACGAGCCGCCTGTCGAGCGTCGGCTCGCAGTGCTCGGCGCACTCGGCGCTCTCGGGCTTCAGCCACGCATCGCGCGTGTCGCGGCTGTCGGTCGTGTCCGGCGCGTCGCGCTCGCCCTCGCCGCACAAGATGCTCCTCGAGACGTCCTTCTGCGGCCCCAAGCCCATCGAGACCGACCCCGAGATCTGCGCCGCGGCCGTCGAGGAGCGACTGCTGGAGCTGGTGCAGCGCGCGGCGGAGCCCGAGGCCGCGCCCGCGCCCGCGCTCCCGCCCGCGCCCGCGCCCGCCAACACGCGCGACCGGCGCGAGGTGCGCACCGAGGTCACCGTGGAGAGCACCGGCGCGCGGCCCCCGGCGCGGCCCGCCGCCGCGCCCGTGCCGCGCGCCGCCTCCGCCGAGCCGCCCGTGCTCGTCGCCATCACACCCGCCGAGGAGAAACGGCAAAAGGAAACAAAAAATCAAGCCCGAGCGGCTCGCTCGAAGGAGCGCTCCGAGCCGGAAGTCTACCGGAACAGAAATCGCTCCAAGGATATCATAAGAATAAAGCTCAAACCCGACGAAGAATACGAGGACGACGACGACGACGAGAGCGACCACACGCTGGTGGCGGGTGAGGCTCTGCGCAAGCCCGCGACGCTGGAGCTGGGCGCGCGGCGGGACGAGCGCGAGCCGCCCAGCCCCACGCCGTCGCGGCGCCGCACGCCCTCGCCGGCCGGCGCCGTGTCGCGCAAGTCCTCCTTCTGCTCGCTGTTCAAGTCGCGCGAGACCATCGTCTCGCCGGACTCGCCGTCGAGCGCGCTGCGCCGCAAGAAGAGCCTCAACGAGGGCCGCTCGCGTAGCAAGAGCCGCGACCGCGATCGCGATCGCTCGGCGACTTTGTCCTCCGCCGGCAAGATCCGCGGCTCCGTACTGTCGCTGTTCAAGACGCCGCGCCGCAGCGGCGCCTCGCCGTCGCCGGGCTCGCGCGCCGGCTCGCGCTCCGCCTCGCCCGGCGCGGCCGGCGGCCCGCCCGCGCCGCCCGCCGACCGTCCGCGCCGCAGCGTCGACAGGCTCAAGTACTACGAGGACGCGAGGGACGGCGTCATCCACATCCCGCTGCGCACGCCGCCGGACGAGCGGCCCGGCTCCGAGCCCGCGTGCGCGAGTACGGCGGTCGAGCCCGCGCGCCCCGCCTCGGCGCCGCAGCCGCACCGCGACCGCCCCGAGCCGCTCCCGTCCGTCTCCTCCGTTCACGCGCAAAAACCCGTCCACCGCACGGTTCTGCCCGACGGCAGCATCATCATCCCCCTGCACTCCCCGACCGAGCGCGCGGCACCGAGCGACGCGCCCGAGGCGGCCGCGGCCGAGCCCGCGCCCTCCGCGCCCTCCGCGCCCTCCGCGCCCGACTCGACCGCGGTCACGCCGGACTCGCGGCGCAGCGTCGCCTCCTCCGAGTCCCGGCGCAGCGTCCCGACCCCCGACTCGAAGCGCAGCGTCGTCACTTCGGAGTCCCGACGGCTCGAAGACGGCGCGAACGGGGACCCGCGGACCGAATCGAGCTCCGACGAGGGTCGGCGCGCGGAGCCGCCGCCGCCCGAGTCCGCGACGGACGAGCGCGCGCGCCGCAAGCAGCGGCTCGTGTTCACCACGCACGTCGGCAGCCGCGAGCAGGTGTTCAGCACGCAGTTCAGCATCACCAAGACGCCGAGCGTGACCAGCGAGATCTCCGAGTCGCTGCCGGGGCTCTCCGAGCCGAGCCCGCTCGAGGAGCCGCGACCGCCGCCGCTGCGCGACACGCACATCACCTGCGCGTCGCCTGCGCCCTCGCCCAGCGCGCCCTCGCCCCGTTCCCCGCCCGGCGCGCCCTCGCCCCGCTCGCCGCCCTCGCCCGCGCGCGACTCGTCCGAGTCGGAGGGCAGCTCGGAGGCGACGGCACCGCCGCGCGGCGGCAGCGACGTGGAGCAGCGCGGGCTCGTGGTGCAGGAGTCGTTCGAGGACGAGCTGCCGTACGTGCCCACGACGCTGCCGCTGGAGCGCTCGCTGGCGCTGCCCATGGTGCCGGTGCGCGAGCGCGGCGCGCGCGTGAGCACGGCGGGCACGCGGCGGCCGCGCGCGCCGGGCCCGCGCGCGCCCGCGCCGCCCCCGCCCCCCCCCCGCGACCGCGGCCCCCCTCGCGCCCGCGGCCGAGAAGCTGCGCATCAAGCTGCCGCGCCGCTCGCGCACCGGCTCGGCCGGCGCGCCGCCGCGCCCGGATCGCCCGAGGACCAGGAGCGGCGGTGATGGTAACTACTCTTTCGTTTTCTTCTTACGCATAGCTTAATAATTAACAGAATATCGACGTCACGATGCATATATGCTGATTCAAATTAGTTTTTTCGTAAATTTATTACGTACTCGTACTTACTTATATCGACCTCTCGAGTTAATTTAACCGTAATCGAATACTTATTTCAATTAAGCGAAGAAATGATTTCTGTATCTAGTTGTTATCTACAAGTAAAATGCATTCTGTAAAAATAAAGTAAATATTAGAGATCAAGTTTACACAAATCGATCTAGTCCCATGGTAAGCTCAATAAAGCCCGTCACACACGAAGCGATAGTATATATTTATAGCTCGATATCTTACGATATATTTGAGTACTAGCTTCTGCCCGCGACTTAGTCTGCCTTAAATTCGTTTATCAAGTCAAATGAAATCAAAATATCCTTTATTCAAGTAGGCTTAGATACAAGCACTTTCGAATTGTCAGTTACAATGAGAGAATTCTTTGCTGGGAAACATACAATATGATCCAACATTTGTTGCAAGCATTAGGAAAACTCAGAAAAACCTAATCAGATCATTTAACTTAAGTATAATACTTACTTATTATTGATAAAATCATCATTTTAAAAATTAAAATAATTAATAAGTTAAATCCCAAAAGGATTGTCAATAAAAAAGAAAAAAAATCTAGAATGTGTCTAGAACAAAATTCTACATGTCAGAGTATACATATAAAACAATTAATATGCGTGTACCAATTTATTTATTGGTTTTGGTTTAATGGTCCAGACAAGCGTTTTATGACAAAGTCTGCAGTAACAGCCCAAAAAGACCGGGGCCTGTGCCAGGGCTAGTTACGTATTGTATGACAGATTTCTCAGAGAGCGATCGGTGTTTTAGAGAGACAAATGTGTGGCCAAATTAGATATATTTTAACTTACTTTAACTAAGCTTAGCTAATCAATATGGCATAACTTTCATTAGCATCCACACTGTTCCCTCACATATAGAGGTTATGCTATATTGTAAATATAAATATATATAAATGTATAATAAATATATACTGTATACATATATGAGTAAATATATGCGCGCATTAACATAAAAGTTATTTATCTATTTTGTAGTATGAATGGAGTTTAATCAATATTTAGGGAATAAGATTTGAGTAAAAAGTATTAAACTCTGTAAACGAAAATTCTGCAAGAATTTGTTTACTGTTTTTGTTTAAACTATTTATGATCGCAATATTTTCTTCTGTTTCCGTGATTATTTTATTACTCATTGAAATAAAACAATTTAACGGATAATATACGCGATATAATCCGTTAAATTGTTTTATTTCAATATTTATGATCGCCTTACTTGTTACAGACTCATTTGGACTATCTATTCGAGTGATTCCAATGGTTCTAACAATTCACTGGGCAATTTATTGAAAAGCCTAGGCCCAATATATGAGAAATGCTTCCGAGCGGTTTTACTGTTCCTAACTGGCGTCTTATACTTACTTCGTATATTTCTGAGGTTTTCTTGGTTTACATTTAATACTAAGTCGTTTACGTGTCTACCAAAATATATTATTACTTGCCATATATATAGTTGCCGTGGCATCAACACCTGACTCAGTTTATAAATTCCTTCCGTTGAAAATCTTCTTGGCTCTCTTTTAATTATTTTTAAAATTAATTTTTGTGCTATATCTGATTTAGATATAAGTTGTGCGCTGCAGCCCCCCCCCCCCCATGCTATAATTCCATATAATAAAATAGTCTGGGTTAACGTATAGTACACGGTCTCAAGAGTTTTGTAATGAACTTAATAAAATCCTAAAAGAACCCTAACAGAAAACCTCCATTAAACTATCCATGGTCATGGGACCAAATGTACTGACCCTAACGAAATCCTAAAGAAGCTCATTGGTCTCGAAACCAAATGTAACTTCTAATGTGCCCTATTACGCCCTATTAATCCTGTGTGCGGAATCAACTGTAATGCCTAATGAGACTCCTAATACCACACTCCACTACCTCAAATACACCTAACAGAATACAGTCTAAATCTTATTACTACACCAACTATCTTGTACTGTTTTCTACCCTAATAATGTGCATCTGAATTTGAATTACGCTATTATAATAATATTGGCCATAAATGTGATCAGAAAACCTGTTGTGATTCGTCTAGTTTAGTAGGACTCTACGTTGCATAGTAACCTGAAGTTCTTTTATGGAAGAACCATTATGATCGCTCAGTATATTTTTAATTAAAATAAACCTATCTTTTACTGATGTTAATAAATACTACTCTTATTTCCTGACTTTATCTTTATCCTACCTTCCTGTCCTAAAAACATACTCTAATTGCATACTTTGTTCGTTAAATTATGATATACCTGACAGTTACAATTATTTATATGATTTTGAGATCTAACTACTCTATCCTATTATTATTTATGCAATTTTTTGTATAACTAGTCTTTTTTCCATTGATTAGAGAATTCATTCAGTAGAATAGTAAAGAGCTCCCTCCATCAATGAGAAAGTCAACAATAAGGATTATTAACCCTAAAAAGATCTGGTTTAAAAAGTAACACCTTTAAGACTTATAAGGAGATGATGGAAGAATTTAATTAGTAATATGACTCCTTTATTCTGAAGTGTCAAACTATTGTGGAAACCAGAACACTAACATATATGATTCATTATGAAATATCAAGAGATAATTAGAAGTAGTTGGCTCAAATACAATTTTGGAGTTCGGTACAGATTCACAATATTAACTGCGCTGGCTCGATACTCATACTTAGTTGAACTTAAGCTCTAGTTATGCTAGAATAGCTTCTATGAGTATCTTTTATGCCATTATAGATAGATTTTTGTGTCAAATGATTATTAGAGGGAATTGTAAACTAAATTTTAATATATGAAAAATGGTTGACTAACTATGTCACTTCATGAGATAATATTGAACTGCTAGAATCATCTCCTTATTTTCCCAAACAGTATAACTTTGTTATAGTTAATATCAGCTACCGGACTGAGGGCGTTCGTGTACAGAATAGGCTTCCTTCATGTCTATTGGATACAAGAGATTTCCATACTTGGAATCAAAATATTGTTTAAAATCCTTTCCTGGATTTGATTTCTATGTTAGATCTTAATTTTACAAGCCATAAAAAAAGTCATATTCCCCGGATACCGAATGAACACCAAGTCAGATCTTTTTACAGGTTTTATGGCACCTGTTTTCAAGAATTGTTTCTTGAATTTGCCATTTTCTCAATTTCTTTGATATTTTAAAAGAAAACGTTCTCCACTTTAAAATCAACACAAATCCTCTCATTTATGGATTAAGTGAACTCTTCTCCTCTTTTATATACCCAGAAAACTTATTATTTCATATCTGAAATCATACGCCATACATAGACAATAAATGTTGTTATTTCCTTAAATAGATAACTGAATTACATGTTCATTGCTATGTTCTATAAACATATAACTATATTTTTACTGGTCTGTAGACATACACACTTCTTACGGGTATGCTAATATTGATTTCCTTCGATTATCAATATAAATCCTTCTTGTATAAAGGATAGAATGAACGATTTGAGTTCTGATAAATACTTCAATAAACTATATATTCTTATTAGCAAAATTATCATGTTTCTCATGTAATTGATGTTAAAACATGTTCTTATTATTTCACTGTACTCTTTGACAAGGAGACCTTTTGTAGTTACTTTAATTAACCATGATTATTGATCACACTAGACACCGTTCAAAGATCCCATCTAGTTCTCTTCTAGAAGATAGATCTGAGGCCATTCTTAGCAAAATGTTAGGGATGTTCAATAATACATTTATAACTTGAGATTTCGTCCATTCCTTTAGACTAACCTCATCTCTATTGCAAATCAGGTTCCATTACCAAATTGCACAATAAAACATTAATCAATGTAACACAACTTCGTATTTCTAATCACGACATTCCTCTCTTATTTATGGATTAAGTGAACACTTTTATTCCTTAACAAACCCTGAAAACTACTTATCCTTTCGTATTTGAAAATCATACGCCATTCTTAGACGATAAATAATTGTCATTCCTTCTCATGAACACATGTGCACTGATTACTTGTTATTTTCCTCCGTACGCTTCGACAAGGAATCTCCAAAACCTTTTGTACATTATTTCCTTATGAATGTTAATCAAACAAGATGTTATACAGGATTCGTCAAGTCTCTTTGTTTGACGATTCATATCCCGGCCATTCTTAGCGAAACATCGGTCTGATCCACAATATCAATGGAATGAGTATTTGCCCTTTTTTAGACAAATAATCACACTACTTTTAAAAACAGATTCCTTCATCGAATCGCACATTATCTCAAAAATACATTAATTTACAAAAAAGCATGTAATCATGACTTTCTTTGTTGAAAAATGAAAACTCCCAAAATCTACTAATTCTGTGAGTGATGTCTTTGAACAGCGTATTTTTCTACCAAATTTCTTATTTTCCAATCTCATATTATTCGACTAAAAAAATATAAGATTCTGGCTATCAGGTGCATTTATATTTATATAAGTCTAAATATTTTGATAATAATATAAATTTAATCTCCTACTTTTAATTTTGATTTTGATGTGATAAAACTACCAAAGATTTTGGTTTGGCATCATTAAATCAAAGAATACCTTTTAACAGAGGCTACAGATATCTATAATATTATAATAAAGAATACTCAATGGTTTTGAGTTGAACGCTATGAATATTTCAATTAGATAAATGGTATTGGATGGATTTATAGTTGAATAAAGTATTATGCTTATTAAATGAAGTTTGGCCGAATACTCGGAGGTTAAATAGTTAAAGTAAAACCCTAATTCCCAAATAAGTAACATGTGTGCCTATCTCTACCCCGAAAATAGCCTATTCTGCTGTGAGCAATGCTAGAGGAAATTCCTCACATTTACATTTAATCGTGTAAAGTGGTGTATGGGACCCTAATTAAGCTTCTAAATGCGTTCGATGAGTAAGTCGATATTTGTGTCTAATACTCGTGTAATTGTCTCCCCCTGACGCGGATAATGAAACTCCAAGGTGCGTTCAAGTAAGACATTGGCCCTATCCGTGTAGTATTATGGTTATATATACATAAATTTAACGGGAGACCAAGATTCAAAAACCATAGCTGGTATCCAAGGGTGTGGAAATCCCACATGTCCTTCGTAAGGTCCCCTCTTCCTCCGACCAGATCAATGAATCCTGTAGGCAAATCACTGCACTTATAAATGGCTAGTGTCCAGACTGCCTAATCTGGATAAATTACTGCGAGTCTAAAATGTCCTCGTTTATCACTGTTACAGATAAGAACATTTTATTTGATAACCATGTACCAAAACATCATTCTGGCATAAAATTTGCTTTCTAGCTTAAAACACAAAAATCCCCAACAAAATCCCCAACAAAATAATTAAACATAAATCCGACAGAAATTCCCCTTATAATTGTTTACTACCTCAAAATGCCAGAGACTATGTTACTCGTTCGACGATCAAGTAAAAAGTGATTCCCAACTCCTCAAATGTTCCCTATTTATACTAAAAATGTCTCCACGAATTACTCTTCTTTCTCAAATGTCACATCTGCTTCATATTATACTTTCACACTTGTTCCTCAACTGAACTAGCTCCTCAAGGGAACGCAAGAATAGGTATGTAGGCACTTATAATTTAACGATTTGTTTACGTTTGTAGTTTAGGTAGTATACCTATAAGAATTAGGTATTTTTATCTAGTAACTATAGTTTGATGTTCAAATATGTTTTATGAGATTAATAAGGGGTGGAAAAATATGATTATATGAAAAAAAAATAATGTCGTGCACATTTGATCGTTACAATTCGCCCCAATGCAAAAGTTTGAAGTGGATTGGCATCGTCAACATAGCGTAGAACTTTGCATTCCCAATAAATGAAAGAAAAGATTTTTTTTTTTATTATTAAATATTTTTACATTCCCAATAATTTTAAGATTTCCTAAATTCGTCAATATTCGAATCCTGTATGTGTGTGTTTTTAAACCAGAACTCAGAAAGTCACCCGTGTATAAAATCAGGAATCAGACCATAAAATATCATCATTGAGTCATGACTACCGTTTTTCAAGACTTACTAAGTTGTAAGAAGTGCTTAGTTGTGAATTAAACAAATCCTAATGATTCGACTTTTGCCTAGACACCTCATTCATTGACTACATTGTACAGTCGGCGAATGCAAGCTCACGTTGTTCGAACTTTTCGACGAATTGACAAAACTCTCCCCAAACAACATAGCAAAATCCTTTGGCATAAATACTAAGCGTTCACTCCTCAATAACTAATTCCGACTCCAAATCCTTCTCCATCTCACTTGAAACTTACGTCATCTGGTGCATGTCTCACATCAAGAATAGATTGGCCAATTTCAGATCTACAAACATACAACTGTGTGTGTAATGAAGAATAATTGACACAATGTAACATATCGAATTTAAGACCTTATATTATACATGTTCTTAATAGTTATTGACATGAACTATATCATATCTCATGCATATCAATAATTGTAGAGTTAGATTGTTGTTTCCTTACATTCTGCCAATGCTTCTTTTTTTTGTATGACTATAGACTTACTTGTAAGATTTTATATTAAAACAATCATATTAACTTTGCTCATACGCAAGTACATTTAGGATGTAATATTTTAATTACTTTATAATATATTAATTATTTGATCTTCCTTCATGGACAAATCAATTCATAAATCTTATCTTAATTAAATCATGATATTTGGCCTAAACCATTCGTTAACATGGGTGTGTATACTTTTTTGTCGTTAGTCTTGAATACCTGTAGAGTATTATTTCTCACAAACTACCCTATGACATGGGTCAAAATCGAAACATCGATTTACTAATCCTAACTTCTAAGAATGTAAGAAATAATTGAAACCTTTAAAGATTACCCCCAACGTATCTTCAAAGATTAATAAACCCCCCATTGGCGGATCCGAATACCTTCGAACTTAGTTTGACTACATTCAGACAATGCCCAACTCAAAGAACCCTAATTTACTCTTTTACTCAAATCATCTCATACGTCCCTTTCTTACTAATCATACAATCATACATCCCTTATAATTATTTCATTCCTGTTTCATACATGTTCCATGCTTCAGCATTCATTATTTCGCAACGGCCCTGTAAGATGGTCACTATCCAATTTGCAATCAATATCCTTATTATTTCGTCATTATAAAATATATATTTTTTTATATTTTACCCCAACTTCCCCTTTTTATAGTTTTATAAAATAAAGAAAATCAATCCTCCTCACACATATCGCATCTTAGACCACCTTATATACTTCAAATTATCACTTATTTATTTGACACCCTATATAAATTACACTATCAAAAAGTTCGAATTATCAATGTTAACTTTTAATTTCAATCAACACTTATTCAAGTTAATCTTATTAAGTTTAGTTTCCTCATTTTTATTATAAATCGCTTCAAATAATCTAACTACAACCACACCAACACGTGACATTTGACTAAGAGAAACAACGCAAACTTTTAATATTTAAACAAATCATAACTACT
Source organism: Hedya salicella (assembly GCA_905404275.2). Classification (NCBI taxonomy): domain Eukaryota; kingdom Metazoa; phylum Arthropoda; class Insecta; order Lepidoptera; family Tortricidae; genus Hedya; species Hedya salicella. The sequence continues at coordinate 288,256 of FR990109.1, forward strand.
ATCGCCACCTTTTTCCGTTTTTGTAAAGCAAAATTCTGAAATCTTCTATGGTCCTTTGACTTATAAATAGTATAACTATTGCCCACCAGATGTCTCATCATAGTTAAGTACCATAATCGACATAAGTAGTCTACCAGAAAGTAGATGTCGCGTTAAAAAAAAACTAATTACTAGACTAAAGCTTTTACATTAACTTATGTTTAAAATTATGATTTGGTATTGATTATTAAATATTCTCATTTAATTTCTACGTTTTAAACCTGTTTGTCACATTTTCCGTTTCGAAGACTTCTTTCAATCGATACATTAAGAGTTATCTATCGTCAAATAGCATAACTGAACTCTTATCGCTAATTTTTGCTTCAAAAGTGTCATATGCCCTTCATCAACGTAATTCCGCCTCCCGTCACTAGATGTCATCACTAAGTTAACAGTTGAAAAATTTAATTTGTTTTCCAATAGCGAATGTGTAAGTATTTTTTTATGATATTACGTAATGTTTTTTTTTTTTATTTATTCTATTTTATTTAAATTTATTTATAAACTGACAATAACTCGCTACCTGTCTAAATTATATGTGAATAGAGTGAAAGTGACTAAAAATATTCCATATAGGAATTTGAAATTATAATGAATGGTAAAATATCAAAGAAATTGTACATTAATCAAAACAATTATTATAATTATGAATCTACAATAATAGAAGGTAAATATTTTCTATGTTTTTATGCTCTGCATGCATTTTATACAATGTACGTGAAATCTGCAAATTATGACTTATGTTTTCATTCCAGATCAAAGCAAACCACTAATCTCTATGCTACAAGGATCACATTAAGTACAAAATGAGTCATATAACTGAAAATGGATGCAATTGAATCATAGCACTACTTTGAAATCACCTGAACCTACAAATCACTGAAGCGCTAAATCTACTACACTACTACTAGTTATATACATAACACAATGTATAAATCAGGTGAGATTCAATTTTATAAATCTTCTTACAATAACCATGCAAGACATAAGCACTAAACTACTGATCAGCATAACCCAGCTATCACTACATTAAAAGTTACCTTTTTTTATTATGATATTTCTCAAACTACTGTGTCTTTACTTATGGCAATATAAATATTATTCTATTCATACAACTATGCATTCTAAAATCAAACAAATTTCAAAACCTTTTTAATGGTGGCGCAGCCCTTGTTGCTGCAGTTGTATACACAGGCAAACATACAGTTTTCTATTAATATGTTATTGCTGATACAACTTGTACAAATATACTGCAAGATCTTCCAATCTTATATGATGATGATGTTATTATATTCTACACTTTTTAATTCTAATTTTTCAGATTGGCAAAATTACCACCTCACCGTTGCACACAAACTCAGTTACTGCCCGTTGAAACTGACCCATCTATTACTGAATTACTTAAGTAATATTAAACAAATGATTGAAGAAGAATCTATTATGATTAATCTTATAATAATAAATGTCCTAACATACATGTAATGTCTACAAACTAAGGTTAACTGGAAGAAATCCCTAAAGATGATAAGTTCGCCTTTGTACATATTTATTACTTTGCAGTCTTTGTTTTATTGTTTTTATGTACAACAAAGTGGTTTTACATACATACTTACAGAATGTCTCTGCCTCAGACTGGTCCGACTAGCTGAATTAAAAATTTAAAAAACTATTTTTGAGTCTATTACTGTCTTATACTGTATTACCTGCTATAAAATATACTACTTAAAACTATTTATTAATATATCTGCATAAAAATTACATTCTCTTGGGTTTTATTTTTATAAGATCTGAAGATGACCGCCCCCGGAACAATGAAACTGCTAATGCACTCTACTATTTCTTAACTAACGTCCTGTTGTTATAATGCAATATTGATTAAGATTCTATTCGAATTCATTCTTTGTCTTCTTTGTAATTCTTCACTGAATACTTGTACCATACATCATTGACCCGAGCACACTTATGAAATATTTTTGCTCAAAACTATAATGTCCGCCCCCCAAGTGTTTAAGTCTTTAAAAGCTATTAAGTTCTAACACAGAATCTGTTTTCATCACTAGCCAATACATTCTTCCAATCCTCTATGCAAAATAATTCTATACAACAAGCACTCAAACTACAAATTCCTATGTTTTCAGCATGTACAACAAACATAGATGTATGGCTTTGTCAATTTACACTTATTGTAACTGGTTTCCTATATCGCATGTGATACTAGTTTTTAATATTGTATAACCTTTAAAGAACTATACTACTTAGGTTATTTAATCATAACTAAAATTATTCTGTCTATCCGAAGCGCCTCGCTAAGGTAAAAAATATTTTTATATACTAAAATCATTGTCGCGTAATGTATCTGCTACTGAAAAATATATTATTAAATGCTATTTGTCATAACTTAATGTCATAATTCTACCATATATTAATGATTATAATCTTTGTGTTTTATAAAAAATAATTGAATTGAACGCCCCCCGATATATGGAATTAGTAATACACTCTGTTATTTCTTTATTAAATAAAATATCCTGGTCTTATAATACTATATTGATTAAAATCCTTTTTAACAAGCCATTATTTATCCTGTAATGCTTGTATGTTTATTCGGGCAAATTTCACAAGACCCACTGTCCAGTCTCGACTAAACCAAAATTCAGCATACCCATGTGACTTAAGATACTATACAATGTCATGATACCATTGAGCTGATCTGATGATGTAATTAGAAGATGGTTAAAGGAACCCTGTAACAAAACAATGCAATCCCACCGACCTTGGGCTCTATAGAACTGTCTCAATGTGCACTAACAGATCTTAAATGAAAAGCACAACCAGTAATAAGAGCTTGTCACAAATACTATTTCTTACAGAAACCTAGATTTATTCTTTGAAATGTACACAATATCTGTACACGTGTCTACGAACTGCGCAGTGACTTTTTGTTGCTATGATGATGATGTTGATGACTGCGCCCCCCCAGTCTTTGAGTTCTTAAATACCATTTTAATTTCTTCTACAAGTTCTGTTATATCCAAACACTGATCTTAATTATCACGACTGATTATTATTCTAACCTTTATGCTAACCAATGCTCTGTGAACACAACCTACGAATTATCGTACCCTATAAATTCGTTATTATTCTGATTTTTAATCATATACTTATTATAACTAGTATTTTGTATCATTCGTTATCACTATTTCTAAAAATATTGCACATATCGATCGATCAAAGAAATCTTGAGTTCTCCCAAAACAAACGTCCACTTCCTAGGTTGCGTTCCATAACTGCTTAACTCTCTTCAAACGTCAAACATGAATGACTAATTAGCTTGTTGAAAAATTATAACCTAAATAAATATATCGTTTCTATTCCGAAATAATGTTACATGTATGTCTAAATATATTTCTCTTTTATTTGTTGTAAAATCAATAACAACTTTTTATATTATTTTATTTATAAGACTCGTCTATACGTATCGCTGACTATCAAAATCCATAAAATCGGTAAGTACCACATTGTTTAATAATTACTAATCGTTAATTATTAAAATTTATTAAATTATATTATGAAAGTATGACGGACTCATTATCTATTGTCTACTTTAGTATATTAAATTTTAAAATTTACTATATAATGTGGCAACTAAAACTATAGCTTAAACAGTATTTACTCTATTCATGAACTATATCTATATATATATATTTTTTTTTTTGACAATACCTGTCATGTCATGTCGATCAGAACAAGACAGAATATTGATTTAGGATAAAAATCATTAAATGAACTAATTGTATTCTTTTGTTTCAGGTAATTATTACTGTCTGGACGAAACGAACCACTAAAAGTGCAGTACTACAGTAAAAATGTGATAGTAATTGAAAAAATTGTGCAGATATGCCGAAAACATAACACATGCTTAGTGTTTTTTTTAAAATACTTTTGCGACACAATGGATCCCCATCTCCATTTTCACAAGCAACAAATGTAACCCAAAGAGGGCTTCGCAACGTAATTCATAGTCCAAATGCACATAAGAAAACGAAAACTGAGAATATGAAACGCTGTCACAAGAAACCTTTCTAACAAGAAACAAGAGATAAAACTAATATAAGAACCAAATAAAATTAAGAAATTCACCTTACAGTACAAGACATTGATGATCATTAAACCTGAGTTTAATAACAGCTAATAATAAACCAAGACAAGATAAGAAATTCTGGTAACGGCATGCCAAATATAACTATCAGCTATATTTAGCAGAATCCACAGTCACGGCTCCAAATGTAATGAACTTAATAAAATCCTAAAAGAACCCTAACAGAAAACCTCCATTAAACTATCCATGGTCATGGGACCAAATGTACTGACCCTAACGAAATCCTAAAGAAGCTCATTGGTCTCGAAACCAAATGTAACTTCTAATGTGCCCTATTACGCCCTATTAATCCTGTGTGCGGAATCAACTGTAATGCCTAATGAGACTCCTAATACCACACTCCACTACCTCAAATACACCTAACAGAATACAGTCTAAATCTTATTACTACACCAACTATCTTGTACTGTTTTCTACCCTAATAATGTGCATCTGAATTTGAATTACGCTATTATAATAATATTGGCCATAAATGTGATCAGAAAACCTGTTGTGATTCGTCTAGTTTAGTAGGACTCTACGTTGCATAGTAACCTGAAGTTCTTTTATGGAAGAACCATTATGATCGCTCAGTATATTTTTAATTAAAATAAACCTATCTTTTACTGATGTTAATAAATACTACTCTTATTTCCTGACTTTATCTTTATCCTACCTTCCTGTCCTAAAAACATACTCTAATTGCATACTTTGTTCGTTAAATTATGATATACCTGACAGTTACAATTATTTATATGATTTTGAGATCTAACTACTCTATCCTATTATTATTTATGCAATTTTTTGTATAACTAGTCTTTTTTCCATTGATTAGAGAATTCATTCAGTAGAATAGTAAAGAGCTCCCTCCATCAATGAGAAAGTCAACAATAAGGATTATTAACCCTAAAAAGATCTGGTTTAAAAAGTAACACCTTTAAGACTTATAAGGAGATGATGGAAGAATTTAATTAGTAATATGACTCCTTTATTCTGAAGTGTCAAACTATTGTGGAAACCAGAACACTAACATATATGATTCATTATGAAATATCAAGAGATAATTAGAAGTAGTTGGCTCAAATACAATTTTGGAGTTCGGTACAGATTCACAATATTAACTGCGCTGGCTCGATACTCATACTTAGTTGAACTTAAGCTCTAGTTATGCTAGAATAGCTTCTATGAGTATCTTTTATGCCATTATAGATAGATTTTTGTGTCAAATGATTATTAGAGGGAATTGTAAACTAAATTTTAATATATGAAAAATGGTTGACTAACTATGTCACTTCATGAGATAATATTGAACTGCTAGAATCATCTCCTTATTTTCCCAAACAGTATAACTTTGTTATAGTTAATATCAGCTACCGGACTGAGGGCGTTCGTGTACAGAATAGGCTTCCTTCATGTCTATTGGATACAAGAGATTTCCATACTTGGAATCAAAATATTGTTTAAAATCCTTTCCTGGATTTGATTTCTATGTTAGATCTTAATTTTACAAGCCATAAAAAAAGTCATATTCCCCGGATACCGAATGAACACCAAGTCAGATCTTTTTACAGGTTTTATGGCACCTGTTTTCAAGAATTGTTTCTTGAATTTGCCATTTTCTCAATTTCTTTGATATTTTAAAAGAAAACGTTCTCCACTTTAAAATCAACACAAATCCTCTCATTTATGGATTAAGTGAACTCTTCTCCTCTTTTATATACCCAGAAAACTTATTATTTCATATCTGAAATCATACGCCATACATAGACAATAAATGTTGTTATTTCCTTAAATAGATAACTGAATTACATGTTCATTGCTATGTTCTATAAACATATAACTATATTTTTACTGGTCTGTAGACATACACACTTCTTACGGGTATGCTAATATTGATTTCCTTCGATTATCAATATAAATCCTTCTTGTATAAAGGATAGAATGAACGATTTGAGTTCTGATAAATACTTCAATAAACTATATATTCTTATTAGCAAAATTATCATGTTTCTCATGTAATTGATGTTAAAACATGTTCTTATTATTTCACTGTACTCTTTGACAAGGAGACCTTTTGTAGTTACTTTAATTAACCATGATTATTGATCACACTAGACACCGTTCAAAGATCCCATCTAGTTCTCTTCTAGAAGATAGATCTGAGGCCATTCTTAGCAAAATGTTAGGGATGTTCAATAATACATTTATAACTTGAGATTTCGTCCATTCCTTTAGACTAACCTCATCTCTATTGCAAATCAGGTTCCATTACCAAATTGCACAATAAAACATTAATCAATGTAACACAACTTCGTATTTCTAATCACGACATTCCTCTCTTATTTATGGATTAAGTGAACACTTTTATTCCTTAACAAACCCTGAAAACTACTTATCCTTTCGTATTTGAAAATCATACGCCATTCTTAGACGATAAATAATTGTCATTCCTTCTCATGAACACATGTGCACTGATTACTTGTTATTTTCCTCCGTACGCTTCGACAAGGAATCTCCAAAACCTTTTGTACATTATTTCCTTATGAATGTTAATCAAACAAGATGTTATACAGGATTCGTCAAGTCTCTTTGTTTGACGATTCATATCCCGGCCATTCTTAGCGAAACATCGGTCTGATCCACAATATCAATGGAATGAGTATTTGCCCTTTTTTAGACAAATAATCACACTACTTTTAAAAACAGATTCCTTCATCGAATCGCACATTATCTCAAAAATACATTAATTTACAAAAAAGCATGTAATCATGACTTTCTTTGTTGAAAAATGAAAACTCCCAAAATCTACTAATTCTGTGAGTGATGTCTTTGAACAGCGTATTTTTCTACCAAATTTCTTATTTTCCAATCTCATATTATTCGACTAAAAAAATATAAGATTCTGGCTATCAGGTGCATTTATATTTATATAAGTCTAAATATTTTGATAATAATATAAATTTAATCTCCTACTTTTAATTTTGATTTTGATGTGATAAAACTACCAAAGATTTTGGTTTGGCATCATTAAATCAAAGAATACCTTTTAACAGAGGCTACAGATATCTATAATATTATAATAAAGAATACTCAATGGTTTTGAGTTGAACGCTATGAATATTTCAATTAGATAAATGGTATTGGATGGATTTATAGTTGAATAAAGTATTATGCTTATTAAATGAAGTTTGGCCGAATACTCGGAGGTTAAATAGTTAAAGTAAAACCCTAATTCCCAAATAAGTAACATGTGTGCCTATCTCTACCCCGAAAATAGCCTATTCTGCTGTGAGCAATGCTAGAGGAAATTCCTCACATTTACATTTAATCGTGTAAAGTGGTGTATGGGACCCTAATTAAGCTTCTAAATGCGTTCGATGAGTAAGTCGATATTTGTGTCTAATACTCGTGTAATTGTCTCCCCCTGACGCGGATAATGAAACTCCAAGGTGCGTTCAAGTAAGACATTGGCCCTATCCGTGTAGTATTATGGTTATATATACATAAATTTAACGGGAGACCAAGATTCAAAAACCATAGCTGGTATCCAAGGGTGTGGAAATCCCACATGTCCTTCGTAAGGTCCCCTCTTCCTCCGACCAGATCAATGAATCCTGTAGGCAAATCACTGCACTTATAAATGGCTAGTGTCCAGACTGCCTAATCTGGATAAATTACTGCGAGTCTAAAATGTCCTCGTTTATCACTGTTACAGATAAGAACATTTTATTTGATAACCATGTACCAAAACATCATTCTGGCATAAAATTTGCTTTCTAGCTTAAAACACAAAAATCCCCAACAAAATCCCCAACAAAATAATTAAACATAAATCCGACAGAAATTCCCCTTATAATTGTTTACTACCTCAAAATGCCAGAGACTATGTTACTCGTTCGACGATCAAGTAAAAAGTGATTCCCAACTCCTCAAATGTTCCCTATTTATACTAAAAATGTCTCCACGAATTACTCTTCTTTCTCAAATGTCACATCTGCTTCATATTATACTTTCACACTTGTTCCTCAACTGAACTAGCTCCTCAAGGGAACGCAAGAATAGGTATGTAGGCACTTATAATTTAACGATTTGTTTACGTTTGTAGTTTAGGTAGTATACCTATAAGAATTAGGTATTTTTATCTAGTAACTATAGTTTGATGTTCAAATATGTTTTATGAGATTAATAAGGGGTGGAAAAATATGATTATATGAAAAAAAAATAATGTCGTGCACATTTGATCGTTACAGTTTTCTGACCGACAATATTTCTCAGTTCCAAAAACACGTAAGCGGTTTGTCTTGTTCTAGTCGCAATGTTTTGGCAATGATGGTCCCATCTCAGGTTTTCGTCAATTTCAATACCAAGGTATTTAAGCGAATGTACTCGATGTATTTTTGTACAGTTACAAGTGCTAACAGTGTTTTCTGAACATTTGTGTAAATTTAAGCAAACGTTTTGCTTAGGTTGTCCTGCTTTAGTGAATGAGAAGCATAAGTAATTAGTCTTAGTAACATTTAAAGATAGCAAATTCCTATCATACCAATATTGCGCTATTCTTAAACCTTCCGATGCACGAGTAAAAGCTGCATCCCAAGATTCCCCAACAAAGCTTATCACTGTATCATCAGCAAAACATATACACTGACATGTTTGTGACTGCAGTACGGAACAAAAGTCATTTACATATATATTGAATAGAATTGGGAATTAACTATAACAATATTGTCTTAATTATACTTAAAACGTTTACAATTGTGTTATAATTAATTTATAATTGATACACGCAGAGGAGATGTACAAATTCTCCAGATCAATGTTAATATAAAATACAAACTATTTTTTTTCAGAGATGTATAAGTCTCTAGGCGTCACGACATGCGATAAAATTAAATATAATAATTTGACTGAATTCTACTGAGATGTTTAAGGTCTCTTAGGGGTCAAAGTGAATAATACATTAAAAATAATTATTTTTAAATCTAAATTTCTTAGAGATGTATATGGTCTCTAGGCGTCATAACATGCAAAAAGATAAAATTAGTTAATTAAAATCCTCAGAAATGTTTAAGGATATACCTCTATAAATAAAACAAAACTCTTAGAGATGTATACAGTCTCTAAATCAAATAAAAAATGAATTACTTCAATCGAGTACAGGATGAAGTCTCTCACGTCATCAGTTCATTAAACACTGGTAGGCAGTTACTAGGTATACAATTAATTAGACCCTTGCTAGCATGAACAGACCGGACCCCACAAACGGCACCTGTTGACACGAGCATGACGCATATCTCAGCTCTCATCGCCTCCCTCAACCATATTTTAGGGAAGGTTGCGATTGCGACCCGATCAACGACGCCACCGTAAGCAAAGACCTTTAAGCGAGCGTGCCATGCTCACACTGCCGGGCATTAAACACTAATACTCGTAGTATTGCCCGGTGAGAAACAACAAATGTGCTCTCATGTTACATGAAATGCGAACTATTATTACCTCTTAAAACAATGCTTACTTTACATACACAAGACTAAACTACTGGCTTAAAGACATCTTTATCGTCTAAAAAGTCATTTACAGTATAATGCGCCTTGTTTAGTAGGTGACGTTTTATTTGGGACTTAAATTTGCTGCAAGGTAAATTCACTACATCGGTAGGTATTTTGTTATAGAAGCGTACACAGTTCCCCACGAACTAAGTTCCGACCTTGCGGAGACGATGAGCAGGCATGGCAAGCTTGTTCTTATTTCTTGTATTGTAGTGGTGAATGTCAATGTCGTGTTTGAAATCATGTTGATTTTTCCGAACATACATAATATTCTCGAGAATGTACTGAGATGCTACGGTGAGAATATTGGTTTCCCTGATTTTTTCTCTCAGTGATGCACGAGCTCCCAGTGCATCGATTGAGCGTACTGCCCGGTTTTGTAGTACGAAGATGGTTTGTGGTGTCCGCCGCCTTGCCCCACAACAGAATTATATATGACATTACTCTATGAAAATAACTGAAGTACACGAGCTTTCGTCTCGACGTTTGTTAACTGTCTGATTCGCCTCACTGCATAGGCTGCGGAGCTTAGTTTACCTGCAAGAGTGGCTATATGCTTATTCCATTGCAGTTTTGAGTCCAAAGTAACACTCAGGAATACTGTTTTGTCTTCAAATTCTAGCACATCGCCTTTCAATGTCACCTTGGCACAATCTACTTGTTTCACATTCGGTAATGTGAATTTGATGCACTTGGTTTTCTTGGCATTGAATTGTAAGTTATTTGCAGTAAACCAATGTACAATAGTAGACAGCGCATCGTTTATAGTAACGAAGTTATTCTCTCTTCTTTTCACTTTAAAAAGAAGAGAAGTATCATCTGCGAATAACACAATATCATGTTTATCTTGCACAAGGTTTGGTAGATCATTGATATACACTAGAAACAGAAAGGGGCCTAGAATTGAGCCCTAGGGTACCCCCATAGCAACAGATGATCCAGTTGTATGCATCCCGTTGATGACTACGCGTTGCGTTCTGTCTGAAAGATATGATGAGACGGGGTCAAGTGCACCGTTCTTTATTCCGTAGTGTTCCAACTTACGCATTAAATTATTATGATCAACGCAATCAAATGCCTTTGATAGGTCACAAAAAATCCCAATAGCATCTTGAGCGTTTTCCCAGGCATCAAAGATGTGTTTAACTAGCACTACCCCAGCATCAGCAGTGGAGCGACCTTTGGTAAATCCAAATTGACTGCTATGAAGTAGGTTATATTCATTAAAATGAGATGTAAGTTGATTAAGAATAAGTTTCTCAAAAACTTTACTCAATGCGGGTAGTATTGATATTGGTCTATAATTTGTGGGGTCTGTTTTCGTTCCTGATTTAAATAAAGGAATGATCTTGCTGTGCTTCATCAAATTAGGAAATACTCCAGTGTCAATACATTTGTTGAATATATCAGCCAAATATGGTACAATCGCCTCTATTATTGAATGTAACACTTTAACAGAAAGGCCCCACAGGTCTTCAGTCTTCTTCAAATTTAACGATCTAAAGGTTTTGATAACAGTGTTTGGAGTAACATAAGTAAATTTGAAGAAGTTTTTACATTCTGGTACATACATTTTTAATATTGATTCAGCAATATAATCTGGCGATGAATTTAAAGATTTGTTGTCTCTACAGGTATATTAGAGAAGAACCGCTCAAACTGATGCGCAACTTCAGTGTCCGCATTTACTGTTTCATCGTTGATTTTTAGGCTAAAATGAGGATTTTTTACTTTAGTTTTCCCAGTTTCGTCATTTATGACCTTCCAAACGGCCTTCACCTTGTCACTAGAATTAAGAATTTTTTTAGACAAATATTCCGATTTAGCAGCAGCGCACAATTGTTTGAAGGACTTGGAAATTCTTCACGTATTCTAGAAATTCCGGTCTCTTATCGATTGACCTTTGATCAAATAGATCGTAAATACCAAGTCTTTTTTCATGAATATCAGGCGTAGCCCAGTCGCTAAATAAAGTTTTATCCTTGCTTGTACTTTCTTCAGATTGAGACAAGAATCAAATTCTTTTTTTATGCTATTAAATAAGACCGAGCACATGCCGTCGGCATCCTTTTGAGTAAAAGAAAGATAACACAGTTTTTCCTGAATTTTCCGATTGAATAAATCTAAGCGATACTCAGAAATAGGTCTGCACATAGTGTCTTGTGGTTTCTCTTCATTTTTTCTACTGAAACTGAAGGATGCATGTTGTCCACAGTGGTCAGAGCTTAGTTTATTTATGATAGATTTATCCGACGCATTCGTGTTACTAAATATGTTATCAATACATGTTGAACTGGTGGCTGTGATTCGGGTAGGCTCACAAAACAAATTCACTAGGCCAGATGATTTGAAAGTGCTCAACAAACTAACACTCATAGATGATACTTCAAGTAAATTGACATTAAAATCACAACACACAATAATACACTTGTTACTAGAGAATACGCTATTGAGCACTTTATCCATAATTGACTCAAATATACTATAGGCCGCTGATGGGGGTCTGTATACACATATAATTATAAATTGATCTGATTCAATACATGACAGTTCTACTTGACGTTCAAGGGACATGTTAACAATATCCTTCCGTTCTTTGTACTTTACATCATGTCTTACCATATCGCGGATAAGGGTATTTTTCTGGGATAAAAAGTAGCCTATGTCCTTCCCCGGGACTCAAACTATTATCTCCATACTAAATTCAATCCATTCTCCGCGTTCTCTGCTTTTTTATGTGCTCTTGAGTCCAGACGGATTTTAGTTGATAAAGCAACACGTAAATCACATCCGGTATCATAAATCTTCCTATGACGAACTATGCGACAAGTCTAACGCTATGATGGTGGTTAGATCCATGTTTCACAAACACCCTGTATATTGTAAAACCGTCCTCTTGCTTCGCCGGCTACGAGCATAATGGTGGCAGAAATATATATTTTGTTATCTTCGTCGTGTGAGGGGCTTAGCTTTAAGATATCTCTCGGTATATTATTATATATTATCGATCCGTGCCGTGTCTGACGGGCTTAAGGTGTGCGTTATGAGCACTAGACGACGATATATTTAATAGTGTGAGATACGATATATTTTCATGTATACTTATACAAAAAAAAACACTAGTTACCAGGATTTAAATCCAAAACCGTCAGGTTAAAACCCAAAGGAATAATAACCCAAATTTACGATACCTCAATGAAAATAAAGGTGATGAGGATATTTTCCTGGGTTATAAATAAAAAAAACAAAATTAAAATTTTTAAAAACCCCCCGACTTGTTCCACTAATGGCTGAATATCTTGGAGAAGAGTGCTCCGATTTTCATCAAACAAAGCTAAGAAAACTCGGGATAAAATTATCTATGACACAAAAAAAACCGCACTCAAATCGGTCCATCCGTATGGGCGCTACGATGCCACAGACAGATACACAGAGTCACAGACACGTTAAACTTTAACACCCCTCTTTTTTGTCCGGGGTTAAAAATGCTATCCGTGCTCCAGAGAGCGGATAATTGTATGGTAGGTACTGAATGGGTCATTCTCTTTTCATTAACAACTTTAGTTTTCCAAATAAATAACCAATATTCGAGAAAAGACTTATAAAATTAACATGCTAAGCATAAATTCCGTAACCGATTTATGTACTCTTATACGAAAAGAATTGATCATTATAGCCGTATTATTATTAAAAAAACAAAAAACCCGACTGCTGACAATATAACAAGTAATAAATTCTAATATGGAACATAGCGATTTTAAACAGTCGGGACCCATAAGAAATCTAGATCGACGCAAATCTTCCCAACAATGGGTCCCGACTGTTTAAAATCGCCATGTTCCATATAAGAATTTATTATTTGTTATATTGTGAGTATCAATCATGAATCATGAAAGATTTCCATTATAACTTAACAAATTTCTAGGGCACTGGACTTGTTTTTTTCTTTTTAGTTTTTTATGCAGTCGGGTTTTTTTTTAAATAATTATTTTTTATTTTATACTTTTTAGTTAAAACTATAAAAGTCAGACAACTTCTCAATCTTTATCGTGGGGGTTATTGAGAAGCTTGCATTGCAGTTTTATTACAATGCAATTAAATGAAAATTTAGTGAGAACGGCTTGCTAACTAACTTTAAATCGTTATAGTTCCTAACCGATTGACTGACTGGTAATTCCAAATTAAAAATGATAAAAGAAATCATTATTTATTTTTAAATCCCTATTCATTGATACCCCACTCGATATAGTACGTCAATTTTTTTTTTTCTTTTTTACAATTTTGTCTCATTATCGCCATTTTGAGTTTTCATCATTTTCATGTCTTCAGTGACATTCGGACAGTTAAGACAAATCGATTGACGTAAGAATCATCAAAATCGGTCCACGCGTTTGGTCTCTAGAGTGCCAGATAGGAACAAACATACATACATACGTAGACTGATAAACACATTACCACTCCTTTGCGTCACGCAGTCGGGTAAAAAAGGTGGTAACGCAGCGGTGAATACCTTATTTTCATACTAAAGTGGGGGACATCGATGACCACTGCGTTACCTGCTTTATAATTATATTCGGTGACCAAAAAAATCAAAATTAATTGAAAATGACAGTTTAACAATGCTATATTTTAGATGAATACGACACAAAACAACCTGACCATCACTTTTTGCACAATATGCTTTTTACGTAAAGAAGCGAAAAAATAGCGTTACTAAAATAGTATAATGGCCCTAAATAACATAATTAAGTTGTGGTACAACTCTTTATTGCTAAAATAATGAAATGCAACACAACATACCTATTTTTATTTACGTATATTTTTTTCAATGCATTGATCGATTTTAGAATCTTAAATAACGATTATAGGGTAACTGAAATTGCGTTCAGTGTCTTATAAAACAACTTCCTGTTTGTGAAATTACAACACTTTTACGTCAGCGGCATCAAATGTACGGGGTCAGCTAATATAATAAATGGTTACCTACGTTACCCTAAGATATTACCTATGTAGGCTACGTAGGTAATATCTATGATTTGGCAGAGCGAAGACGTTGCCAGCGACTTCTAACCGTATTCAATATTTTGAAAAAATTAGGAGCCCCCGCGTCCCGCACGAAATCGGAGTGGATCGACTTCTCAGAGGTGCCGGAACGGCGCAAGCAGCCCAAGCGCATCCAGACGCTCCCGGCGGCGGCGGCGGCCGACGGCGGCGCGCGGGACGTGGTGTTCAGCTACGTGGAGCCCGAGGAATGCCGCTGCGAGTGCCACGTCGCCGCGCGACACGACGACGAACTACCGCTGCTAGAGCCCGCTGTGCCGGCCGACCACGACCTCAGGTCGGTAACATTATGCGTGTGTGCTGGTGGGACGCACTGCGAGTGTGCCACAGCACTGTGCCGCACAACCACGACCTCAGGTCGGTAACATTATACGTGTCTGCTGGTGGGACGCACTGGGAGTGTGCCACAGCACCGTGCCGCCCAACCACGACCTCAGGTCGGTAACATTATACGTGTCTGCTGGTGGGTCGCACTGCGAGTGTGCCACAGCACCGTGCCGCCCAACCACAACATCAGGTCGGTAACATTATACGTGTCTGCTGGTGGGACGCACTGGGAGTGTGCCACAGCACCGTGCCGCCCAACCACGACCTCAGGTCGGTAACATTATACGTGTCTGCTGGTGGGTCGCACTGCGAGTGTGCCACAGCACCGTGCCGCCCAACCACAACATCAGGTCGGTAACATTATACGTGTCTGCTGGTGGGTCGCACTGCGAGTGTGCCACAGCACCGTGCCGCCCAACCACAACATCAGGTCGGTAACATTATACGTGTCTGCTGGTGGGACGCACTGCGAGTGTGCCACAGCACCGTGCCGCCCAACCACGACCTCAGGTCGGTAACATTATACGTGTCTGCTGGTGGGACGCACTGGGAGTGTGCCACAGCACCGTGCCGCCCAACCACGACCTCAGGTCGGTAACATTATACGTGTCTGCTGGTGGGTCGCACTGCGAGTGTGCCACAGCACCGTGCCGCCCAACCACGACCTCAGGTCGGTAACATTATACGTGTCTGCTGGTGGGTCGCACTGCGAGTGTGCCACAGCACCGTGCCGCCCAACCACAACATCAGGGCGGTAACATTATACGTGTCTGCTGGTGGGTCGCACTGCGAGTGTGCCACAGCACCGTGCCGCCCAACCACAACATCAGGTCGGTAACATTATACGTGTCTGCTGGTGGGACGCACTGCGAGTGTGCCACAGCACCGTGCCGCCCAACCACGACCTCAGGTCGGTAACATTATACGTGTCTGCTGGTGGGACGCACTGGGAGTGTGCCACAGCACCGTGCCGCCCAACCACGACCTCAGGTCGGTAACATTATACGTGTCTGCTGGTGGGTCGCACTGCGAGTGTGCCACAGCACCGTGCCGCCCAACCACAACATCAGGTCGGTAACATTATACGTGTCTGCTGGTGGGTCGCACTGCGAGTGTGCCACAGCACCGTGCCGCCCAACCACGACCTCAGGTCGGTAACATTATACGTGTCTGCTGGTGGGTCGCACTGCGAGTGTGCCACAGCACCGTGCCGCCCAACCACAACATCAGGTCGGTAACATTATACGTGTCTGCTGGTGGGTCGCACTGCGAGGGTGCCACAGCACCGTGCCGCCCAACCACAACATCAGGTCGGTAACATTATACGTGTCTGCTGGTGGGACGCACTGGGAGTGTGCCACGGCACCGTGCCGCCCAACCACGACCTCAGGTCGGTAACATTATACGTGTCTGCTGGTGGGACGCACTGGGAGTGTGCCACAGCACCGTGCCGCCCAACCACGACCTCAGGTCGGTAACATTATACGTGTCTGCTGGTGGGTCGCACTGCGAGTGTGCCACAGCACCGTGCCGCCCAACCACGACCTCAGGTCGGTAACATTATACGTGTCTGCTGGTGGGTCGCACTGCGAGTGTGCCACAGCACCGTGCCGCCCAACCACAACATCAGGTCGGTAACATTATACGTGTCTGCTGGTGGGACGCACTGCGAGTGTGCCACAGCACCGTGCCGCCCAACCACGACCTCAGGTCGGTAACATTATACGTGTCTGCTGGTGGGACGCACTGGGAGTGTGCCACAGCACCGTGCCGCCCAACCACGACCTCAGGTCGGTAACATTATACGTGTCTGCTGGTGGGTCGCACTGCGAGTGTGCCACAGCACCGTGCCGCCCAACCACAACATCAGGTCGGTAACATTATACGTGTCTGCTGGTGGGTCGCACTGCGAGTGTGCCACAGCACCGTGCCGCCCAACCACAACATCAGGTCGGTAACATTATACGTGTCTGCTGGTGGGACGCACTGCGAGGGTGCCACAGCACCGTGCCGCCCAACCACGACCTCAGGTTGGTAACATTATACGTGTCTGCTGGTGGGACGCACTGGGAGTGTGCCACGGCACCGTGCCGCCCAACCACGACCTCAGGTCGGTAACATTATACGTGTCTGCTGGTGGGTCGCACTGCGAGTGTGCCACAGCACCGTGCCGCCCAACCACGACCTCAGGTCGGTAACATTATACGTGTCTGCTGGTGGGTCGCACTGCGAGTGTGCCACAGCACCGTGCCGCCCAACCACAACATCAGGTCGGTAACATTATACGTGTCTGCTGGTGGGACGCACTGCGAGTGTGCCACAGCACCGTGCCGCCCAACCACGACCTCAGGTCGGTAACATTATACGTGTCTGCTGGTGGGACGCACTGCGAGTGTGCCACACCGCCGAGCCACCCAACTACGACATAGGTCGGTAACATATTGCATGTGTCTGGTGGAACCCACTGCAAGTGTGCCACGCCGCTGTGCTGCCCGACCACGAAATCAGGTCGGTAACGTTGCACGTGTCTGGTGGGACCCGCTGCGAGTCTGTTATATGCTACTGCGCCGCCCACCACGACCTCAGGTCGGTAACATTGCACGTGTCTGGTGGGATCCACTGCAAGTGCCACGTCGCTGCGTCGCCCGACCACGACCTCAGGTCGGTAATATTGCACGTGTCGGATGGGACCCGCTGCGAGTGTGCCACGCCGTTGTGCCGCCCGACCACCACATCAGGTCGGTAACATTGCACGTGTCTGGTGGAACCCCGGTTAGTGCCTTTAGATACGACTACTGACCCATCTCAACAGCAGCCGCCGATATGTGTGTAAGACTTTTGGCTGCTTCTGATTTTCTTTCGTATTCGGATCTAAAGATCCAAATTATTAAAGGCGACGATAGCCAGTGCGTTATCGCAGTGACGTGACTCTCACGTCACAATTTTACCGGATGCTCTCCACACCGCGCTGCTCAAAACATGCTCCGTGAAAAATGCTGCGTCAGCACGTGGGCAACATTACCTACAATCGATGAGAATGGTGCTTATAAAGGAATGACTGCGGCACAATCGCTTTAGGTAGGTAGACACGCCGAGGAGAGATAATATGCATATACTCCTATAAGCGTTGTGCTACACACACCTACTAGCTGTCGAAGCCTAGTTGTAGAATACACTCACTTCGCAAGAAACCCGCGAATGAGACAACGTAACGAACTTCAAAATCTAGTTATCAATTCGATTTTTAAAAATTAGTTTTGTCGGTAGCTCACCGGAGGGCTGCGCGAGCCGGCTGGAGCTGAGCGCGCAGGCGCGGCCCTTCGTGGCGGACTTCGACCTGCGCGCGCACGACGACCGCGAGCCCGAGCCCAGGGTGAGAGCTCACTTGCAAACGAACGGAATAGGGAATATTCATTATTTTTTTCAATGATAGCAAACGATCCGGTTTTTAATGACTAAGAAATGTATGTAATGCGATACCCATTTTTTTCATTCGAAAATTAGGCTCTATAGAAACGTTAAAATTCAGTCAGGCATACCAACTGGGCGTTAAAACGCCCCATATAGATCGAGCGAGTCGCGTGACGTCACACGACAGATAACACAGACCAGTTTATGGAGAAACGAGCATTTTTCTTATTTTGGCCGTTAAAAGTGCGGTTAGGTACCTAAGTGTACAGTTGTTATATTTTTTTCCTTTAATGAACCAGGGCCGTATTATCCATAAGGCAAGAAGGCAACTACCTAATATGGACCCACGTATCCAAGGGGCCCCGTCGCCCCTAGAGACCTACCTACCCACCTAAGGGAAAAGGGGGCACCGAGATTCATTTGCTTAGAGGCTGTGGCTTAATCCAGCCCTGCATTGAACCCTAAAAAATCACAAGGTAATGTCTAATCTTCTTTTTGAAAACAAAAAAAACGTATCTAAAAAGGATAAAAGTTTTTAAATTTATTTTACCTTTTTGGGCTCAATTTGACGTTTCTACGTGTGCAATTATAATTATATGAAAAATAAACGCTTTGCATATTCCCTGTTCTTTCTGTGTAACTGAGACCTAAAGCTACTTCGTTCTTGTCCTTTGCTCAGCGCTGCGTATCTATAGGTACATACTATAAATTTAAAACTTTGGAAATTCAACCCTTTAGTAAGGTAGTGAAAAGGAGGATTTATTAATTTATTATGAACATTATTTAGTCACTTTGTAATGGAAAATTCGAAAATATGAGGCAGAGCTGCTGAAGCGACATTGAACCGTGGAAGTGGGGGTGTCATGTCCTGGATAGATAGACCGATCGAGTAGCGTGCGATCCGAGGGGTTACTCCGAAGTTAGAAGTTCGTATCATACCATCCCCCTCGCTCTTCTGATAAGCTGTATTCGAGTGAGTGGGACGATGGCATGCGAACTTCGAGTTTCGGAGTGACCGGCTGACTGCGTGTCCCTGTGCCGGTGTGTGTGGGCTACAGCGCGTGTGTGTGTTGCAGGAGCAGGGCTCACGCGGCGCGCGGCGCCACTGACGGCCGCCGCGCCACCTCACTTCGCTCGTCGTCGCCCCGACGACGGCTCCCCTTCTAGACTTTAAAGAGTTTTATAAATCATATTCACTATTGACTCGAAGCGAGTTGTTATCATTTTTGAGATGTAAATTTACCCCGTTCTACATATATTTATAGCGTCGTTTATATCTCTCCTATTAGCCACCGTTGACCTTTGCATTTTTTGATGTTTATTGAATTGTTCGAAGTGTATATTGCGGTTTTTATGCGATAGTGTAATGTGTTGTATAGCGAGTGACGTGGTCGGCGCGCATGTTTGTCTGTTTGTTCGCACGTCACCTACGTACCTGCCGCAGCAAGTACCGCCGCGGGCGCCCGGTCTGTACATACTGTCTGTGTACATACTGCGTGTGTGCGAGTGTGGCGCCGCGGCTAGAGACGGGACTTCCCACATTCCTATTGAGTGACTGACGCAGAACCAAGAGCCGATCCGACCAGAGGGGCTACTCCGATATTCGAAAACGAAGTTCGTATGGCGCCATCCCGCTCACTCAAATACAGCATAACACGACAGCGAGAGGGACACCACGTTACGAACTTCGTTTTTCGGGTTTCGGAGTAGCCCCTCAGCTTCTGCAATCGACTCGGTGTCCGCCCGACCGAGCGGTCCCCTCGCTTCCAGATACTTAACAAGTCTAATTACTAGTGAAATGCTCATCACAAAAACTTGTAATCGTAGCTGATACTTAGCACCGGACGTCGGGAGGAATCGGTACCGCTAAAAGCGTTATCGCTTCCCAGATCGCAGCCCTCGCCTCCAGCCGGCCGTCGGCGCGCGGCCCCAGCTCAAAGCTTCGTCGTAAGTCACGTCTGCCCCGTACTGTTCCTTATGTCATTAAGTCATCTGTCTACGTTACGAATGTTCACAACGCGTGCGAGCACTGCCAACGATACTTTACTAAGAGCGGTCGGCGACGGCCGCGACCTTAGCATTCTGGCTCTAAACATCCTGCATCTCCGTGGACACCGGCGAGTACGGAATTTTTAGTGTTTCT
The DNA here is from genome assembly GCA_905404275.2 of Hedya salicella. Taxonomy (NCBI): domain Eukaryota; kingdom Metazoa; phylum Arthropoda; class Insecta; order Lepidoptera; family Tortricidae; genus Hedya; species Hedya salicella. The sequence continues at coordinate 308,924 of FR990109.1, forward strand.
CAGATTGCCAATCAGGCGCGATCGCAGCCATGAACTTTGAAGCGGGAGTTGACATGTTAATATTGGGAGAGGGGCTTGAGACCCCTCGCGGATAACTTAATACAATAAATGCATGACGCAAGATAGTGAACCCATCTAGTTGGGCAGCTCTTTTACACTATTAACTCCTTACTTTCGGATAGATACGTCCCGGTTACTCTAAGGTCTTGGCACCGGCGGAGAGGTGACTTCTGGCTTTTTACTCCACGAACTGCTTGTACCTCGGATACATACTACGCCATTGATACACAGTACCCTCTATTTCTCTTTTCGAACAAGTTTCTTTCCCTAAAGTTCACAACGAGCGCTGCCGCCCGCTTTCTGTATCCTGACCGTAACTTGAATCAAGTGAGCACGTGACCCGCAGGCGCAAACTTAGAGTAACCGTGTACAGTTCACGTCAATCTACGTGTACAGTCCGAGCTGCATTTCCAGGAACTCACAACGTACCTTAGATAATGCCATAGAAATGGGTATACTATTGGACTCACTTTCTGTACAGGTATACATATTTGAGTGCCTATGGCTTTCAACCTCGCCCCAACATGTTTCGAAGTGTGTACATATTTCAAGACGTGATTCAAGTCCCTGTACCTATACACATTTCTATGTCATACTCGTGTACCCCGGCCTTGGACCGAGTTAAGCAGCTAGTCGACAGTTGCGTATTGCGCGAACCGAGGGGCTACTCCGAATCTCGAAATTCGTCACGTGCCCTCCCACTCGCTCTCATGTTAAACTGTATTTGAGTGAGCGAGATGGCGCCATACGAACTTCGAATTTCAGAGTAGCCTCTGGTTGCCTGGACGTGGGCGTGACGTCACGCCGCGGGCGAGGTTTCTTTAGCGACTCGCAGTTACTTAGTTGGTTTCATTGATGCAATAATATGCAATAATGTACCTATGTACTAATGTTAAAGAAATTCTATCAGTTTAGGCAAAAGTCTGAGATGTAAAAAATATAAATTTTTGCTTTCCAATGTTTCTTGTTTTATTCCAAGATTTCCAAGTGTTACTTACACTACGGACGGGTCGCATGTATCATATTTTATTTAGCGCGCTGGTAACTTTTAACACTTTCGCAGCCGACATTTTCGTAGCACTAAGCTCGTAGCCAATAACATAGGACTACTTGCTACGAGCAGAGCGCCCGCTGGGCGAGCTAACAAGCCCTCTGAGCGGTCGTGATAGTGTTATGTGAGGCTCAGGCTCGTTCAGTCCGTTTCGGTCTGTTTCTCAAAATGGCCTTCTTTCAACGGACGTCTCTTTCCGATAGTGTCTGCTGTTTGTTTCCTAAGATGGCACTTTCCTAAAATGCTCGCTTTCTATTGTCCACTTAAAAAAATGGTCTGCTTCCTAAAATGTCCGCTTATTTTTGTGAACATCAGTGGCGTGGCGTCAGGAAAAATACAAGGGAGGCCGAAGCGTAGTCATTTACTCACATTTAAGGAAAAAGGTGGTTCTAAATAAAAGCCTTTTCTTGGGCAACCCGGTAGGAATCGGCTTATACAGGGTGTCCCAAGAAGTAGTGATATACTGAAGCTGGGAGGTAGAGGACCTAGAGGGCTATCTAAATCACCCCCATGTATGTTCCGTGATTTTTCGTATTTTCGGAGTTATGACTTTTTTTTAAATTTTTCACCTATCGCAGAGTAAGATGAGATTTTTATTTATGGTGACGTGAATTATTGCGGTAGATGCTTGATTTTTGTTGTGTGCTAAGCTGATAGATAGGCCAATTCAGTATGGTAACATTTACTATCGTTACATCTTTGAATGGAATAAAAAAGAAATGCCAAGAATGATAAAATTACCCAATATGTTCACAACTTCAAGGGGCTTTAAAAAGAGAAAATCACATAAAAAAATTACCGTTTGGCTTTTAGAAACTTGCTCTAACTATCAGGTAGCTACCCTGAAAATTTCATTTTATTATTCACAAGGCTTCAATCAAAAAAATTTAATCTAAATGTGGCAAGTGCAAAATTAGTTAACTTTCTAAATAAATTTCGTTCTAAATCACGCACTGGCCATCAATAGAAAAAGAACAAAAACAAAAGACGGTTGACGCATGAGAAAATTTTCACGTTGTTTGGTCATCGTTGGTACTCTTCAATAATACATGGGGGTGATTTAGATAGCCCTCTAGGTCCTCTACGTCCCAGCTTCAGTATATCACTACTTCTTGGGACAGCCTGTATAGACGCCACGCCACTGGTGAAAATATACATTCAGAAAAAGATCCCGCCGAATTGAGAAACAGACACTTTAAGAATCATCATACATCATAGGAAACTGACAACGTGGGAAGAAGGCCGTTTTGAGAAGCAGACGATGGGGAATGAATGAAAATTTTCAAAAATCTTGAAATTGTGTTTATAGGTTATATTTTGTATACAGGCCTACCAACACCTTTTCATCTTTTTATTGTTTTCTAAGCCACAGAAAAATCAGTATTTTTTTTTTCTGACGATAAGGAGGCTTATTCCTACCTAAAAACAAAATTTCAAGATTTTTGAAAATTTTCATCCATTCCCCATTTAGGAAACAGACTGTATAAGAAGTAGACATAGTCAAATCAAATCAAATCAAATCAAATCAAAATATCCTTTATTCAAGTAGGCTTAGATACAAGCACTTTCGAATTGTCAGTTACAATGAGAGAAGTCTTTGCTGGGAAACATACAATATGATCCAACATTTGTTGCAAGGATTAGGGAAACCCAGAAAAACCTAATCAGATCATTTAACTTAAGTATAATACTTACTTATTATTGATAAAATCATCATTTTAAAAATTAAAATAATTAGTAAATCTAGAATGTGTCTAGAATAAAATTCTAAATGTCAGAGTATATAAAACAATTAATATGCGTGTACCAATTAACTATTACAATATTGTCTTAATTATACTTAAAACTTTTACAATTGTGTTATAACTAATTTATAATTGATACACGCAGAGGAGATGTACAAATTCTCCAGATCAATGTTAATATTTTTTTAGAGATGTATAAGGTCTCTAGACGTCACGACATGCGATAAAATTAAATATAATAATTTGACTGAATTCTACTGAGATGTTTAAGGTCTCTTAGGGGTCAAAGTGAATAATACATTAAACATAATTATTATTAAATCTAAATTTCTTAGAGATGTATATGGTCTCTAGGCGTCATAACATGCAAAAAGATAAAATTAGTTAATTAAAATCCTCAGAAATGTTTAAGGATATACCTCTATAAATAAAACAAAACTCTTAGAGATGTATACAGTCTCTAAATCAAATAAAAAAAGAATAACTTCAATCGAGTACAGGATGAAGTCTCTCACGTCATCAGTTCATTAAACACTGGTAGGCAGTTACTAGGTATACAATTAATTTGGCCCTTGCTAGCATGAACAGACCGGACCCCACAAACGGCACCCGTTCACGAGCATGACGCATATCTCAGCCATCGCCTCCCTCAACCATATTTTAGGGAAGGTTGCGACCCGATCAACGACGCCACCGTAAGCAAAGACCTTTAAGCGAGCATGACATGCTCACACTGCCGGGCATTAAACACTAATAGTATTGCCCGGTGAGAAACAACAAATGTGCTCTCATGTTACATTAAATGCGAACTATTATTACCTCTTAAAATAATGCTTACTTTACATACACAAGACTAAACTACTGGCTTAAAGACATCTTTATCGTCTAAAAAGTCATTTACAGTATAATACGCCTTGTTTAGTAGGTGACGTTTTATGTGGGACTTAAATTTGCTGGAAGGTAAATTCACTACATCGGTAGGTATTTTGTTATAGAAGCGTACACAGTTCCCCACGAACGAAGTTCCGACCTTGCGGAGACGATGAGCAGGCATGGCAAGCTTGTTCTTATTTCTTGTATTGTAGTGGTGAATGTCACTGTTGTGTTTGAAATCATGTTGATTTTTCCGAACATACATAATATTCTCGAGAATGTACTGAGATGCTACGGTGAGAATATTGGTTTCCCTGAATTTTTCTCTCAGTGATGCACGAGCTCCCAGTGCATAGATTGAGCGTACTACCCGTTTTTGTAGTACGAAGATGGTTTGTATGTCCGCCGCCTTGCCCCACAACAGAATTACATATAACATTACACTATGAAAATAACTGAAGTACACGAGCTTTGCCGTCTCGACGTTTGTTAACTGTCTGATTTGCCTCACTGCATAGGCTGCGGAGCTTAGTTTACCTGCAAGAGTGGCTATATGCGCATTCCATTGCAGTTTAGAGTCCAAAGTAACACCCAGGAATACTGTTTTGTCTTCAAATTCTAGCACATCGCCTTTCAATGTCACCTTGGCACAATCTACTTGTTTCACATTCGGTAATGTGAATTTGATGCACTTGGTTTTCTTGGCATTTAAAAGTAAGTTATTTGCAGTAAACCAATGTACAATAGTAGACAGCGCATCGTTTATAGTAACGAAGTTATTCTCTCTTCTTTTCACTTTAAAAAGAAGAGAAGGAAATAAGATAGGAAACTGACAATGTAGGAAGAAGACCATTTTGAAAAACAGACAGAACGAGCCTGAGCCAAACGTCAATCAAAGTGGGTTATTAGTCCAAGTTCATGTTCATTTGGTCTTTACGGAAGGAACTGTTTGAGAACTTGCACTAGCCAAGTGCCGGAGCCGGCCGCACACAAGTGACGTCACCGAGCCGGAACGAGGGTTTACTGAAATAATGATATCACCAGTTGGCGCCACTCTGTTGTCAGGTCTACAAAAAAATTCCATTCATTACTGACTTTTTTAGTGCCCTAACCTTGCTCCTATTTCACAATCGTGACAAATGTCGGGTGACAGCGACAATTTCACGTACATTGCGTGCCCAGTATAAAGAAAGATGTACGGAGCTTGCGGGGATCGTCGTGAACATAAAATTGTCGTTGTCACCTGACAATTGTCACTATTATGAACCCCTATCTCATTATAAATAATCAAAAATAGACTCCGTTGGAATTAAATTTACTTCCAATAAGTTGGGAGAGATCTTTTACCGTACCCTAGTCAGGGGCGTACATTAAAATTTGGCGCCGTAGGCCAATAAGTTTTGTCGCCCCGGAAGTAAAATAAAAAAGACCGTCAAGTTTTTTTTTTTTTTAATTACAAAATAGATGGGCATTTGACCGCACTCTCACCTGTGGTTAAGTGACGATGCGGTCAAGGATGTATCATGCCCGTCTAGAAACAGCCTGAAGTGAGAGTTGAACTCGCGCAACGAGAGTTGCTACGCCGCCCCGGGCCATAGCCCCCTTGGCCCTAGGGTAAATACGCCCTGACCCTATTGTAGCAAGTTTTCGCTAAATACCTGCAGTTTTTCTCATGTTATTGGCTAAGTAGCTCTACGATGTCGGTTGCGAAAGTGTTAAAAAACTAAATGTCAATTGTCGTCCTACTACCATAGATCTTGCCGGCCTGGGTACTAGAAAGGTTGGTGGCTGGCCGAAATCGAGCACAAGCCCGAAATTGAATTATGGTTTTTAGAATTCGAAAAATTACCCGCTAGCTCCAGACATGGCGACAAAGACTACCGGAAATAATAAATACTACCTCGGCGTCTGCTCGCCCAGGTAGTATTTTTGTAGGTTAGGTTAGTTATTGATGCTCCTTTAATTACAACCCTATAATTGTCGACATAGGTTCTCGAGTGGAGACCGCGTACCGGCAAGTGCAGCGCGGGAGGTCCACCCGCAAGGTGTTCGGACGACCCGCGCCCGTATTGCCTAACGCGTTTGACGCTCGCAATCAGAATCAAGTGTCACGATTTTGTATGGGCTATGGCAGTTGATTCCGATACAAAGTGTCAAAATTTCGTTAGGCAATAACCCGCCTGGTTAGGTTAGGTTAGGTTAGGTTAGGGTTGCGGGGACTCTCTGAATGTGGGTCGCATCTATGCGGCCCATGTGGACATCTATTGAGGAGACCTGTGATGATGATGAATGATGATGAATTATCGACACATCTCGTCAAATACGCTACATCCAATGGTGGTAATTTGTCGATTTCAGAAAACTCTCATAGGTAGCAAAGATGGGACGCGTTCCATTAAAACTTCCAAGTAGTAAATAAACGATTTTTATTACAGACTTACGAATGAGATGAGCTTCCGCGCCGCTTAAATAAATGCAAGTTTTTACAATAACGTACAAACGAGGCTCCCGGGTGAGATCACTTGAAGATCTTGCCCTGGTTGAACTTGCGGCCCTGCTTGTCTGTGCCGCTCCACGAGAAGTAGTCCTGGAACAACACACTCACAACTTTAACAAATCGTTTACTAAAAACAATCTTTTCCAAACAACGTCGAAATTAGCTATACATAAAAATGGTCCCTACTCAATGTCAATAAGAATCTATAATAAACTACCAACTATATAAAAAACGACCCTCATGATAAAACATTTTCAAAAACTTAAAATCATTCCTCGTAGACAAAGCATATTACTCAGTTAATGAATAACTCGATTATAATACCAATATGTAACACTTACACACCGCTGAGGAGATAATAAATCAAGTGTTGACCTGTCTGTCTCCCTTACGACTCTCGGTCTGTGTAATTATATAAATACTTACTTAAATACTGTTAAATACATATACATATAACAAAATTATTTGATAATTATTATACATTTCGTTAATGAATATTATGAATATTATGAATAATTTATTACAATTGACAAATTTCAATGCATGATATTAAAAACTGTTATTTTGTTAATTTTAATTAATTAATTTAATTTTCTATTATATTTTAATTGCACCGCCCTCACAGGGTTGTGTTGAAACATATTAATAGCTGTAACATCTATTGTGCACACAAGGCAATCATTTAAATGAAGTATGAAGTAACACTTCACCGGGCGCCGACAGCAGGTAGCCGGTTAAACGTAAAACGTACAGATCTCTAGTGTAGTGACACAATAGGCATGATGACTAAGTATGAACATCAAAATTGTAATTAGTCCGCCAGCAAGATAATAATACTAGATTGTTTGACAAGGGGCTACAATAAGCCATTATGACACGAAGTCATTATTTGGACGAGCTGTGACGAAGTGAGCGAGGAGAAATATGTCTGAGTGTCATAATGGCTTTTAGCCACGTGTTAAACACTCTGCTTTCCACTTCGACTGCGAGAAAATAAAAAAGACTTAACATTAAAATTGTAAATTTCATGAAAAATAAAAAGTACAGTTTGAGCAATTCTTTATAGTTAAATTGACAGCTTATATATTTTTATAAACAAAGATCAGAAACAAATGAAAAAAAATTTCGACGATACTGGACTTGAACCAGTGCCTTGAGCCAGACCGGGGCAGCACGCTCTACCATCTGAGCTAATCGTCCACACCAGTAGTAGACGATTTTTTTTTAATAATAATAACGCTAGTGGAGTGATCCACTAATAAATTGCAAAAATTGTGATTATTATCATGATATTTGTAAAACAAAAGTATAGCTTATATATTTTTTAAACTAATAATGGCCATAGACAATTTTTACTTTTTAATGTAAAGGGCTACAATACGATCAGAAATTATGGCCAATCTGATGAGGTTGGTTTGTTTGTTTTTAATTATTCGTAAGTAGTATGTAGCTGGCCGCAAGTTTTTTTTTCAGTTTTATGGCATTGGGGGCAAACGAGCAGCCGGGTCGCCTGATGGTAAGCGGTCACCGTCGCCCATAGACACTTGCATCACCAGAGGAGTCACAAGTGCGTTGCCGGCCTTTCAGGTGGGAGTACGCTCTTTTCTTGAAGGTTTGAATATCGCATCGGTCCGGAAACACTGCATGCGGCAATTTATTCCACAGTTCAGTCGTGCGAGGCAGGAAATTTCTAGAAAAACGCACAGTTGTGGACTGCCAACCATCTAAGTGGTGAGGATGGAAATATTGTCGCGTAGGACAATGGCGGAAAGATGCGGCTGGGATCAACCCGAACAATTCCTCGGAACACTCTCCGTTATACAAGCGATAGAAAATGCAGAGCGAGCCTACATCTCTTCGCAATGCCAAGGAGTCAAGCTGATCTGAAAAACGCTGGCAACCGACGATACGAGTCGCTCTCCGTTGAATGCTGTCTAGAGGGAGAAGCTGGTACTGTGGAGCCCCAGCCCACAGATGAGAACAGAATTCCATGTGCGGGCGGACCTGTCCCTTGTAAAGCTGTAGGAGGTGGGCCGGAGTAAAATACTGTCTCGATCTGTTGAGCACGCCGAGCTTCTTAGAGGCTAATTTGGCATTACCCTCTAGATGGCCGCGGAACTGGACTTCACTCGATATATCGACGCCAAGGATTCCGATAGTGGCTGTTGCAGTTAGGGGAGTATTCTCAAATCGAGTTATTTGTATGGGATTATATGGCTTTCTTTTAAACCCTAGGGGCTAAATGTACTATTTTAGTCTCGCTTCGCGAAGCTAATATGACTTACTTTTTGAGCAAAGTGAAAGAAATATTTAACACGATTTTTTGCTTTTTGAAAATAATAAAAAACAACCAAGATAAATCGCATTAAAATTTAGGAGTGGGGGCTCGTGACGTCACCCCTTAGTAAAATTTGTACTTAGGAGTGACGTCACGCGACATTTTGACTCAATGTGTCGCCTTTATTTATTGATTATTATGTGAAAAAAGAAAAAATACGTGTCCAATATTTTTTAATAATCTACATGACAGACTAATTATTAAAATTTAGTCATCATCCATATTGGTGTAGACTCGTTGACTGGACTCTGTAACTTAGTTTGAAAGAGCGTGCGCCCCAGTAAGGCACAAAGCACTGATTCAAATCAGTTTGGAGTCTTGAATTTTTTCATTATTTAGAAATAAAATCTAAGTGGAGAGATTCACTTTAAAAATCACGTGATCGTGATGGTAAAACATCAATAGTGATGTTTTATCTGTTATCGTTATAATGCTTTGTCTAGCGCAATGTGCAAATGGTTTCGACTTTGATGTTATAACTGTACATTTGCAGGTTTTTTCTTTAATAAATTAGGGAGCGTTCAAGTATTACGTAACGAATTTGGGGGGAGTCTTGTAAAACATTACGATGCGTTACAGAGGTGGGAGGGCGGGATTTGAACTACGCGTTACGTAACATTGTTTTCTAACCCTTTAGAACGGTCGCGTGCACAGATTCTCTCACGCATTTTTAAACTTTTTTTTTCTCAAAATTTCAAACGGAATGACCATTTTAGGTAAAAATAGTCACTTGGAGGATACGTCACGTTTTACTAGAGCGGAGGCGGGGGTACAGAAAAACGTTAAGGCGCGTTACATGGGGGGAGGGAGGGTCAAAAATCTCCAAAAATTGCGTTACGTAATACTTATTCAAGTAGCTCCCTTAATAATAATAATTAGGATTATTGTAAAAAAGCAATTCGAGATTTATTCATATATTTTTTTCGTCAGATACAATATAATTCCTTATCTTTTATAAAGTTGTAAAAATTATTTGAAGGTACAAACGGCCGTATCTATCTATGAATATCCAGTGTTAGCAGAGCCCTAATCCTAAGCAAAATCTACGCGGTGTTCGGTCATTTTATATTGGTTACTGACATAGACAGACATAAAATTATACCGTTTTTAGTATTTGTTGTTATAGCGGCAACAGACATACATCATCTGTGAAAATTTCAACTGTCTATCACGGTTCATGAGATACAGCCTGGTGACAGACGGACGATGGAGTCTTAGTAATAAGGGGCTGTTGATAAATTACTTCATCTATTTTTGACCCCCCCCCCCTAAAATCATCCAACCATCATAATTCAAATGACCCCCCCCCCCCCCCCCTCCAAATAAAATGATGTCATTTCCAAATAATGCGTTTTTAGCAACAGTTTATACAAACACAAATTTCATTCTTTTTTTTACTCATTAAAGCACTTTTTAAAGATGCGAAAGACGATGTCGTCTTGGGAATGACCGCCCACCCCTCCTTCGTCATGCTACCATTATCCGATGTCCTGACCCCCCCCCCAAATTAGATAACGTAGAGCGGCCATAGGTACCTGCACGAGCTGTTTGGTGGCGGGGTCGGCGGGGTCGAGCCGCTTCCAGTCGTAGGACTCGTAGTCTATGGTCCAGTCGGGCGACAGCGGGAAGGCCAGCTCCTGGCCGCGCCACACCCACACGCCCGAGATCGTGGAGTCGTTGTCGGCGCCGAACAGGCACACCGACGCGAACGCCTGCTTGCGCATCTTGTCCAGCCGCTGGAACATGCCTGGGGACACCACCAACGATCATTATTTCTTGTACTATCATTGAAACTACATTTTTTTGCAAAGGCCTTCACCAGAGGCGTAGCTAAAGGCCCTGGTATAAGTTTCTGTCGAAAATGTAATATTCGTGACACGCTTTTATTGTCGACTGTACTATGGGCTGCATAAGTGGATGGTCATTGTTAAACGAGAATGCCTTGAAGCAAGTCGAGGCGCTTACGCTACGTGCTATACTTCATTAGTTTCATGGGATTCCAATAGATAGCGCTGATAACATTCATTAAAGTAAAAATGATTTATTCCGTTGGTAAGCGGAGTCAGTTTGTTTATTTTCGGTGTTGTCCAAATCCAGAAATTATAGAATGTATCTTCGATTATTTATTAAATGTTTCTAAGGACAGTCTAAATTCGAATCATATTAATCTACTACCGATGATGATTTACGCAATATCCAAAAACACTATCTTACCTTAAACCTATTGCCAGGATTCGAACTCCGGGCCACTTTGACGTTTTAAACAGCTGCATTCAGCCCCTCAGCCATTGAGACTTGGTGAGGGTTAATGAAATGTATTACCATATTCAGAATGACGTAAGTTTACAAGAAATTCAAGTAATGCTTTTAGTATGAATATTTTTTAATTGATTATTTTTTAAAGTAATTGTAATTTTACACGAACATTAATAACAAATAATAAATTCACTTGGTATTCGTTGTTGAAAAGTGCAACAATTACTTATTGTTATAAACAAAGATCAGAAACAAATTTTTTCATTTGTTTCTGATCTTTGTTTATAATAATAACACTAGTGGAGTGATCCACTAATAAATTGCAAAAATTGTGATTATTATCATGATATTTGTAAAACAAAAAGTAATTACTTATTGGTTTACACTCATACTTATAGGGTAGACTTAAAACATAAATATACCGTTCTAGTTTTTATTGCAAAGAAACAGCTCATCCGCTAGCAATAGCCATTCCCGTCGGTTCGATTGTCTTGTTTGATTGCTTTTTATAACTTATCAAGTTTTAAAATGAATTATCATTACAACATCGATTTAGTGAAAAGGTCACAGATAATGCCTTGCATAATGAAGGCAAAAATATGGCAGAAATTGCCAGAGAAACCTGTGTAAATGTAAGTATTGTTTTATATATAATACAAATATAATTAATATATTTAAACGATATGTGTATTATACCATATTTCTAAATATTGTTGCAGAGAAAAACTGTTGCTTTATGGATGCAACGATTCGGAGAAGAAGGGTCCTTATTGCACCGCCAAAGAACTATTGATCACGGCTGATTGACGCACAGCAGCGTCGTTAGTCTGGGAGAATGAAGTAAACGGTTTTCAAACAACTAACCTTTACCTACGCCCGTTTATATGACACAAAAGTGGACACTATTCGCCGTGTCCTTCATAGTGAACGATTGCAGTATCGTAGGCATGCGGTCAAACTTTTACTAACACCACATCACAAAGAAGAAATATTTTAGTTAGCCCGGGAACACTTAAATGACGATTGGAGCAATGTCATGTTTACAGATGAAAAAAAACATTTTATATGTGGAGTCCGGTCGTATTACTGTGAACATGTGGGGTTGGATGAGTGCTTATCCGGGAGAACTGGTCCGAGTGCAGAGTCGGGCAAAGAGTGTTGACTATTACAATGTGCTGGAAGAAACCGTGTTATCAACTATTAGGAATGTCTATCCAGAGAAAAAATTATCAGTAACTACGTTTATTAAGATAACTGTCCAGGTCCCAGACATCGTTCGCAAATTGTGCGTGAGTGGTTTTACCAGCACAACAATATAAATGTCATATCGTGGCCTACTTGATCACCTGACTTAAATTCCATAGAAAATTTATGGGGTGTTATCGTTGAACGTTGTCATCATCAGAATATTTAATAATCACATGTTTTAAGTGTAATAATGAAATTACCTATGAATAAAGTATTTTTGAATTTGAATGTGATGAGCAAAACGCAGAAATATTGGAGAGACACTGTGCTAGCATTTGGGATAGTATTCGTGGTTCGGGTCTGTGTCAACATTTCTTAGAATTTATGCGTTCCCGCGCTTGCGAGCAGTTATAGATAAAAATGTGATAGTTAGCTATATATTAGTTACATTACTAACTTTTTAACTATTCTACAATACTATATTATTTTTATGGTTTGAAATTGAAAAATATGGTTAATATTTTTTAAGTTTCTGCTATGACAATAAATAACTTTCTTTTGTGTTATTCAGTTTATTACAATCTTTTTTCATGACACTGACTAATTGATAAATGATAAGCAAAATTGAATCAAACAGCAACATTTAAATATTATAGTTAACTAACTATTTATAACCAGGTCTCAGTTTATTTTATACTCAATTGTATTCAGTCATAAAATAAGACAAGTATTGTTTTGTTAAGGTGAAAGCTTCAATCCTCTTTATGATTTCAGAAACGAATAATTAAGCTGTAGCCTCAACAAAGTATTTAAATTGTTTTGTTTTTGTTTTTCACTTGAATTATATTTTAAAAATAAGTAATGTGTGAATTATAAAGTTTGTTGAATTTTTTTATTGTATTATTATTGTACATCCATTAGTCCTTTAGGTTAATTTTACGCACATACCCATTTATCTAACTTCATAGTAACAATGATAAAAAAACACTCCTTATTCAGTGGGGTTTTCTACAAATAAACCTTTACTTTTTCTACTAATTTATATAGACCAAAGTTAAAATGTATACAGCCGAGACAACTGCACAATGTCATATAAGGTTAAAAAAATATGTTTATCAAAAAAACAACATAACTTAAAAATAAAGTGTTTGTTCATTCTGAGTCCAAATAACGTGCACTATCTACAATATGAACACTAGACAATTGAATATAGATCTATCCCTATCATAGCTATGAATTCAGTCATGTTTCAAATTGTTAATTGTAAATTTCTGATGTTTTAACATTAAATATCTTCATACAAATATATGTCTAAAATTTGTATTTTCATTATGAAAACATGTAACATAATATTTTTAGAGTAACCCTATGTTTTGATTGATAGCCCATAGCCATAACATAGGAAGGTATTATTTGGTTTGAAAAATTTATACAAATAAATGCAGGAAGTAAAACGAATTATTTTCTAATTCCTAATCACAGCCTTTATTATTTCTTTTAAAATCCATGTAGTTCTCACTTGCAATACTCATGTCCTCGTATGCTATTTTAAGAATAAGGAATAATAAACATAAGTTGTTCTTTAACTATAAGCCCGCCTATTGTCATTAATTGTTTCTTTAGTTTTTTTCATTTTGTGTAATTAAATTTTGGTATTCAATTAATCACACTAGTTGTTTATAACTGTATAAAATTCATATCCGTTCAAGATCTGTTTTTCGAATAAGTTTAAAACCGTGAATTCGTGGATAAATTCTTCATACTTACGTTGTATAAAATGGTGGCAACAGATTTTGTAACGATAGTTTCTTTGACATATCGCCAATTGCTTTAGGAGGGCAATAGGCTAGCTAGCGTGGCAACATTACACAATTTGTTAAGAAGAAGGGTATACCACTTGTTAAGTATAGATGTCGTTGTAATTTCGGTGTAAGTTTTTTTCAATTTGATGAATAATAGTAATTATATTATATATAACATACATTTTAGTAACTACAAGACTATTACATTAAATTAAGTTATTCAAATCGTCAGTTTTGGTCACAACGACGCCATCTAGTTAATTTTTGCAAAGTTAGCCTGCAACCGGCAGCCATTATCGCCCGCAAGGTGACCATCCAATTTTGCAGTCGTTAGTACAGTGAAGGAATTTAATTTATATACCCTTTCATACCTTATCACAGTTAAAATCAATATGAAAGCCGATAGAGATTACATATCAATGTCACTATGATAAGGTACGAAATGGTACACAAATAAAATTCCTTGACCGTACTTTTCTTTGACCATCTACAAGTATCTACTCACTTGGTAGAATTGCGTTATTTAAAACTAAATTACTATATTTCATTACAGTTATTTGCCTATTTACTGACTTAGTTACAAGTGGATCTAATACGTGTTAAAAAATGGTGGCCCTCCTTGGTGGGAGAAATTTTAGCTAGTTTAATACGAGGTTTGCTGGTCAGGGTCCGAAGGCCCCTTGACCTCACGGGCTCCGGGACACGTCCTCGTCTAGACCTTCTGTAGCTACACCACAACTGCGACCAGATGCCTCCTCCGGGCAGTTGGTGAGGAACGCGTCTGAATCGTCTCGCCATTTCCGGCTAAGCCTGCCACGTTGCTCATCTTGAAGCACCCACTAGCCCACATTTCCGGGTGCATGCGGCAGACGTCACCGACCCAATTCCACTTTTCAAGTATGCTTTATTTTCTTACAAGGACAATAGGGCCGTCAATCTCCATACAAAGAGCCGTTCCCCGATAGGTATGTATGAATAACAATTATTATTTACAATTATTTTCGTCCGTTTTTTGCCTGAATATCTCTTTCGGGTCGGGGCACGATCCAAAGTGTGGCAATTGACTGTCCTCTTGTGTTAATGGTCTTTGGTTTCTTATAAATCCTTTGGACGATTTTAGTGTTATCTAATAACAGACATCCGAACGTCTTTATCCATAGCATTTATAACATAGAGTAGAATATAATTTTCTATTTGTATGCCAAGTTCTACCCTAATGTTAACTATTGTCACTTAATCACTTTTTCTGCAACATAAAGTTTTTTTTTTAATCATTAATTACGGGTAGTTTTTAAATAAATACATACAGAGCAATAAAAAAAGAATAACAATGTATATTTCATTGTTTAACTTGTTCTTATGTATATCTATCTCTGTTTGTTCTCCAAATAAATAAATAAATAGAATTTGGACCTCTTCTATGCAACTTTGGTGCTGAACTGCAGTGGCCCCTATTTAAAGTCCACTATGGGTCCAATAAGTCTAGAAATTCCTATATTTAAGCAATTCATTATGACAACAAAGACTGAAACTTGGTTTCTAAAAACACCTTATAGAACCTAGTCATATTGAGAAGCGGTTAGTCAGAGTAAGAAAAGTTTTAAACTAATTCTTGTAAAAAAAAACATATTATAGCAAATGCCACATCAAAAACTTAACTGCCTCTAACTTTGTTATTTTGCTACTAGGATTGAATAATTATTAATTCATTTATTTTTAAGTTTTTTAACTCAATGTTCCTGACGTAAATGTGACATATTGGAGAAATCGTCAGCATTTTCCACACAATATAAGTAAGAGCAAGATGGATTGTCACTCACCGGTGATGAGGTTGCAGCTCATGAACACTTTGGCGAGCTCCTCGGGGTACTTGTACTCCGCGTACCAGATGGAGTAGTGCTCGGGGTCAAACTTCTGCCAGAAGTAGGGGATGGACACAGCCTCGTCCTCGTTGGAGTAGCAGCGCTTGAAGTCGTCCATGTTGAACGTGCTGCAACGCGACCGACATGTTTACACGGTGTCTACTTTCTGTTTACCCAACGGCGTCAGTATGTATGTGGGTGGGTATAGCTTGATGGATTTTGACGTAAGAGGTGTCGTTGGAGTCGTCTTAGTTGTTGGAATGACAGGCTATATCAGTGATTCTCTAACTTTTTGACGATGGAGCAATTTTAGAAACGACATGATTTATGAAAGGCATCAAACTGATTACATAAAACCAATTGTTCTCATACTATTAATGAAAGGAAAGTATTCTCTCCAACAAAAAAAACACTCTCTCACTTTCAAATAAAATAAATATGCACACAGTCATATACACACGCAGATACACACACATACTAAAATGGCGCTTTACTGGGTTTTGAAAAATAAAAATTGTTATTTACGTAGTCAATTAATTCCCGTTTCTTACCTATTATATTGTTTAAGTGACACCTTAGAATAAGCACAGTTTTGTAGCATATATTTTAAGTTTGCGACCGACAGAACCCTAGGGCTCGGTCTGAAAACCAGCGCTGTGGTTTATGCCCAGCATATGCTGAGACTGAGACCCATTGCCTCACAACAGTTATTAGTTTTAATTTTAATTATTAGATCTTAAGTTTATTTACATATTTTTTTGTATACTTCCATTCATTGTAAGTTTGTGACAGTCAAAAAAAATTTGATTCTGATTCTAAAATGACCTCTATTTTTACTTAATTATGTCATAAAATGAAGTGCTGTCATATTTGTATGTTACGTTCTTTTTTTTTCCAAATAACCTCAGGAACGTGTGGTTAAAATCATGCGAATTCCTCGCGGGCACCGTGTACAGTCAGCATCAAATAGTTTGTAACAACTATTTCATTCTTGTGCATATAGTAATAAAGGGGTGAATGAACTTTTAGACCCACACTCTTGACGTCTGTGGCGTCACCGAAAGTCTTTGGAGTTACCAAGAAATCAGGCTCCTAATATATTTTCCTGTTTATTAGGTTTATCAGAGGGGACCATTCGACGTTTCAACGTACACCATAAATTTAAATAAAGATAAACCATTATTTAAAGGCGTTATTTGACAAAGAAGTGTAAGAGATGTAGACAGATTTGTTTGGGTCTAAAAGTTGATTAACCCAAATACATGTTGCAATGTTTGTCGCTTTGGATGTTACATACTATTTGAAACTGACTGTATATCATATAATATATTGCAACCGTTTTTTTTCAGAGCTCTCATCATATACTTGTGATATTATTGCATAGATCTTATGCATAATTACGTCGAAAAACATATATACATTACATTTCGGAATTTTCGTTTGGCAAGCAAGGTTCAAAGTCATGTACACATTTTCTGACATGACTGTACATACAGTCAGGTATAGAAAATATACTGCTCAAAACAATATAGGCGCCACCAAAAATTTGATCGTAACATGAAAATATATATTAGTTGGTAAAAAATATTTGACATAGTCTCCAGCTAAAAAGGTTTTCGTTTTTGTTTAGATATAATAGTCGATTAATTAAATAGTCAATTGTTTTATTAGTTTTAATTGGGAAGAGTTTATTGTAACCACAAAAACTGAACAGAAATTCTCCGCGCAAAAGTGGCCCCTATATTGTTTTGAGTAGTATAGTAATCCTTCTACCATATTAGATTCAATGGCCGGGTGGTTCATTTATTTAACATTTTCTGAAATCTGAGCATTTTTGCTACATTTTTTTATACTGTATTACACAATACAAGATGGTACAAATGGTGGAATCAACATTTAGATTTATTCCGAATATTATTTAATTAATAAAATAAAACAATTTAACGGATTATATCGCGTATATTATCTCATTTCAGTATGTACACCTTTATTTTATTTTTTTAAATGTGTAGTTTGCACGAATTGTAACTGGGACAGAGGAAAATACATCTTTTCTCAGTCCACCCGTGACCATGGAAAGGTGGAAGGCTTCCGAAACGTCGGGAACTAAAATGAGATAATATACGCGATATAATCCGTTCAATTGTGTTATTTCAGTGAGTAATAATCGCGGAAACAGGAGAAAATATTATTATTTAATTAAACAAAATGCTCATTTTTCATATCAATTCATACTAAAAGGGACTACAAGCGAGAAATCGATAAAAACCCAACGATTCACCGTATTTATTCATAAGCAACATAATATACATAAACATATTACAAATGATAAATGCGTAAAATAATATGTATAATACGGTAGTGTACAGGAATACAATGATCTAAATTTAGGCCATTACTAAGTTGAGCTTCAAGCCTAGGTGAAAGCAATGAAGAGATGAAAGCATTTTTGTTCGCCCGCAACCGTCAATTGATATGCACTAAAGTCTCTAATTAGCGGCATATGCACGAAGATAGAAAGGTGACATTGTAATGTAGTGAGTCCTGTCAGCTATAGTTATAATCAAAAATATTAAATCAATTTTGCTTTTTTCTACGACAAAACTAGCATAACATTCATTTACTAACACAATATTCACTCGTTATCAAAACAAAACAAGAAAGACAGTTCCTTCTTGACCATGGACATAACGTCGAAGAATTACCTACGAAAGGTAATTAAATAAATCATATATATATGCAATTAAGCCCCGTTTGTTTTGTTGTGATAAAAACTAGCATAGAATGTGCCGAAGAAATATTGTATAAAAAAATAGTCCCTGATGCGATTGGTCTGTGAGCCGGTACATAAAGCATGAGTATAGTTCACTTTGCAACCCACAATTAAGTAACTATGTATGAAATATCTGGGTCAGATTCGAATTATTTAAATTGATTTAGCTTCTGATTCAGCTCTAAAATATTTAACTTAAAAACATTAACGAAATGAGACAATGGATGATTCTAGAAAGTGAGATGGTAATGAGTATGGATGTGATGAAAGATTCCAAATTTTTAAAACCTGCCTTTCCCATTCGAAATTTACCAACTTTACATACATTTCAAGAAATTTATACAACTAACCCAACTTTTTGGAAACTTTCCGGTTGCAAAATCTGTGTTTATGTGTGTGTGCGTGTGTAGTAATAAGTGAACCCATCCCGAGCCTACCCTTTGGGCATGGAGTCGAAGGGGTCCTTGGACTCCTTGGGCTTCTCGTCGACGTCAAGGTCGTCGGCGGGCGGCGCGGGCTCTTTCTCCTTCTTTTCCTTCTTGGGCTGTTCCTTCTTCTCCGCCTTCTTCTCCTTCTTGCAGCCGTCCTGGAACGTCACGGTTTTCTAATGGACACAACGTCGACAATACAAAATACTACAAATAAAAAAATAAAAATTAAAAGTTTTTATTTCCGATTTTAGAACATTTATACAATTTAAGTGAAATAAATTTGAGTTTTTCATATTATAATGTAAATATTTAAGTTTTCGAATGGGTTTACCCATAAAAATACTATAGAAAATGTTCATGTAAAAGAGCTGTGGACAATTTTGGGGACGAATATGCGCAGGAATTATGTCATTTTATCAACCCAGATTTAATATCACTGTTTCACCTTTGGCACTGAGGTGTTCTTGTTGATGTATCATTCATTCATACAAGGTGACTCTCGTTTACCGTTTTAGGTGCACTCGAGGCTAGCTGTCTTGAGAACACATCATTTAACTAATGGATCTTAACGATACGGCAGCCCTGTTTTAGGTACATGGGTATATGTGTTCCTAGGTATAGGAGGGGATCTCCCGGTACTCATGGTAAACAGGGGGTACCTTCTTGTTCTGTTGTGAGAGCTCCTGGTACTTCTTGGCGTCGTAGACGGGCGGCGCGGCGGCCAGCGCCACTTGGCCCACCACGGCGGCCACGGGCGGCTGCTGCGCCAGCGTCACGAACCAGCGCTGCACGTTCACCAGCGCGCTGCGCGTGGCCGGCTCCAGCACGTGCTATACAACAGACGAGTGACTTAGCCGACCAGTCCTGCCTACGAATGCCCGACTCGCCAGTGCCACAGTATAATAAAGAGTACTACGTACAGTATGGACGCTCCCTGCAAGTGCCGCCCACCCGCGCTCGGTCACCTCGCAGTTACCGGCTGAGGAACTTGAACTGTGAACGGGAAGAGCGCGGGTGGGCGGAGCTTGCGGGCGGCAGGGAGTGTCCACAGTGTGCCTGTGCACTCTAGTACAGGTTTTTTAGGCAGTTAGGCCCACTTGGATTATATGATTTTTGTTGAGAACTATGTACAAACAGCAGCACACTTAGTGACCATCTGTAGGCTTTTTGTCAATGACAATTAGGTCATTTGGTAGGTAATAAACTAGGTTTTAAAAAAAGTACAAAATGAAGGCACTTCAAAAGCCAAAGAAGATCAAATAGAAATTATTCACACTAGGATTTTACCGGCGGCTTCGTTATGAGAGCACAATAGCCTGTGCCTATTTCCACTCCCCTTTCCACCTCCCTAAGGGATGATTTTAAAAAAGATAAAACTATCCTATATTCTTTCCAAGGTCCCAAAATATATCCACTGCAAAATTTTGTTTAAATATGTTCAGCAGATTAAGCATGATAAGGTAACATACAGAGTTACTTTGGCATGATATTAGTATGGATTAATTGGGGATTAGAGTTCATAAAAATAAGCAACGTAAATAAATTGCCGGGGACAATTCTCAGCTGTTATGATAGCAAGTGAAGTATTTGAGATAAGATACAGTCATACTTGATATTGAAAATTGTTTAGAGATATAAAAGATAAAAATTGCCACCATTCTAATATTTGAGTGAGCTGTGGGGAGTGTTGTACAGTTCTTAAATAAAGTCTATGTAATACACCAAGGGGTCACATGAGTTTCCATTGATCAGTATACCTGGAAGGCATGGATGAGGGTGGTGAAGACTACAATGTCGGCCAGCGACACACGCTCGCCGACCAGGAAGGTGCGAGTCTGAAGGTACCCATCCAGCACTTGGAGAGCACTCAGCAGGTCCGACTTTGCACGCTCTACGTTCTACGGACAACAAAACAAACAAATTAACATCTGGACTCTAGAATTTAATTATGAAACGAATGATTGAAATAATGGGTTTTTGCATACCACTTTGTTGAACTGCATGATGCCAAGGTAAGGGAAGACCCAAGCCGCAGCAGCAGGGAGCAGCTCGGAGTCGGCCCAGCATGCCCACTGCAGCACGCGCGCCTGCGCTGCCGCGTCGCCTCCGCGCAGTGCCGCGTTCGACACTAGAATAAGCCACAAACATATATAGCTAAAACATAAGGCTTTGCTCCTTCAGCCGTACAACTTATGTACAATGAACTTACAAAGATCAAGAACAATACAACAAAGTTCTTCGAATTAGACTAAAATTATTTCTGGTATCAAAACAGCTAGCAGCTGATGTAAACCAAACATGTAACTGTAAATGTAGAAGGTAACGAAGTCAAGGTCTAGAAAACACTAGCACCATATGTTGTATACATAACTAGTAAACACAAGCTACTTCTATTTCTTGCTCTTCAGTATCCAATGGTATTATGATATTAATTGTAGCACCATGTAAGACTGTGTGTGTGTATGTGATACAAGACTCTAATCAATAAAGTGATGACAGTTTTGGGGGTTAATGTTCAGTAGAACATTAATATATAGGTGCATATTGCATGGTGCACCTAGCACACCGCGCGGTGATTCAGGTCATTCAACTGTTACTAAAGTTGACGGGCAAGTTTCTTACTTCACTTAGAGGTTATCGGCGAATTAATAAAAAAATATACGGACGTAGGACTCACCATAGTATGCGATGGCGTTGCTCTCGGTCAGGAGCACCTTTCCGTCGGCGCTCTCGAAGGCGGGCACCTAAAATAAACCACAATCGTACACGTCATCGCTCCAGCCGTTCACGCAAGGGCATAACCCCAAACAACAAATAAAACTTTGCACTTCACTCACTTTGCCCGCCGGGAACTTCTTGAGGAACTCATCTGACTTGTTGGTCTCACCGAACACGAAGTTCGGGGCAACTTTCACATCTGCCCCGGAGTACTGTGCGGCGATCAATGCCTTGTAAGCGCGGAAGTTTTCCGGATAAGTATAGAGTACCTACGGAAATAAGCACACACATCGTCAGCGGATATTTTAATTGCACTCATTTTATTCATTACGACCAAGAATATGCTTTGATTCACACGATAATTCACGGTAAAACTTAGACCTACCCCAGCCGCCATGGTGGATTTTTTCGAAGAGGCTTTTGACAGCTCTGATCAGCTGTCAGCGTCAAATTTAGAAGCGTCTTTTCATTTACACAAACATACATGAGTTGATGTAAAAAAATGCTCTAGTAAATGATAGTCAGCAAAGTGTCTTGAAAGTTGTACAAGAAAATTATTAAATTCTTATTTTTTTTGAAATGATATGATAATAGAAAAAACATAAAGCCTATTTTTTTTTATCGATTCCTTATTTTATTCCGACACCGAAAATTGTATGAATGCATCCTTTAATTTGACGTTTTAATATTTTGATTTGGCAACATTATTTCGCAATTTCCAAAAGAGAGTTTAGATCGATGGTGTAGCGAGGATTTTTTGCGATTTAAGATAATTCGTAATAAACACACAACTCTCAACTTACCTTAATTCTCATCGTTCGTTCCGAGTAATCTACTAAAAAGCCAAAATGGTAAGTGTATTTTGTGTTGCGGGTGGGCTAATTTTAACTCGCGGCACTCGGGTGCTGTTTTGGCCAAGGTGTTGTCTCGGGCTGCGGGTCAGAGCGCGGCGACGGTCCCGACCGGCGCTGCCCGCCGTGATTTCGCTGCTATCTGGACGTATTAAAAGCGATCATAACAATATTTTGCCTAATCATTCTGAATGAATTTCGCGATGCAAACGTACCTGCGATTTGCCTGGTCATTGCCATTTCCAATACATAACACGAAGCAATACTTGTCTTATTCGGTAAACTTACAGGCTAACATTTCATTTTCAGGGCAATGAAAACTCAATTCCCATGGAGCTCTGTTCCAACTGTAAGTACCTGTTTTGTCTCACAGCTCTCTATACTCTTCCAGTCTGTCTCATTCTATGTACCGTTATACTGTTGGTATACAAATTAATACAAACAATACAAAAAAGTGAATAAATTAAAGTCTATTCCCATGAGTTGCTTTCTGTGTCTCTAACTTATTCCGTTTGGCTTCCCTACTGACCGCCCCATAGACTAACTTATTGAGAGTGTTACAGATGGTCTCATGTAGGTTGCATTATGAGCTTAACCGGAGGTTTGTTTTCAGCGCGTGTTAACTGCATTGATTTTAAGGTGGAGAACTGTGAGTGTGTAGTGACACGGAGGTGTCCCTCATGTTGCATCTCGCACGTCACGTCACTCGCGTCCAGAACAATTTTTTCGATCAATAAATAGATATATGTCAGTCACGTCATGTTCTAGAAATGTAATTCCCATATAATATAATATTGAACACAATGTGCCCTGAGCCAACAAATCCGATGGGCACTTTGTCAACAGTCTTCATTTTCCTTTATTACAAAATATGAACAATCATTTGTCAAGAAAATGGTTAACAGTAAAGTTTAATCAATAAGGGACCTCGCAGTTAATAGAGTAGGTGGGAACGAACCATCTCCTCTAACCGTTAACTTGACCGAATTCTTCTCTCATGGCCACATCTCGCAACATCCGCTGTGTGTCTACTTCTGTGCCGTCAGTACCGCGCCTCACCCTCCGCAGACTGCATAATTTGTCTTTATTCTACTCTAGAACATCAAACCGAGAGCCACATTTCCGTGCATAATTCCTCCATCCTGACGTTAAGACAGTACACAAAAATTGTTCTGGATGAACATACATGAACTAGTTGTCGGTTAGTGCAACCCGCGACGGCGTAGTCTCCGGCGTCCGTAGTTGATCCGTTCTGAATGTTTGTTGCGATCCGTCAGACGTTACGAGCTGGCACCCAGGTGCGAGGAATGTATGCCGCGGCCGGCGGCGGCGGCCGAGCCCGCATGCGCGCGGTCGCCGCCGCGGCTCCGTAGTAACGTGACGCTTCTGCACAACGGCGTAACCTGTATTCGTTCTAGACCGCTTTTTATGTTAATAGAATAGAACGTGAACATTTTGTATGATATGTGTATAAAGTTTACATACCGCCGCATCTGCGCGACGCTCGCCCCGCCGCGGTCGCCGCGGGAGTGCCGTCCGCTCCTTTCTCTTTCGTTTTGCATGTGAATATTAGTGACGTTTTGGATATCGCTGTTGTGCTCACTTATTTAGACCTCGATAGACGATTGATAGTTTTTCTGCATAGTTGGGTGTAGCGAAAGAGAAAGCGACGGAAAGACGGCTCGCGTGTGAGTGCCATTAGTATAGATGCTGATTCCTAGGCACCAGGAGTAGGCGTAGCCGCTCCCGGGGCGGCCGCCGCCGTGCCGACACTAGGTGTGAGCCACCGGCGACCCGCGCCTCTACACGACCATTGAATCGATCAATACACTTAATATCCCGAATCCCTTAATATTACTTATCGACAATCCGATGTTTTTATGCGGTTTCCACTTTTTCCCAAACGACAGATCCATTTGGGACATCACCTTTACGGTTAATTCATATTCTCATATCAGGTATTAAGTGTGTAAACGAAATAAGTACTGGCCCGGGTTCCGACTCTAACTCAGCAGCTAGTGACATGGACACGGTCGAGAATGCTGGACTCGCGGAGTCAGGTCGCACCACTTTTTCTGTCGCGCAATAGGCTCTTGATGTAGGATAGAGCGAGAGGGGCGATGTGTGCTCCGCGAGTCGACGGTGCTAGGGCGCGCGGCCGCCCCCGGAGCGCTAGGTTAGCTCGACACACATCAGGAGTTGACGACACCTGCAAGGATTGGGAGTGCAATAGTGCTTTTAGCAGTGGCACGGCGTGAGACAACCGCGTAAGGTCGGAGTTGTCCTCGCAGTAGCCGCTGGGAGGCGAGCGCCAGGGCCGCGCCGACTTGTCACGCGACTCGTTGCAGGCACGGGTCGCCTTCAGCACGTTAACACTTATCCAAAATGAACCATTTGATCTTCTCAGAATATATTCACTGTTTAGGCTATTAGATGGATTCAAACTGCTATTGGAGGTGATGTGATGTCGCGTGACGAGCCGAGTCAAGGCCAGTAATGCTACTATACTTACTACCTATTTGTTAGTCACGACCAAAATCGTAAACAAAGAAATATTGAAATGAATATAATTAGTATGACTCATGTAAAAATAATGTAAAAGGAATTCTGTATGGTTATTACTTAGGTATAGTTCGAACCCGGTCTCGTAACCTGATCTTATCTTCAAGGACCCAAGTTTAACAAAGCTATTGCATGGTACAATCAGCAACATAGTTAAGTGATCACCTATAGACTTAATAAATAAATAAATCATTTATTTCAGATAAATTAATCCATATTTTGTCAGTATTACTTAATGTCAATAAAGTCTACCAATGGTCAGTTAAGCGTCTGGTTGATGGTATATCTTCTTTCTTAGACTGACTTATTACTTCGTCACTTGCCATTAGGGATTGCAATCCGGTCCAATCCTCAATCCGGCCGGATCCGGCCGGATTGAAGTTTTGCTATTGCGTCTAACCAAAATTATACGTTTTGTCCAGTTTATGGGCCGTAAAGTAGTCAGGCGGAGCTAGTTTTTGCAAATTAACTAATGAAACAATGGTTTACCGCTAAAAATCACCCTTATTGAGTCAAAAATCAGTCTCACTAGCCACTTTTTTCACAGTATTATGAAAATTTAAGCATCTGCTTTAATAATATTCAGCCTTAACTTAATGGCATTATTAACCTATTTACAGCCACACATGAAGATATCGTAACCTTGTCTCATAGTAAATATAACAAAATTAAATAATTTTTATAAAAAATAAAACAAACATTTTAACTAAAGGGACTTTTTATAGTTTTAATTGCCAAATCTAAGAAATTACTAACAATTTGGTGTATTGGATCATGATTCATGATTGTTCTTTTAACTTTGACCCCACTTTACTTCGGGTGCGTCTCACGAGATATAACAACACTATATATAATTTCATATTAATAACGTTCACTAGATATAATGAACGTTAGCTTTAACAACAAAATCAATACTTTTATAAGGAATAACGGTCAATTTACATAATACTTACTTTATATAATGTTTTATTATATAACACTCAAATTTTCTAATTCTAGTTCGTATAACATACATAACTTATAACAATCATACATACATAACGTATAGCATATTTTTCCCCAAGTATTAAGGTTGAACTCGTCTAAAGCAAAACATTAACAAAATTAGATTCATTATATTAAGGCAGGTCCGACTTGGGTTAGGTTTGGTACGACGATGAGCGAAGCGAGGTAGAGTGTTAGGTTGAACTGCGACCCTTACGAGCGAGCGAAGCGAGCGAGCCGCGGTGGTCAATATCGAGTGGTCGAAAAATTCTACTCAATTTGACCAAGTAGGCGAAAACAAAACATAATCTGCATTAGGTGTTATGAATATTATACGCTTTAATCGTTATATCAATTGGTATTATATCAAAATGACGTTATACTTTATGAAAGTAGATATTTTGACATTATATCTTCCGTTCATTATATACAGTGAACGTTATACTAAACAAGCTTATACAAAGTGAGCGTATATATTTTGACTGTTATATGATAAGTTCTTATATCTCGTATTAGTTACCCCTTATAATAATAATAAACTTGAAATAATGGGTGGTCCACCCGTGACCATGGAAAGCTGAAAAGCTTCCGAAACGTAGGGAACTCAAATGAGGTAATATACGCGATATAACCCGTTAATTGTTTTATTTCAATGAGTAATAATCGCGGAAAAAGAAGAAAATATTATTAAGAAACTTGATTAAATATTACATAGTAGAGAAGAAAAGGGGTAAGGTGACATGAACAATAATAAAATACTATACTCCCTATACTATAATACCCGCAATATTTTACACATACATAAGGAACGATAATCGATAATCACATATCACATCACATTGTACTTTAAATATAGGTAAGAGACATGCTATAATTGTATTAACGTTAATTGAAAAAACTATTTCTGTAATTTGGCCAAACAGACATAATTAACCATTAAACAAAATGTATGTCTCAAAGAATAATTAAGAAAAACGTCGTTCTTTAATGCTTAACTAGATCTAGATCATATTGACTCTTGACATCAGCTTTCTTGGGTTGGGTAGTCCGTATTGTATGTCTGTTGTGGCGTCTTTTCAGTCTCTTCGGGTCTACCGGATCCCGGATTTCGATTTTTTTCCCGGATCCGGCCGGATCACCGGATCCGCCGGACCGGATTGCAATCCCTACTTGCCATTCAGTCTGGACAAATATCTAATAATTTGCTATGGAAATAAACCACACACCTTTATCCAATAGGTGGGTCTT
Organism: Hedya salicella; assembly: GCA_905404275.2. Lineage (NCBI taxonomy): Eukaryota > Metazoa > Arthropoda > Insecta > Lepidoptera > Tortricidae > Hedya > Hedya salicella. Next base: position 336,163 of record FR990109.1, read on the forward strand.
TCAAGATCAGCCCAAGAATAAAGATTAGGCCTATACCTATGTATAAGCAGAATATATAGTTACATACATTCATCAATTGTTTTTTGGGAATCGTGTTAGCGATTTGGGCGCGGAATAGCAAATGGCAGTAGTAGTGGTGTGTCTTGTGTGGCTGTGGGTGTGGAGTGGACTAAGCGTTGTGTGTGGCAGTCGACGCCGACGAGATCCGGCGGCTGGGCAAGCGCTTCCGCAAGCTGGACCTGGACAACTCGGGCGCGCTGTCCATCGACGAGTTCATGTCGCTGCCCGAGCTGCAGCAAAACCCGCTGGTGCAGCGCGTGATCGACATCTTCGACGCCGACGGCAACGGGGAGGTACGTCACTAGTAGTCATAGGTAATCCACAGACCGATGCGAGCTAACGAGCACGGCATGCAAAGTAAGCAAGACTTGTATAATGGTTAACGGCTACACGATAATGATGCTCGTTTACGAGAATTATGCTCAGGTGCTTTTTAAATAGTACAGTCACCAGCATGAATATTTGCCGCCACAAAGCGCGCATAAATAATTGACACGACTATATTTCTATCGCCGTTGGGACGTGTCAGATATTTTTGCCCGCTTTGTCATGGCAGACAACAGTACATAGTTGACGTCAAAAATAGATGACATAATTGCCCCTTAGGACGTCTAGTGTGGAAATCTCTTCCGGAATACCTTTTCCCAGAACAATATAACTTGAATCTCTGTAAGACGAGAGTGAAAAGGCACTAAGTATCTAGGTAAGCATGCTCCATCGTTGCTTACCACTAGGTGAGATTTAAGTCAAATGCTTGCCTAACATAAAAAAAGAAAGGTAATCGTAATAAATATATCTACACTTCGTATTGTTTAGTAATGAAAAAAATTGTAATGACCTCAGTGTGATAACATTGTTACGGACGGCACAGAACAGGAAAATGTCCAGACAGCACGCGGCGCAATACAGTTAGTCATTTCGACGACATTTTGCTCTGTAACGACTCGTAGGACAATATCTAAGCATTCCTGTATCAACTGATACATAGTTACCTCACATTTTTTGTTAAATACTAGCTTTTGCTAGAGGCATAGCTTCGGTTAGTATTTCGAAAAAACCCGCGCGGGTATTGCCTAACGAAATTTTGACACTTGGTATCCGAATCAACTGTCATAGCCCATACAAAATCATGACACTTGATTGCGATTGCGAGCGTCAAACGCGTTAGGCAATACGGGGGCTGGTCTTACTGTTAGTCTGAATCATATAATTGGGTAAATTGGGATACAAAACAACAATTATTTGTTGCACACCAACAACAGAAACAGTACAATAGAACCTTAACATAAAATACGGTAGACAATAGGCGGTCTTATCGCTAAAGAGCAATCTCTTCCAGACAACCTTTGGGTAGCGGAAATGACACAGAATAGCTACGAATGAGTAGGTGGCGAGATAAGATTATAAATAATACAAAAATAAATAAAGTCAGACATACATACGACTATATATACAACTAGCTTCTGCCCGCGACTTCGTCCGCCTTAAATTCGTTTATCGCGGATAAGGGTATTTTTCCGGGATAAAAAGTAGCCTATGTCCTTCCCCGGGACTCAAACTATCTCCATACCAAATTTCAACCAAATCGGTTCAGCGGTTTAAGCGTGAAGAGGTAACAGACAGACAGACACACTTTCGCATTTATAATATTAGTATGGATATAGCGGGATGTTGATTGTATTCATATAAAAATGACTTTTTGTCGCGAAATGGTAGTTAGTATGATATAAATCCGTCATAAAATCAGGTTCATACCTTACATATAGCTTGTTTTATGAGCCTTTAAAGTTGGGTGAGAAAGTCCATTTTTTAAAACATGAAAATGTTACGAGGGCTGCTATTTATATATCCGGAAACCGGGATTACAATCTTCTTAAATAGCATATTTGACCGCCATGGTAAAATTTGAACTTTTTTAAGTATATAAGGTATATTTTTTCTTCCTTATTAACGCTCGTGTTTTGTTTTTGACGGGTTTTAAATGTCATCTCGCAGCAAGAATGGAACTCACTCGTGAAAATATTCGTGCTATGATTTATTATGATTTTCGGCGTGGTTTAACGCAACAACAGTGCATAGATCAACTAACTTCAACTTTTGGTGATGAAGCCCCATCTAAAACTACTGTGTATCACTGGTTTAGTGAGTTCAATCGTGGACGTAGTATGCTTACGGACGAAGTTAAGGCAGGTCGCCCGAAATCGGTCGTTGTACAACAAAATATCGAGGCTGTGCGAAAACTTATAATGGACGACCGACATGTTACGTACCGCGAGATAGAGGCGACTCTGGGTATTTCTATGACCAGCATTAATAGCATATTACATAATTATTTGGCTGTAAAAAAAATTTGTTCGCGTTGGATACCCCACAACTTAACAAATGAGCAAAAACATGCTCGCGTCGAATGGTGCAATAAAATGTTAAAAAAATATAACCGTGGTGACTCAAAAGCCGTTTATAACATCTATACAGGTGACGAATCCTGGATCTATGCATACGATCCCGAAACGAAGCAACAATCAACGGTATGGGTGTTTCAAAATGAGCCGAACCCTACGAAAGTTACTCGTGCAAAAAGTACATTGAAACAAATGGTGGCCTGCTTCTTCGGTATTAATGGCCATGTAGCTACAGTGCCACTAGAAAACCGTAGAACGGTTAATTCAGAGTGGTACACGACCATTTGCTTACCGGAAGTATTTGAACAAATTCGTAAAACTAACCAGCGACGAAGAATCATTCTTCATCATGACAATGCCAGCTGTCATACGTCACGCGAAACAACTCTATTTTTGGAGGGTCAAAATGTGGAATTAACGGGTCATCCGCCGTACAGCCCTGACTTGGCACCCAACGATTTTTATTTATTTCCAAATATAAAGAATAAATTACGCGGTCAACGATTTTCGACCGCTGAAGATGCTGTCGACGCATTCAAACAACACGTTATGGAGGTACCTCAGGCGGAGTGGCAGAAGTGCTTTAAAAATTGGTTCACGCGAATGCAAAAGTGCATAGATCATCAAGGGGAATACTTTGAAAAACAATAAAACTATTTTCAGCCGTGTACGTTTGTTTGTTTTTTTGTTTCCGGATATATAAGTAGCAACCCTCGTAATAACTAATAATACCATTGAATTACCCATGAGATACAGGGTGTCCCAAGAAGTAGTGATATACTGAAGCTTGGAGGTAGAGGACCTAGAGGGCTATCTAAATCACCCCCATGTATGTTCCGCGATTTTTCGTATTTTCAGTTTTGACTTTTTTTTTAATTTTTCACCTATCGCCGAGTACGATGAGATTTTTATTTATGGTGACGTGAATTATTGCGGTAGATGCTTGATTTTTTTTGTGTGCTAAGCTGATAGATAGGCCAATTCAGTATGGTAACATTTACTATCGTTAGATCTTTGAATGGAATAAAAAAAAATTAAATGCCAAGAATGATAAAATTACCCAATATGTTCACAACTTCAAGGGGCTTTAAAACGATAAAATCACATAAAAAAAATTACCGTTTGGCTTTTAAAAACTTGCTCTATCTATCAGGTAGCTACCCTGAAAATTTCATTTTATTATTCATAAGGCTTCAATCAAAAAATTGAAATCTAAATGTGGTAAGTGCAAAATTTTAATTTACATGATGATTAATACAAACAAAGTAAAACCAATTACAAGGTGTTTAATTACAAGAAATTTTCAAAATGGCCCCCCTGTTGCTCAATGCAAGTGCGACATCGCCGAAAAAAGTTGTCTTTTAAGCGTCTGAATGCACTTCTATTATTTTTAATGGTTTCTTCTGCTACTCTCAATTTCCGGGTTAACTCGTCCAAATTGCGGCATTCTCTTCAGTAGACGAGGTCTTTGTAGTATCCCCATACAAAAAAAAACAATGGGGTTTAGGTCGGGGGACCGTGGAGGCCAGGCTATAAAGCAGGCTTCACCCCGGCCGCAGCGACCAATCCATCTTTCAGGGTATCTTTGATTGAAATAGTTTCTTACGTCCAAGGCAAAATGGCATAGTGCACCATCACACTGCAGTACTATGCTTCTGCGTGTCTCCAAGTCCACATCTTCTAACAGCAGGGGCAGATCAACGCGTAGAAAATTTAAAAAGTGATTGCCGCCCAAGCGTTCTGGCAGCTGAAAGGGCCCGATTAGCTGACCGTTAAGTATGCCAGACCAAAGGTTAACACTAAAGTGTTCTTGGAATGTCGATTCCCTTTTTAAATTTGGATTTTCAATTGCCCATGAGTGAGAATTGTGCATATTAAAAATCCCATTGCGTCTAAAGTGGGCTTCATTCGTCCACAAGATTTGGTTAAAAAAGTTGCCGTTTTCAGCTTGTCTCCTCAGTATTTCCTGACAGAATTCAATTCGCCGATTGTAATCTTCCGGTTTCAACTGTTGCACTTTTCTAATGTGTAACGGATGATATCCTACGCTCTGTAGTGTACGGTGTACCTGAGATTTAGAAAGTCCGGTATGACGTTCCATAACTCTCACACTGGTCGACGGGTCTCTTTCTACTTCTTCAACCACTGCATGTACTACATCAGGATCCGGCATAGTGGCCATACGGCCTGATCTGGTACCCGGTATGTAACCTTCCAAATACGCATTATGTACTCTTAAGATCATGCGATAGTCAGGAAACGTTTCAGGTTGAGGCCCGCCTCTTCGTTCCACATGTTCCCGGTACAGCCTTGAAGCTTCCGCCGCATTCCCCCTAGCATAACCGTAATAGTAATGCATTTCTGCGTAGTCACGTGAAGTAAACATGATCACTTACACGCAAACTAAAGTCCAGTTAAATAATGCCAAGTCGTCGATTCCAGGTCACACTAATCCAAATCGTAATGCAAGTCAAAGTCCATATGAATAGCCAAAATGATTAGAGAAACGAACAATTAGCAGTATTAAAACACAATTTGGTGTTTTTAAAACATAAAAAACTTGTCAAAAATTGTCATCATCCCAATTCCATGAGCTTCTTGTATTTTCACACTAGTCGTATCTAATTTTTTTTATCAATGGTTCAATGTTATTGAAAGCCAGCGAACAAAGTTATTTAAAACGTGGCGTCAGGTGGTCGAAGCTTGACTGGCCGCCGCGGGCGCCGCTGTTGACAAACACACGCGTGACGTCACCGGCGCTGCGCCGGCGCGCTTATCGCCCGTGCCACGCGATACTTATCTTTGTTGACCAGTTTTCATGTGGGGCGTGAAGGTTCTCGAATGGATCTGAAGACCACGACCCGAAGATGCTGAAAGTATCGGGTCTCTATAACTAACTTGAGCTGACGATCTGGTCAAAGCCGTCGGAGTTCGATATGTTTAGGCGTTAATCGCCCGTGAAACCTAGGCTCAGCAGATGTCTAAGGAGTAAAATGATTGGACGTCCACATAAAGCTTATTTCAAACTAGAAGGCGTTTTTTTTTCGTTTCAGTTACTTTTAAATAGTCCGTTACAATTATTTTTTTGAAAATATCTTCAATGTACAGACATTTCATTATTACAACTTTTTAATAGGAAAGAAGTTACTTTACCCATAGCCTAATCCATATAGTTCAACAGATTCTCACTTGAAAAAATTTGGGGAATCATATGCACCCTGGACCCGCCCCCCCTTCCTTCGGACCTGCACTGGCCTACTTACTATACCTAGGCTTAAATCTTAGATGATAACGTAATTCCTACATATAATATGTTCGTTTTACTATTAAACCTTCACGATCGAAGATTTTTCGACTTATGGCTTGAAGGTTAGATAACTGTATATCTGTGGATATCTGTTATTGGCTTTATGTATTAATTCGAAGCTTTGTTATTAATGTTTTATAATGCTGTTGATGTTCCAAATAAATAAAATAAATAAATAAAAGGAGTTAGAACCCTCGCTGATAATCTAGACGACGATCTTGTCGAGTAGGCGGTCGGGGCCGCGCCGGCTAATCGTCTCGACCTTCACACGAACATGGTTGGTAACGAGCGTGGTCATCACGCGGGTGTTGGTTGACGACTTTGAGGTAGTTGCCCACTTGTATGTGTGTCAGCACAAGAGCAAATGTAGGATCGGTAGTAGTGACTACGTATTTTCCTTAGGAGTAACATTTTGAAAAGACTGAGGAATACTTTATGTAGGTATAATACAGCGATCGTAAATTTGGTAGCATTTTTGGTGCAGCGATAGGTGTGGCAAATTTCCGAAATGATGAATTAGAGTTACTGTCGACAATATTAACTGCTGGAAGGTGCTCGCAAACTTCGTCCGCAGAGGAGAAAAAAAATCATAACCCTCGTTTTTAGGGTTCCGTAGCCAAAATGGCAAAAACGGAACCCTTATAGTTTCGTCATGTCCGTCCGTTCGTATGTCACAGGCATTTTACTCAAAAAGTATAAGATGTATATTGATGAAATTTGGAACATAGGTGTCTTGTGTAAGCCGCTACTTAGTTTGATAGTCTATACTATTATAAACTTGTAAAAATGAAATGTCTGTACATTAAAGATATTTTCAAAAAATTGATTGTTACCGACTATTTGGAGGTCACTAAAACGAAAAATTTTGTTTTGGATTTTATGTATGTTTGTATGTGTGGTTATGGGTTCATCACGCTAAATGGGCTAAAAGGATTTCAACTATTATTGGTATACGGGTAGCTGGGTGTCTCCAGATGGTTATAGGAGACTTTTTATCCGACTACGCTGAAGAAAAAATGAAGGGTTATGACTTTTTCTCCTCCGCAAACGGAGTTGCGGGCGCCTTCTACTTAAATAATAAAAATATACATTTCTAGGGAGGACTCCATACATGTAACCGAAACTGAAAGAATGTTTTTTCAGCAATTATCAATGTGTGACACATCATTCAACAGTTCTTCTAAAAACACCTTGAGGTTTCTAAAAAAAAAAAATTTGATGTGAATATTTTCGGAAATATTCGCTCCGAAAAAGCAAAAATTGTGTCCCCCCCCCCCTCTATTTTCTAAACCGTATGTTCAAAAAATATCAAAAAAATTATAAATATAAAGCTTAATAAATACTTCCAGCGAAAATTGTTTTCAACATGATCAGACATACCGATTTTCAGTAATTGCCAAAAAATTGCGCTTCTCAGCAAAAGGACGTAGGTGCCGGGGAGATACGCTCTTTTGTTAGTGTTTTTTTTTTCACATCGTATTTTTGTCATCTGTAGTGCATTTTTTTGTATAAACGGCTGCGGAACCCTACATTGAGCATGGTCCGACATGCTCTTGGCCGGTTTTTCTTCAGCGTAGTCGAGTAAAAAGTATCATAACCATCGGGCGATATACATATAGCTACCCGTGTACCAAAAATAGTTGTGTAGCCGATTTGGCGCGATGAAGCAGCAACGACACATACAAACATACAAAAAAATGTTTTTCAATTCAGGGACCTCCAAATAGTCCGTAACAATTGTTTTATTGAAAATATCTTTAATGTACAGACATTTCATTTTTACAAGTTTATAATAGTACTTATAGATGTTTAATCGTTTCAAAAGGTATTTCCCACATCTACAGCGCAATATCTCTAATCACTGCACCAAAAATGATACCAAATTTACGAACACTGATAATAAGCTTTTGAGTTAGATTTCAACTGTTGAAAAGTGACGATGAATTCGATGATGGAGCCATAATTACTTTGGTAAATACTACTAATATTCATTTTGGATTTAGTGAAATTGTATTTTTCAGGAAAAAGGGGTTTCAACTTCTTTTTCAGAATGTTGCTTTTTTGTTTTTCTCCTACTCAGAATCGTTTGTACGAACCTCGTACTACAAAAATGTGACGTTGTGGAATATACATTTTTTGACACATTTTTTCCGTGTATTAGGTTCGAAAGTACAAACGAATCAGAGTATGAAAACCTCAAAAATCAATATTCTGAACAATGAAATTGATGTTTTTTTTTGGAAAACGCCTTCGCACTCTTTGGTGTCACAAGTGCGGTTTCCCGCAAGCTTAGTGGATAATCTATATGGTTGGGGTGCGGAAAGTTATTGAGACTTGTCGACTGTGGGGCACTTGCGTTTTAAGTTGGTATAAATAGATGTGGAGTCTCTACAAAGCCACGAGTTTTATTTAGTCGACGTCAAAAATATGTTTACCTACATTTTTGCACCATATCCCATATTGTAAAATAAGGCGCAAAGTGTAAATATATCTTTGACGTCCACTGTACTATCCGGTTATTCTATGTTGGCACCACGTTTCCATGCAAACGACGTACAAATTTAGCGCAACCGGTCTTTAAAAGTCGGTCGAATCCAGTGTGTGTTGTACCGCAGGTGGACTTCAAGGAGTTCATCCAGGGCGTGTCGCAGTTCAGCGTGAAGGGCGACAAACTCTCCAAGTTGCGCTTCGCCTTCCGCATCTACGACATGGACAACGACGGGTTCATCTCCAACGGCGAGCTCTTCCAGGTAACACTCGAGCAGTTAGCCGTGAAGGACGCGAGGCAGGGCTCGGAACCGGTATTTATAAATCTTCTAATATACACGCAATTTCGCGAATGTTTAAAACATCATTTTGGAGAAGACAAATATCTTTGAAAGCTCCTGATTCAAGTTTTGGAATTGTAATAAAATTTACAAAAATCTCGTAATTGAACAAAAAGAACGAAAAAAAACCCGGTTATTTTGTATGAAGAGAATACCGGTTTCTGTCCGAGCCCTGACGTGACGCGAGGTGTCCGGATAGGCATGATTCGACGGATCATGAATATCAAAATTCTAATTAGTCCGTCAGAAAGATAATAAAGAAATATTAGACACGTAATATTTTCTTCTGTCATTATTGGTCATTGAAATAAAACAATTTAACGGTAATATAACTTTGACAGAGGAAAATATATCATTTCTCAGTCAACCCGTGTCTATGGAAGGCTGAAAAGCTTCCGAAACGTGCGTCGGGAACTCAAATGAGATAATATATGCGATATTATCCGTTAAATTGTTTTATTTTATTAATCTACAAGACGGACTTATTATTAAAATTTAGTCATCATCCGTATTGCGCGTCTGCTCCATCTGCAACCCGCCGCACGCGAAAATACAGGAACTCCCAGAGCGGACGCCAAGCCGGGCTCCCGCTCAACGCAGCCGACGCACTAAAACCCAGAATCTATATCTAAGCCATCCCTCATTTCAATGGATATCGAAAACCGCTCCGTAACGTGATACAAAATATGTAGCGATAAAATCCGTTTGCAACGAAGCCAAGTTGTCGTATAATTTATTAGCATAGACATTAAAACGGGTGCACACGTGATGCGCCCGGAATAGCCGCCGCCAACAAAGCGACGCCTCACCTGTGCTGCGACACGAACACACACGCGGCTGTTATTGAACGTACACTCACTAAACACGCGGTTCACGTGTTCTCCGCGAAATTGTCATGGCTCTCGCGATCTAAGTAGAATAATTTATTTGTAAGGATGTTAAGTTTATTCGGCCAAACTTTGGTATACAATACAACAATTCTTTATTGCACACCAACAGAAACAGTACAATAGAGCCTTAACATAAAATACGGTAGACAATAGGCGGTCTTATCGCTAAAGAGCGATCTCTTCCAGACAACCTTTGGGTAGCGGAAATGACACAAAATAGCTACGAATGAGTAGGTAGTGGTGGTGTTGGTATTTGAGTATCTCATAATTATTTCGCAACTTAATTTAAAATTATTGCACGTTTATGCAATGACCAATTTTTCACTTCTTGGCTCTTGGCCTGTTTTCCTTCGGTGTGAGTAAAGTGTAGAAAAATAAAATTGTTTAAAACTTTTCAATTCACCCTCGTATACTTGTACATATACGAGAATATGCATGGTCTGCAAAATATTTATTTTGGCAAATAGTTAAATGAACTTTACGTTTAATAATATTATAGATATTGCATTACAATCACTGTACCATCGGCCACACAGTTAACTGAACATTGGTAGACCTTATTGACATTGAAGCCTACAAATGGTCACTTAAGAGTCCCCGGCAAGCTCTGCCGAATTGCACCTTCCCATACAAACGGAGTTTCGTTCTCATTTTAAAACTACGTGTTGGATTGTAACGAAACTTTGCATATACAATGACATGAGGTAATTACTTTATATGGCTCTAGTTTATAAAACAAACGAAATATAGCAAAAGCAAGTTTTGTATGAAAAACTTAAATTCGCTGTATTTTTTTTACCTGAATGGTATCTGAAGCTAAATAAACTAATTACAGGCCTGCATATACCTTAACTTATTCTAAGTATAAAGTTTCAGAGCAAACTAGCCAGTCGTTTTAAAATGAGAGCGTAACTACGTTTGTATGGAGAACCGAGCTTACCGGGGACTCGTAAGTATGTTGCTGTTGTAGGTAATTCATAAGAAGCCAACGATCGGCGGCTTAGCGCGGCGGTGAGAGGTCGCCGCGGACAATGGCGGCTCGTGACGGCCGACCTGCGCGAGATGAGGATACTTGCGTGCGGCGCAGATAGTTATGCTAGCCCATGCTGCTGAGCTCAGCGTGGCTAATCTGAGAACATTCCTATGTTCATTCACTAAATTTTGTGCCAAATATTCTTGATTTTCAGCATCTGTTGATTTAGGTCGTGCATGGTCTATCAGTTGTCAGAGTCACATTTAATAGAAAACAAATATCCCACCAGAACATTTTCACGTAAAATGTTGTCAAGACGAGACCATATGGCTCGCACTGTCAAATAGTTATCGGATCTCATCTAAGGCCAAGCTTCTAACTCTACACGACCTAATCCTGCAAGCTCTAACTTCACAAACTCGATATACCTACACATATGAGGCCTGGCCGTTTTGTTTCTAAAAGAACTATTGTATAACAAAAAAATTATGAACATTGAATGATTTCTTGACGTGACCCCTTCATGTGACGGTTGGCGGATAATCTGAAGTGAAATCGTTTTGTTTTTCACATAAATCATATACTTAGCACATATTATGAGCCCCAAAATATCCATACATGAGGAGGTAACTTATATGCGAATATTTATAATTTATATGTGAAATTGTCCGTTTCAAAAGAACGAAGATAAGATAAAGTTGACAACTTACTTTTGAACAATTTTAACATAACGTCATGCCAATCTTCATGGGCGCCGAGGGCGGGCGGCCATGAGTACAAGGAGCCAGCATTAAAAACGTTAGCAGGGTATATGCGTGTTTTTTAGAATTTCTGAACAAAATATGAAAATATCGTAAAAAGATGTCAAAAGGTGTGATTAAAATCGGCCAAGAAGTACGGATGAATCGGATGATACAGGCATTTTAAAGAATGAATTAAATACAGATTTGAAAGAAAGATCCGACCGGGCCTTGACTGTTTTCTATTTATTTAAGAATTATATTTATCTATCTGAGTATATATATGGTCGCCCGGTACAAGCTTCGTTTAGTTTGGGACTAGGTCACTCTGTGTAAGATTGTTCCTGATATGTATTTAGTAGTATACTGTACGTTCCAGGTGCTGAAGATGATGGTGGGTAACAACCTGAAGGACACGCAGCTGCAGCAGATCGTGGACAAGACGATCCTGTTCGCGGACCGCGACGAGGACGGCAAGATCTCCTTCGACGAGTTCTGTTCCGTGGTGGGCAACACCGACATCCACAAGAAGATGGTCGTCGACGTGTAGACGCCGCGGGGTCCGGGGCGGCGGCCGCGTCGCGCGCCGGCCGACTACTGACGAAGCGGTTTCGTTCGAAAAAAATGGGTCAAACTCCGGTGTCGGGGAACGAAACTCCCGTAACAAAACCAATCGAGCCTCCTACAATACACGTTCCGCAACGTACGCATCCCCGTTCTCCAAATTCGATACCGATCGGGCGTGAAATCGAGTGTTGCCAATTTTTGTCGTACGAAACCGGTCTAGTCTCGACGATCATGCGAGCTCCGGCCGCGGGCGCGTCGCTCGCGGTGGTTCCTCCGCGTCGCCGCTCGCCCCGCGCGGCGGGGCCCTCCCGCCCACTCGCCGCCCCGCCCCCCGCCCAGGTTCTAGACAGCCAGTTTCTCAAATATCAGGTTCCGGAAAGTTCCAGCTTAGATCTCAGAACTTTGGCATTGCGCACGTGCAAGTGTCGGGAGCGGGGCGGGGCGGGGCGGGGCGGGGCGGGGCGGGGCGGGGCGGGGCGGGGCGGCGGCGGGGCGGGGCGGCGGCGGCGGCCGCAGTAGCTAGAACACTATTCAATTGCGCCGGCCTCGGGCCGCCCGAGCCCGCACGGACCGTCTATTATCGAATGTTGTACATAAAAACATGAATCTTTATCGAATTCCCGCTCCGTGCGGTCTTTTGCGGTAATATCTAAAATCGGGCACATTATACTAGTGCAATCCGAATACGCGTGTAAGGTCCTGTTGCACTCCCTGTACACGTGTACCCGGGTCCTAGTCCACTTCGAGTACCCGTGTACTCAGGTTTTACTGCACCTAGTGCACTCTGGGTACTCGTGTACCCGGATCCTAGTGCACTCCGCGTACTCCTGTACTCGGGTCCTAGTGCACTCCGCGTACTCGTGTACCCGGATCTTAGTGCTCTGCGGGTACTCGTGTACCCGGATCTTAGTGCACTGCGGGTACTCGTTTACCCGGATCTTAGTGCACTGCGGGTACTCGTGTACCCGGATCTTAGTGCACTGCGGGTACTCGTTTACCCGGATCTTAGTGGTCTCCGGGCTCGTGTACCCGGATGTTAGCGCACTCCGGGGACGCACGTCCCGGGCCGCAGGCCGGCTCGGTGCGGCCGCCGGCCGGCGCTCCTATCATTAATCATAACGTAACTCTTCCTAGCCGTAAGTGTAAACGTCTACATTTTAATAGTTATACGATTACGTCACTAGAACTCGTATCATAGAACGTGAGTAGATTTGTTTTATGATTCCGTTGCGGTATATTTGAGACGGTATTGTTATTTAGTGTTTTATTTCGGCGGGAGTAGGTGTCGGCCGAGGCCGGCGCGTAGTCCGGCCAGCGCGGGCCGGACTCGGGCGGGCCGGGCACGCGGACTCGGCTCGCAGCCGCGGCCCGCCCGAGTCCGGCCCGCGGGGCGCCTGTATTTACTTCTACATCGTACTACTGATCTTATCGCCTTATCCGAATTTTATACAATTAACTGTAACTTTTAAATGTTAGCTTGTTTTAGTGTCCCTTTACTGTAATAATATAAGGATACGGTCGGAATGTATGTCTGTACGCCTCCCCGCGTCGCCCCCTCCGACGGTGCGACGCGTCGCGTCTCAATAAGCGCGTGAGGGTCAATTTAGACGTACGACAACCACACGACAACGATAACCATGTCGTCGGGCGATAATTTTATATGGAAATAAATATATTCATATGGACCACATTTCGCCGTTAAACGCAATAGTGTAGTCGGTCCGACCGCATCAAAACAAATGCAGAAGCTGCAACGCAACTATTCACACGTTACCACTTATTGTGTGGTTGTGGTACGTCGGAATAGAGCCCGAGCCTTACCGACGAATCGATGTTATAAAGGCGCGTTCGAGGGTCCCGCGCCCGTATGTCTACGAGGGGCTAATTTTGAACCTTTACGGTAATTTACTAATCTAATCGCCGAGTATCATTCGATGACATCCGCCCGCCGTGTCTCGCTGCCCGCCCGGGCCCGGTGTCCCCGATGGAAAAATTCCACAGTCCCGGAAAAATTCTGGTCCACGTGGTGAATTACCTGCAGGTGGACCGGCTCCCCCCCCCCGCACGTTCGTTGGCACTGTCGACTGCAAACTTACCCAAGTGATGAACGCAGCCATAAATATCTTGTTACAACCTTTTAGACTTAGAATTTTTTGCAGCCGACTGTACCGCACCCTTTTATCGATTTCCAATACATGTTTTATATCGACAACGTTTACATCAACCATATAAACCGGTCTCGGTCGTCGGTAAAGTGTTCCCTCCTCCGATAGAATCTGAATTATATTCCAACTGTGATATCGCTGTGTTCGTCTGGTCCGGTCTCTACGCCACCGAGCGTCCCGAAGCGGCGAGTGTCGACCGTTCGCCCCAAAAATATCGAGCTGGCTATTCGAGCATCATATTGACCCTGTATTATATTGACCCTGTTCCTAGCTTCAGCCTCCCCTCCTGACTCCAATATACCTTAAATGATGACCAATCTGATTGTGTTCATTCGGGTTGGGCCGTATCGCAGGGTTCGCTACGCTGTTGGTCGAGGGTAAGGGACCGCGACAAGCATGTCTAGTGGGAGGCAGCGGTGGGAGGAGCTCGTGCAGGCTCCGCCCGGGTCATCCACCATCTCACCCGCGACCCGCCGCCGAGCAGAGGTGTTACTCTGAATATCGAAATTCGGAACGTGCCATCCCTCTTGCTCTTATCTATGTTTGAGTAAGCGAGAAGGCGCGATACGAACTTCGAATGTCGAATTATAGTACGCCCTCAGCAGTTGGCACCGCTGTCCCGGTGTGGGATGAGACAACCGGTCAAATCACTAGCACGAAGGCTTTCCATCTCAGGCCTTAGGGTTGGCAACGCATTTGCAACCTTGGGTTGTACGTGTCGATGGGTCTCACTTGGCACTTTGTGGCTTGTGTGCTCTTGCCTGCCACAAATAGGTTTTTTGATCCGTTTCCACCGCTTCTATTACCAGTATGGAACTGTGGAACAAGTTCCAAACTAATAATGTAACTAGTTGGAAAGGACCTTTTTTACCTATCGACAATTTAAAAACCCATCATGTCATTCTTTTTTGCATCCAGTCTCCACGCGATAATTTCCAGCTCGCCTGTGATACTGCTGCTTCCGCCCGCATTTCTCGTGGAAACCCTTTCTTTACTGGCGTATCGGTCGTGCCGGGGAGTAAAAGACAGGTGTATTGCTATGTATTTTTCATGGTCTAACTATCAAGCCTTATTCTCTAACCAATCGGCAGAATTTCATCTTTCGAGATGTTATGTTTGGGTCGGGTGATAATTAGTCTGTCAGTGAGTGTGTTAGGACTTCTTTTGATATTAATTTATTATAAGAATCTTTTCACTATAACATGGTTTTGTCTGGCCGGGTTCCGCCGTAGCGCAGCCCCCACTTCGGTGAGGATACCCTTTCTTTATTGGCGTATCGGTCGTGCCGAGAGGAACGCGACATGCGCGATTTCCAGTACATTTTTACATCAGTTGAAGAACCTCTGTGTCCCTGATATTCGATTCAGTACTCTTACAACCCAGCTTCTTACAATTGGGTTATTATTTAATGATTTATCAACATATAATTTAGAGTTGTTACTTTTTATATTATATATTCCGCCTTGCCATTACGTTCGCTCGGGTTCGACCGTAGCGCAGGTCTCACCTCGGTACGATACACTTTCTTTATTGGCGTATCGGTCTTTCCCGGTAGAACGTTTTCAGAGCATTATGTAACCAAATTTTTTTCAATACGAATCGCTGAAATAGAAAACCTTACTCGCATGACTTCGACCCGATCCAATAGTACAGTCAGCAGCAATGCTAGTATGGCAGGGGGGTTACTTTTCTCTGCAGCTGACTGTACCGAGGCTCGGGCCCGCGAGTGCTCCCCCCCCCAGTCCTTCCTGACCCTTCCCCCTCCCGCAGGTGTCCCGCTCGCTGCAGGACGCGCGTGGCGAGTAGCCCGGGCGGCCGCGACTCGTATTTCGTCCAGAAGATATATTTTTCCACTGACCATTTCCGACTCGCGATATCGACGCCCGAAGGCGGCTTCGCGAGTAAGTCTGTCGGTGAGAGTGTTTCTTAATATATTAATAATTTGAGTTGACGGATGTATTTAATTTTACCGGGTAATTGTGTAACGTGTGCCATGGCGCCGCCCGCCGGCCGCTCTAGAGCCGGCTCCGTGTCGCGTGTGGCGTGTCACGTGTGGCGTGTCACGTGTGGCGTGTCACGTGTGGAGTGTCACGTGTGGCGTGTCACGTGTGGCGTGTCACGTGTGGCGTGTCACGTGTGGCGTGTCACGTGTGGAGTGTCACGTGTGGCGTGTCACGTGTGGCGTGTCACGTGTGGCGTGTCACGTGTGGCGTGTCACGTGTGGAGTGTCACGTGTGGCGTGTCACGTGTGGCGTGTCACGTGTGGCGTGTCACGTGTGGCGTGTCACGTGTGGAGTGTCACGTGTGGCGTGTCACGTGTGGCGTGTCACGTGTGGCGTGTCACGTGTGGCGTGTCACGTGTGGAGTGTCACGTGTGGCGTGTCACGTGTGGCGTGTCACGTGTGGCGTGTCACGTGTGGCGTGTCACGTGTGGCGTGTCACGTGTGGAGTGTCACGTGTGGCGTGTCACGTGTGGCGTGTCACGTGTGGCGTGTCACGTGTGGCGTGTCACGTGTGGCGTGTCACGTGTGGCGTGTCACGTGTGGAGTGTCACGTGTGGCGTGTCACGTGTCGCGTGTCGCGCGTGTCGTGTCGCGAGTCGCGCGTCGCGCGGCCGTGAGAGGACAAGGGCTATCCGACGTCAGAGTGGAGTGTGTCTGACGCACTGCGAATCTTTCTCTCTAGTCACAGCTGTTGTGCATATGATATACTAAATATATATAAATGAAATCATTATATTCATCGTAAGTGGCGATGGAGGCGCGTCGTCGATAGACTTAATGTTAATATAAATGAATTCCTTCTTATAAGTGTATTGGTATCGTTCACTGTTTTAAACAAAGAAATGTAGCAATATACGATTTTAAAGCCTTATTAGGCGGACGGCGGCGGCGACGGCGCGGGCTCCGTACGGCAGCAAGAGGCTCCCTTCTGAACGGTGGCTTGACAGTTATCTACATGCGATGTTCAGACCTCGCTGCTGGTGCGATCGCATGACTTCGACCGGATACTTGTGCGGCAGAAGCAGTGGCGAAGAGCTCGCGCCGGCGCCGCGGCCGCCGACGTGTCGTCGCGTCGTGTCGTCTGTCGGTAGCATGTCGTGTCCTCTACTCTACTTTTGAGTGGAACTGAATTTAGTTTTTATTAAATTTTCAAATTTCTTTAATTGTTTTATTTGTTTTTTTTTTACCCAGACACCAAACATGCTTGAAAAATTATAGAGGGGTAACCACACTACAGCAGTTTTTGCCTTTTCATCTGTGATGCTACCGAGTAAGTTTTATATGTATCATGATGATCACAGCTTTGTTACCATTCACCACCACGGCAGCACCTGGGGCCCGTTTCACAAAAGCTTGTTACTTGTAAGTATTACAAGTGGAAATCTTTTCTCTCTCTAAGGGAGAAGTCCTCTGTTACCGGAAGATCAGCGCTGGCTTTCGAACTAGTAGTATGCTGTGTGACCTTTTCGTGGCATACCATTATAGTTATTTCTTTGTATGCTAACGAAAAACATTTTTTTCTTTCTTCTTTCGAAAAATATGTATTAGGAGACTTCTACTTGTAATACAAATAACACGCTTTTGTGAAACAGGCCCCTGGTGCTATGTCTGGCACAACCGTTAACATCGCTTACTGTTTGTAGAACGTAACTGACAGCGAAATCTGTTCCCTAACCATGAATACGTCAACAGCCCTATAATTGTGATAGTTTACTCCAATATCGCTAGGTGGCTGTGATGTATAATGCAATTTACGAACTGGATAGTTGTTTCTGTGCAAGATGTCGCCGCGTTAATGATAAAAAAACAGTATTAACAAGAAATCGGTAAGTAGGTACAAAAACTAACAAGGTTTTACAAACATTTTTATAGTGAATTATATAACTATAAATTTGATAGCTTATTGACGTCACATCAACATTTTTTTTTGTGAAACCTACACATTTAAAATTATTAATTTCATTACGTGAACCTACAAAATTTCTTTTTTCAGTGATAGAAACTAAAATATACGTTTATATGGGAATATTTTACCTTGTACAAAACTACTGCATTATTTATCAAATAGGTATGGTAAATGGTCATCTTTTTATTTTTAATAAAAAAGTGACAGTTTCACAATTAACCCCCTTGAAGTGTACAACTATTTAATTCCTTAAACTGCTGTAATAAATTGATAGAAATGACTCCTAACAGCACTAATCTGTCCCCCTATTGCCTAACGCGTTTAACGCTCGTAATCAGAATCAAGTGTCATGATTTTGTATGGGCTATGACAGTTGATTCCGATACAGATTGTCAAAATTTCATTAGGCAATAACCCCTCTGGTCATTGTTCACATCCCTGGGAAAGGCTTTTATCCAGCAGTGGACTCTTCAGCTGAGATTAGTCTCCTAACTGACATGAATCATCTATAAATATAATAAAGCTGAAGAGGGTCGAAAGTCTGTACATGGAAGATATTCGAAAAAATTTGGCCAGGGATACTTAAAATCGATAACAGAACACGTTCCAACAGTTTTTAGAATTTTTGTCTGTTTGTCTGTTTATTTGTACGCGCATCACGTAAAAACGGCTGAACAAATTTTGACGCAAACTTTACTAATCAGTCGAAAACATCTCCGGCCCCCTTAAAAGGGGGGGTAGCCACTACATTTGATTAAGTTAAGTTTGCACCTGAATCTTATCGCGCTAATTAGGAAGGAGGTGCAAACTTCTCTCAAACATGTGTTACGAGCCCATGAGTATCGAGTACCTTGCTAAACTAACAGGTGGCGTTAAAATTAATACCTTTTTGCCAAATCCATACTCATATTATAAATGCGAAAGTGTGTCTGTCTGTCTGTTACCTCTTCACGCTTAAAACCGTTGAACCGATTTTGATGAAATTTGGTATGGAGATAGTGTGAGTCCCGGGTTTGAGGCTACTTTTTATCCCGGAAAAATACCCTTATCTGCGATAAACGAATTTAAGGCGGACGAAGTCGCGGGCAGAAGCTAGTTATAAATATAATAGTCAAACTCTTGTCAGTCAGTGTAGCTATTTCCACCTTCCAGGGCCACCTTCTTGATCTCCCTCTATACAACATCAACCTTCTCTTTTATGTCCCCTGCCTTGCTTGCCTTCAACCTTTCCTTCTATGACGTTATTAATAAAAGCATTAATATAAGGCAACCAAACATTTTCTCTCTTCTAGTCTCCATTGTTTTTATTAAGGGCCTCCATTTTCTCCAACCTAGGAAGTACTTCTTTAATTGTGTATTGTCTGTCCTAATGTTTTCCATCCTACGCCAGCACCACATTTGGGGTTCATTAATACCCTATTGCTTTGTGTCATGGTACAAACCGCACACCCATATAATGCTATACAGCAAATAACAATTTTTATGAGTTATTTTTTATTTGTCTAACATATATTTGAGGTCAATTGGTATTTTGTATGGATCTATATCGGAATCCTTAACATTGTTTTACTACAGAGAAAAGAGATATATTTAATATTTAACAATCCAGTTGCACAAATATTCAATCAATTTAATGCTATAAGAGTTTATCAGTCTGTCAGTTGAAGTGTGGAAGGGTGGCACCGTCGTCGAAGCCAAACAACTTTGCTGCTGGCTTCCATTTGTGGCAGGTGCCTCGAATGCACATGCTGGTCACGCCTTAACATTGTTTGTCATAACACATTTTTTTATGAAACTATAAACTTTTCAGGATTGTTCTAAAACAAACCTAACCTAACCTATATGACCTTATAAAAAATCCTGAAGAATTAACGGTTTTTGAGAAAAATGTGTAATGATACATCGGGACAAACAACATTAGGGATTTCGAAGGAGACCCAAATTGTATTGTTAACACTATGAATATATTAGATTAGATAGAATAAAATAAAAAATAAGTTACATATAATTTATTATCACTACCTACTTACAAAATAGAACGATCAAACGAACCTAGTGGCTATCCCAAGCAGCTTGGTGTAATCTGCCCCCTTGGAGTGTGTCCGCTCCTTGAGGATAGTGCGCAGTACGGTGGGGATGGGGACATGGATGCGGGTGCCCAGCGGTGTGCCATTGTCGTCAATCAGCACAACATTGTTGCTGTCAAACTTGGGCACCTTCACCTTCTGCGTCTGCTTCAAACCCACTAGGATACCCTTCTTCTTCTGCCCCTTAATTGCTACCATGACTCTGTCGCCAATGAAGCCCACTCCTGCAAATTATGTAGAGTTTGCAAGAATAAATGTAAGAGTAAGAAGTTAAAGAGGTTCTGATTAAAGGCAATTGATATGTGATACTGTAAGAGAGACTAACTATATTTCGATTCACTGGGAATCGTGCGTTACGCCACTGGCTGCCTCATATACGTGAAATTGAAGTGAAAAATTGAGAAAAGGAGCAACCCGAAGCAATCAATATTATAAACTACTCACGCTAAGAGACAAGTCAGTGAAAACGTATTATCGAACAAAATAGATGCAACTCACGTCTCTTGTTATAGACACAGATGATCTTGGGCGGTTTGCCCTCGGCCATGGCTCGCTTGCCGATCTCAGAGTTGTCAACGACGCGCAGCCGGCTCAGCAGCCGCACCTCGCTGAGGCTCGCCGTTGTGTGGAACCCGCAGGTCTGCCCCACAGGCATTAACTTGCTAATCAACGTTTTAAACATTACGAAGTGTTGTGATGTAAATAGATGGTCGAAGTTAGGTTATATTTTTTGACGGCTAACTGACGTTTATGTACGGCTGCGTTTAGTTTCAGCATAAATCTCAGTTGCATTCAACTAAACATTTTGAAATAATTCACGATTATCGATCATACTAATTCAAAATCAATTTATTTTCATGGTGGCTTATCGTTTATTCGTATCTTTCTACTGCTTAATTTTAAATGCTGTGATAAGATTAAGAACAGAGAGAATGTGATTGGTGTCAGTAACTGAACTTACCTTACGCGGGAACTATAGTCATAATTGACTTGGTTACCCTCGTTTTTTGATGTGCGAAAGTTCAAGTAAGTATTTCAATCAGTAAAATTTGTTAGTTTTCGCTATGATTGTGTGAAAGGCTGCAGCGAATACTATTGATGAAAAGTTGTGGTTGACATTGTTCTGTGTAATTTGATAAGTAAGTATAGGTACTTACTTGTCATTCTGGGGTAAATCTTAATTTTAACTTAGCATGGGTAGCTGTTTTTTTAACAAGGTAAGTATAAAAACCGTCCTATTGAAGGCATTAACAATCGCGTGATTGAAAGAAAGGGAAGCCTTTTTGATGTTCAAAAGGTTTTCATCAAACAATTCGGTGTCATTAACGCGAGACAAGCGTATCGGTCCGCGACCATTAGCGATGAAACGTCTCAATAAGGCGTCAATCTCAAACTTTCACAAAGCGCTTAGCGAATAGGATTCAATTACTTATTTTTTATTTGGCTGAATCAAAGGTATTGATTACACGAGCGATTGCCGGGGGTCATTAGGTGGCGGTGATTAGAGCGTCACCTGAGCCGCCGCCGCCCGGTGGAGTCCCCGCAGGAACAAAAGACGCTCCGTGCGGGAAGGCTCGGTTTACGTCATTAGAGGCGTGGGGACACCTCGCGGCCGCCAACTGGCGCGAGCCGCCGGGGTCGCTTACAGAAGTTACAGACTACAGTCGACGGCTGTAAACGCTACCCATCTAAAACAGTTGAGCACATTGTGCTAGATTAAATTATTGTGCTCTATACGAGTAGAACTGGTATAAGCGAACCAGTTGCTTCCTTATGTTTCTTGCAAGGGACGGTGTATGCAACATGGTTTCAGAAGTTGTTAAGATGTGGTGGTCTAACCACTTTAAATTACGAGATGTCAATTAACGAATTGAGCTACATACCTTCATTTATCTACGGAACCTTTGCTTTAATCGATGGACCTGTAAAGGTTCGCACCCTGTCTAAATCCCGCGACATCACCATCCGGTGCTTTATGGTGCTGTCCAAACACCCCGCGGATCCATTACAGCGCTGCCCACCTGTGCTCGCTTCTCACGAATACCACCCCCACTGTGACCCTTATTCGGATAGACGCATGGACGCGATTGCGACTGCGACGCGCCTGTCTTCGCATTGTCAATTATTCGTACTTTCAAAAGAATAACGCCGTATGCGAGTATGAAGTGTATAGGGCCTTACAGCCTTGTAAACTAAAGGTTGGCATTGTGCGTGTGCGATTGTGCTGTCATTTCGCGGCTGTCTTGAGGCTTTTAGCGCGAGGTATCGACGGCTCAGATGTCGGTCTGTTGGCAGACCTGTTTGTTTTCCTATAGTGACAGCTGTCTAAGCAGAATTGACGCGCCTATTCTGCCTTCATTGTGTGAAGATAATTGACGAAACCTTATTGTGTAATGGGTTTAGCCGTCGAGATTATAAATAACTAAAGGAACACTTCGGGAGTGTTGTTAGTTATGAGAAGCCGCAGAAAAGTATTTAGGAGACGCATGTTTGAAGTCTGAAAGTCTGTAGTATCGACACTTTCCTGTTACCTGCTGTTTAGCGTTTTTGCGGCTAATACTAACATGACGTTTTCAATTATACCTAAACTAAAATTATGTATTATTAATAAACACACGTCTTAATTTGTAGGGTCCTTTACTTAAGTACCTTTTTTATTTTGCTATATCCACTTACCAACTGAATATTGAGATAGCTATTTAAAAATGGAAGCGATCTGAAATATTCTTTAGTCTACCGTCCTAGAAATCGAATGTTCTGTAAGTCTGACTATCCATAACGCCAGATCACCATGGCCGAGGGCGGAGGCCCACGAGTGGCGAACAGCACCGGCGGCGCATGTTGCGCGGTTGATAGGTTCATATCCTCAGTTCTTTTAGCACTAACACCGTCTTTTTTTCTCATCCCTAAATAAACTTTAATAAATCTATCACGTTCCTCTAATAGGTACATAAGATGCTGAAGTTATTTAAAGAAAAAGCGGGGGTTCTAGCGTTTCTTGATTTTTACCGACTGCTAATGCAAGAAACTAGATTCGATGATTTTAATGTAATTAAATTTTTAGTGGATTAAGTTTCGAATTGTTAAATTAAATTCAAGTACGGCCTTTAGTCATTAATGCATGTGAAGACTGGATATAGGACTCGATATTTTTAAATATAAAGTGCGAAAGCGCCGACGGCAAAATTTGGCCAACTTAGCAAAAAATCGCCTTATTTCCAATTAAAGAAATTGGTTCTGAAAACATTCTATACTATACTATCTGTTAGATACATAAATTGATTTCATACCCTGTCAAATAAACTATAAAAGTAAATCAACAATTCATTTCAAAACAGGAAAAATAATTCGAATAATACATAATTAAGTAGGTTCTATTATGAGTTTGATAAGTAGTAAACGGTTATAAAGCACACTTCGTCTTTGGATGTTAATATGTAAACCTATTTTTATTTTGAAACCGGTTCAAAATAAAATGTTTTACGATGCCGCCGGCACCGGGCGTTGACAGAAACAGAGCCCACCAATTTCAGAGGGTGAAAACCTTCGTATTTCCCAAAAAATATTTTTGAAACCGGCTAAATAAAATTAGATCTACTTACATATTAACATCCAAATAGCACCTTGGCAATTAAGAAATCTTTAAAAAAAAATACGTAAAGGATGTTTGTGGGTGTGGTTTTTTGGTCAATACCAGGGGCGAACTTATAGCACCAGTCGACGACACTATTAAAGTGATGAGTGTATCACTAGCTGACCAAAATAAATAATATTTCTTGTTATAAGGTTTTTGTGGTCAATTACCAGCCAGTCTATTCCTGAAACACGTACCATAATTGTATTTTTACCAATTCTTTGTTGTATTTTTAACATGACCCCTACGACCTTACCCTCTCCTCGGACAACCATACGACAGAATAACTAGAGATTTTGAGTAGAAATTATACGATATTTCCAACATAAAAAAGCGGAGCACGGTTTTCTTAGAAAGACCTGTACAGTTGCCCAAATAGACAGGTATGCAGCTTTGCTATACAAATCATATCCAAACACAGAGGGTTTTCCCGCAGCCGGCTGTACAACTAAACACTTTTTAGCGTTCGCTTATAACGCCACACTTAATAATTTAATATTATAGGAAAATAAAGAAATAGGAAACCTATAAGAATCATAAGAGCTACGGGAAGATGTTTTGTTGGCCGCGACCATCAAGAGAAGATAAATTGCATAATTGTCCATTTTTTTTTAAAATATTAATATAAGTCTCATTTATATCCCAGAAGAGAATTACCAAATTCTTTAGTCATCCTATAGTAATTCTCTGGTCTATTTCAATTACAACGCGTTGAAAGAAGCATCTTACTGGACCAAAACAAATGAAAGCGCACTGGAGGCCGAATACTTACAACATAAGTAGTCAGAAACTAATGGATGTAGGCGGCAGAAGGTTCTCGAGTGGCGATAGCATACAGGACGACGCAGCGTGGGTAAAACCACAACACGGTGCACCGGCGATTTGGTAGAGATTGAGGGAAATCAATGGATGAGTGCGGTTTACGACCGGTCTTCGTGGAGATCCGTTCTCCAGAATTTGACGTCTACATACTGATATGATGATGATGAATGGATGACAAAGGGCCTCCATGCAGAAAGCAATCCTTGTAGCCCTAGCGCGTGTCATGTGGTCCCTCCATTACAGTCACTCATGATCCTGAGCCATTGAAGGAACGATGAAGAACAAGTAACTTCACCTACTGTCACCGGTGGCGATCCGGGCGGACCCTTAATCAAGATGAAGATCCTGTTACCATTTCATCATTACAATCTTTGTATTCGGTTTAATTGTGATTATGTCAGTAACTATATAAATAAATCTTGCAAGTTAAATTTGAGCCACCTACCGGTTTCCGCTTGAGCTGAGATTTGGCATAATAAGTTAGGTGACAATACAATATTATGACACTATCGAGCCAATCTGATGATGAAGCCGGAAGGTGGTCATAGGAACTATGTAATAGAAAATAAAATAATACTACCGAGTTTGGGCTTTTCAGAATCAGTTTTCAGTATTTAATTGAGTAGTTAGATGTTAAATGAAAAGTACAGTCGGAATAAAACTTGTCACAAAAAATATTTTTTAACAAATGTACCTACAATACAAAGATGTGTACTAACAAAACCTATGCTCTGAATTTCACCTAAATGTTATCAACATCAACATAAATTCTTGCACAAAATGTAGAATACCTGGGTCGGAAGATTGGCGGCAGCCCTCACACGTCCAGGCTTCGAGGGTCGTGTTCGCTAACAATGGCACCATATGCAGTGCTCTGCTCAAATGGTTAAGCCAGCCGAGCCTGATAACTTATTTTATCGTCTATTATCACAAAAAAGAGCCTCGTTCGTAAGGACTTAAGGTTCATGGGAAAGTCGAGAATTGTAATTTTTCGTACAACCTGAATATAGAAGAATAGTACATTACTACAGAGGCCGGGACGAAAGGGGTTGCCGGCCGAAGACATATAGACGGATAGGTCTGAGGTGGGGCAACCTCATATTTCCCGCCGAGGAATGTATACTGCTTTTTTCAAACATGCAATGAAATAAACAACAAAAAAATCCAAGTTTTATTTCTAACCGACTTCAAAAAGGAGGAGGTTCTCAATTCGAACTATTTTTTTGTATGTATGTTACTCGATATCTCCGAGAACCGTGAACCGATTTTAATTTTTTTTAATCGAAAGGGTATATCTCCGAGTTGGTCCCGTTGGCACTAAGTCGGGATCTGATGATGGAATCTTGGAGAAATCGAGGGAACTCTTCAAATGTTATAGGGACATGTACGGCGCTTTCGGTAATTTATTGGTAAAGTCAAGAATTTACATTCAGTAAATAGGATGTGGTGTAAGGAAACTCATGATGAACACCACAGATGGCCACTAGAACTTTACTTCTAAACGACCAGTGTTTCGAAGGTAGCGATTAGATGTGCCGATTCGGATCGTTAAATTACTAGGAGGAAACAAATGTACATGGTGCTATTGAATACGGTACCATAAAACTGGTCTGATGCTGGAACCGGAAAGTACCATACAGAACACGGTAACTAAACAACGTAACCGAGTCGTGTTTGGTGTTACTGGAATTTTCCTGACAAGCATTCTGAGTACAGAAGACTTATTTTTTAATCGACTTCTTAATCGATATTTATTACATAATAACCGTACAATATCTACATGACAGTTCTGGGTGCTTACACGAAAGTATTACAATTTAACACTTACCTAATTATGTTTTATTTATTTACAATCATTATTTATGCTTCTGGGTTAATTATAGAAGGCATCTCCTTAATAATAATACCTATGTCACCTATGTTATATTTATATAATGTTTCAATATTTAACAATAATGTTTTATACGCGAAATGTTATGTACCTACACCAAAGATATAATATCCTACCGACTACTTTTGTTTATTTATCGATAATATTGTACACGTGAATCAAATATTATGTACATACGCTAAATTATTACTTACCTGAAAGATGTATTTACAATATTTACAGAACAGTTCGATTATTTACCTATAAGAGATATTTACAATATTTTTTTTATTAATTATATATTACAGTTCTGATTGCTTAGGCGAAAGTATTACAATTTATCATTCAGAAAGTGTAAATTGGAACAGTGGTGAAGTGGAACTGATGAAGAAGAGCACAGAATGCCATCGGAACTCCTCGATGATAAATGATTTACGGGTGGCGATAAGATATCTTGATTAATTTAGCTAAGCAACTTCATAGTCACAAACTTAAATGTTCCTGACGAGAATGGTACCATCAAATTGATTTGATCATGGAGCCGGAAGGTAGGCACCAGATCTATGTAATAAAATAATGTATCCTGGCCGTGTTTGGGCTTATTCGAATCGTCACGAGATACACTTTTAAGTAACGAGTAACTAAAAAGTGTAAAATATATAAACTTTTTAACAAAAAAATAAAACCGACTCCAAAAAAAAACTAAAAAGTAAAAAAATAACGCCATAATTCAGTTTCATCAATTTACTTACAAGTAACCGTTTGTATACTCAATCTATACAGTATATACAACTAATGTTATTTTGGAGTCGGTGCCATCGTGTCACAACTTATTAAAATCGTTTTAATTTTCAATATTTTACACATTCTTTATATGGCACCGACGCCAACATAAGATTAATTGTATATACTGTATAGATTGAGTATACAAACGGTTACTTGTAAGTAAATTGAAGAAACTGAATTATGGCGTTATTTTTTTACTATTTAGTTTTTTTTGGAGTCTGTTTTATTTTTTTGTTAAAAAGTTTATTTATATAATATATAAATATTTAATTGCATGTTTGAGAAAACTTACATTAAACAATTGGTTTCACGTTGTAAATATTGCATAGCACTGCATTCTATGACGTCCATGACAACTTAAGTTGATAAAAGCACTTTTGTTTTTGCTTTTTGAAAAATAAAATTTACAAGTCACTTATATTCTACAAGGGATAATACGTGTATTGCTTCCTCTAAAAATACGATATGTTAACTATAGGTACTTGTTGGTCGGAAGTCTGTTCAAAGTACTAGTGAAGAATATAAAATTGATAAACCATTAAGGCTCCGGCAGTGCGACGAAATTTATAATTTAAAAGTTTTTAATAATAAGACATTTGTTGATGATAATATTTTATTTTATTTATTTTATTAATGTTAATCTCAAATTATGTATTAGTGTTTATTTTAATTTAATTTATTTATTGTATTAAAAAAAAAAATGTATGCTGGACCCATGTTGTCTGTAATGAATAAATGATTTGATTTGATTGCTGTATAGAGGAAGTAATGATTTAGCTCTGGCAAAATCTTGAATACTGAATTTTGGTATAGAAGTTGCCTTTCTGAAATGGACCAACATGAGTAAGGTTAGAGTTTTCAAAATTTGGATCGAAGCCACGAGAAAAAGCTAGAAACTGAAAATATTGTTTATCTTAATACTATTCGTATAACAGCTATATGCATTTCAATCATCTATTAGATAAAAAAGAACGTCTGCATCTTGTTTTTAGTTGTAGCCAATTTCCAAATTTTAGATATTTTTTCTTAATATACATCGTTATGTATTATTGAGTAGATAGGTATGCTTGCTTTCACATAATTGCGCAATGCAGCCCTTTCAATTACCAGCGGCCCGAGCAGTTTTTGCTACCGAGTTTCTATATAAGTAGCGAGTGAGTTGGATCTATTTTCTTGCACTCGGAATGAATTCACAAGGGGCACACTGTATGTTTTGTGTTATAAATAATAAATAATAATGTTATCGTGTTTGTGGATTGTGTAAGTAAACTGTGCGTGTTTTTGTATATATACATAATTAGATAACTGTTGTTATTTTGTAGATTAAATTTGTAGGACTGCGACACTGTCGAATTAGGGTAACCTGTAAGGATAGTTGTGTATGTTGTTATAATAAATAAAGAAAATAAATAAATAAAAATATTTTTACTCATACCTACAATGCCTATATTCATTTAATTAAGACTATGGTGTGCCCTTTTTTAATTAATTATTTGATAATTATTTTAATCACAGATGTGTTAGATATGAGATATGTCTTGACCACAAATAAGCTCACTGATGAATACTTGGAAGGATTCAAACTTTTTGAAGAATAACAATAAACTGCGTTTCTATTTAGGAGTCCTACGTGTAGGAGTTATTTGTGTACTTATAAGTCTAGTAATTTAGTTTAGGCCGTACAAATTCAAATGAGGTATGTATTGATAGGACAGTTTGAAGCAATATATGACTGCTTATATACTTTTTAGTGTTTTGTCAAATGTTACCCATGTGTCAAGTTAAAATAAGGATGTTGCGAAAGTTTCTTGATATACTTGATAACTTTTATGAAAAGCGCGAAAAACTTAACTCTTGTTCTGGAAGTCGGTAATAAGCTTGTGTAAATTATTTTCCAGCTTTACACACATCACTTTAGCATCCAGTGGGTAGATAGATTTTCACCAGATGATCGGACGATCGCTATTTCAGTTTCAAATTATTAATGCACATGTTTTACTGCAACTGCAATATTATATTAGTTCTATTAGATAGGCATTCACAACATACTTATATTATGCGTCTTCTATGTGTCACTTACTAAAAAAAATGAATACGAGGTGACAAAACTGAGACCGCAAAACAGCGCAGCGCGGCGGAGCGTGCGGTGCGCGCAATCACCAAATGGATCATTAATTAGCAGGCGTGGTGTCTCAATGAGGGTGGTCATTAATTAGTCCAGCGCCGCGGTTTTTGCCGCCATTTTGGAAGAGGTGGCGAATCAAATAATGGAGAAATAATTTAATCAGCAGCCAGGCGCGGGGATGTAGTCCTTGCGGGCAGGGCGGAGGGTGCAGAGTGCGGCGGCTACGGCGCCGGGGGGGGGGGGGGGAGGCGAAAAAAGCGTGTGGTTGTCGCGGCGTGTGAGCCGCCTTAATAGGTGACACCGCCCCCCGCCGCGCTCCGCGCCGGCCCCGCGAGTCGCACCTGCAGGCATTCAATACTAGATCCAAGTCCTGTTACTTACGTTAACAAAGTCGAAAGTTAATCAAGGAGTTATATAGGTACTATCCTGAAGAATATATATTTTTATATATCAGAAATCATGAAGATATTTTATAAGATTAAGTAATTACTTAAGTACTTTATTCTACACCAGTTCTCACGGTCCACTAACCTACAAGTAAATTATTGTAAAGACCAGATTTGTTTCGATAAGTGTCTGAAGGAAAGCGAAGCTTGGTTACCGAATAAGGGGCACAGAGACTGGTTAAAAGTGAGTGGATGTGAGTTACAAGAGTGAGGTCAGAAAGGCGAATAGTTCTGCACAAGTCGCTGTGATTATAGGTGTGAGTGTAAGCAACTATGGAGCGAGTCGTGCGGGTGTTCAAGTCAGGTAACCGCTTCCATACCTACATGGGAACCTATATCGTAAGAGCGGGGACGTCGACCGACTTTAATTACCGATTTTTATGACTAATAGAAGACAAAAAGTAGTATAGATAGTGTTGGATAAAGTTGAACTTTCATGACATTTCTTGTTTCGGAGAATTCAAGTATGAAAAATCTTACTACTCTTAATAAATGTGAGGTAGCCACTTTACACTTGAAAGCGGGAATTGAAATGAGCCAATTTTTTACTTTTTTTTTCATTCAAAAACCATTTCGAGAAATAGGCTTAATAAATCGCTTGCAATTATCAGATTTCAAACATGTGATTTCTGGGACAAGTTATTCGTGTTTTTAATTTTGACTTTTATTTGTCCTTGCCAAACCCTAGTACAGATAGCAGTCAGTACCTAGTGATGTCACTCGAAATCTCTCTTAGACAATAAAAAAATTAAATTCACTGGCTAGTTAAGTACTCTATTATTTTACACCACATACCACAGAACACATTAAGTCTTGTAAAAATTCGGTATTGAACAGCAAAATGCTAACAGTTTTGAATATCTTAGTCACTTCCTTGGCAAGGAATTGATTGCAAGAACTTCCTTGCTCGAGGTACCGTTGTTTAGATACGCCATTGTTGCAGTGATTTTCTGTATTTGTTCATCTTAATAATTAACATATTAGAAATCATATCAAAATAAAATATCAATAATTTAGTAGTAACATATACGAATAAAACTCTACGTTACGAGTATTGCAACTGCTAGTGAAATTCGTTTTACGTGTATTGTACATATTAGACGAAAAACTATTATGTAATTATGAGATTATATGTAGATAAATCAATCATAATCTTCAAAACTCTTTTATCAGTTAATAATAATATGTATATGTGTAGCATATAAGCGCTTTGGTGTCAGTTATACACCAAAGCTTGTGTGTGTGATTTAGTAAACAATAAAGAAATAATGGTATACTTGTCGCAACGAACTAACGTTCAACTAATATTGATTTGACCGACTTGACCCTGATACATCATAAAGTAAGACTTAACTTTATATTGTTATCAGGGCAGTAACATACCAATAATGAAATAATAATGATAATGAAATAATGATCTTTATTCTGTAAGTAGGCCGCAAGAGCAGTTTTACAAGTCTGACTCTACGGCTTTTCTCAAGAGGAGACCACTATTTAGAAGAAAGCCGAAAAAACTAAACAGTCAGTCATTTTTTATAAATAACTCTTATCAATCACAATATGTGTACTTCTTAGACTATCTTAAATATATACATGTTTCGAAGTATAAACTCAATGCGTAGTTCTCCTAGAAAACATATCAAAACTTATAAAAATAACAAATATGTTTCTTTACTTTTTTTTACTTTTTGTTTTTTACAAATATCATGATAATAATCACAATTTTGCAATTTATTAGTGGATCACTCCACTAGCGTTATTATTATAAACAAAGATCAGAAACAAATGAAAAAAAATTTCGACGATACTGGACTAGGCTCAAGGCACTGGTTCAAGTCCAGTATCGTCGAAAAATTTTTTCATTTGTTTCTGATCTTTGTTTATAATAAATATGTTTCTTTTTAAAACAACTTAAGTGCGTTTGATATGCCGCCTTATAAGAACGGTGTCCCGGTAAAAGTAAATCCCATCAAAAACATAACATGTAAAAAAATTGCCAAGTCTCGCAATCTTTTGTACCATAAAAAGTTGTGAGATATTATAACCAAGTCGGTTAATTTATTTAGTAGTACCTATCCAGGGAAGGATCTATCCCACACCTTTGTCATTAATAAATGTTCACCGAACTAACAACATGTTATTGTGACGGTTAATTTATTCAGTAGTACCTATCCATGTGAGCATCTATCCAACACCTTTGTCATTCATAAATATTCATCGAATTAGTTAACTAGCAACATGTTATTGTGACCGTTATAGTGACCGTATCAATATTGTGTAATATCTTCAAATTTTTAATAAATAAAACGACTTGGCCAGTCGCACACGGCAATAAACTACATGCAGCAAACCTTACCTAATTGTATTAGCCCTCTGAACGTAAACTTGGCCCGAAAGGAGATTTAATTATGTTGCCCTGCGATGGCCAAGTCATTTTATTTATTAAAAAGATGAAGATGTGTAATATTCATACGGTCACTATAACCGTCACAATAACATGTTGTTAGTTCGGTGAACATTTATGAATGCAAAGGTGCGGGATAGATCCTTCCCTGGATAAGTACTACTAAATAAATTAACCGACTTGGTTATAATATCTCACAACTTTTTGTGGTAGAAAAGATTGCGAGACTGTACAATTTTACATGTTATGTTTTTGATGGGATCTCATCGCTTTTTGTAGGCAGTCCTTCTTTTTTTCTTTTCGGGTATATCTTATATCTGATATCTTATAACTGGTATTTGGTATCTTGTATTTTCTTTCTTGTCTTTTATCTACCCCCCTTCCCCTCTCTTCTCCTTTCCCCCCTTTCCACTCACCCCTTACCATCCTTTAATCTTCTCCGTTCTCCACCTTCGTCTTTCTTCCTCCTTTGTTCCCCCTTATTTCTTCCCGCCCGTCCGCTTCCCCATTCTTCCACCTCCCCATTTCCCCCTTCTTTCCACCATCCTCTCCTTCTGCTCTCCCCCTCTTTACCATCCTCTTTCCCCCCTTCTTTACCCTCTTCCTTCCCCCTCCTTTATTTCGCTTTTAAGTAACGAAAAATATTATTGTTTATCTGAGGTGCAAATGTAACTTTGTAATCGCATACATTTCTATTGAATTACAAATTTATTTATACAGCTGCTATATGATTATATCTGGAATACTAGACTGAAATTGCAGAATGTTTAAGTTTCTGGTGCTTTACAGACTAAACACTAATAGGGTTCAAAATTTGAACCTTGTAAATCTGCTAGAAGTACCTTAGAATTTCTATGATCGGTGAGTGAGTAAGTGACAAAATTAAGGAACTTTGACTTGCAATAAATCTTTAACTATAAGTTATAATTGACTGTAATTTGGAATATACCTAAGGTGTATTATGCCCTCTTGGTTACTGAAAATTCAGGCTTCTAGATTTATCAGCAAATAAATTACAGGGGGTCGAAAATGACGTGAATGGCTTCGAGAAAAGATGGTACGGCGTGCCTTTGTTTTGCTCGACTTGGCGGGGGCACTGCCGTGCCCCCACATTATTTCGTTTCTGTTTTGGGCCAAGAATTTTTCTCTGTTAGAGCTCTACCGTATAATATGCCTTTGCCATTAGAGACTTTTATAAGTACTTTATACCGATCCTACATTTTGAGTCATTTACCGGACTCGGCGTCCTCTACGGGAATGACCCTCGCGGATCTCCCATTAGGTCCCCTCGCACTTTTGCACCCGCAAATTCAAATGAAATTGCATAATTCGCAAGCAGGCGCCGGCGGGGGTGGGGCTCCGTGTCCGGGAGGGGGAGCACAGGGAGGGGGCTGAGACGTTTTTTGTGCCTAATGAAGTCCATTTAAGGCGCTGCAGCACTGCATGCAGCCTTATAAATAGAGTTAAAAGGATGTCATTTAATTTCACGGGAGGGATTTCGTCTATTCATGGATTTCGTAGGAATAAATAAAATGTAACTTTAATTTTATAATTAAGTTATGAATTCTGCAGATGCTTGAAGGGAAGGATCATCGCCATTCTATTGCTCTCAGTAGTACCATCGCAACTACATTGACTTGTTTCAATATCAGGTATGGTTAATGAGAACAGAGTTGGAGAGGATACATCTAATGATTAAATTAGACTAGATAAATCTCGCCATTAATCCATTGTTATGGTTATTTTATTTTATTTTTGACTATGACAAATTTATTTGCCGTAATTATTTACATCATGATCGTTTACAAGTCGGATTCGGATACAAGTAAATCGAATAATGTATTTTTTGTTCGAGTATTATGTTTGTTTATGTTATAAATAAAGCATTTAAACGGATTATATCGCGTATACATATTATATCATTTGAGTTCCCGACGTTTCGAAAGCTTCCGTGTTCACTGGGTCGACTGAGAAAGGATATATTTTCCTCTCTCATAGTTGCAATTTGTGAATATTATAAATTATTAACGAGGCAGTCCGGGAGTTTTCTTTGCAGCGTTTCTTTCTCTTCAGTAAACCTCATTTTGTAAAAGGCTGGGTAGTTTATTTTTAAAATAAAATAATTAAGCCCTTCTGGCTCATGTGTGTAACTTCTTTACACATTAGGCCCGTCTGGCATTTGGATATGTACACCTTTATTTGTTTTCTCAAGGTGGGTATATACTATATAGTTTGCACAAATTGTAATTATGACAGAGAAAAAGAATATCTTTTCTCAGTCGACCCCGTGAACACGGAAGCTGCAAAGCTACAGAAACATCGGGAACTAAAATGAGATAATACGTTAAAATTGTTTTATTTAAATGAGTGATAATTGCGGTAACAGAAGGAAATATTTCAATGTTGCGAGTTTCTTGCACTTACACTCGAATTTATTTAGGGTGAGCCACAAAGTTGGACCACCTTTTGTCGTAGTTTACCATACAAACCCGATGAAAGTGAAATGTTTTCCGCTGCGCAACGAAAATATTTAATACAGTTGTATGTTTATTTGTTCGTCACACAACGGAAACTTTCATCGAAAATTTAATTATCGGTCTAACTTTATGAAATCCGCACTATTACAAACTTAACCGGCAATCATAATAAAATGATCTACCTACACTGAAAAAATTACAGTTTCGGGAAAAAATTATGATCGAGGAAACTTTGGAAACAATATGACAAAATATGAATAAGTAATAATAACAAAATTAATTATTATAACACAAGAAAAAGAATAACGAAATATTGACATCGAATTAGACTTTAATCGTTACCTTAAAATAATAAAATAATTTGGAAAAACCTGCAAATAACTCATAATAAATTATAAATGCATGACAAAAAATAAATGCAAGAAAGTGCTGGGTTTGTTCCCAATTATACAGATTCCCATCTCTACAGATTCTTAATCCTACTGATTCTCAATTCTAGATTCCCAATTGTACAGATATCCAGTACTACAGATTCTCAGCCCGAAAGATTCGCAATTCTATAGATTACTAGCACTACAGATACTCGTAATAATAACATGTCTTATTAAAATACGAAATAAGATACGAGTCTCGAGCTCGAGGTCTAAATAAGGACTTTATAATGGATATTTATTTCTGCAGAATATCATGCCTACATTTTCATTTCGAAACTTTCGTGTTTATAGCCATTTCTACGGATTGATGTGTCTACAGTCATTCTATCTTACGAGTAACCCGAGCTTACAAATTCTCATGTTGTTAATAATTTTGTGTACATTACTCTTTTATCAGAGGGAATTCGGGTTAGTACCTACCCCTCACTTCCTGTGGGTGTTGTAAGAGATGACTAAGGGATTAGGTTTGATGTGTGTTGCAGACGATGGGCTGGCAACCCAACACTGCAATTCATAGTAGTTATTCATAGTACCATCATCATTGCAAGAAGTATCACTGAAACTTAATCTGTAGAGTTGGAAATCTGTAGGATGGGAAATCTCTACAATGGTGAAACTGTAGAATAAGGAATCTGTAGAATTGGGAATCTCTAGACAAAAATCTGTAGAATTGAGAATCTGTAGACATGACCCTAAAGGCCTGCTTACACTACACTACAATAAACATGACTTTTTTTTAAAGAATAAGCAATGGCCATATTTAAAAAAAAAAAAAAATGGGTTTCAATACTACCTGGTAACCCATAATGCTCATTTAGAACGAAATGAAGATCTTGTAATACATATTATATTTCCAAATGGACAGTATCCCTAAAAATATAGATATTCGCAATTTTCAAGTAGAGTGTCTAGCCAAATATGACAGTTATTTCCTTGTGGTATCACCAATTGTCTATGATTTAAAACAACGGCTAAAAGTATGTTGTCAATGTATGTCATTTATTCAAATGTTCCACGGTTTATTTACATGCAAAAGGAGAATATAAATAAGTAATATTAATAATAACTATACCGAGTGAGGTCCGCAAACTATTATTTAAGCTCCTAAATAATTATGACAATGTGCGAAGGCGACGTGAAGCGTTTTACAACGAAAAACTGCAATCTTTACAAGTCGTAAACAATTTAGTAGGTTGGTGCTCTATAAATATTTTGATACTTTTGTACTACTTCTATAATTCGCCTATAACTATGATTAGGTACGTGAATTTATTAATACCTGAATCTGATAAACAGGACAAAATATGCAAAGAAACGGATAAACTAGAAGTTCTGGAAAGTATCAATAAAATCAAAACATCGGGACGTAAGGAGATACTGAAAACCAATATTCAGAAGAAATCTGCGGACTGGTCCGTAGTAATTTGATATAAAAATATCTAGGCCAAAAATGACTATATATATGAGTGACGAGCGTGTCGATGGAATCCCGCACTTGACCCGGTGCAACATAAACCTAACCCATGTCTATAACTACTTAACCTAACCACAGACTTTGGTGATGGATTAATATTATGGTATTATCGAGCTAGATCTTATATGATATATGGTGAGAAAGTGTAAACATAAGTATGTGTTTGTCGTTCACAGTACCGTACAGTGGTAGTGGTAGAAATTATGTGGGCTGACTTTGAGTGCACGTCAACGTATATTTAACTGATTTCCTTAGGTTTAGGTAACTTACGGCTGCACAGAAAATTAAATATATTTTCTAGTATCAAAA
The DNA here is from genome assembly GCA_905404275.2 of Hedya salicella. Taxonomy (NCBI): domain Eukaryota; kingdom Metazoa; phylum Arthropoda; class Insecta; order Lepidoptera; family Tortricidae; genus Hedya; species Hedya salicella. The sequence continues at coordinate 372,872 of FR990109.1, forward strand.
CTATAATTCCTGATTCCCAAAGTGGGACCAGCCCGAGACTTTTTTTAATTTCGCGCCAAAAATTTGGGTAATATTTCTGTAGCCAGACTCTAAGCACTCGTATCGTAGGCATGTGGATATTACCACAGTTATCGAGACAACTTGAAGGGATGTTTACAAAAACAACATAACTAACATTTTTGCGGATTTGAGTTATTGGTATCATAGAGTTCGTCTAAGCAGGGTCTACAAGTAGAGCAAAAGATAATGTTCAAAAATTACCCCAATTGCCCAAAATCAGGCCCCAAAAATATATCCATTTTACAAGAACTACATAATCTACATTATTTTTTACAAAAAGAACATAACTTTCGTATTCACGTAAAAAAACATCATTTAAATATACACACTATTTTTAGTAGGTTGGGTACTTAACTGGCAAATAAGTGCAGGAATGTAAAAAAAAATGGAAAGTAACTATTACGATTGGTTTACGTATCCAGAAGTTTCGTTCATATCATAAAAATGGGTGAAAATAATTCATCTCCAGAATCGTTGAAAAATATTACCTTAAAGAGTATTCCTAAAATTTTAAATCGCAACATAGAAATTTATCTACATATAAAAGATGAATTTAACTTTGTTGAAAAAGTAAGTTTTAAATCATATAGCTTCATGACCATATGCTTCCTACTATCTTTGATACTTTTTATTTACATAAATAGACTATTGTTTTAGATGATGAATATTCGCGGACGGGTACATAGTTTGGATTTGCCAAAAATCTTATGCACTGAATTATATTTAGTGGCATAACCCTGTACCTATCTCATAGAATAAGAAGATAATTTCTATAGAATATTGTTTTATTTTCGCACAAAAAAAAACATAACTAACAAAATTTTACAAAAACAGCATAAGTGACGAACATATTTTTCATTTTTTTTCCTAAAATACTGGTCTTTGAAATGAGTAATCGTATATTTCACAATTATTGGCCACTTACTAAAATCACCTATATATATATATATACTAAAATCACCTATATATATATATAGGTGATTTTAGTATTATTATTTTAGGATTATATATATATATATAATATTTATCTCTAATAACTAGTATATAAGAGAACATTAAGTTTTTTGTTTCCTGTAAAATCATGTTTAGTGTAGTTATGTTGTATTTTTAAACATGCCTTCACTTTTATAAAAACAGGAAGGAACAGCGCGGTTCACCAACAGGCGCTAAAGTTGATTTAAATCGAGAGAATGCGTAGGTATAGGTTACTTTTCTTTTCATAATGATTACTTCCTTAGAATAATTATTATGGACATTTTTAGCTCATTCTACTAAGAACTAAAAACATTACCAATTCATGCAGCGGGAAAAGTATATCTACAAGTCAGTTTTGTTATACTTTCTAAATATTTAGGTATGTTAAATTTGTATCGGATATTGGAGACATTTTTGCTTGTATTAGAATCAATACGAATAAGCCCAAAATTAAATTTTCTGTGCAAAAAATAAAATAGTTATTTTTTCTTAATTGCATTTATTTTGCCAAACGAAAGGGATCCAACTCGAACTGTTGGCGCATACGGCGTAGTGTGGTGCTAACCTATCTATATATACTCGCATATAAGAAGAAGTGATCTGACTGATTTGATTCTCATCCCTTAAGGGGTTCTAATTGGGTTTGATAGGGAACACGTAGGTATTTGATTGGGAATGCGTAAATGTTAAAGTTAAGATATCGCAGACTTCGCGAATTAACTATTTATAAACAGCAATTTTTATTAACTCATCCCTAATGACCGTGACAAGTGGTTGAAAATTTTGTGGTTGTTAAAGTGAGAAAACTGCGGCCTTTCACTTGATGGCTCAACAAATAGAGGTTGAATTTGTTTAGCGGTAAGAGGTAATTGAAGAATTTGTTTCCCAAATTTTTATTGGAAAATAATTCCCTACGATTGCTTTATAATTCATGGCAATCTTCGTTACCAACATATACTAGATACTTACTATAACTTATAGTCGTAGAAGCTTACCTAGTAATATTATATGAGGGCACCGAAGCCCACCGAAGTTCAGTGTTAGCGTATTTATAGTGTCCGGCGAATACAAAGCAAATCCTGGAAGCCGTTATAGTTTTAACCAAGGTTCAAGACCATTCATAGGTGTATTTACCTATACACTTTGATTCCTATTTACCTATACAGGGTGCCCACGAAGATTTTAACGACGTTTTTTTGAGGCCATTACGAGCAAAAAAATTTATATGGCCAAGTAAATCTAGTTTTGTCGATTTTTGTACATAAAAATAACTAACTTAATAAGTAACTTTCGCTTCTCTATGAAAATTATCCCTTTACTAAAACAATGACGATTTTTTTTATAAAAAAAGATGACTTTAGTGAGCGGTAGGTCTCACTTTGATGTCTGTCAATAGCAACGCGAAATTTTGCAACATACGTGGCAACATCGCGATCAAAGAACTTAATGTACCTAAACCGTAGTGTACATGAAAATTGATAATATCTTCAAAACTGAGCCGGATTTGACTGAGGATTGTTTGCTCCTAATGACCTAAGGTATTGTTGGTGTGGTTAAAATCTTTCGAATTCCTTGCAGGCACGCTGTATTGATAAATCGGTATAACGGTGTATAGGTAAATACGACTATGATTGCCTTGGACCTTGTATATTAGTTGTTTATATACCTACATTCAATACATTGTGTTTGTCTCAGAGCTGAAGTCGAAGATGCACGACGCTAGGTTTTGTCCATTCGCTTTTCCTACTTTCTACTTTATATAATTAAAAATTCACTGGTACCTGGGCAGAATTACATTAGAGACGACGTTAACTCACGTAATAAAATTTTCTATGAAAGTTTCCGTTGTGTGACGAACAATGTATATCATCAGACTGTATTGAATATTTTCGTAGCTTAATGGATTATTATATTTCACTTTCATCGGTTTGTATGGTTATGTAACTATGGCTATTGGTGGTCCAGCTTTTTGGGCCTAACTCATTTACTGGCTTTTAAAAAAAAAAACATTTGCCAAATGTATCGAGTCCAGTGATCATTAACATATATGAGGATATTTATTAGTGGATTTTGCGGAATAAGATGTTTGTCAAATGATAGTAAATAACATTCATCTGCACGAAGCGATTTGCCTCTTCATTTCTACTGCGAACTGGTAAGGAATGGAACTCGCTCTCGTCGTGAGTATTTTTGGAATATTATAATTTGAGTCTCTTCAAGGCAAGAGTGAATAGGCTGTTACTGAACCAGCGAGTTACATCCTCGACCCCGTAATCACTTACCGTAGACACTGGTCAGAGTATGAATAGAAAGAATGTAGCATGAAATGTGGCATGTTGTGAATTTAATATAATGTAATATTTAATAATTTGATATAAAACAATTTAACGGATTATATCGCGTATATTATCTCATTTTAAGCTGGAAAGCTTCCGAAACGTCGGGAACTAAAATGAGATAACATACGCGATATAATTCGTTAAATTGTTTTATTTAATCATTTGTTAATTTGTTGTGAATTACATAATTTTATATTAATATTTATTCTAATTTTAGAATAAAAAGGAGCGCTATAATCTTACTCGCAAGAAGTAGTATCATCATAATCACATGATCAATTAAGAACGAGGGCGTTATGGTTTTTAAAATTATATTATGCCAAACGAAAATAAATAAATACTACACAAATCGAAGTAGTCCCATGGTAAGCTCAATAAGGCTTGTGTTACAAGTACTAGCCGATGATATATTTAATTGACATACTTTTATTTCACGCTACTCTGTAGGTATGTATGCCCCACTGCTGGCCAAAGGCCCCTCTCATAAATTTCCACCGGTCCCTATTTAATGCCTCTTCTGGCCAGTTGCTGAGGAATGCGTCCAAGTCGTCCCGCCACCTGCGCCTCGTCTGCGTCGCCCATCTTGCGGTTACAAGACACTTAGGTAAAGTACATAGGAAACTTCCAAGAATCACGAACAAACTACGTACACTCATCATACTAATATTTGCCCTTTCCGGGATTTGAACCCAAGACCTCACTACTGCGGAGCTAAACCGGTCGTCAAACGTCTATGTATTTACATTTTCTGTCCCAACTGTGTCGAACAACCCTATGAATATCATGGGCGGTATATTAATTACTAGCTTCTGCCCGCGACTCCGTCCGCCTTAAATTCGTTTATCGCGGATAAGGTTATTTTTCCGGGATAAAAAGTAGCCTCAAACCCGGGACTCAAATTATCTCCATACCAAATTTTGATCAAAATCGGTTCAACGGTTTAAGCGTGAAGATGTAACAGACAGACAGACACACTTTCGTATTTATAATATGAGTATGGATTTGGCAAAAAGGTATTAATTTTAGCGCCACCTGTTAGTTTAGCAAGGTACTCGATACTCATGGGCTCGTAACACATGTTTGAGAGAAGTTTGCACCTCCTTCCTAAGTAGCGCGATAAGATTCAGGTGCAAACTTAACTCAATCAAATGTAGTGGCTACCCCCTCTTTTAAGGGATAAATTTTTATAGCCCGATCGGGAATTTTTTCGACCGATCAGTAAAGTTTGCATCAATATATGTTCAGCCGTATTCACGTGATGCGCGTACAAATAAACAGACGGCGTACAGATAAACGGATAAACAGACAAAAATTCTAAAAACTATTGGAACGTGTTCTGTTATCGATTTTAAGTATCCCCGGCCAATTTTTTTTCGAATATCTTCCATGTACAGACTTTCGTCCCTCTTCAGCTTTAGGTATTATATGTATAGATGTATACATAGAAGATAAAAAATATACCTATAATTCTTTTGAATTCTCGTTTGAAATTCATATATATATATATATATATATATCGCCTTTGATACTCAATTAGTGTACAAAATTACTACTTAGCCATTTTAAATAAAATAAGAAGGCGCTGGTACCCCGGTAAGTACTAACATGATGTGAAAGTCGAGAGATGTAATCGCTTTGTCCATACAATCGGGAGTCGGGTAGAAGGGACCTACTAATGACCATTCTAGACTCATCCTAGGAACAATTAAGACACAGGAATGCAAAACCTTAATTTCTGAACGGTGTAAAATATGTTATCTGTTCAAAAGTAGTTTAGTAGAGTCTTTGTTTTTAAATTAATATAATTAATTAGTAACGAGAACGAGATAGTCTGGGAGTTTTCATTGCAGCGTTTCTTTCTCCTCAGTAAACCTTATTTTGTGGTAGTTTATTTTAAAAATAAAATAATTAAGCCCTTCTTCTGACACATGTGTATTGTGTAACTGTCTTTACACGGCCCATCTGACATGTATTTACACCTTTATTTGTTTTCTCAAAGTGGGTAGTTGGCACAAATTGTAATTTTGACACAGGAAAAAAAAATCTTTTCCCAGTCGACCTCGAGAACACGGACGCTGAAAAACTTCGGGAACTCAAATAAGATAATAATACACGATAAAATCCGTTTAAATTGTTTTATTTAATAAGTGATAATCGCAGAAACAGAAAAAAAATAGGCTACATTTTTAAACAGAGTTTTAAAAAAGGGGAGGACGATACAGTGATAATATTAGTCTTATATATCGAGTAGTACTCGGCTTTTGCACCGTGAGTGATTGCTGTTGTAATTTACAGAGAGCCTATGTTATCTGTTGCTGTCTTTTTGTCTGTCCTCATCATTTCAGCCATAGCACGTCCACTGCTGGACACAGGCTTCCTCAATAGATTTCCACGTGGACCGGATAGAGGCGACCGCATCCAGCGAGTCCCCGCAACTCTAACCAGGTCGCCCGACCACCTTGCGGGTGTCCTTCCGATGCTGCACTTGCCGGTACGCGATCTCCACTCGAGAACCTTTCTGCCCCAACTGCCGTCGGTTCTTCGTACTATGTGCCCTGCCCATTGCCACTTCAGTTCACTTACCCTGTTTGCTATGTTTCTTTGTCTGTCCTAGTTGATCTCAATCTTTAAAGAAGTCGTACAGCACCAAACACAATGTTTTTATCACACTTGCTCTAACGCCTTCGGTTCTTTTGAACTTATGGCCCCCCATGGCTATGACATTGGGCATTCCAAGAAGTATTTATCATCACCCATCCATCACCACAGAATGAGACACTATCACCATCGCTTAATGGATGTTTTGATATAACTACTCATATTCAAAAGCATATCCCCGAATTGTGATAATATTTTGACCTTTTTATTTCGACACATGTTTACCGATCAAATTAATTTACGTATACCTACTTGACATTATGAAACTTATCAATTTCTAGTATATTTTTTGTTATTATAAAGGGTCTAGCAGGCTAAGCTATTAGAATGGCCCCCATGAGGGATTTGGTTGGCGGTTTTAGGTGGAATAGAGGCAGGACCTAAGAACACTGTATATTCGCTAATTATGAACTTTTTTTTCTTATGAATCTCACGATGCTTATCGGCGATGTCACGGACTCCTAGGCTACCTCGCACATATTCGTTGCGAATCTAATCCAGCCTGGTTATGTTAAGGTGGATGGGCAGTGTGGTAACCACAACACTACACATCCACCTTAACATCTTCATCTCTGTAAAATTGATGGTATGTATCCCATATCGATGTTGTCTATCTTTCAGCTACGGACGTCCACTGCTGAATATAGGCCTCCCCTATAGCTCACCACGGGGTGCGATCCTGTGCTGATCGCATCCACCAACTCCCCGCGATCCTTACGAGGTCTATCCACCTAAGCGGGGGCTATCCTACGCTGTGATATGGATATTACAACAGACAATTAAATGTAGTTAAATATTAATGTGGCTTCCCATGCAATAAAAGCACAGTGTTAAAATAAAACAATGCAAACGAATTATATCGCGAATATTATTTCGAAACGTCGTATAATCCATTTAAACTGTTTTATTTTAATGAGTGGTAATCGTGGAAACAGGAGATACTATTAATAAAAGTATTTTTGTCGGGATTATATGCATTACGGTGGCAAAGGACACGAACCGGGCAACTCGTGTATGGCCGGTTTTTTCACTTAGTCCATGCATGTAACCGAAACTGAAAAAAGAAACAGCAAATATCAGCTTTGGGCTTGTAACTACTAAATTGCATTTTACCTCTTCATCAATATTTCCGGATCTGAGAAACTTCTTGGTTTCAAAATACCTAAATTGCAGAATGCCTAATATTTTTTCTTAAAACATCGGAATCTTAATATGGCCGAATTTCAAAATAGCTTAGTCTCATAATGCCTAAACTTCAAAACACTCATGGCAAAACAAATTATTCTGTATTTATTATCCAACTGTCATTCAGAATCTGAAGGAATTGTGCGTATCAATCTTTAGGTATTTAGAAAATATGACGTTTTAGGTCAAAGTCATAATGAATTTAGTTCATTTTAAGAATGAGACAATTTGACATTTAGGTATTATGAGCTCATGGTAATTGGAAAATTACGGGTATTAATAAGGTATTATGAAATCTAGTGGTTTTAAGCCCAAAGCAAATATCAATGTGTGGCACATATTTCGACAGTTCTTTTAAAAAGACTTCAAGGTTTCTAAAAAAAAAGTTTTTTTTCGTATATACTGTTTTTGAGTTATAGAGGACCGTTCATGGTGGCGCTTTTTAGGAGAAGCCTTATGTACAGCAATGGACATCTTATGGCTGATGATGATATTTTAAGCTTTTGTTTTTTTATAAAAAGGAAATTTATATTAAATACAGAGGTGTAGGTACTAACATAAGGTGGAGCATAAATTTTTTGGAATATCGTTCCTGAATATAAGACTAAAACGGTACCTGATTGTATGTACATTACAGGAAAAATAAGTTAAAAATCTGGCTATATACTTTTAGTCCGCTACCGGCAGTTGAATGAGCAAATATTGTCATATTTTTATACAATATATTTTTTTATTTCAACACTAACTACTATATTCTTTAAACCAGACCTTTTTGGTACTCTTTTCTACTTGAATAGCTTTTTACCAAGACTTACTTTAACCCTTTTTTAGGATTCCGTAGTCAAAATGGTACAAACGGAACCCTTATAGTTTCGTCATGTCCGTCCATCCGTCCGTCTGTCCGTCCGTCCGTACGTCCATCCATTCATCCGTCCGTCCGTATGTCACAGGTATTTTACTCAAAAACTACATGATGTATATTAATGAAATTTGGACTATAGGTGTCTTGTATAAACCGCTACTTAGTTTGATAGTTAAATAATAATAAAAAACATATCTAGGGGGCACTCCATAATGTAACCGACTGAAAAATAAGCCGCACATTTCAATGTGTGGCACGGCACATGTTTCGACAGATCTTTTAAAAACATTTTGAGGCTTCTAACATTTTTTTTGATTCAGTGGACATTTTCGGAAATAATTGCTCCGAAAGTAGCATAAATTGTGTCCCGCCCCCTCTATTTTCTAAACGGTGCATTCAAAAAATATGAAAAAAATTACAAAGATGAAGCTGAATGGTTACTTTCGACGAAAATTAATTTCAACATGATCGAATATACAGTTTTTGAGTTTTTGCAAAAAAACTGGGCTTCTCAGCAGAAGGACTTAAGTGCCATGGAGATACGCTCTTTCAATTGTAATGTATTTTTTGTATGAACGGCTGCGGAACCCTACACTGAGCATGGTCTGACATGCTCTTGACCGGTTTTTATAATTTATTGTTTTAAGGACCTTTATAAAAATATACATATCGGCCCTGTACAATCTAAAACCATGTAACAAAAATAATAATAAATGGAAACAACACAAAACTAAATATTGAAGCGACCTACTCGTACTAATACTTAATTAAAAAAAAACTACGTAACTTGAATCAACCTGTACATCATATGTCGCATTGTCTGACGTTGAATTGGAAGAACATGGATAAAGGCCCCCAAATCGGATCTATATCCCTAACGTATACGTAACGCATTGTTTTACGAAACTGTAAACTTTTCAAGATTGTTATAAAACAAACCTAACTTACCCTAACCTTATCTATACGACGAACTTTTAAAAAATCCTGAAAAAAATACGGTTTCTGAAAAAATGCGTTATGACAAACTACACATTAGGACAAACGATGCATTAGGACAAACGACATTAGCGATTCCGAAGGGTCTCCCAAATCATCAATAAAAGTTTAGATTGGCTGACGTCATCAGCGCCTCTCTCTAGGCGCAGTTCCGCCTGCACTCCATCAACAAGTGTTAGACATCTTCTATACAGACATCACAATAAGGCGAATCTATTATTTTCATTAGACATCGGAACTTGTTGAGGGCCACATGACCAGTCCGCAGTCTATGAGCAATCACAACCAGCTTCCGTCTCAAATCAGCAGTTTAGAACCATATAGGTACGAGGAGGCTCACACTGTATAAATTTGTACCAATGGCGTGCGGACCATATAGACACAATGGCACTATGGTAAGGTAGGCACCTTGAATGACCATGGCTCAATACAGGCACAAAGAAACTTCCTACCCTGAAGCCCTGAACGACCATGACTCCATATAGGCACAGAAAAACTGCCTACTTTGCACACTGGTTTCTTCCATATGACAATAATTAAAAAACAAAATGTCCAATTTATTGACATAACTAATTATTCTGATGTCTACTATATCGAAACAATCACATAATATAAAAGATTAGTTTTGCTAATTACCCTCGTTCCGATATTGTTATCGAAAATGGGCTATTTCTTCCCGCGACGACGCAATTACCGCTCGATGTTTTATCCATAATTACTGGAAAACTTCTTTATTGTAATTTGTTTTTCTAATGGAAATTCAGAAACAAGGTATGTATGATTATTTAACGTATTAATTAATTTGAAATATTGAGTTTTAATGTGGTAAATTGGCTGCTACATCAGTAAGATTTTTTTTAAATATATTTAGTTTATTTGGGATGCTAGTCGACTTTTAGTACTTTGTCGACGGTTGTCTAAACTTAAATCCATCTTGATTAGTTAGATATAAGACTTCTTTTACTAAATCAAGTCTAATTTAATCCAGAGCCTTGAATTACTTTAAGTAATCAGGGTTTAAAGTGTTCCGATTACGACACACCCGGAAGATGTCCAGGAATGTAACTAATGCAGACCTCTTGAACAGGCTTCTTCTGAGCACTGATTCATTAATAACGGCGGTCAGGAAGTTACCTAAAAAGAAGAAATGTCTACTATTAAAAGCTACGTTGGTGCTACTTTGTTTTTAAGATATTTTTTATCTAATTTATTATTAATATAAAAGATTTCAATCCTGTATTTTAAAAATGTGTTTTTTTTTTTACTAAAATAAGTAGGTTTTACTTTTAAATCTTAGGTACAATGAGCATTAGTATATTTGACGCACCTTAGTATGGACGAAGTACCAGTTTGCTTTGGCCAAAAACCCTGTCCATGCCACTGATTTGTACCGTACTCATTTGTCTCTAGATTCTACATCTTTGACCAAAGTACTGCTTCCTAGTTTAACCATAAAAAACAGTTTTTTTTTAATACTTTCAAACCTACTTCTTCATCATCATCATCATCATTTCAGCCATAGGACGTCCAGTCCACTGCTGGACACAGGCCTCCTCAATAGATTTCCACATGAGCTGGATAGAGGCGACCCGCATCCAGCGAGTCCCCGCAACCCTAACAAGGTCGTCCGACCACCTTGCGAATGGCCTTCCCACGCTGCGCTTGCCGATAAGCGGTATCCACTTGAAAACCTTTCTGCCCCAACGGCCATTCGTTCTTTGAACTATGTGCCCTGCCCATTGCCACTTCAGTTTGCTTAACCTGTTTGCTATGTCGGTTGAATCAAAAAACAAACTTTAGAATATGGAAAAAAAAACAAGTGGAAATATGCTTTAAAAACACAACATTATCGCTATTATCCCTGTCTAAAAATATAGAAATCAGGTATTGTTTTAGACGAATTGCAGCTGTTTCACATATCTTTGTTCACATTGATTAGTCAGCTTAAAACAATAGTACATTTCGATGCTAGTGCGGAAAGTATGTCATTACTTTTTGAGCAACTGTATTAAAAAAAAATTTAGGTCCTGTTTTGAAAATATACGACGTGGCTGAATTCGCGTCTTATTTTATTTTTTGAACTCGAAACACTGGGAATCTTTTATGTTATTTTAATTAGGAAAAACCAAAACATATAAAAAAACATATGTTGTTTTATTTTAAGTACAAATGTATTTATTATGTTTTTCAACGTACTTCCTCGTAAAGTGGCGCTTATTTACGACGTTTTTTTAGCTATTATTTAGCTGTGATCCACTGCATTAAAAACGCGTGGTTTCTACATTACATAATCGCACTAGTACCTTTTCAACTCAGTTTTTTTAAACTCCAGTAAGACATTTTATGTACACGAAACAGTAAAGGCTGTTATTAAATCTAATGTATGTATTGGTATAATTTTCAGATCTCTAGCATGTAATTAAGTTTGATTGCAAAAACCCATACAAACTTTTATCCCCTAATTTAAGGTGCGGGGGGTTTTACTTAAAATCCTGAAATATGAATTTTATTATTTATTCAAAGGAGTTCCTATATGCACATTTTCAGACCTCTATCGCATCAAAATTTACGGAAGTTTCATACAAATTTCCATCCTCTAGTTTAAGGGGTTTGGGCGTAAAAGTTCTAAGTTTTAGGAGTTTTTTGATGTTTGTTTACTATAATACTGGCTAGTATTATAGTACACAAACATACCAAATTACAGCTACTCGTAACTAGAACTTCAGGAAATAACCTAAGAATTGTGATGACTAAAAATTTTGATGATCGTCAGTGCGTCAGTGACAAAATCGGGGTTTTTAGATATCAATAAAATCCATAGAGCTACGCAATTGAAACTTTATATGTTTAAATAAGTCCACTATTGATCATATCCCGAGAATTTTGTTGATCTGGTATCATCCAAACTCATGTTATGAGGGTTCAAAAAAGTGCGCTTCGCTTTGATCGTCTATACCACCAATTGGTTTGGTGGTATCGTACGGCACGATAGTGCCCCCAGATAGAGATTAATCCGTAAATACATATAAAGATATTTTGAATTAATGTTAGCTGGCTGATTTTTAGACTTCCATAAATGGCTAAATATAGTAAAGTTAAATATATTTATTGCCCTCATCCGTCATTTCCACTTAGCGATATGACTCACTATCTCGAATTTAAAGTAGAGTTTATTAATCTTAATGATAAAGTAATATCATATAACAGTTACTTCAAATAATATAAACAGACACATAGTGAGAGGAATTTCCATAATAAGATCACACGAGTGTTTTTAGGCTTAATTATGTACAGTTGCATACACTACTTTAATTAGATCTATATATTAAATCCTCTTTCATGTGTTTCATGTTCAACCATTTAGCCAGGAACCATGTGTACCAGAAGACAACCCTGTGCCCGCCCTTCGGCTTCGCGTGGTGGCCCGGATCTGTATTGTAAAGTTGTACGTTATCTCAAAACTACATTATACCGGGTGGAATGGTACGACGATCCTTTCCGCAAAAAGTGGATTGTTTAGATTTAGTACTGTATTTCCTCTAAAGAAACTAGGCTCATATTCTTAAGCGTTTTGAAGTTGTAGGCAATTAACATTTAATGCAAAATACTGCAAGTGACAACCCTCATTAGGTTCAGGAACATTTAACAATAACACAAGGGTCAGTGACCTTTCTCAAAACATCATTTCTATCCATAATATTTCCCAGTCAATATTACAATTGTGTGTGTACACTTACATGTACGTAGATAGTACGTAGTAATAGTAGGGTTGTCATTAAGAAGAACATTTATTAATTTTAATATTTTTACTAATTGTTCGTAACAAAAATCTAAACATTATAATGAAATAATGATCTTTATTCTGTAAGTAGGCCGCAAGGGCACTTTTACTACGGCGTTTCCCAAGAGGAGACCACTGAGGAGAAGAAAACCGAAACAAACTCAAGAGTCAGTAATTTTTTCGAAATAACTCATATCTATCACAATATTTGTACTTACCCTATCCTAAATATATGTTTTGAGTATAAACTCAATGCGTAGTTCTTCAAAAAAATATAGAATTTTTATATTCTAAAATAATGTTTTTTTATTTAAAATTTTCATTACGAATCGATTCTCCATCTCTTAAACTTTGCGGAAAGGATCGTCGTGCCTTTCCACCCGGTATATTATGCAGTTATGAGAAAGTTCAATTTAATATTGAAAAGCTGTGGTCGGTACCTATGGTTTTTGAACACATTATCCAGGATTTACTTTATGGCTGTAGTTAAATTAGACATAATTTCATTAGTATTCGTGCAATTGAATCCCCGGCAACCTGGAAACCAATATACGTAGTTGCAGTGACGTTATATATATTGTAAAGAATGGATTGGAAATTTTAAATTTACCGAGTGATCATAATCGTCATCAGCCCATTTCTGCCCACTGCTGGACATAGGCCTGCCACTGAGCTCGGTCCTGAGTTTTTTGTTTCCAACCGCTACCAGCCTCTTCCCTTATGTTGTAGCTCCACCTAACTGGAAGGCGCCTTACAATACGTTTACCAAGACACGGTCTCCACTTCAGAACATGTTTGCCCCAATGGTTGTCAGTTCTACGACAAATGTGACCGGCCCACTGCCACTTCAGACTGCTAATCCTTTGGGCTATATCAAAAACTGGTTCTCTGTCGAATCAGCTCATTTCAGATCTGATTCTTCAGAGAAGAAAGAATTACCGATTAAATTTGCCAATTACTTTTTTTTAGGCGTTTCTTAGTAGTTAATAGTGGCGTGGCGTCCATATAAGCTGATTCCCACCGGGTTGCCCAAGGAAAGGTTTATAACCACCTTTTTCTTTACATATGAGTAAAGGAATACGCTTCGGTTTCCCTTTAGTAATTTTCCTGACGCCACGCATCTGATACTTATTAATGTCTAAAGTGCCAATGTCGATTTTACCACTGCCTCATTTACTGACTACAATGTCAATGGTACTTCTCGAAGTCCTAGATTAGAAAGAGTATGGAGCCTAGAATTACACGACAAAAAAAAATGATGATTAAATCTGTAAATTTCAATTCCATCCCCGATGCAGATTGCAGGGCTGTATGAAAAACTGTAATAACCGAGGTATTTTATGAAGTCCTTATTTAGGCCGAGGTATGCATATTTAGGCCGAGGTATGCGGGTGTTTGCGTTTAATTTAAACGACCTTAAATTAAGAAATTCTTATATCAAATATATAAATTTCTTTTAGCGTTAGTATTGCTTTATTTCTAAGTATTTTTAGTAAAATAAATAATTGTTGTATTGTATTGTTAAAGTGATAGGCAAATTTAAGTAGTCCATTGTATAATAATATATTTACTATATACTTTATTTCGCAGTAATACGGACTATCTGAAGGTCACTAACAGATTGATAGAAATTCTTAATTTTAATTATCTATTTTACTATGAAAACCTACAAAACGAAATCAAAATCTTTTAGGTACCATTTAATGTAAACTAGGTTATGAAGACTCGCACGCTGATCAATTGATCATGCATTTAAAATTTTACACTGATATAATCGTTATCAGATTTTAATAAGAGAAAAGCGCCAAAGCTCAAACTCTACAAACCTACAGAAGACAATAACTGTTTATTGCCCTGTTTAATAATATTGAAAAAGGATTCTACTCTCAATAGAAGGAATCTTAAAAAGACAGAAGAAAAATTTTGGCGCCAATAATACAAGTCATCTCAATAAATCTTCATCAACATAGTTTATTTCACTACTTAGACTATTTTTTGTTTTGTTCCAATTCATCATAAATTGAGAAACATGAGCAGTGAGTGAGTAGACTGGAAAGTTTAGTTAGTAGCAGTGCAGGAGAAAAGTACATGGTCATATTCTGGTCTTGCAGCTGACTGAAGTACCAATAGGCTAGTTATGGGCAAAACTGGCATGTTTTTTGGGCAGTACAGTCAACAGCATCAATATTTACCATAACAAAGCGGGCAAAAATATCAGACACGTCTTAACGGCTCTAGAAATAGAGTTGTGTTAGATATTTATGCGCGCTTTGCTGTGGTAGATATTAATGCTGGTGACTGTACCACAAGTCATGTTGTGAAGTCATGATATCTAATTTTAATAAATAAATAAAATAAAATACGTTTATTTCAAACCATCAAACCACCAAATATTGAGTTAGTTACAAATACTTACAGGCTATGTTAGTATGGTCCTTAAATATAACATTTAACTGAGATCGGGATAGGGATAACGTATCTATTTGTCCCTCCTAATCGTGAGGTACCCTGATAGGGTAGTAATACCTTGTAAGAGTATTAAAATATATAATAGGCTTGATCATGATATTAAAGATTTACCTTTAAATGTGTTTAAAAGATAACTAAAAGCATGGCTTGTGGAAAAGAGTTCCTACTCCGTAGCTGAATATTTTACCTTATTTGAAAGGCCTTGATTGTGTAAATAAATGATTAGGTGTTAAATTGTAAAATGATTATGATTTAATTCCAGATGCGGGTGAAGTATGTATTGTTCTATAATATTGTCTGACCATCTTCTGTACCATATTTCAAGCAAAATTAAGTTCCTCGTATTTGTATAGGACTCCGGAAGACCTAACATAAGTATTATTAGAATAAAAG
The DNA here is from genome assembly GCA_905404275.2 of Hedya salicella. NCBI lineage: Eukaryota > Metazoa > Arthropoda > Insecta > Lepidoptera > Tortricidae > Hedya > Hedya salicella. The sequence continues at coordinate 388,590 of FR990109.1, forward strand.
TTTCTCAGGTTACTATCGAACAGTCGGCATGCTAATTGATTCTGCATCGCATGCATCAGTTATTTTTGAAAATATTTACTGTTATATATTATTTTTTAGAAACCTCAGTGTTTACAGAAACTGATCTTTTCAGCTTCGGTTATATCTTGTAGTTTTTAAGTAAAATGCCTGTGACATACGGTCGGATGGACGGACAGACATGACGAGACTATATTCCGTTTTTGCCATTTTGGCTACGGCACCCTAAAAACCTTTCCTTGCTTCTTCAAGACAAGGCCAAATTACTATGCTGATGTGGTATGGTGGTAGCTTAATGGCGAAGGGGATAAACTTAAAACCGGACATTCCAAACCCCATTAATAAGGCTTTCTAGCTTATGGACAGGCGGCCAAGAACAAGCACCCTGCTATAGATCTATGTATGGCAGGGAGGAAATTTACAAATTACGTCTCTTAACTGAGCACTGCTCAAGGCTTTGTGTGGCGAGAATAACATCGTAAGGAAACCAGCATATTGAAGGTAATAAATAAAGCTCATCGTCTTGTTATGGATTATATAAAGGCCAGATGGTAGCCGCTCCAAGCTCCTGCTCCTGTCGAAATTGGGATCATGGAAAACCAGGAAAAGCGCTGGCGGGACTGCTTACATAGTTTTTTTGACGAATCTCAACATGTCATTGCATCGAGACACCTAAAAACTGTTAAGAGTGTCAAGCACCTACTGTGCGGTTCAGTGAGTGCCGCCTGCCTCAGGCCTCTGCCTCGTTTATGTTGTAGCACCCGACATCGGGGGCAAAGGTACGGCCGCTATATTAAACGAGTGCTTACAAAGCGTTTTCCAAAACAAATTTAACCGAAACTATTCAAAGGGAGTAATCGTCAGAATTAATGGCACCTAGTGAAGTGTGCTCGGGACCTTTGCGCAATTATCCCCGCATATATTAAACTTTGACTCGGAAAAACTCCAACCGCGACATTTCCCCAATGATTAAAGCCCCCACCACTCCATTATGCCGAACTGTAATCACGCAACTATCGCCCCTTGCCGCTCGGCCGCCAACGCGCGCGTTAACGTTACGATTCCACGCAGAACAACACCGATGGCGAACGCAAACCCGCGCCGCGGCCCCGACTCGCCGCGACAACAAGCTCGCCCACATAATTATTTAAGTTAATGATATACTACACCTTTCTTGGTGTAAATGATTTCTTTTTGCGAGCGTGCGACCGAGACGCCTTAACGAGGCGCCCGGCGAAACGAAAAGGGACGGCGAAGGTTAGGGAGGTGCCTCCCTCATTTGGCAAAGCAGGCTCCGGATTATAATATTGTAGAGGCGACGGGTCGCCTGCGCGTGCTGTGTGTGCGCGATGCATTCAATATATAGCCTTCCATTTTATTATGCACTTCAGTGCTTTAGGTACAGATATTTACCGAGGCTTTGTTTTGGTCAGTGCCTAGGTAATCCATTGGAACTGGTTGTTTTTATATGGTCTTATTATCATACTTCTACACCGATACTACCTAATCTTCCTGTTATGGTAATTTTGAATAATTGATGTTAATTTATGTCGTCTCATGGTTTCCTCTCCCTCGTTAATCTGACGTAAATATTGAGTATAATTATTTTTGTAACAACATCGACGCACAATTTAGATATTTATACATTACCGAAATGATAAAATTTAAAGCAACTTTATAAGCGGAGGAGAAAAAGTCACAATCCGCTTTTTTGTTCAGCATAGTCGGGCAAATAGTAGTCTATAACCATTTCTGCATGTACCTGTGTATCAAAAGATGGCTGAAAACCATTCAGTTTTGACGTGATGAAGCCACAAACACATACAAAAAATAAAAATGAAAACGTGACCCTATGTGGAAAGACTGGAGACGCACATACCATAATAGTCGCAATAAAAAAAAGTAATTTGTTCGATATCATCAATTTATCATCCTTTCGTAAAGAGCGTCAAGACGAAGTTTAAGTGATTTGATAACGGTAGGAGGTCAAGATCCTAATAATAAGTGACATGCAAGCTTCGGTGTGGAAGGTATGTGTAAAAATCGTGACTATGAGTCACGTCACTGCGTTTACTGAGCGTCATTGTATTTTGAGCAGAGGTGTGGTTTCTCCTTGAAAGAAGAACTGGCAATAATAAACAAAAATGTGGTACCTACACGGTATGTTACATTTTAGAGACTATGGATTTGCTATTAGCAACCCACTGTGATTTCCCGGTAGGTAGGTACATGTACATTTTGATGGATCCGAGAATTGGGATGATGACCAATATCAAAATATGAAAAAAATATTTAAAACAAGCAAAATAAGAAACTACGATAAGATTTTGCGTTCGATACCTTACGTGTAGTTCGTTTTATGAGCTTTTAAAGTTGGGTGGGAAAGTCCATTACTAAATGTATGGTATAGGTACCATATTTTATTATAATACCGTTTCGATAAACGCAAGTTTTAACATAGCTGCAGAAGAAATTCTTAATTTCCCCATACTAGCTTACCACATTGTGACGTCCCAATTTCGTTGGCTTTAGTATTTATGAAACGTTTTTGGGAAAGTCCAAAAATGTGATTTTATCATGGAGAGATTTAATGAGATTGAAGTGGTTTTTTGACCAATATATCTATTATTAAAAGGTTTTTTGACCAATATATCTATTATAACATACCAGAGATAAAAGTTGTGACTGCCCCCCCCCCCCCACCTGTGGACAGAATGGCGCCGACAAAATGGTGCCTTTATAATGGCTGCAGTCAACGTGCCGCCAGAGTCAGTGTTCTATTTCGCTCGTGATGTTTGTATTATTCTTCTTCATTATTATCTTTGCTTTGAGGTCGATATCGATTGTGCTTTTAATGCTACGGCTTCGATATATAGGGTTTATATATCGCAGATCATATGTCAAACGTCTAGGGTGCGTAGATAGTCACTTGCAGTACCTACTTTTTTTTCTTCCAATTTACCAATTTTCATTTTACTAATTTATCTTTTACTAGCTTCTGCCCGCGACTTCGTCCGCCTTAAATTCGTTTATCGCGAATAAGGGTATTTTTCCGGGATAAAAGTAGCCTATGTCCTTCCCCGGGACTCAAACTATCTCCATACCAAATTTCATCCAAATCGGTTCAGCGGTTTAAGCGTGAAGAGGTAACAGACAGACAGACAGACAGACAGACAGACAGACAGACAGACAAACAGACAGACAAACACACTTTCGCATTTGTAATACTAGTATGGATTAAGCCATTTCAGTGGCTTTGCAGAATTTGTTAAACCGCCATTTTAGATAAACTTCTTTTTTGTCAATTAATTGAAAAATGTTGTATACATCTGGTATATCGCTAGGATAGTAAAGAATTGGGATAGTTTTGATGTGATCAGAAGATCTAATTAATTTCTATTTTATTTTTAATTCGGGCTGCACGTTTTTATTTTCTGTCTTTATTAACTATCACTATTTAAATGAAAATAAAATTCTGACATGCATATACGGTCAGCTGCAGAAAAACATGACATATATGTTTGTATGACAGAGATGTCACTATTTACTCTGCAGTTGACTGTACTTTAAAAATAGAAATAACTATACTTATCGGTGTACCAATAAAAAACCCCAATATCTCGAAAAAAAAGTCAAAGTCAGGGATTACTCATACGAAGTTGCCTTTCCGGCATTTTTGTTATGGTATACGGGTATGCGATCCCGGCTCCCCGAGCTGCTACTGGCTCATACATAGTCTTCCGGGACACTAGTATCCTTAACCCTTTCTCCTGTCTAAATTCGTACAATTCCTCTCTTTACCCTGTTATCCTTCCTCCTATTCTGCCAATCCAAGGTATGCTGCGCCGATGGATGCGAGGCTAGAAGCGAGTCTAGTCGTTAGCGTGCCGAATTGCCCTGGGACGGTGACCCCAAAATAAAGCGAAACCCTTACCTGGTATGCCGGGCTCTGCAGGGTTCGAATATTTTATCTCTAGCAGCTCGTGGGAACGCAATGAGTTTCAATAATTTTAAAAACCATAATGACAGCGATGTGGTTCGCAACCCATCACGTCTCGGTCCCAGCGAGAGCGAAGAGTAGGCTATGGAGAGCCGCTTTGCTACGTTAAATATAAAGGGAGGAATGAATGATAAAATAGATGAAGTATGTCAGATGATGAATGCAAGAAATAGAGAGATTAATGAATGTTGATGAAGGGGCAGTTGTATGCCAGGACCGTAACAAGTGGAAGGCGGTAGTCTCTGCCTACCCCGTAATGGAAAAAGGCGTGATTTTATGTATGTATGTATGTATCTAGAAAAAGCTGATAATCTCCAAAGGGCTGAACCGATTTTCTTGAACCTTACGGTTAGGTACAATCGAACCAACTGAATCGTGACCCACTTTGCTGATAATTTATTTAAAACTGTAAATCTTGTAAGGTCTATCGGTAAATGTCATTATCTAATAAAATGATAACAAGTTCGTTACCAAGGTAATCTATCATCAGGCGAATTCCAACCTACTTGCATTTAGATGGTTTAGAAAAATGAGCTTATTCGGTCGGGATTCAATTGGTTCGATAGTACCAATTAGAATTCCTCTTGAAAAATAAATTAAATTAAAATCTGTCCATCTGTTAAAGGAGTCACTATGCCACAGACAGATACGTGGATGATCATCGTCATATCAGCCGAAAGACGCTCACTGCTGGACAAAGGCCTCACCAAGGATTTCCATATCGACCGGTCGTGCGTTGTCCTCATCGAACGGTTTCCCGCGATCTTCGTCAGATCATCGGTCGCGACTCAAGAACTTTTCTGCCCCAGCGGCCATCGGTTCTACGAGCAATGTGCCTTGTGCATTCTGTTACTGACTGTAGCAACTCTTTGAGCTACGTCACCGACCTTGGTTCTTCGGTGGATCTCCTCATTTCTGATTCGATCACCAAAGGAAACTTCGAGCATAGCTCGCTCCATTGCCCTTTGAGTGACATTGAGCCTTCTTATGAGGCCCGTAGTGAGTGACCACGTCCCAGTGCCGTATGTCGTCACTAGCAAGACCACTGGTTAAAAACTTCTTATACGGATTTGGGTCACCTTCGCCATTAAGCTACCAGCATACCTCATCAGCATAGTATATACATACCATTAGGGTGACTAATGACAACTTGCGCTTGTTTTGAAGAAGGCAACGGTTTTCAGGGTAACGTAGCCAAAATGTGACGAGAAAATGTTACGTGGCTTACCGAACGCTATCCATCCGTGTTGAACACGCGGATACACACGTTAAACTTATAATATCTCTCTTTTTCGTCTGGAGTTAAAAACACGATATTCTTATTTTTAACTCCAGCACAATATATGAAAAAAGATAGGTAAAAAAAACCGTGAGCTTGGTAAGAGTTCATTATTTATTAATCTACCTATGCATTTCGTTTGGCAGACGATCTGCCATACACCCTGTAAAGTTACAATAAACATACATCCGCGTCCGACTGACTTGATCTTCGTTAAACACACATAGTCAAGAACCGCCAGAGGCAACTAGCTAATAAATAACCCTACTTTTTGACTTTGCCGTAGTCGGGTAGTAAATGGCTAGTGCAAGTCGGACTCGCGAAGGGTTCCATATCACTGTACTCAACAAAACGCACAGAAAAACATGTTTATTGTATTATCCACCATAGCCTTTAATTTATGTATGTAAAAGTTTATTTGTCCATCGGGTATTAAACCTACGATACGAGCCCCTAGGGTTTAAAAGAAAGCGATATAATCCCATACAAATTTCTATGAAACTGAAAAAAAACTTGCATCCAGCTACATACTACTTAAGAATATTTAAAAATAAACAAATCAAACTGATCAGATTGGCCACATTTTTCTAATCGAATTACTCAAACTGTGCTTTGAATTTTTGGTGCAATATACAATTTTAATGTTAAGTCTTTTTTATTTTCTCGCAGTCAAAGTGAAAAGCAGTGTTTAAAACGTGGCTAAAAGCCATTATGACACTCAGACATATTTGTCCTCGTCCACTTCGTGAGCTCGTCCAAATACTCACTTCGTGTCATAATGCCTTATTTTAGCCTCTTGTCAAACAATCTACTATTTTTTTACGATTGTATAAACAATACGTCAAGCAACTGAACGAATTTCAACACTTACTGTTACGAGGATATCTCCCAAGGATGGTTACTTACATATAAGTGACGGCTTTTCATTCGGTCGAGTTGCGGGAAGATTCATTCCATCCCTATTGAAATTAATCATACTATAAACGCGAGAGAGTGAGTTGTGGTTTATTGGTCTTTCCATGGATAACAGAGAAACGCAGCCACGGAACGGGGTAATAGGGTAAATGCATGTTTTTTTTTACCGATTTTCTTAACAAATTATCAAAATACCGTAAAGACTAAAATTAAAATTAAAATCGGCCAAGAAATACGCATGATACAAGCATTATAAACTACTAATTAGACAACGATTTGACAGATAGGTACGACATGTACCTTTACGTCAGTGCACTAAGGCCATACAAATACTAAGGCTATATTAAATTCTGTTTTGCTAGAAAGAGATAGAATGAAATGTTTGATGACTTATACCTTTGTTATTTTTATACATAGTTAATCAAAAAATATTTCTCTACTGTTTGTTACATGAATGAGCTTTTAATAAAGCAAAAATAAAAATTCATGCATATTCCCCATTCCTTGCATTGGCACATGTATTGGGCAGTGAGAAGGGGTGCGTTTTATAGAGGGTTCCTGAAGGATAAGTAAAATTGCTACGCGTGTGATTCTGGGGAAAAAAATGTCACAAATAATCTTATTTACTTGTGATAAAGAATTAAAATATTACTAAATTTTTAAAAGTAGCTTCTGCCCGCGACATCGTCCGCCTTAAGTTCATTTATCGCGGATAAGGGTATTTTTCCGCGATAAAAAGTAGCCTATGTCCTTCCCCGAGACTCAAACTATCTCCATGTGTGGACGCACCTTAATATGTAGTAGACAAAGCGTGAGCATTTGTACTAACGGCATTCTTAATAGGAATGATGACTAAATATTAATTATTAGTATTATGATTTAGATAATAAAAAAGTATTGGCGACTTTTTTTACGGCATAAAAACAATGGCGATACATTGAGTGAAAATGTCGCGTGAAGTCACGCTAAGGTCCAGTTCGTTAATAGTTATGACGTCACGAGCCTCTAAACTTTACTGTGATTCATCAGTGTATTTATTAATTTATTTGAATGTGAAAAATACGTCTAGAACGTATTATCTTACTCAAGGACTAATTAGAATTTGATTTTCGTGACCCGTATCATGCCTGATATTTCGCTCGCAGCAAAATCGTATTTTGCTCAAGGCGTTCTCACAGCACTAATTATTTGTGTAACTAGAGCGCAAAGTTGCTTTTTTGCTGCAAGCGCCGATGTTGAATCCCATGCAAGCGAATGAGTATTCTATTATTGAATTACAAGTGGTTTTATTTATTCTAAGTTAGAATACTGAGCGTAGCGTTCAACGTACAACGGTACAAGATGCAAACAACTTTGGTCTCGTGTGGCACATACAACTTTTCAGCTTAGCAGTGAGAACGCAATTATATTAACAAAAATGTATTGTTTTTTCGATCACTCACGTGTATGCTTGTTGTCTTTTTTACCCAAACGAATATATATAGTCTAACAGATGAAGTAAATAATTTGACTTTCCATACCTCTAAGGAAATTGGTAAAAAAATAAATTATTGATTATAAATCACGATCTTATTAATTGTTTGTTTCAATTATCTGCAATGTTCTAATGAACTAAACAGACAAATACCTGTTATAAGATTTTTTTTCAAAAGGTGCACTCGTGATGACAAATATCAATTAGAAATATTTACAAGTTAAAGATGAAAAACATCCTTTTTTTTCAACAATAATTATTTGACCGTAGAACATTTTTGTATGAGTTTTATCTGTGCCACCGCAAACAATTTTCAAAATAGTCCTGTGTTCGTGAAAATTAACATTTAAAATTAATGAATATAGAAATTCAATGTCTGTACAAAAGAACATTGACTTTGTGTCTTTTTAAATAAACTGCAGAAAAATAAATTTCTTTATGATATGTTGCTAACCTTTATTTTGCGGTGGAGACAGGAACTGGTAACACGAAAATGAAATCGCCTATTTTGAAGGAAGAGTATAATGTCGCTGAATCGTCGGCTCGTAGGTAGTGGTTATTTGCGCAAGATGTAATTATAGGCCGGATGCTGAAGTGTCTGAAAGTGTGAATTACGAACAGATCTGTCATTTACCATTCTCCACTCCAGCCCGAGTGGGTGAGCGCGAAATTAACGCTGAAAGCAAATTCACAAATACCTAACAAATGAAAAATCCACCAAGCGTAATGGAAATGTACTGTAGAATGAATTTAATCTGTCGTTTAATATGATTTACCGTTTTAACTCAACAACTATTAAAATAAACACCTAGCAATAAATAAATAAATATCACGGACAATCTTACACAATTCAACCTAGTCCCAATCCCAAGCAATACAACAGCAAATTAATTTATACCTATCTACAATAATCTTACGCGTACCGGAAAGTACAGCGTGGTAAGGCCACCCACAAGGTGGTCGGACGACCTGCTTAGCGTTGTGGAGAGTCGCTGGATGCGGGTCGCCTCTATCCGGCCCATGTGGAAATCAATTAAGGAGGGCTGTGTCTAGCAGTGGACGTCCTATGGCCCAAATGATGAAAATAATTTTACAATTTTTTTGATAATGTTAGAGTTCCGTATTCTAAAGGCACCAACGGAACCCTTTTATTAAATCTCCTCTGTCTGTCTGTCTATGTATCCATCTGTATGTCACAGGGCTCTTACTCTTGAACCGTAAGTGGAAGACATTTGGAATTTGTCACGACGTGTTTATTATTATGGCCACTGTAACAACAAAAAAGTTTTTTTTTATTAAAATTAAAATTATTTATATTCCAGTTTCTTAAAGCTCAAATAACTTTTCGACTTCCGCATTCTTCAAAATATCTTTAGTGAGAGTGGCCTCATGGGGCGACGCATCATCATGATGCAAAAAGATCCCCAGCAAACGAGATTTAGGTAGTTTCCATTTTAAATTTTCAAATACAGCGAGTAAACACACTTCAGTGTATCACTGATTTGATCTTCTGTGATTAATCTAAGGCCTTCGATTGCGTTAATCATGAGACACTGATCAGGAAGCTACACCACTACGGAGTTAAAGGATCAGCACTAAATTTATTAGTCTTATTTAAATGGTAGAATACAAACGGTTGACGTGAATGGAAAGCGTTCACGGGGGTCATTAGTCTCTATGGGTGTGCCGCAGGGATCAATATTGGGACCTTTCCTGTTCCTTATCTATATTAACGACTTGCCACACCTCGTAAAGACCCACCATGAGATAGTTTTGTTTGCAGATGATACGTCTCTAATTTTCAAAGTCGTACGAAATCAACGATCCTACAATGACGTAAACAATGCTATCAGTGAAGTAGTAAATTGGTTTAATGTAAATAATTTATTGTTGAATGAGAAAAAGACTAAATGTGTTAAGTTTGTCACGAGTAACGTAAAACACGAGCAAGCAAGCGTTATGGTTAAAGGTGAGGAACTGGAACTAGTTAATAGTACAGTCTTTCTTGGTATAACATTAGATTCTAAGCTCCCATGGGGTCCCCATATTGCTAATCTCTCGAATAGACTGAGATCTGCAGCATTTGCAGTAAGTAAGATTCGTCAATTAACAGACGTGATAACGGCTTCATTAGTGTATTTCAGTTATTTCCACAGTATTATGTCGTATGGCATCTTACTATGGGGCAGTGCTTCCGACATTAATACTATATTTGTTCTGCAGAAGCGGGCTGTTTGTGCGATGTATAAAATGAACCATAGAGACTCGCTTAGAGATAAGTTTGAGGACATTAATATAATGACAGTGCATTGTCAATACATTTATGAGAATATTATGTATGTACATAAAAATATTACCCACTTTAAGAAGAACTGTGATATATATAATATTAATACTAGAAATAAGCATAAGCTCGCAGTGTCTGCTACTAGGCTCCATAAAATAAGGAGATCATTCATGGGTAACTGTGTGAGATTTTATAATAAACTTCCTAGCAGCATAAGTGTTGTCTATTGGTAAATTCAAAAATATTGTGAAACGAAAATTATTTTCTAAAGCTTATTATATAGCACACAAGACTACATAAATGATGAAGCCGCGTGGGATTAATGTAAATTATAGTAGGTATATGAATAATTATTTTAACGAATACCTAAGGTATTATTATTATTTTAATCTTAATTGTTTGATATATTCTGACATTTAGAATTTTATTCTAGACACATTCTAGATTATTTATTTTTTATTGACAATCCTTTTGGGATTTATCTTATTGATTATTTTAATTTTTATAATGATGATTTTATCAATAATATTATACTTAAGTTAAATGATCTGATTAGGTTTTTCTGGGTTTCCATAATCCATGCAGCAAATGTTGGATCATATTGTATTTCTCCCAGCAAACATTCACTCTCATGTAACTGACATTTCGAAAGTTTTTGTAACTAGGCCTACTTGAATAAAGAATTTTTTGATTGATTGATTGATTGATTATTTAATTAAAGGAATAAATAATAACATGTCACGTGACAGAAATGTCACCAACGTTTTACCTTCTTCGTCTGGAAACACCCAAACTGTAAATCGTTTCTAGACGGGCATGGTACATCCTGCACCGCATCGTCACATAACAACAGGTGAGATTACGGGCAAAGGCCCGTCCATCATCAATTAAAAAAAAATCGACCTGGTCTCCAGTAATAATGCTAAATAATTATGGGATGTATCCATCTCTGATTAAATTTCACAAGCATTTTCTTAGCACCACGTCACGCGAGCTTCTTTTTGTTTGCAGATAGTAAATGCCCATCGTGAATACAATTTCCTGACTCCAAGTCGGTTATGTAAAATCTCATTAATGGCCGGCGATGAAATTTTAAGGGTCTATTTGTTTATAAGTCAGAGTTGGATCTTTCTTAAAAAAAAAAAAACACAGCCAGTACCTATGTTTTCTTTCGTAACTGAAATCGCTGGACTGACACTTCTTTCGTAGTCATTTAAGGAGAAGATCACTCATTTAAAATGAGAAAAACATCTTAATATTGTTGCACGCGACAGTGCCTACTCCCTAAATAAACCAATACTAAACGCTCCTGTGTGAGAGCACACTCACCTAATCAAAATTTGAAGTCGTACTAAATCATCGCAATCATCGCACCTCAGTAAATGTCCTCGATTAAAATCCATCGTAGACTAAAGAAGCCCGCAAAATCGAAAAAAGTAACCGTAACTTTTCAGTTTTTAACCGACTCCCAAAAAAGGAGTTGGTTCTCAATTCAGTTGTATTTTTGTATTTTTGTAAATTAAATATATGGTCAAATGGTTTTCTATGTTCGAATATCTCTAAAAAAAAATTGAATCCAACGTGTGTTCTGGTTTTCAACTTCGAGCATCGCAAAACCTTTCTAGTGACCCTCGTTCCAACAGAACTCTTTTACTATAAGCCTCTGATGTCTGTTGGTCTGTCACAGGGATAAATATGAAATTGCTACGGAATCTGTCATTTAGGTACTGCGGCTGACTATAATAATTAATTATGAAAATAAAATAACGTTTAAGCAAACGGTCTTATAGCGAAGAGTCTCGACCAACATCTCAAGAGACTCTCGCTAGATGGCTGGGAAAGGGTCAGATGCAGAAGGCAGTAAACCTGGACACGGCGTGCATCGTCAGGAGGTTCCTCTCTGTGCAGCCCTAACCACCGGTAGCTTGGGCCTTGCCCCGCTGCCGGCGGCACCCTAGGTTAGGTTTTTTATAATGTGTTTATATTTTGTATTTTACTTTTTATATTCATATTGTAAAACACGTAACTTATGAGGACAATAAAATAAAATAAAGTTAATAATTAATAGACCCCTCCTTTAATTTTTTACTTTATTTTGTTTCCCCGTACGGAAAACGTGGTTTTAAGGTTTCTGATTTTTTTTATAGCAATATCTTTTAAATCGTTACAGATATACACTTGGTTTTTATTTGCAAAATGTGCCAATGTGTAATAGTCGGTAGAAAAACAAAAAATAAAAGTTAAATACATAGCAAAATTAAAGTCTTTTTGAATTTAGATTGCTTCTCTGGTAGTTAATCGGCAGCTATTATCTAATTTCGTGAGTTTTCATACTCTTAGAAAATATATGCATTATAGTTGATAAAAGGTATCCCGTGTCACTCTTAGGCTGATGTTGTGATGTTATATCTTTTTACTATCACATCCGTTGCCCCAACATAAAATATTATAATATTTTTTTCTAACATTCCAATATGATCCTAAATATGTGTCTGGACATTTTAGAACGAAGAGTCAAAAACATTATCTTTGTTTTTTTAAATCAATTAATAATAAGGTTTTGGTGGTCGCATTCAAAGGACCTTCTAGATTTGTCTTAAAGCGCGTTTTGAATGCAATTTCTTTTATTGGACAGTTGTTTATGTCGGGGTAGCTCTTTAATATTTATACTTTAATAAAATCGAACATATATTTTAATTGAAATAAAACAATTTAACGGATTATATCGCGTATATTATCTCATTTTAGTTCCCGACGTTTCGACGTTTTACGGGAGGACTCCTCCCGTGACCATGGAAAGCTGGAAAGCTTCCGAAACGTCGGGAACTAAAATGAGATAATATACGCGATATAATCCGTTAAATTGTTTTATTTCAATGAGTAATAATCGCGGAAACAGAAGAAAATATTACATATTTTAATTGGTAATTTAGTTAATTTAGGTTTAAATTACGATTTATGTAAGCAATGTATTGTTTTTCAAACATTAGAAATATGTACTTGTACTTTCTAAATCCTATGCTAGTCACCATTCAAATATTTGTTTTGAATTTACATATCAGCCCAAGGACTTTGTCCACTTCTGGACAAAGGCCTCCCCTCAACCAATGGTTCCCCGTGATCTTCACCAGATCGGTCCACCTTGTTGGGGGCTTCGCTGCGTCGTCCTGTACGCGGTCCCCACTCGAGAACCTTTCCGCTCTAGCGGCCATCATGATTTGGATTTACACGCTGTCAAATAAAAGTGTCCCTATTGCATTGCACTATCCCGTTTGAACGGTACATACATTATATTTTAATGTCGTGGGTTTGCAGACATAGCTCGAGCACAGCTATTTACAAATCCGAAAAAATAAAAAGCAGTTTCTCCCCAACGAATTAAATGAAAGCGTACATAAAACATCACATAAAGCCACGTGAGTAAAAGGACTAAACCAGGGGTTCTCAAGCATTTTTTACCACGTGTCTCTTTTGGGTGAAAAATGTCTATGTCACCATTTTGCCTGTATGAATGTTCTTGGCATGGAGTATGGTAAAGAGCACAATCTCTGTGTATACAAAGTGTCCGTCAAAAGGCGTTAAATTGGTGGCGCCACAGTCACAAGTTATAATTTTAGTTTTCTGGAAAGGATGTGCCTTTGATAATCTAGACTAAATATTTCGCGACTAAAATAAATCGCAAAATATTTAGTCTGGTTTCTCTTAGTCACCATAATAATGCCAAAAAGAACCAAAATGATTGAAGAAAAATCATTTTTAACACGATTAAATATTTGTTTCAGAAGGAAAATGATAGATTGACTACCATTTTGGTAAAAATGTTTTGAAATTAGCTGTTGGCGGCCGGTAATGACAGACAAAGGCTAAATTAATTTCAATCATCTTGCTATTCTAGCGCCATTCTGGAGAGATATGGAACTATATTCACTTTTGGATCTGTTTTCCCATATGAGATAGTGCTCCTTACTTTTCTACACTCCATAGTTCTTGGAATAGTAAAATGATAGCTTATAACTACTTATTAGAGTAGCTAAATAGTTTTACATAAAGTTTTACGACGGCATGACATCCGAAACGTAACGATACTTCTTCATTCTACGTATTAACTATATTTACAAGAAGTAATTGGAGAACTATTAAATAACCACATCTAGAAAATGCTAATAATCTTCAAACGGTCGACCGATTTTCTTGAACTGAAGCTAATAACACTCTCGCCACAGGCAGATACATATACACATAGATCCACATGTTAAACTTAGAACATCCTGTTTTTTATTGGGGGTTAGAAATAGGTTGTCGAACCGCATGTTATAGATATGCCCACAAAATTAATGTTAGTTAAATCTAAGTCATGACCTTAGTCATGCCACCTCGTACTGCGCGCCAAGGCTCTGACAGCCCAGATACTCGCAGCAGGCGCAGGCGCGGGCGGCGAAGGCACCGACCTACCCTCGTTCTCATTGTCATTTATATTGTCAATAGTAGAGTTGCGACACTGACCACGTCACACTCTAAAGCCGCGTTCACACTCCCCGACGCAGCACCTAACACTGCTTCCCAACTAGAGGGCACCGACCATCCATCATCACGATTGAAATTCGGATGATGGCTTATTTCAATGGCCTCGCGTACTTTTAGGAACTGTTAATAGGTATAACCCTCGCCAATACTCATACTATGTCAAACCGAATATATTTCTTATTGGCAACTAAGAAGGTTGCGGGCATTCGTACACGGAGGAGAAAAAGTCATAACGCCAGTTTTATTCTTCAGTGTAGTCGGGTAAAAAGTATCCTATAACCATGTAGAGATACCCAGCTACCGTGTACCGAATTTGGCGTGATTAAAAAAACCAATAAATATATTACAATTCAGTGACCGCCAAATAGTCCGTTACAATATTTCTTTTGAAAATATCTTTAACGTACAGACATTTCATTTTTACAACTTTATAATTGTATAGATTAAAGTTGCCATGTTTTTCCTTACGCGCCCCCATTATGCCACGCACTCTAGCGGCGCACACAGTTTGAGAAACTTATCTCTAGACTACGCACTTGCCGTACAATTGCACATAGCACCTCATTATGTGTGCGTACATGAGCACTGGTGTAGTATTTACATGCACTGTTGTACATATGTGCGGGTCGCAACGTCTCGCGCGGGCTATGTACCGCGCCTATTGTTTTATGCGGCGTGCTTGTATGGCATAATTACTGAAACATGAGCTGTTTGTGTCGCCCTATGTACGTATATGCTTGTGATTGTGACAGGTTAGGTATTCAAATGTCGTTTAGGTGAGATTAATTTGTAGGTGTTGAAAGGCACGCTTACAGCGCCTGGCTTAATGGGTGAGACAATAAAACAATGATTGTGGCATATAATGTCATTAGAAGATGTAAAAAGGGTTGTGATATGTCTGTCACCAATAATACATACGGTGATATGCTTAAAACAAAGCAGTGAATATATGTATTGCGTGGGCCTAGAGTTTTGTTCTGTTTTGTACCTAGGTTCATACTTTGAAGATTTTGAGAGACCCATAGGAAGGAAGACTTGCTTTCTGTTTACATCCTTTCGTACCACATTCCGTGTGAAATAAGATATATCTCGTGAAGTAGGTTCTGTAATAAGGTAAAATATGAATCTAAGATACAAATCTTTTAAGTACCTCATTTTAGATTATTTTCTCTTCCCGTGTCCGTGGCATGTTTCAAATGTCTTTATACATATACCTTCCTTAGTAATCATCCAGACTATTATAAAGTTGTAAAAATTAAATGTCTGTACATTGAACATATTTGCAAAATAGTGATTGTAGCGGACTATTTGGAAGTCACAGAATCGTTTTTTATTTTTTATTTTTTGTATGTTTGAATGTGTCGTTGTAGCTTCATCACGCTAAATCCAATACACGAATTTCAATTATTTTGGTACACGAGTAGCTGGGTAATCACGTATCCACAGATGGTTGTAGGATACTTTTTACCCTACTTCGCTGAAGAAATAAACAAGGGTTATGACTTTTTCTCCTCAGCGAACGAAGCACCTTCTTATCAAGTAAAATCAAAACAAAATGACAAAGAAAATTGGTTCTTATTTTGTATATGTAAGCCCTTTAAAAGAGATCTTAGCAATAAGTACCTAAAGCACCTTTCCGCAAGCCTTCCTTTCGCCGTCTCCCAAATCCCACGGAACGGCGAGCGGTCGCTGCTGACGGTACTCTACCATAATGGCGGGGCGGGCCGAGCGCGCTATTTACTCCGCACTGGTTTTTCTGACGCTCCCTCCTCAACAAGTCAAGTCTCACTCTATTCTTAAACTATAGAGTCGTGATTTGACTGGAGATACTCGGAGGACTCATTTGTCTTAATGGCAATGGAGGCATGATTTTTGTATATAAGTCATCATTGATGTTTGCGCGTGGTTCTTATATTACTTCGCGCGGGGATGACAGCGTTAGAAAGCAGCATTGAGCTTGCACATAACGATATAGAAAAGTGTGAAAGGAAGTTTTTACATACTTTATCAATAGAACTATATCCCTCTGCGGTCAAATGAGCCCACAGACCACTTAGCTCGCGGGCTGAGTTGACCGTATTGATTTTTCTATGGGTGACTTGATCCAATTAATCTGTTAGCTGAGCCAGCGGGCCAGTTCAACCACTAATTTACCGCTAAAGTTCAATTTAGCCCACGGGCTCAATCGGCCACTACCTACCGCTTAAGGCTTACTTAGCCCACGGGCTCAGTCGATCAGTACATACTGCTTAAGGGTCTTTTCTGCCCACGGGCTCATTCGGACTAATTCTACACTTTTTTTCTGTCGGTCAGTCGGCTCACACCTGTATTTACACATGTTTCTTTTTTGAAAGGTACTGATATAGTTTGACTTTATAAAAGTCTCATTATTAAGGCCAAGGTAGAAGGAACCAGATCATACATGTAATTAATGAAACAGGCTAAAACGGCTCTGGGCAGGCCTTGCATGAGTGTACCACTATATCATATATATCTGTTTTTGTTTTTTGTAGTTCACTGTGCCTTTGTTTTACTGTAATGCTGTGTAACTTTATTGAATAATAAATGAATAAATACATAAATCATACTGATAGTACACGCTATTGCAACGCCAAAATTAACTGAACATGAGAGTCATAAACAAAACATAAGTCGCACCACTCGCTTGCACTAGTTATTTCTTCAAAAGTGCGTCTGTAACGTCCAGTTGATTTTGGCCCTAGTATAGCCGTTGGTGCAATGGCTGAGAAAAAAGAAAATATAGATTTAGGGACGCCGTAGATGGCCTATTTTAATTTGACTACGTCAATATCACCTACACCACCACTGATGAAGAATTTTTGTGTTTCGCCCTAGGGTTGACTGGTAAAGAATGCGTCATGGCATTAAGTTCTCCTTTTGTACGATAGCTTTTCCTTTGTACTATAAAGATTAAATAAATACTGGAAGAGATCCCTGACAGGGATAAGTTCGCCATTGTACCTACATGTCAATGTTTTGTAATAATTCTGTTTATTTATATCCATACCATTATAAAATTGTAAAAAGTAATGTTTGTACATTCTAAGTACAGGGTTTCATAGCGGTAAATGTTGAAATGTACCTATGAAAGCAATAAATAAACTGATAATATTTTCAAAAAAATGATTGTAACGGACTATTTAGAGTCACTAAATCTAAAAATATTTATTTTTCATTTTTGTATGTTTGGTTGTGGTTTCATCACGCCAAATCGGCTAAACAAATTTCAAATTTTTTTGTTACACGGGTAGGTAACTGGTGCGCTGAAGAAAAAAGAGGGGGGTTATCACTTTTTCTCGACCGCGAAAAAGTTGCGGTCACCTTGTAGTACATAACTAAATATAGAAGGGCGAGTGCCTATTATTAAAATAAAATAAAACTGGCCAAGTGCGAGTCGCAAGTGAGGTTGTTCAAATAGGTTTTTTTCAAATAAAAAAAATAGCTATTTAGAGACATGGCTATAATTTTCGTGTAATACTTATGTTTATTAATACAAATTGTGAAAATTTCAAAATGTACAATTGGTAAACTTCGGAGATAAAGGGGGGAATGGTGTCTTTTTTCACATTTTCCTCAATAAAACAAAAACTAATCACAATAAAAAAATTGTTCAAAAATGTGCAGGTCAAGCCCTTTCATATGCTACCCCATTTGACCCTGAAGCTAGACTTTTAATTTATACCCCTCTCATATTTGTCGTTTTTTAGAAAATAAAAATATATTTTTAAATATTTCCTGTGCAATATATGTGAGCTGAACATGTTTATAAATATTCGAAATTTCAAATAGTTAGCATAAGTAGTTTTTGAGATATGGCACTTTAATAGTCGGACAGACAGACAGACGGACAGACATACAGACGGATAGACAGACAGACAGAGTCGCACCATAAGGGTTCTTTTTGTACCTTTTTGGTACGGAACCCTAAAAATGCTAGTTTTTGGCTGCTGTCGTAGACGTTGCTCTTAAATTAAAAAATAGATCGATACATAATAAACATACCCAAGATACTTCTTCTTACAAGGACCCATTTTTTTACCAATTTCCTTGCCTGTGTATAAATATAATACCATCAATTACCAATTTGGAGGACGAGGCAAAATAACGAAATATTTTCTCCCCTGAAGCTCGTCAGCGCGCGAAGGCGCCCGCGGTTAGCCTCAATATAATTATTAGATGAATCGACCCCGCTCTACCCCGATAGCTGTAATCTCGTAAAGCGCTGTATTCTTACAATTTCCCCAAATTCCTCTTTAGACCTCGTCAAGCGAGATTCTACCTTGTAGTCTTTGGTAGTGCATGCGTAGAAAGCCGGAGTTTTGATTGCGTTGGGCGATACCAGGCTGTCAGTTGGGAAAATTGTTTCCGATCTTATTAACTGTTGTGTCAGGGCTGGCTCTCAAGGATTTACGGCCAGAATGTGTGAAATATAGCACACAGAGTCGTTAGAGGCAGAGAAGCCAATAAAATGGCGAATAGATTACCGCCAAGAGCAAATAAATGTCTTACGTTCATAATCTGAATATTTTATTCGTCCCATGTCTTTATTAATAAGTTTCTTAAATCTAATATGTGGCAAACAGGCAGGCAAACCAACTGATGGAAAGTAGACATCGCATCCATGGATATGTGTAACACTGGAGGAATCGCCCATACATTGCGAACCTTTGAGCGTCCTGTTAACTTGCTCCTTGAAAAAACCCATGTTATGTTGCTCCAGAAACACCTCAGGGGGAAGCTCATTTCATAAATTGTAAGTAAGTGGTAAAAACGAGCGTGATGCTTGGCATCCTCACTACTTTGTTTCTAAGGCAGGAGGTAAAAAACTCGAGTTATGGAGATGCATTTTAGTGGACTTGCCTCAAATAATATGGAACAGGATGAACTCAAAGATTCCGAGTCCCTCCGAGCTTGACTAAGTAAAATCTGAACAATGACTTGTGTATTGTACAGAGCTCGAGTTTTTGAACATTAACAAACCTTAAAATAAACTTAAAAATCAGATTAAAACTACATACACAAAATATAGACTAAATTTACTAAAAACTACATATATAAACTAAAAATTAAAATCTTATAATATATTTAGAAAAGTTGACCCCTTTGGCATCGTGCCGAGGATGCTGGCAGCATTCCCTCGCTGAATGGCCAGACCAATTCTTTGGCAAAGGAAGCTGCCGGCTTTGCGATCCCAAGTGGAGTCCACGAGCCTTCTTGCCAGCTTTTTGAAGAGCCTGTGAGCCTCCAGGCCCCACGGACCCAGGGTCTCGACTCCAAATTGGGTGAAACTGTATACGAGGCCGAGAGCACGGTATTTAAAGCGCTTCATCTTTTCGGCCGCTTCAGCCGCTGCGCCTGCTTTGTTGCACGTTCCGTGGAGGTAAGAGGGAGCCAGTGTGTCTACACATATAGCGTCCCACGCCAATATCGTCCCCAACCTCCATCTCATCACCTGCCATCGTCTCGCGCGATCCCAGTTGGCTCGAGTAGAGCCGGCACGTTGACGGTGCCAAGAGCTCGGCGGATAATGTCATTTGTCAAATTATTGTAACGAAAATAAATATTATATTCCCATTAATCACAATAAAAAAATTGTTCAAAAATGTGCAGGTTAAACCCTTTCATATGATATCCTATTTGAACCAGTACTAGCTACTGGTTCAAATAGGATATCATATAAAACTTAGAATATTTGCTCTTCCTTATATTCGTCGTTTTTGAATAGACTAAGGTCTTTTTGTTACAAAAAAAATCTTCAAGCCTTGATTCAAAAAAATACTCAAATTAGGATGAAATCAGCTTTTACAACTTTTTTATCCTGATGGTAAATTCAGAGATACGAGTAAATACGGTTCGAACACGATTTGCTACATCAGGAAACTCATCATAATAAGAGACTCCGGCCTTCACTCGCTTATTACTCACTTGGCTAGATTTTTTTAAACAAAGTCGTAACGTATTGAATCTGGCTCGTAGTTTGTGAACCGAGCAATGAGACATTTCACCAAAATGTTGGGTACGTGATGCCATTCTTTTGATACGTCTAACAATGCTAGGGAGCCATTTAGCATTTTTATTACCTGTTTATATGCAGCAGTTGCTTTTGTGGAACTAGTGCCTTCGCCAATTCCTTGGGATTAAGTAGCCGACCCTGATATCTTACTACGAGTATAGCATCGGGATGACGATAAAGTCTATGTAATTCTCTTGCATGTCTAAATTGGCTTTATCATTATCAACACTTGTATGCATCTGATTCCATGCAATAATGTCTTATTTCCTGTCAAAACTTGTAAGTATTCAATAATTGGGCTCTTTTTGCTCTTATGGGTTCTAAGGCGTGTTGGTTTAGTTTTAATGCGTCTGGGTGCAAATGCGTATGGGTCCAAATGCGTATGGGTCCTAATTCGTATTGGTCATTTTATACTTATTGGTCCTTATCCGTGTAAAGGCGATTTTTGGTATGATAGTATATCATAACTTGACTTCTGTTTTTAGCAGTGTTTTCTAGAGCTTTATATATTGACAAGGTAGCTGTCATGAGTCACCTTCTGAATCCCTAATGTCGTTTTTCCTAATGTATTGTTTGTCCTAATGCATCGTTTGTCCTGACGCATTTTTTCAGAAACCGTAAATTCTTAAAGATTTTTTAAAGATAATCGTATAAATTAGGTTAGGTTTCTTTCATAACAATCCTGAAAAAATGACAGTTTCCTAAAAAAACGACAGACGATGTTAGGGATTCCTATATAGACCCAGCTGTTATAGCCGTCATGTATGCAATAAGTGTTTTATTGTGGTGAAATGCTCCTGATATTAAAATGGCTCCCAGAACTCGAGACTTACAACACTAGTCTTGACGGCGTTTCTCTAGCTGCCCTGGCGACCCTGCGTCTGCGCCCACTTAAGCTATTAGTGCGGGCATGGCGACGATTTGCTGTCAATAGGAGACGTTAACAAAATTATTTCCGGCAGCTGCCGGGCGCATTACTCCGCCAAAATACGCGAAATATAATCATACTTGCAAGTATAGCACTAGATCCCGCCCTAAGATTTCCTCCACGTGGATTTCTACCGATTTACAAAATTTTATCCTCGTTTCAATCCCTTAGGAAAATCCTAGCAAGACCCTCTGATGATGTCTAGAACATCTTCCTATATTTCATGGTTTAGGTTGAGCATTGTCTGCCTATCGTTATGTTACTTTGATATGATATTGGTAAATGCGACGAACGGCCCAGTGAAGTCAATAAATTATTATATATCGACTGAGTTATTCAACACGACGGTCCGATAAAGATAGCCGGACAATTGGTCCATCTTCGAGCATATCGTAGACATCTTCTGTTGGTTCTTAATCTAAGAACTAATTCTACCTGCGCCACTAAGTACATACGATGCACATCCACAGTACAACTAGCCACACAATAAATATTCAAACTGCGTAAGCGTAGAAGGGCGTGTGGAAGCTGCTTTATATTCTTGCGGCGGCGTGTGGGGGCTGCATACATTATTCAACTAGGTATTCAACGTGTGTAGTGTATATTCGTATAGTACGATATGTGCTAACGCAGCCACCGAAATTATTAGACAAATACTTAAGAGCTAAATTACGATAAGTATACATAAAAAAGAAATAAGAGAAAGAGCAAAGCTCGCTACGAACGCCTACGCTTGCGTAGCGGTACGCGTAGAGCGCTACGCTGTGAGCGGATTCGTTTCATAGCTTTTAAGGGTCTCCAACTAAAATTAAACGATTTTTCATGGTTTTTGCCTATCCCAGTGACTAATTGTTCATTATGAAAACACTTAATAAGCCAAGCAAGCCTTTTCTTTAAAGAAATAGTATTTTTAAGAAAAGTAGCAAACGTAAAACTAACAAAGTTTGATGCTGTGTATCTTAGTTTCGGGGACATGTGTTGATAAACTGAAACAGTATATGTATTGTTGTTAACACGATGAGACATATACAACGCCGAAAAATGAAGAGTTACGGATCGAAGGTCATTCACAGCTGCAAGCCCCTTAAGTAGATGAGATAGTTAAATTCAATGAGTCATTCATGAAATGCATTTCATTTATAAAGTACCCTTAACAAATACGTGCCACAAAATAACAGACTCAAACAGTGACACACTATTCTAAAATGTTCTAATTCTTTGCGGAATTCTATACTAGATCAATGGCTTATAGTTCCTTTGCTGTTCCGCGAACTTGTGTCTTGGTTAGATGTGACAATAAATTGTGCTCACATGCGCATATTTTCATGCAGTTTCCATAAAAAAATTACGCATGCAAATAAAACAAACCAACACCAAACAGTATAATCCTCGACACGTGTTTCGCCTCTCTACGAGGCATCATCAGGAGATGCAGGAGATGTTGACGGTCCGGCGTCCACCCGAGAAATGAGTTGTCCAAAACGGTCGGTCCTATTTATACCCTGAATAGGATTTCTAGAAAGAGATGGAAAAACACGTAACAAAGGTGATGACGTAACATTAAGTTGTTCATTAATGATCAAACCTCTATTGCTGTACCTGACTATCTCCAACTGTTCAAGCACACTAAGACGTAATCCTTTTCCGCAAACATGTAAGCTGTTAAAAGAATGATTGTCTGACAAGGAATGGCTGTTTTCTAATAAATGTTTTGCGAAATTGGATTTTTCCGGGTGGTTATGTCTATGAGAAGAGACATGTTCTTTATACATAGTGTTAAAACTACGACCCGTTTGTCCCACATACACCTTGTCACAACTATCACATGTAAGTTTATAAACGCCTGACTTCTTCCCACCTTCTACTTGGTGTTGGTTTGTTGTATTTGCATGCGTATTTTTTTATGGAAACTGCATGAAAATATACGCATGTGAGCACAATTTATTGTCACATCTAACCAAGGCACAAGTTCGCGGAACAGCAAAGGAACTATAATCCATTGATCTAGGTACATAAATAGTATTTTATGCAATCGTTGAATAATGTATCTGTGCTTTTTCAGTCGAATACTGCGTTAAAAGTAAGAGTCTTAAACTTAAATACTTTTTCTACGACTAAACTACAATAAATGAAACACAGCTAAAAAAAGAAATAAGTAGAAACACTGCGTTATTTTTTAAATTCATTATAGTTCTGCGCGGAGTTATATCATATTTTATTATAGTTCAGTGGCATATAGACCATAGAGCGATGGTCCAATTTTTATGCTTTTGTAGTATGAAACGAATTCTAATTCACAGATAAATTATTATTGCGCCTTACTTATAAAAGTTCTTGAAACCTAGTTACTTCAATAATACATAAAATCTCTTAATATTATTATACTGTTGTGAAAATCACTAATACTGATAATGAAATAAATGAAATACTGCCTAACCCAGTCTTAATTTGATAGCCTCATCGACGTAATAAGAATAACATTAATTGACTGGTGTAGTCGGTAAAGCATAGTTTACGCTCCATAGTCCAATGATACTTGGGAAGCGACTATTCGTTCCACGTAACGCCATGTGGCTCTGCCGTCGCTACTTCGCTAGCAAGGACGTGTGATCTTAGGGTCTAATTCCACTATACTCTGTGTGTTATCAATGGCTTTTGTCAGTGTTGATTATTTGAAAGGCGTGATAAGTCGATAATCAGTCGTTAAAGGAATACATAAAGCATGAAGTTTTGACGACACGTTTGGCTCAGTGGGTTGCACAACGGCCTACGAAGCCAGCGGTCGCGGGTTCGAATCCCGGCCAGGGCAAGTGTTTGTGTGATGAGCACGGATGTTTGTTCCTTGGTCTTGGATGTTTTCTATGTATTTAAGTACTATAATTTATCTATCTATATCGTCTATATTATATATATTGTCGCCTAGCACCCATAGTACAAGCTGTGTTTAGTTTGGGACTGGATCGATTTGTGTAAGATGGCCCCTGATATTTATTATTATTTATTTATTATGAAGAAATTGCGCCAAGGTTTGACTCCTAGTAACCCCAGGAATGCGTGGTTAAAATCTTTTGGATTTCTCGCAGGCAGTGCGTAATTTATAGTTATAGTTTTCATCAGGTGCTTCAGGGTGATTCTCCGAGACCCTAATTTTCGATGTCCGGGGGCTTATTTCACTGAAAACTTTAGTTTAAAGGCCTGATTTTTTTCAGAGATACTTTATATCTGTAGTCGACTGGGACATCGATGGTTTTAGTATAAGCTCATTCTAGTTTTTTTATATAAAAAAATATCCGTTATTCTTACTACTTTGTCGTGTCCGTTCTCCATTTTTCTCAAAACATGTGATGACAACTTCAATTCAGTCAACTTAACGAATATTTTGATTGACTACATGTATACATTATTAGTTATTATATTACTAAAATTTAACAAGTATTTAATTTTCTATAATATTGTATTTAAAATTAGGAAATAAAATGTGTCCGCGACAAAATTCTTATTTCTCTGGCGCGGGTTTTATTCGCCTGTATCGTAAACGTATTGAAGATTGTAGACAAACTTGTTCCGCGGGCAGTAAATCAGTCGCGCTCGGAACGTGTACGAGGTGGACGTGTCGGCTGTTGCACGTGGCTCCGGAGTTGCGAAGGTAAATATCTTATTCCTCTGTCCGTGGTTCAGGTACCATTTTTATTACTCTGTTCGTTTTTTTCAGATTTGTATAACTGTTAAAAATTTACTGTTTTGCTTAATTAACTGCTTTACGTACTATCTATTCTTATTATTAACGACAGCTGCGTTGTATATACACATTATGAATCATTGGCTTTTTTTCGATAATTTCTTATTCCTCCGTCCCTTATTCCTATGGATTTTTGGACAATGGAATAAGAATTTTCCAAGTTTTTCTTGTTTTTCTTAACTGAGTTTCAATAAGAAGAGTAGGTTATCAAGTGATTTCCTATGTTTTAGAGTACCTTAATAAAAAAACTGAACTTTGATGTCTGTTCGTCTTTCTGTCACACTAATTTTTGACAAATCTGTAGTGTAAATTTATAAATGTAGCATCTATCTTGTATAGAAATTATAAATAATATATTTGAGATTCTTACTAGGGTCGATTAATGGTTGTGATTAAAATATTTAATTTAAAATAAAAACAAATTATAAATTATTAGAATTCTTATATTTTGTTATTTTAGAATATTTAGTATATATACTAGGAATAAATAGGTACTTTGTTTATTTTTAAGAGCCATAACTATGTAAGTTTATTTAATTTTGAATAAACGTCCGATTAATATGAACCGGGGACGTTCCCATGTATCCTTATAATGACTAAAACTGATTATGATAACGTTATGATTAATATAATCTAATCACTAATTTTAAGTACAATGAGTAAATTTAATAACAATAAGTTTTAAATTTAGACCTTCTTAGCACCTAGTGTTTACAGTCTGGATGTTATTAATAAGAACAAATATAAAAAAAGTTTCTAGAATACTTTTTTAATTATTTTGTGAATAAAAGTATAATATATGTTTATAGATATACGATTTTTAAATATTTTTGTTAACCTATTCTGACTTTTCTTATTCCTATGGACTTTAATTTCTTATTCCTCTGGACTCAAAAATTAAAATGAATTTATTTTATGAATGAGTTCACAAAAATGTGGGCCAAAACCATGTCTAAAAATAAATCTATTTTCACAAGAGTATGTCCTTATTGGTCAAATTTCAAAAATAAAAAAGGACAGAGGAATAAGGCAAAAATCACTGTCTCGAAGAATGACCCTTCACTGAAAACAAACGTTACACCTTGCTGTGCCACACATTCATCATCCTTTTTAGCGCTTAAGATGACGATACAATACCATACAAATACTCTTTTCACTTCTCCTGCTCAAAAAGTACGTCATATTAGCTTCGCCAAGCGAGACTAAAATAGTACATTTAGCCCCTAAGGTTTAAAAGAAAGCCATATAATCCCATACAAATTTCCATGACACTGAAAAAAAAAAAACTTGCGGCCAGCTACATACTCCTTACGAATAATTAAAAACAAACAAACCAACCGTATCAGCATCAGATTGGCCAAACTTTCTGATAGAATTGCTCAAACTGTGCCTACTTTTAGTTTTTTATGAAATATTCAATTTTAAGTATTTTTTTATTTCTCGCAGTCGAAGTGGAAAGCGGAGTGTTTAACACGTGGTTAAATGCCATATTATGACACTCAAAAAATTTTGTCCTCGCTCACCTCATGAGCTCGTCCAAATAATCACTTCGTGTCATAATGGCTTATTTTAGCCCCTTGTCAAACAATCTACTTTTATTGCTCACAAATACAGAATATGACAGTAACATTCGAATTAGCAGAGGTAAATAACAGGCGGTTTTATCGCTAAATAGCGATCTTTGATTTCTTCTTGATCTCTGATTTTTCTGGACGATTTGTATTGTCCTTAATTATTGCACAAAAATATAAAAAAAAACATTCTTGTGTATCGCTTTGAGTGCTTGAGTCGAGGTCCTCGTAAAACGCATTAGTTGATTGTTGGTACCGCGACACACGGCCATTTCTATTGCATTAAGGTTAATTGTTACCCGAGCCCCGCCTTCCTGCGGACGAGAGTTATGGCTCACTCTGCAAATGTCCTCTAATGAATATTACTGGTAGAAGGAAAACGTTACTCAATAAGTCACTGTTAAATCTATATTGACTAACCAATGATAGTTGTAGTTTTGATAACATTACTTAAGCAGCTTTGAAAGCCCACTTTTTTAACCAAATTTATGGTTCGAAAACTCCGAATATAATATCAATACCTTGTTCTGCAATCACTTTTTTATTTATGAAAGTTCATTTTATTTTATTGCTGAGGCGTATTACTTCGCTCAAAAGGTTAACGTGCGCAGGCAATTACTCACTGCCATCACTATACAAATTTAATTGTAAAACAATAGTTAGTTCGTTTTTTGTTTCATCCAATCCAATTAAAGAAAACATTACCACGTGTTCTTAACCACTATACACCAAAACGACCATATTTAAAAAATTCGTTATAGCCACAGGTTTCGTAGATTATCGACTCTAGCTGCATGAACAATAAATTATTGCCCTGGCAGAAATAACGGTCAGGCTAAAATCTATTAAAAACTTTTTACAAAAAAATAAAACCGACTCCAAAAAAAAAACTAAAGAGTAAAAAAATAACGCCATAATTCAGTTTCTTCAATTTACTTACAAGTAACCGTTTGTATACTCAATCTATACAGTATCTACAATTAATCTTATTTTGGAGTCGGTGCCATCGTGTCACAACTTACTAAAATCGACAATTTTCAATATTTTACACATTCTTTTTATGGCAAAAAGTTTATATATTTTACACTCGTTACTTAAAAGTGTATCTCGGGACGACTCGAACAAGCCCAAACACGGCCAGGATACATTATTTTATTACATAGATCTGGTGCCTACCTTCCGGCTCCATGATCAAATCAATTCGATGGTACCATTCTCATCAGGAACATTTAAGTTTGTGACTATGAAGTTGCTTAGCTAAATTAATCAAGATATCTTATCGCCACCCGTAAATCATTTATCATTGAGGAGTTCCGATGGCATTCTGTGCTCTTCTTCATCAGTTCCACTTCACCACTGTTCCAATTTACACTTTCTGAATGATAAATTGTAATACTTTCACCTAAGCAATCAGATCTGTAATATATAATTAATAAAAAATCTCTCTCTCTTATAGGTAATAATCGAACTGTTATGTAAATATTGTAAATACATCTTTCAGGTAAGTAATAATTTAGCGTACGTACATAATATTTGATTCACGTGTACAATATTATCGATAAATAAACAAAAGTAGTCGGTAGGATATTATATCTTTAGTGTAGGTACATAACGTTTCGCGTATAAAACATTATTGTTAAATATTGAAACATTATATAAATATAACATAGGTGACATAGGTATTATTATTAAGGAGATGCCTTCTGTAATTAACCCAGAAGCATAAATAATGATTGTAAATAAATAAAACATAATTAGGTACGTGTTAAATTGTAATACTTTCGTCTAAGCACTAGAACTGTTATGTAGATATTGTACTGTTATTATGTAATAAATATCGATTAAGAAGTCGATTAAAAATTAAGTCTTCTGTACTCAGAATGCTTGTCAGGACAATTCCAGTAACACCAAACACGACTTGGTTACGTTGTTTGGTGACCGTGTTCTGTAGGGTACTTTCCGGTTCCAGCATCAGACCAGTTTTATGGTACCGTATTCAATAGCACCATGTACATTTGTTTCCTCCTAGTAATTTAACTATCCGAATCGGCACATCTAATCGCTACCTTCGAAACACTGGCCGTTTAGAAGTAAAGTTCTAGTGGCCATCTGTGGTGTTCATCATCAGTTTCCTTACACCAAGTCCTATTTACTGAATGTAAATTCTTGACTTTATCAATAAATTACCGAAAGCGCCGTACATGTCCCTATAACATTTGAAGAGTTCCCTCGATTTCTCCAAGATTCCACCATCAGATCCCGACTTAGTGCCAACAGGACCAACTCGGAGTTATACCCTTTCAATAAAAAAAAAAAAGGGAATCGGTTCACGGTTCTCGGATATCGAGTAACATACATACAAAAAAAATAGTTCGAATTGAGAACGTCCTCCTTTATTGAAGTCGGTTAAAAATAAAAATTAAATTCCGTCTACGGCTTGACCCGCGCAGATTAACATTTTGTTCGCTACAAACTTGACTTCTCTCTGTTATTGATTAAATAATTTCATGAACATGAGTTTTAATGATGCTATTCTACCCTCTGCGGTCAAAGTTTGTGTAATATAATCGTTATGTAATTCATGGAGTCGCTTCATATGCATACATAATCTAGTATTGCAATGTACAATTTACGTTATGTCGGGTTTGCAACGTACGTAATTACAAAATAATGTGAAGTGAAATGCACAGGGCCTGAAAAATAACGAACGCGTCCCGCTCGGTGGCTGGAAGTAATTAAGACGCAGCATTAAGGCCGCGTGTGATCATTGTACGATTAAAAAAGAGGGGGGGGGGGGGGGGGGGGGTGTTGATTGTGGTCCTCGTTACCATGATGTATGCGCCGACGACGCGACTGGCGATTTTACCACAGAGTACAGAATATAATTATAATACTACTTTATACAGAACATCTGTGTTCTGTCCCGCATCGACTCATCATCAAGTGTTCAAGGGGTAACTTCAACACGTGTTAATGGACAACCGGCGAAACTCACGTGGCCGTCGCATCCTTCTGAAGAAAATGTCGGAAAAATAATCATTGAATTCGTATCTGTCTTTTTTATTTATTTACACATATATTTTTGTGTTTTTAAAAATCTTCGCTGTTGTCTCGTTTGTATTATAAATAATACATACAACATATTGTGGCACACTTCATCGCGCGCCCATATAGAACGTTCTCACAGTTGCCAGACACTCTATCCCTCACTTATAAACCTCATTCCCGTTGGGATGGGTTATATTCATTTATCACAAAAGTCGTTATAGTGGCAAAAAGTGGTCATTATCGCCAGTTTTTCAAACATTTAACTGTCCTCTTGCAATAACTAGGCGGAGATGTACCGGGTATAATATTTTTTGTCGCTAACATGTACAGTCCACATTTTATCTGATCGAATAATGTTTACACTATTCTATGTAATATATACACGCGTAGCAATTGTCAGTTTAATGGCATCTAACAACATATAATAGGGTGACTGTTTTCATTCCTGAGCAATTTTTACAAAAACAATTTGAACATAATTCTCTCCCGGCTCCGCCCGCGGCGCCTGCATGTCCGCGATAGTGCATTTTATATCCCAGCACTTGCGCAAAACGCTCATTACTGGCGCATTTGCTAACGAACCACCCCGAGCCGCGCCGGAGCGGGCGGGACGGGTTTTCGCACTGATCTTACCGCGGGAGCCGTTCGAACTTCCCGTATAATTTAAAAATTGGTAGTTTGCACAAATTGTAACTTTGACAGAGGAAAATACATCTTTTCTCAGTCCACCCGTGACCATGGGGAGCTGGAAAGCTTCCGAAGCGTCGGGAACTCTAAATGAGATAATATACGCGATATAATCCGTTAAATTGTTTTATTTAGATGTTTACATTGATTTAACGGATTATATCGCGTATATTATCTCATTTAGAGTTCCCGACGTTTCGGAAGCTTTTCGGTTTTCCATGGTCACATTGTTTTATTTAAATGAGTAATAATCGCGGAAACAGAAGAAAATATTATGTAATCATCTGTTAGATTATAATCCGGACATTTGCATAGGCATCTTTTGAATGCGCTCGACTTTTGAGGCTTCATCAATGTTTACCATCAGGCAACAGCAATCCCATTTTCGTTTAAAAAAATATTTAATCTTGAAAAGTAGTACCTAGTACAGCTAAATAACTAACCCCCGGTTTGATGGTGTGTTTCCCGGGCCAGCTCCCAGCGCACATTTTCTCAAAATGGCCGCGTACATAACTCTTTGTCTCAGGCGGTAACGACTCCGGTAATGATCCCGCCCCCGTCATCGTCAGCGCGCCACGCTCCGGCTACGGCACGAGAACTGCTCGCAAGTCTGCCGAAAACTACGTACCTCCACGTACATAAGTTCCTATACGCTTTGACCGATTATCTACCTACCTACCTACTTACTGGTGGGCTGTTTACGTGAGTAGCTATGGTGGATACATTTATATCGAAAACTATGGATGCTACAAACAAACATGTTTTTTAGAACGAAATGCGAATATGACTACTATTTTGAGGAAGAATACTATAAAAAGTGTTAATAATGTAATGGTACACACAACAAGCAAACGATACGAACACCGAGAGACTACTAAAAATGATCATATATTTAAGAAAAAACGATCACAGGTCAGCTCGCTACATGGCCTTTTTAGTCTCAGTGCCGCATATCATCACTGGCAACACACCCTGGTTAAAAACCCTCGTCTTAACACACTGCGGTATTTGGGACGAGAAAATTCCCTTAAGACTTCCCAAAAGCTGACGTGCTACTCCGATATATACGAAAAACGAAGTTCGTATGGCGCCATCTAGCTCATTCAAATACGGCATAACATGAGAGCGAGAGGGACAGCACGTCACGAACTTCGTTGACGGAAGGTGCACACTGGTCGTTATGGAAATCGTTGGGGAGGCCTTTGCCCAGCAGTGAGCGTCCTTGGGCTGACATGATGATGATGATGATAACGAAAAAAAACAGCCCTAGACTTATTATAATGGCACAAGGCATTTAAGCAACAAATAAACGAATACGAATAAACATACTACTCGTAGATGCTTGTTAAAATGAAAGGAAAAATTTGGTCCTACAAAAGTAGATTGGACAACTCCAAAAAAAAAAGTAAAATTTCTTTCTGGAACTTCAAACGACAGATTTTTCTGCGAGCTTTCACACAGGAGCCAAAGATACATAAGGCATAAGAAAACATAAAGGTTGACACAACATATTTTACTGCGGGCCCGTTTCATAAACGCTTGTAAATTGTATTACAAGCGGAAATCTCTTTCCAACAATATGTATTAAAAAGACTTTTGTACCAGCCCCACGTTGGGCGCCACTTGTAACGATAGGTATCTAGGGCAGTGGTAGACAAGAAGTTAACACCAATACTTGGATCGAAGCATAGCTGTGGCAATACAAGTGGAAATCTCTTTTGAAATGAACTTCTCAACTCCGTGCTTGCGGCGTCACCACAGTGCGCTGTGTTTGCGACTGGGTCGATGCGATAGATGAGTGAATGGAAGAGTGTTAGAGAGGAATGACCACTGACTAAGTCAATGTGCAATAATTTAGCCTAAACTTAGTTCATAGCAATTAAGAATCGATGTAACGCCATGGAATTCTCTGTAATGTTAGACCATTGTGATTCTCTATAAATAAATAAGTTACAAGCGTTTGTAAAACGCGCCCCAGGACCACTAAGCACAGCTTGTCTTGCGAATAACCAACTTATGTCGATTATTTTACAAAATTTTTAGTAGGTGCACTTGTAACTATGTCTTGCAAGTTCAATTTGACTCACTTCCCGGTTTCCGATTGAGCTAAACTTTGGCATACTTTTTTATGTTAGTTGACAATATAATAATAATTTCTCTGATTAGCCTAATGGTTGACTGGTAGAAAATGCCTTTATGGCATTAAGTCCGCCATTTGTACTTTCTTGTACTGTGCATTAAAGTCATTAAAGTTTAAATATCATGGCAACATCGAGCTGATCTGATGATGGTGCCGGTAGTCATAGGAACTCTCTTATACACTCGAGAACGAAAGTTTCGGCTCACCCTAATTACCAACCTAACCTTTTGCTAGTATTTAAATACTTTTGTCATGGGTTTTTACGAATCCGACTTATATCTGAAAATTTATTTTTCATTATGTTATTTTTGTAATTTAGATGTGTAAAATTAAAGAAAGATCATGACAGGATTAAAAAAATCTTTACTACCCTGCATTATTTAAGTAAATATGATGGAATTTTACGGAACCGTATTTTTTGCTCTCGAGTATAGAATGACGCAATCGTACCGAATTTGGGCTCTTTAAAATCGTCTCGGTAATGAAAAGTGCACTCCGAAATAAAGCTTGTCACAGAAAATAAAATGTTGACAAAAACTATTTCTAACAACTTTATCCCCTTCATATAAACTTAAATGCGCGGGTAAAATCATCTCACTAGTCCTCAAAGAACTCCACTCTAAAACTTAAGAGTATATTCATCAGCATCAGAATCGGACGGTGACTATATACGTCACTCGTGTCGCCGCCGCGTCGTCGCGGTGTAAGCTCCGGGTCTCCGTCCACCTGTAGCGAGCCGTCTCCGGGAAACCAGCCCTTTGCTATAATGGTTTTCATTTCGGAATGGAGTAGTTTTGAATAAACGATCGTTGACGCCGAAGTCTCGTTCCTGCCTGCAATTATTTTAATTGACGCCCACTGTCTTCTGCCAGGTAAATAGGAGGAGTTATGTAATAGTTGTGGATGAGCACAGAGAAAGATGGCGGCATATTTGATTTGTATCCCTAAAGTGTGATTTTATAAATGCTTTTAAGCTAACCCTATCGATTACTGGAAAGATTGTAATGCTCTTAATGTTCGTTGAACTTTTATTTGTCAGAAATGATTTTTTCTCTGAAACGTATAGTTTTGTATGTAACTGACGTTTCGAAAGTGTTTGTAACGAGGCCTACTTGAATAAAGAATATTTTGATTTGATTTGATTTGATTTTCCAGGGTTTTAAAGAAATGTTTGTATAGAACTTATTATATAAAACTCTGTAACAATGTACTATAAGTATTTAGCTAAAAAATGATGATATGTAGAATAAGGCCAGTAATAAACTATGACCTCACCTGATCTAAAGTGATTCAGTATAAGAATTTTTATGTGAAGCCTTTAATGTGGCTTCTCCTGAAACTCCGACCCCGTTTCGGTGATAAATCTGGCCAGCCAATAAGAAACATTTCCAGGTCATCCCGCCACTTCCGTCTCTTCGCCATCCATCTTGCGGCACCCACTCTGTGGCCAGTTTATTAGCCTACCTCTGTGGATGCATGTGGCATACACAGCCGTCCTAGTCCCATGTTAGATTAAGTATTAATAAATTAATAGTTTAAGCAGTAGAAAAACACGCTTTACAAGACTTTTCTAACAAATCCAAACACAGCTATGATATGAAGTTCCATCATGAAGTTCCAGTTCATATCTTCCGGCTCCATCATCAGATCAATTCGACAGTACCATATTATTGTATTGTCATCGGAACTACATACAGCTGCCAATTTTCATGGCGCTACGATCCTTGGAAGATGGTTAAATTAGTTACCTTCGGTTCCATTACATAGTAAGTCACATACAGGTCGACCTAATAAAAGCGTGTTAAAAATTAAACCAATTGTTATCAATATTTCCGATAGTTACTTTGGCGGATACAAGTTAGCAGCAAATTCTATTGATATGAATGACATTAATAAGCTACATTGAGGTCCCGAGCTCGTCACAGGCACCTTCGCGCCTGCCACGTCACTCCGTGGCTACATTATTCAGTTTTAAAACTCGAATTTGAATACGAAATGGACCGAAGTTATGGCTGCGCGGAACTTGGAGCTCGAAGTATTTGTCCTCGAATATGAAAATATATTTTTCCGCGCGCTCCCGCGGGAAATCAGCGTTGTTGTGCATGTTGTACAGTCACCTGCAATTTTTACTTATTTACTGTTTTTTATATTTTTTACTGTTTTTTATGAGTACTAGTAGGTCCACCGTACTTCATGCCTCATCGTATTGTTAGGCTTAAAAATATTAATGCGATAAAGGTGTGTGATATAAATTAGTACGTAGATAGGTACTGCTGCTACTTATGTTGGAAAATGCACGATTTCTCAGAGACAAGCAAACTTATTCTGCCTGGAATGTATGCAACATGATTACGCTATAATATTATTAGCTGCACCAGAATTAATAATTAAGATGGATCTGGAAAAAAAGAGTGTAGAGTGTGTCACGATGTGTGTGTGTAACAGATTTTTTATAACGTAAATGTATATGTTATTATATCGCCGCTGAACGGCCAGCTGCGCCGAAATAAAAGCAGCGGTCATCGAAAAGGGTGCAAGGGTTTTGTTGTCCCGACAAGGATTGCTTATATATATCAAATCAAATCAAATCAAATCAAAATATCCTTTATTCAAGTAGGCTTAGATACAAGCACTTTCGAATTGTCAGTTACAATGAGAGAAGTCTTTGCTGGGAAACATACAATATGATCCAACATTTGTTGCAAGGATTATCATCATCATCATTTAACTTCTGTATAATACTTACTTATTATTGATAAAATCATCATTTTAAACATTAAAATAATTAATAAGATATATATATATATATCTACAGTTTGTCCCTAAAACCAACGCCAAAATGAAGAGGGGTGATAGAACAGCTCATAAGCTACTATATTAAGTAAATTTGACCCAAAAATTCATGGTTTTCGAGATATTGGCACTTTTAAAAGACTTTTGATACCCTGCGTCAGTATATCAATTGCCACAATTGCATATTTTTGTAAATCTATCTTTCGCAGGATGTTACCAACAAAATCCTATCGAATGTAATTTAAATTTTTTACATGTCATGATACTTTGTTGGTAAAAAAATGAATTAAAGTAAAATTCAAAAGTCACGAGTTTTTTAAAAGTGCTACGAATTTTTTATTAAGGTCAAATTTACTTAATATAGAAGCTTAAGAGCTGTTCTATCACCCCTCTTCATTTTGGCGTTGGTTTTAGGGACACACTGTATATATCAAGACTGAAAGGAAGAAGAAGCCTGCCGGAATCAGTGAGGACAGCACTAACTGAACCCAAGCACTTGCTGCGTCCCGCAGTGGTAACGACGCTGTTGTGCCCCGTCTACAACTCTACGAAGGCTGAGGAGAAAAGTATGGACTTGTGAACACTGGTATCATTCTAATGGTAGGGCAATTTGAGTCTCAATACAACGCGAATGTTTATTGACCCGTATCAAACCCTTTTCCGTACCCACATCCAGGGCTTGCAAACCCAAAAGCCGTACCAAAAGTGACTTGCAAGCCACTTTTGGTACGAATCTGCTCTAGCTATAATGCTTATGTCTATGAAAATAATCATTGCCTTGACATCTTTCACGACCGTTTGGCCGTGTTTAAATCTAAAGTATTGCCAAGCAAGAAGTAATGTTTGTGATAACCTACCTCGCCATGTTGTGTTAACTTTAAAGTTAAATTCGATGTTAATATTTCTTTCTTTCTTCTTTTCCTTGTGTTCCTAATTTTTGTTTGCAAATTTAAAGTTATTAAGTTGTTATTATTATATTATTATCCTGTCTGTCTGTCTGTCTGTCTGTTACCTCTTCACGCTTAAACCGCTGAACCGATTTGTATGAAATTTGGTATGCGTATAGTTTGAGTCCCGGGGAAGGATATAGGCTACTTTTTATCCCGGAAAAATACGCTTATCCACGATAAACGAATTTAAGGCGGACGTAGTCGCGGGCAGAAGCTAGTTATTTATATATCTCTCTGCATACATATGTTTAAAAAGTGTTATGTACACCGTTATTGTAGTGTATAATTATTAAATAATAATATAATTAATATGAATGATATAATATATACAATGTGGCTGTACTTTAATAATAAATAAACATGCAGAAAGCTTTTCTACTCCAAAATAAATGCATTAGAGCTATCAGTGGTGCACGACGAACAGATTCCTGCCGACTTGTATTCCAAAAATATTTCAAAAATCTTCCGACATTCCACCAAACTATACAACAAGATAGCATGCGAGTCATGACAATTGAAACG
The DNA here is from genome assembly GCA_905404275.2 of Hedya salicella. NCBI lineage: Eukaryota > Metazoa > Arthropoda > Insecta > Lepidoptera > Tortricidae > Hedya > Hedya salicella. The sequence goes on from FR990109.1 coordinate 425,499, forward strand.
CTCATGGAAGTTCAGTCAGACTTAAATCGCAGCCGAGTGTACGCGATGGGCTGATAACTTGTTATAACATTTCACACTCAGCGGAATCCCGACTGTACGAGCGATTTACTTATTCGTATGAGACTTGAATACGAATCAACAAATACGGAAATCTGCTGCGAAGTATTATCGAAGTATACGGGTAGTAAGTAAATATCATAGAATATCAAAAATAATTTTGGAAAATGATTACCTATAGATATTCGATACTTTCTTTCTAATAAATATAAATGTTGAACTATGTTTTAATATGTGATGTGTATTCGATATTCAACATAGGTGTCACCAAGCCCAATATGCCACCGATAAATACACACACAGTGATTGTGCAATACCCTTAGAGCATTTCACTAATGGAGATGCCATACGAATACATTCCCCTCTGCCAAAGTAATCGCAAAATCTCTGGTTAATTTTTACGGTAAATTGCCAGTGTGTGGGTATTTTTTTGTTTGTATATAGGTGCGTTCTTTTAATCGTGTGCGTTGTACAAATAGGAATATTTCCGTAGTGTGCTGTAGGTACGTGTTTACCTCACTCCTAGCTAAAAATGCATGAAAATTATGTTCGTTAATGACACGGCTTGTTATCTCCATTGGTTAAATTCTCCGGTAACACCCGTAGTCCAATAATAGTCGGTTCAATCGAATTTCAGCAAGGCAACGCGTCTGTTATAAATTTGTATAATAAATCAGTGACACCTAATGTGGAATATCAAATAAAAATCATATATTATAACATAAAACAACATATATATTTATAAAAAAAGTAACAAAATTAAATAGTTTCCATATTGGTTTGCATACATTTTAATGCTATAATGTCGGTGTGCATAATCACTTTTGTCATAATAGTCTTTGCGCATAAGTTGTGTTAGTCATTAATTGATCCGCATAAACTTATACTAAAAGATATAAGATTACATGTGCCTTAGACATAAAAGTGTTATGTCAAAATCAAAATCAACTAATTATCTTACAAAATTCTAAGAATTCAAAGAACCTGACCTAACCTACGTTTTTTAGTATACACATTTTAAATTATGCTTTTACAATTATACAATGCGTTAGGCCAAAAATCATATTTGTGACAAAGAACTTGTATGAGGAAGGCCATTATGCGAAATGAGTTTGTATGACAATCAAAATTATGACAACAAATCTTATTCCACTAATATATATTAGTTATAAATATCGTATTTAGCCTGCTGATGCTGAAACTTCCATGGCAGGTTTCCTTTAGTGAACACAAGCCTTCTATTCATTATTCATAGAAGACATCAACGCACTCAGGTGACTGCAATTGAAATGTAACGGATGGATTTCAGCTCTCTGAACACATTAACATTATTTTTGGAATTTTTTGATCACAGATTTTTGAAAAAATGTATATTATTAGCAAATTGTGATCTGTAGGCAGTACAAAGCTACATATTTCCTTTTCTGTATATTTCTTGGCAATTATGAAGAAAAGTGTAAACGTGTCATATTGGCAGGTTACTTTTGTGGTTATGACACAAAGCCGTGAAGAAGCCGCCAAGAATAATACCGACACGATAAAAAAAAACACAGTGATCGGCCGGTCTAAAAAAGTATAACTGTGACTGGTCACGACGGATCGTTACAAAATCACGGAGGTTACGGGCAACAAGTGTGGTAAAATCACGGTAAAATTGTTATAATGATGAATGCATTACAGTAAGTAACTTTAACGTGGTAAGTCAAGGGTTCGGCGTGGGTAACAAAATCACAGTTTTTTTTACAACTGGAACGAGAATCACGGTGATTGAAATTGAATTGAAACGCTTTTCACCATTTCTATATTTTTTACTTTTTAAATTTATTTCTTCTCAAATTGCGCTTACGCCCTTATAGAATGAGGTAGTTTTGTTCTATTAAAATCAGTGGACCCCATTTGAGGAAGGATTCCTTAATAATTCTGCATCATCAGATTTTATAAGAAAAAAATATAGTAATTTTGTATGCTCAATTTATCATCTGACATTCATTTCACCTCTAGGTAACTGCGTAACACAGATTTTCAAGGTTTCACACGTAATCTGTGGTTATACGATGTAGTTATAGTTATGTACATCCACCGCGCGGCGTGCACGCCGGGCTATCTCGGATATCATTGCAGTTATGAGAATGTAAACATTTAATATAGAATAGCTGGTCGTTATCTATGGGTTTTGAACATATTAAAGAGGCTTTACTATAATGGGTGTACATACAAGTTATTACGTCACGAGTTTTAGCGAACGCTACGCGTACTGTAAAACTCGCATTATGGCCGCGGGCACTAAAAAAGAAAGCCCTCTTTTGCATATTTACAACCCTCGCCTGTGGCTCGGATCACAAATACCTGCGATTTCGGGCTTTCTTTCTTTTACATCCCTTGGTAAGTAATGTACTGTAACAGTTCTATGACGTCACAGTTTTATAGAAATAATAATGAAATAAAATAAAGATCTTTATTCTGTAAGAAGGCCGCAAGGGCAATTTAACAAGTGACTCTACTGCACTTCCCAAGAGGAGATTACTGTTGAGAAGAAAGCCGAAACAAACTCAACCGTCAGTATTTTTTTCTAAATAACTCTTATCTATTACAATATTTGTACTTGGCCTACCTTAAATATATGATATCAAAAAGATAGATATCAAAAAATAAAAGTAAAAATATAATAGAAGAAAAAAAGCAATATATGATTTTTTTTAAACAACTTACGTAGGTACGTTTGATATGCCATCTGATAAGAACCGCGTCCCGGTAAAAGTAAATTATTTGATTTCTGTTTTGGTCCATGCATTTTTGTCTGTTGAATAGTCATCTACCGTATAATGTGCCTTTGCCATTAGAGACATTTTTATGTAATTTTTGAGAGCTGGAAAAGGTAATTTTGAAGCATCATCTGGTAACTTTTTATAAAAATGTATACATTGGCCTACGAATTATTTGGCTACTTTACGAACGCGGAACGAAGTTCAGAACATCGTCAAATAATTACCACCAGCGAAATTTAATTAAATAAATCATATTATGTAACAGTAGTGCTAAAACTGGTATAGCCTAATATTACGACACCTTTGCTTGGAGCACTGAAAAGTATATCCAGCTATAATATACACTTGACATTTTTCAATTCCTGGACTCATTATATTATGTAAGCCGCCCAAAGGCAGTCTCCGGCGCAATTTTCATTTTAAATAAGGACTCGAAATAAAGGCGCTATGTAGAGCCGCGCGGCACATAGCACTCTAATGAGTTGAAATTCCAACAGCGGCCTTTGATCCGCCCTTCGTTACCGCGGGGAAAATGAGGGAAAATGAATCTGGAAACAAAATAATATGGAAATGGAAGCCGAGAGCGACCCACTCCAATCGGCACAATGCTGCTTTGTCAATATCCGGGAAATCATATTTTACACGTCGGGACAATCTATCTTACTTGACATTAATGTGCAAGCAAGGCGGCTAATGTCGGTATGGAAAAATGACGAGTTATAAAAATATCGAGAAATACTTTATAAAAATGACGATATGGAAAAATGGCAAAGTATTATAAGGTCGAGGAATAAAAATGTCGAAATAGAATTTAGTTGAACTATAAAAACGACGGACGTTTAAAATTTGCGAAATGCCCTAAACCATTACCTATGTACTAAATACACGATAAGGATCTTCATCAATAGACAGACGGACAAAATACTACGTAACTTCAACGGGTTTTTACAAATCTACCCTGTTTTATAGTAGTACTCGTACTGACGTTCCACTTCGTCACTGTCTTCAATCGTCCACAATATTATGTCTTCAGTAGTTAAGTATTTCTAAAATGAATATTAAGATATTATTTACCATGAAATAATACAATAATAAAAACGAATATGCTTATGTTTATACGTGCTAATTTATCACAACGTGGTGTAATTCAGTCGTAGATATATATATTTTTATTAGTTGTTTTGAAGTAATTTCCTATTTGTTCAGTTTTATCGAATATTTTTATATGACTGATCAAACAGCACATCTGACTTTCGCCTATTTTTTCTTGAAGAATAGTATAAGCTATTCTTGATGACGTCGACGTAAGTTATAGACTCTTTTTTAATTGCTTGGTGAAATGAAATAGAGTAGGCCTCCTGGGAATTTTTGACATCAGCCGTCTGTGCCATGCTTTGACTAAGTCAGTTGTTCTATGTGTATTCGTAGAACAGCTCAACGTATTTAACGAGTATTTCCGCAGCCAATACCTTAAAATGTTCTTTTTAAATGCAGTCATTTCATTGACAAACCAAACCATTCAGTTAAGTAAATTATTAAAATAAAATAATTAAGCCCTTCTGGCACATGTGTAACCGTCTTTACAGATTAGGCTCATCTGGCATGTATGTACCTACACCTTTATTTGTTTTTTCAAAGTGGGTAGTTTGTACAAATTGTAACTGACAGAGGAAAATGTATCTTTTCTCAGTCAACCCGAGACCATAGAAAGCTGAAAAGCTTTCGAAACATCGGGAACTCAAATGAGATAATATACGCGATATACTTAATCCGTTATATTGTTTTATTTAAAAAAGTATTTAGTCTCAAGTAGTAAAATTAAAACATAATAAAATTAAAAGGATCAAATCCCTAATAAAAATAGCTAATCGGAAGGAATACTAGCACTTAGGGTGTAGTTACTTAACTAGTATAATAAGGTAGGTATTTTTATTAGGACTGTTGTGAGCTTGACTTTTTTATACTTCATCAATTTTCATTTTCGACTTTTTTATACTTCGTCAATTTTTCCATACCGACATTAGTCGCCTAAATCAGCAAAATGTTACGAGTACATGTGTGAGGGTGGCAATAAACTTTCGATTTCAACTGTAGTACTGAGTTTTGATTACGTCAGAACACGACATCAGTGTACTTATAGGTACCACAAGTTGTTGTGAATTTCGATGCTTGAAATTAATTGTTTCAGATCAACACAGAATCTACTTATAGTGGATTAGGTGTGTCCGTACAGCATAGTCTAAATCTGTACTGGTTATCTTTGAAAACTTTCCTGTCTACGATACTAATACATAATCTAGCCTTTAAACCTGTACATACCTTACTTTTTTCTGCAAGAAATACCGAAATAAAAAATTTAAAACCTCTTAATTCATGATTTTTTTACAGACTTTTTAGGCAGGATGAGAGCAAGCGCCAAGAGCATTCTCGTGTTGATTCGATTGTCCGATTTTATCTTTCTGGGTTGGACGGATTAAGGGCGTTGCCGACTTTATTATAAAAAAAGTATTTTGTTATGTATGTTATAAAAATAAGTACCTAACTATCTACTTTCCTTATTTTTTCCCCTAGTCTTAAAATAAAGTTTAAATGTACACTTTAATTGAGCCGGGAGTGTAAGTGTATTGTGGCGGAGGCCATTGTGGTTCCTCCATCAGCCGAGTGCTCCCCCCTCGCGGTATCCCCCCTCGCCCGCACTCACTTGAGGCGCTCCGCTGGTCTCTGGCAATGATTGATACAAACTACCTGAGGCCGAAGGAACTACGTATTGGTCATCGACGAGCTAAATCGCTTGTAGATTTTAGGTTACAGCTTGTTATGAATGCTGTACTATGACTACAGGGAGATAAGAAAGGACTTTTACAATAAGATTACCTTTCAATAGTTTTATTTCTGGTACAGAAAGTAAGTTGATTATAGACGGTTGTTTTACAACAGTGGCTGCTGTCAACGCAAGTTATGAAACATCGGTGACTCCTGGAAATTAAGCAGCACTAGTGATGAAAGACGTTTTTAAAGTGTATTTTCAGATAAAATAAAATAACAAATTGATACCTTATAACCTAGGTACATGGTTTTAATATAAGTACCTGTGGTGAATTAGGTTTGGTTGTGATTTAAAAAACTATCCTCGCACCGTTCCGCTACCTCGCTTATCACTGTTGAAAACGCAGCCTTATTCCTAGAATTAATAACAATATCTATGTTTTTTTTAAATTGTAATAAAATTAATGTCTATATAAGTTTTTTTCTTCTCTTTCTTTTAGAATTTTACTAAGTTATCACCCACGAGAAAACCCCATTTCAATTGCGCAAGCGTGATTTTTCTAAGATACTTAAAGGTAGTCGTCGTCATTTGTCACAGCATTCACTCGTTGCCATGCGTTGTACAAATAACCAGTAACTATAGGATCTTGCTGGTGACTAAAGGGGGATTGTATCATAAACCTTGACCAATAATTGGTCTCAAGATTTATGATAGCTATATTATATAGCTGTGGCGTTCGTTTGACTTAGCGACTCGACGTCAAATAAAATCGCAATCACGCTCAATCATTCGTTAATCAATCGGGATTGACGCGGAGGAGCCGCCCCCCGCCCCCCGCCCCTCGTAACCCGGTTAGGGCTCAGCACACGCACTTTTCGTAAATGGGATATAGGTTTTTCCACGCGCGTGCCAGCAGAGTGGGACAAGCTACGACATACAGCGGACTTATTTTGGATTGGGAAGGTCTGGTATGCCAGTGACCGGATTCAGTGGGGAGAGCGCAAACTATAAATAGGAATATCATCCACGGCCACTTTGAGTAAGGTGGGGGTGTGTGAGTCACAAGGATTGCGGAGGTAGTAAACCGGTTCAACCCAACTTAAGGTGTAGAAGAGAGAGCGAAAGACAGAGTAGATAATCAGACTATTGACTGATCTCCCACGCCGGCGGGGTGGACACATTTTCAGTTTTCTTATAGTGATTGATGTCATTGATGAGGAGCTTACTAATTCACCAAAAGGCTCGCTTAAATTTGAGTTCTTGTCTAGAATGATACCAACTCATTACCGATGCCACCACCATCTCTAACACCCTTGTAGATGTTGAACACAAAGCACTGCGTTTACATGTAAATAAACACACGAATGATAAATACTAGATTTTACTCGCGAATTCGCTTGGACTAATTCAAAATTCTAAATAATCCTTCCGCACCCCCTCGTCATCCTACTGCGTTTACCACACTGTTGCTCAAAATACTCAACGGTGTGGTGCAGCTTATAGTATATTGATCAGCAGTGTGGCTGCTTCAAGATGCCAACGTATTACTTACTGGAGGAGTTGTTAGATAATAGCCTACTATGAAATTGGTATCGCATCACTGAGATATTTAGGACGCAGCTATGTGTCTCAGGTTTAGGTATAGAATAGCTATTTATTAAGGAATATGTGTAGCACATATTAAAAAAAATATCTATTAAGTACACAAGTCCGCGTTGCGCTTGTGCGTGAAAACAATTCGCGAGATCAATTTGGGTCGAGGAGGAAATTATTTCTAGTTGGCTGATTCGCATCCGCTGATGCAATTTGAGGGCAATTTGCTGGGAATTACCCCACGATTTGGACCCGGCTCACTCGGCTCACTGATTTTTTGGCAATGAAATAGTGTGTCATGTATTATATGCCTCCATAAGTAAATTCTATTCATACAACTTTAGAACTCAGCCAGAAATCGGAAAAGTATTTAGTGATATACATACCCATAAACCGTATAGGTAATTATGTATTTTTTCCGATATTAAAAAAAATATTGAAATTGATTACAACGAAAAATAAGTAACAATAAAAAAATATAAAAATACTAAAATTAAAACGAACCAATTTTAAAAATGAACCTTAAAAACGCATCATGGTCCCAAAAATCCTGGCAGTCTCCACTGGCAACCTCCACCAGCTGCATTGCAAATAATGTAGGAAAGATGCCAGTTCTATGGTCACTAGTAGTTTTCGTGAAGCTTTTGCCGAGATCTTAGAATAAGTTGTCGTACCCCGAAAGAAACGAAATTATGTTCTTGGCTGAGATCTTGTTTAATTTCAATTTTTCGACCGCCACGATATGTAATTAGCAATATTTATTACACATAGATTTGGGGTCATTTATTCCTTGATCTTCATGCTCGTAGGTAACTGAAATACATTAACAAATAACCACAATTACGTATGTATGTATCTGGATTATTTTCCATTCTTACTACTCATAATAAAAAATAACATCGATATGATATAGAAAAAAATTATACCTACCCTTTGGGTACCTACTGATATTCCCTATATTCGCACTAATAATCATGATTCAGGATTATGTCGTATTATTTTTAGGGACAATACGTGTGAAAAACACTGTTTTGTTAAAATCAGATGTTCAACATAAGAATAAAAAACAAGATGTAAACTTAAAGCTCTATAGTTATTTACTCTCTTTTCTATGGTTAAAAGGGAGGAGCTTAATGAAAAACCAATTAAGTTACATACCACATACCTACCATATAAAGTAATTGCAGATCAAACGCGAAGTGGAACATGGGTTCTATCTCGAGCTGAGCTGATGTAATACTCAATTTCGAAGATCAAAGCCACCGCCACAATGCCTCGGAGCCCGGCTGGAGTAATGAGATGAGCGCCGGGGGGCGGTGTGCTGAATGCGATCTCTTCCAATCAGGAAACTGACTGCGCGGCGTTTTCGGGACGATCCATCTTCGAGATTAACTGAAGTGAGGTGAAGCTTTCCGTCTCTGAGGGTTTATTTATGTGAAAGATTGTCAATTTTATATAAACTATTCTAAGCTACATAGACTATTCACGAGAAAAGTCTTCCTGTAATGTGTTTTTGTATTTTAATGTGGGAAAATTAACACCAGTATGTTCATTTTGATATTGATACAAAGATTAAATGGTGCAAAGAAAAATACGATTACTCTCGCTCGTGGTCACATCAGGAGTCGAACCTGGTACCTTTTGACTGCACGTCAAATGTGTCAGCCTCTCTACCATCAAGCACTGTGCTGACAAGCTTCAATTTTTTTATATAGTTGTAAAAATATCTGTACATTGAAAAATATTTTCATGAAAACAAGTAAAACGATTTCCCTGTTGGACTTTTTGTATGTCATTATGACGGCTCTTTGCAGCCTCATGAATCTCATGATGTTAAAACGGCTGAACTGAATTCATCATTCTTGGCACAAAAATTGAATTATTATTACGATAGTTTACCCGTACTTTCAACCAAAATAAGGGTTATTAAGTATTATGACTTTCTTTCTTCCGCTAAAGGAATTGCAGGTACTTTATAGTTTGTTATACATTTGCTTATTATAAAAAAAAGTAATTTAAACCCAACCGAGATATTTGAGAAACTGAGTCAAATTGATGAAGAAAACTATCTAGAGTATGTATATCCTCATGTACAATAGTAAAGTATGTGTGAATACAGGATTTATAATAGGATTTTGCTTTTATTTGATTGAATTCAGTGTACCCGAACGTGTCAACCCGTGACCATGGAAAGCTGAAAAGCTTCCGAAACGTCAGGAACTGAATTCAGTGTAGTCAAGTGCCAAGATAGAGAATACAATACGAAGACCCTTGAAAAACCATGTTGAGAGTAAATAGGATTACACAATTTTATAATGTTCTATAGATAGATACATACATATGTATGTAGACATTCATCCGTAATGTACTGTTCTTCAAGTACAGTGTCGTTTGCCACAAGCGGGCCACAAGTGAACGTTTACCTACTGCGAGACGAAGCAAGAAGGAATCGCAGGACCCTTGTGCCCTCACAACGAGAGGGCACAAGGCAGGTAGGTTCACTTTGTTATTTGCAGTGCCTGTATTAAGAATGGTGGAAATCTGTTCAGCTATTTTGACGTGATTTTCCATGATTTTCTTTCATTTATATAAGCAGCTTTGCGCATGGCAGTAATGTGTAGTCATTACCGCCGCACGTGCAAGGAACATGTCTTCCCGCATCTAATCGATGGCGTCTCGCTGAAGAGAAAAATCCAGAAAACTCCGTTCGAACGTTGTCTGGAAGAGTGTGCCCGGTTACGTGAAGGGCGCTCGAGCGCACTCCTCGACACTTCTCACCACTTCTCGCCACTTCTCGGCGCTCTTTGGGCGAGCAAATCGTCGGCAAATCGAATAACGATGAAATTCACTTTCGGTTACAGATTTTATTGCGCATTGAGAAGGCGGTCTTACTTTTGTTTTTTGAGTTTAATGTCTGAGAGAACGTGGAGTAATTTTCTACGGACCGCCATGCGACCCATTGTTTCCGGGCCTATACCCATAAGAATATATTTAGAAAGCCTTTAAGTTTCTCACGGTTATCATGTGACATTTCTGTATACAATACTCATGAGTCATACTAGTAGCATTAAGCATTCATTAAGAGAAGTCAGTAACTTAATTACATTTTATTGCTACTTAAAGTGGGGCGCACTTTTTTAATAATTTTTTTTTCGAATTTGATTATAAAAAAAAACTTTACCATTTATTTCATAACTACTAGAACTATTCAGAATTTTAAGACTATTTAACACATTCATGGCGGACATTTTCGTAGCACTACGTGCATAGCGGTTAACATGAGCAAATATGTATGTAGCGAAAACTCAATACCAGCAGAGCCCTCATCCCATCTAGCGGGTTTCCTTCCCGGTTGTGAAAGTGTTAACGACAATGAGGCTAAAATTGCGGATTTTTTTAATTAGCGATTTAATAGGTTAATTGATCTTTGTAATGATGCTCAAATAATCGCTATCTTACCTACACAATCAGTAATCATGTTCCGTAGATACTTCATCTTCAAAACGGAGTAGCCACGCTTATACAAGTAGCTTGAAGAGTACCATCTAATCATTGTATTTATTAAATTCAATGACTTATCTTTAAATTATTGTAAGACTTTTGATTCAATCTTTATCCGTGTGATTTCTCAAACTGAGGTCCTCAAGCAGCAAAAAACTTAATCTCATCTCATTATGTCGCGATCCAATTGAGTATTTCTTCACGTCACGCCACTTGCAACTACGATAATAAGATTAAGCCGGCTACATTGTGTCTTCCATTGATGCTATCAACACAAATACTCAAGCCCGCGACGTATCAAAACAAGCATACCAGCTGTAACACAGTAACTAAAATAACTATTAGATAGCGGACAATGGCGACTCGTCCGTCCGACAGGGGGTGGGGCGCATCAACGTCATCTATGACGCTGACGTCGGACCCGGCTGACTCCTCAATAGGCTTTATTTGAGTTATTGATGTTTACGCTCGGGTTTCGCCGATTGTCAGTATGCTCACTCGAGATGTGTTATCTTTATAAAGTTTTTTCGGGATTTAACTCTATTGTGTTTTCCAGAGATTTCGGATCGCGTATGAAGATCATAAAAATGATTTACACGATGAAGTAGATTAATTCTCATGTTGGATGACCAGTTGTGTTCTCATTGAAATAAAAGAACACAAATCAGAAGAAAATATTTAGTTGTGTTCTGTTTCAGGTTCTAAAGCTGTGCAATGATTGATCCCAGTTTTACCGGTCAGTAAGTAACTACGATGCCAGAGATGTAGGCCATTGATTCAATCCTATCTTAACTATCTTGCCTTAATAACTGAATTATATTTGTCGAAGAATATTGGCGATGAGAGTGAGTTCCATTGGTATCTATCTAGCGGCCACGGACGTCCACTGTTAAACATAGGCCTCTCCTATAGCTCGCCACAGGATGAGATCTTGCAGAGACCGCATCCACCGACTCCCCACGATCCTTGCGAGGTCATCCGTCCACCTAGTCGGGGGCAGTCCTACGATGCGTGGTTGCCACTCCAGGACTTTACTGCCATCCGTTCTCCGGGCTACATGGCCCGCCCATTGCCACTTCAACGATGCAATCCTGTCAGCTATATCGGTTACTTTAGTTCTTCTGCGGATATCCTCATTTCTGATTCTATCACGAAGAGAAACCCCGAACCCTTTCCATTGCACGTTGCGTAACTCTGAGCCGCCTTATGAGTCCCATTGTGAACGATCATGTCTCAGTTCCGTAGGTCATCACTGGGAATATGCACTGTTCGAAGACCTTCGTCTTCAAGCACTGGGGTTTTTATATAAACATCACTATTTTAACTAAAATAGGGATGCATTTAGGGATTCGTTGGAAAAATATATAATACGTTACGTTCTCTATTTGTTTGCCCCTATAAGGGTAAATGTCTATTCAACATAATATTAGCACATGTTTGCTCCTAAAGTCCCGCTGAACAGTGAGCACGTCTGTTCCTATTGTGCCCGCCCACTACAATTAACCATTCACTTATTTGTGTGCATTTCAATAAGACACATTCGCGTATTAATAATAAACATAAGTACCTTTACAATTCGAAATATTATAATAAGATTTAACTAACAAACCACTATTTACCCTAACTCTAATGGAATGCGATTCAAATTCGGATTTGTGAAGCGACCCGCATCCAAAATTCGAACATCCCATAACAAAGAGTTCAAATTTCATAAACCTATTCTGTAAATAATCATCACAACTTTCTCTGTCAAATTCATAATGTTGCTGAAAGGCGCAGTGTTTAAAACAACTTTCCTGTGTAGAAAATAAAGTCTACGTTGAAAAATCCTATAGCCGAGAGAAGAAAGAAGCCAACAATGTTGAAATGGTTTGTTAAGGTACTTTTGTCGGGTTGGAGTGTCCCGCGGTATGTAAAGTGTGATGGTGACGAAGTGACAGTGAGGGTTGCTGAATTGACATTCGCTAAATATATTCACTTATCAAGACAATGGCCATCGTTTTGGATTTCACTTTTGTTGTAATACATGAAAGGGTGAAAACTTACGTTAGCTAATGTTTTAGCGTTGGTTGGCTGTTACATAATAAACTATTGCAGTTGAACTACAACCGTACATATTAATTATTCTGTTGTACACAAAGTCTCCTTATTAGGTTTCGCTCTTTATTTTTATTTTATTGTTGATTAAACAATCCCAATATCGATCAGAAGAATACTATTCAAAATGCATTCAGGACATGATTTTTTTTGTTAAAAAGGTCCCGACGAATTGAGAACCTCCTCCTTTTTGGGGGTCAGTTAAAAAGTTAATTTTTGAGATGAAGGTTTTTAACCAGCGTGTGTTGGTAGTGAAAACATGCCATACTGAGACGCGGTCACTCGCAATGGGCCTCATAAGAAGCCTCAAAGTTAGTCAAAAGACAAAGGAGCTTGCTATGCTCGGAATTTCCTTGTGTCATAGAATCAGAAATAAAATCCAACCAAGGTACCCGATTTTTTTTTTTCTTTTCATGACCATGGATTGAATGTCCTTCAATCGACAAGGCACCCGATATCTTAAAGAGTTGTTAGTGTCTAGGATATTGGTAAGTGGCAGTGACTACTTCTCATAGGACCGATGGCCGTTGTAGCAGAAATGTTCTTGAGTGATGACGATGACTTGATTTTGCCTGCAGCAGGTTCACAGGTTCAAAAGTACACTAGTAGGAATTAGTACGCTTGATAAAAAAAAAACAAGTTATATAGGTAACAGCCGTCATATAATACGTACCTCGAAAAACAGTTATTTGTTTCAACGATTCTCACCAAACTAATCTAAATGCCAGATCAACACACAATTAAGCAACATTTGCTTTTGTTAGACACAAACAAAAAACACCAAAGGCGTTGTCAACGTGTCAAAATAACGATCGAACACTTTTTGTCGTGAAACTCGATAATTGCCGACAGGCAAACTGATTGCCACTGATGCTATCTCGCTTCCACTGCGAACGAAAATCACCCTTAAGTATTAGCTTTTTAATATCTAGATTGCCTTGGCGGACGTAGCAGATGTTTGTAACTCTAGAGTTTATTTGTGGTTCGGCAGCTAGGGTGGAACAGGCAAACAAACACGCTCGTTGCGTGCATTTACATAATAAGTGAAGCCTTTTTATGACTTAGGGTAGCTTTGTTCAGCGCGGGGGTGAAGAGGGGCGGGGCAATTATGTGCCTGTGATTAGAATTATAAAGGAGGGCCCGCTGGGATAATTTAATAATAGACGCAGCGAAGAATTAGTTGTTACGCCGAATAATGAAGTCATGTTATTATTACTTATTATATTGTTTGTCTATCGATTTGTTAATGACAAAGAGTTATTTCGACAAATGTACCATATATAAATCTATATAACTTATTTGTTTCATCGTTGACTGTTTTTATCCTATTACATGTTTTATGTCGATTATTTTATTTTGTCATAGATGTTAAGAGATTAAGAGGCAGTCAGTGAATTTTGCAATCATGTTCAAATGCGAATCGCAAAAAATAAGTGAAAATCATGGTCCCCTGTTTCATCCACAAATGATTCTTAGAGCCATTTTTTCATTTCCTCTTAAGTATATCTTTGAGAAAGTCGTCTCCGTCGGTTAGGTTAGGTTTGTTTTATAGCTGTACCTTAAATTAACCGTTTTAGTAAAAACAGCTTTCTATGAAATGATACTTCTATGTTTAAAATAAAACGTTCTATTGAATCTAGAAAACCACGGCGATAACCGTGAAAAGTACTAGGGATAATTATTACTCAACTGAATCGTAGCATTGTTTTAGTAAAGTGCTACGAAGCTACGAGGCGGGAGCGTAGCAGCTACACGGTCGCGTAGCGCGTGCTACGACATACTTTTGTTTTAGGGCGGGCCGTAGCACCTCCGACGCGCATGCAGACCTCTCTAGTCTACACTAATTTAAAGTTGTAAAAATAAAGTGTTGGAACATTGAAGACGATTACATATAAATAAGTGGAACGGGCTATTTGAAAATCACTAAATCGAAAATATGTTATTTTTTCTATGTTCCTATAAATATATGTGTCATTGCAACCTCATCACATCAAAACTGCTAAACGGATTTCAAACATTTTTGGCACCAGGATAGCTGGATATTCTAAAATAGTTATAAGGTACTTTTTACTCGACTAAATTAAAGCATAAAAGAGGGTTGTGACTTCTTTGTCCCCCGAGCGCTAAGTATTTGAAAAAGTCAATAGATAACTAATAAGGCATGCTCACATACTATTTTATTTTAAGATGTCAATCAATTATATTTTTGATGGAGACCGAATGTCTCTGTATAGCCAATTACCTACAATAATGATATAAATGTCAGAAATTATCGTTAAAATTCGATATTCCTATTGAGTGTTAAAATAAAAATGTTCCCTACCTAGATATTTTTAGCATCTAAGTACAATTGTTTCCATTGGTGACAGACTTGTTTATTGTTGTCATATCTAACGGAAAACCCTATTTTTTACGATAAAAAGGCCTGAGTTAAATTCAGTCCGTTACCTTATCTATTAATTTGCACAAATACACATCGATTCGTTGTCCTTGTCGTTCAAATAACACAAATCCACATTTTAAAATAAAGGGAATAAAAACAATGCGAGCAAGAATTGAACTTCTTTTCTTTCTAGCTTCCTTTCTGTACTTACTCCTGCAATGTAAACTGGCTTGAAAAATACTAATAAATATCATAAATCGATGTCCATTCACACCACAATAGTCACTAATCAAAGGCATGAATGAGCAGCATTGTCTCGCTGATCAAAACATGGGATGCGCCGGCGCTGCGCAGGAAGTATCGGGTGGCGGCAATCGATCGGGGAAGTGGATCCGTTGGATCGAACTTGTTGTTTAAACAAACAGTTCTTTGAGACTTTGGCCATTATCCCCTCAGTCGGGCCAGGAAATAATACCAAATAATGTAAGGGTTATGTGCAAAAAACTGCTGTTGATCAATATTATAATTCACAAATACAAATCATTTCCCGTTCCTCTCTTTTCCTAGGCGTATCCAATTTCATTTGGGGTATGCTCTCGTAGTATTCTTTTGCCACCATACACTGCGGGTTTGAGTCATCCTACTTGGGCTTTCTTCACGATGTTCTTGATGACAGACATCCAAGTTTGAATGGGTTTTCTTTGCCTTATTGAGCCAGTGTCAATGCTCAAGGCTTTCCTAGACTTGTGATCTTTATGTATTTGGGCAAGGCATTTTCAACATTTTTTAAAATTCATAAGTACGTTTCAGTTCTTAAATATTTTGTAACGAAACTAACTTACCGTCAATGACTAGCCTGAGTCCTTGGGCCTGTACAGAAACGCTGAAAATATGCGGTTTCGTTTATGGGGTTAAACCAAGAGTAAGGTCAAAATTAACAAAATCTATTCTATTGTCGTATGAATGAAATGTCTGCACATTGAAGATATTAAAAAAAAAAATTGTAACGGACTACTATTTGGAGGTCAATAAATCGGAAAACTTTTTTTGTATATTCGTATGTGTTGTTGTGGCTTTATCACGCCAAATCAGCTAAACGGATTTCAACTGTTTATGGTACACGGTAGCTGGGTTACTCCAGATGTTTATAGGATACTTTTTATCCCACTACACTTAGAAAAAAAGAGGGGCTATGACTTTTTCTCGTCCGCGAACAAAAAAACATTTAATTATCAATTTAGGGAGTCAGGAGAAAGCTATATTATCTAATGAACATTGAAAGATTTAAGCGAACTTATGTTTATAAGTGAAATTAACCGATGTCAGTTTACCTTATTTTTAAGATTAAATTACGTTTAAGAGTAAATAATGAATGAATGTTTCACTGCGGTTACTGATAAAGTTTTACAAAGCTACAAAGTTCTCGAATAACATCAATAATCCTGGCAACAATACGGGATTTATGGGATTGTTAGACTGTCAAAGGCGCGCTGTCGAGAGCCGACACGACAGCCGCCGCGGCGACACTCGATAGCCTTGACACTTCTGTCACAACTATCTTGCGTTCTTTTGTCCCCAAACTGTGCATTTATTTATGGACACTATCTATCTGTTTTATAAACTTTCCGTGAAAGAGATATCTTTGTTAATGCTGTCATAATAGGGATGATGACTAAATTTTAATACTTAGTCCGTCATGTAAATTAATAAAAAAGATTGGACACGTATTTTTTCTTTTTTTTCGTAATCAAAAAATATAATATCACGGACATATAAATAGGGACAATCTTACACAAATACACACATCGACCTAGTCCCAAACTAAGCAAAGCTTGTTTTATGGGTTTTTTTTTTTTCTTTATTTAAATAAAAAGAGAGGCTTTGATCGCTGAGCGACCACGTCAGCCTCATAGGTAACACATCCATTCGACAAACAACTATTGTGTAATAATCTAGAATTTAGTAATTTTATCATTAAATGGTACAAACTTATTGCTATTTTAGACGTCGGCTCAGATAGTATAACGTTGCAAGTACCAACATCATTTAAGCTCAGATTGGCCTGTGCTGCAAATGCCCTGCGGTCGGCTCCGATCCGAGCACACTCCACCAATGCGTGGAAGGTGTCTTCCCTCGCATCACATGTGGTACAATTAGGAGAATCAATCACTCTCATCAAGTGCCCAAACACATTAAGAGGCATGTGCCCGGAGCGCAGTCGCATGCTTGTGACTACTAATTGTCGGTTCAACCGACTCTCGCTAAACCATGGTATTTTAGGTGGTTCATTGGTCATAGTCCTATACCATATGCCTTTATCCCTGGACCTCTCGTCAAAGTAGACTTTCCAAGTTTCAAAACAATTGCCTTTCACTTCTCTGAGTAAATCTGTGAAAAAAGGCATATGATTTATAAATATCCCTCCGTCAGCTCCCATTTTTGCTAATCTGTCTGCTTCATCATTGCCCTTCAAATTTATGTGTGATGGAATCCATTGAAATTTTATCTTTTTACCACTACTTTGTAGCTGCAAATATACCTCTAAAATATTATAAGCTACGGGAAGACCTCGTTCACCCGAGGTGCATCGAGCTAAATGTTGCAGAGCGCTCTTCGAATCGCTAAGCACCACAAACTTGGTTCCATCACATGACTGTATGTATGACAGACATTCAGCAATAGCATGTAATTCGGCTGACATAATAGATATTTTATCATTCAATTTAAAAACCGCTGTGACATTGGATTGAGGATCAAAGAATGCTGCTTCATCCACTTTGGAACCATCAGTGTAAATATGGTAGTATCCCTTGTAATTATTATTTATTGTTTTTATGGATTCACGCAGCAGTTCTAGTGACTTATGCAACCTCTTAGGTCCTTCAATATTTTCTATGTTGAGACTTATCTGCATCTTAATATCTATGTTAGTCATCCACGTATTAAGTGAGAACATTTCTAGCCTACGAGAGCAATGTATTGCTTGGTTAGATAACTCCCTGTGTACCAGAACTAATAGCGGTGTCTTCTTATTGTTCCAATATTATTTGCGGTCACAAAGAGATGTAAGCTCAGTTAGGGTAGCAATGACCTCACTGTCGTCTATCGATTTAGCCTTTAACCAGAACTTTGAAGCCAAATACTTCCTTCTCACAAACAAAGGTGGCAAACATAATTCCGACTCCATGACATGTATTGGGCTGGTTTTTATAAAACCTCCAACTGTTCTCATAGCTTGGTTTTGGACTTTATCAAGTTTAAGACAGTTGGTTTTTGAACTGTTATCAAATAAAAAGCAACAAAATTCTAACCTGCTGCGAATAATTGTGATATAAAGCCTCCTTAAATGCACCGGATGAATCCCCCAAGAGGAACCCGCAAGAACATTAAACACATTTAAATATTTGTTAGAAAGTTGGCATACTTCGTTAATATGTTTACCCCATCTTAGAGATTGGTCCAACCATAGTCCCACATATTTGACTGTTGACACAGTTTCCAGCCTAACTCCGTCCACGTTAACGGTAATTTGGCATTGTTTTCTCCCCCTGGAAAAAGTACAAACTTTGCTTTTTTTTGGTGATAATTCGAGACCTAAATCTCTCAGCAGGGATGACAGTCCGTTCAAAGCTCTCTGAAGAGTTACTGACATAAATCTCAGATTTTGTCCCGTTACATATAAAACAAAATCATCAGCATATTGTGATACGTATACGTCGGCTATTTCCCTGCAGATATCGCTAGTTACTATGTTAAATAAAATAGGGGACATTGGATCCCCTTGTGCTAGGCCAACTGACGTCCATCTCGTGATCGTGTAATTTCCTCCATCCTCAATAACCGATAAATGTCGTTCCTTCAGGAATTCCCACATATATTTACATAAGGATGATCCCACTCCAACTTCATCTAACTTAGCTACAACTTTCCAAATATTAACATTGTTATACGCATTATTTATATCAACAAAGCATGCTAGTGTTTGCTGATTGTTGGTAAATCCGATTTGAATTTGTGTAACAAGTCTTACTAAATTATCTAGGCATGATTGAGTTCTCCGGAATCCCACTATATTTCTGGAAAATAAGCCGCTGCTTTCAAAATACCACTCTAATCGCCTGGTTATGATGTTATGTAAAGTTTTGCAAAAACAAGATATTAGTGAGATAGGTCTTAAAGACGAAATACTCGTATTACTTAAGTCTCGCCCTGGTTTCAGTATTGGGATGACTTTAATATCCCGCCATTGTCTAGGTACGCATCCCTCAGTCAGAATCCTGTTGAACATGTTAACTAAAATCTGTTTGTCGGGGAAATTATAAACCATTGAATATGAAATATCGTCTATTCCAGGGGCCGTATCTCTTTTTTTCATTGTGTTGTCAAGTTCCTGTACTGAAATAGGGGCCTCGAGTTGTAAGTTACTTGACTTAAATATTGGGTCTGGTGGCACTGTGAGTCAGGCGCTAGCTGAGTAAGAAATTCCTCTGTTCTTCCACAATCTAAGGAAGTTTTTGTCATTATATTATGGGTATTGGTAATAGGCGACGATATCTATACTATTATAAAGTTGTAAAAATGAAACGTCTGTACATTGAAGATATTTATGAAAATATAGTGTTACGGACTATTTAGACTTCACTAAAATGAAAAATATTTTTATTTTTATTTTATGTATGTTTGTATGTGTCGTTGTGGCTTCATCACCCAAAATCGGCTAAACAGATTTCCACTATTTTTGGTACACGGGTAGCTGGGTATCTCCAGATGGTTATAGAATACTTTTTACCCGACTACGCTGAAAACCACGGGTTATGACTTTTTCTCTTCCGCGAACGAAGTTGCGGGCAACTTCTAGTATATTATATAAAGATAAATTATAAAACTTAAATACATTGAAAGCATCCAAGACCCAGAAACAATAAGGCGATACATTGAGTCAAAATTCCGCGTGACGTCACTCCTAGGTACAAATTTTATTTAGGAGTGACGTCACGAGCCCAACTTTATAGTCTGTTTTCTATTGGGAATGCTTGTATGGAGAGGTATACAATTTTGAGTACAGCAATGCCATTTGGTACGGGTATTATATACGTCCACCCGAGCCCAAAACGCCCGGCCAGTTTGAATTCCGCGACAGGTTCAAAGTACAGAGCTTCCAGCTCTCAGGGAAAAAAATCTGGCGGATTATTTTGGACCTTTGAGTAAAGTTTGGTATTGTTATCAGGTAACTAGATGATGCCCAATTCATTCCCCATACCAGTTTTTTAGATAGTTTTTCATATTTATTTAGGTACTAGCTTCTGCCCGCGTCTTCGTCCGCCTTAAATTCGTTTATCCTGGATAAGAGTATTTTTCCGGGATAAAAAGTAGCCTATGTCCTTCCCCGGGACTCAAACTATCTCCATACCAAATTTCATCCAAATCGGTTCAGCGGTTTAAGCGTGAAGAGGTAACAGACAGACAGACAGACAGACACACTTTCACATTTATAATATTAGTATGGATATGTATATATATACCAGTTAATAATTTCATCATCATTATTTAATTAATACTTAAAATAATAAACTAAAACGATTTATCTGAGTATTATTTTATTATTTTGAAAAAGAAAAAAATATGTGTCCTATATTGTTTTATTATATAACTGGCGGAATAATTAGAATTTTGATTTTCATACCCCGTCATCATGCCTGTTATATGAAACTATTCGTTCATCGACCGCTCACGAAAAATCGCGAGAGCTTTATCCATGAGGGAGATACAGCTCCCGCGATCTATCGACACCGGTTCATAGTCCATTATGGCCGCTGTGACAACCGACCCGTGTCATACCTTTACCCGGTCTCACCTATTTTAGAACAAAAAGGAAAAGTATGGAGTGATTTAGAATATTCGCTGACCGATTGTTGCCGAATCATAGCATGTATAAATATTCTCACGTATTACAATATTTATACTTAGTATGGTCTTATAAATACCAAGATCTAAGTGCCCTGTGCCTTGCCGGGGCGCACACTCTGCTAATTGAGCTGCACTGCAGAGTCCAGTCAGCTTGTCTTCAAATTTGGCCACTATTTGTTACAAGATCTTCTGCTTTTTTGCATTTTAACTGGCTTTTTTGCCAATCAACGATCACGAAGAAATAATCACAAAGATAGTGATGGTAAGATATTCGTAAAAAATTAATACTTAGTATAATTTTAATATTTTTTTACTCATTTTGAAATGTTATCAACAGGGTCGGACAACAAGTGCGGATGACGTAAAAATGACGTGCCTAATCTTGCACACAGGTGATGTTTATATGTAAACTTCCGTGTGACATGTAGTAACGAAGGAGTATTAATGAAGTAACAAAATAATCGTAAATAAATCCATGTAATTAATAATACTGGTGGTAGGGTGATGTAGTCAATGAAATAATTTTCACGAAACTTGTATCGTAAAACTCTATAAGGCACGATTATTTAATATTAATTAGGACAAATCTGTGTTTTCATTTTGTAGTTGCACCCAGGGTATGTTTACTGCTATCATAAAATTTGTAATGTTCACATTAAATTCACTTTGCCCTTTTTTTATACGTTTCCGACATGTTTGGTCGTCTCCAAATGTCTTTTAATATTGCTTACCTTCATTGGTATATCTTGATTACAGCAAGAGCAGTATACGTGTTTGTCACGTACCTCCAAAAACAGAAAATTGCTACAGTAATCGAGTAAAGATGACATTTAACAGTGTTTTTCTACACATTAGTAAATATATATTGTCGCTAAATATAATCGAGAAGATACAATAGCTAAAAAATAACGAAGTTAATTTATTGTTCATCTGATTGACAATGTGTCAGACAAAAACTTACTTACTCATTTCAAGTGGCGATATCGTTTAATAAAGAGGTTGATAAATGATAATTGTTAATAAAAATCAAAAATACTAGTTGAAATCATCCTATAAGTGGTTTGACGTCATCCGCACTTTTTGTCTGACCCCTGATTATCAATATGTTTTGGACAATTATAAATGAGTCATCAAGTGTGGCGTCGAGAATTCTAGTTAGTTGTAGTGATACGGACTATTTTGTCTGCTTGTGTCGTAGCCACAATCCATCACTCAAAAAGACTTAACGGATTTCAACTATTTTTGGTACATAGATACTTGTACAATACTTATTACCCGACTGCACCGAAGCCAAAAAATAGGGTTATGGCATTTTCTTCATCCACGACCGAAGTAGAATTGTATTGCTTACTTTCCGATAAATGTCATAACAGTCGTATACATAAATCCTATTCACTCATTAATTCATTCGCTACTTTTTGAGTTTAATTATCTGTGCAGCTGTGTGTGTGTAATCAAATCATTCACCTTATCAATTCTGATGTCGATACCTATACCACTTCAATATTTTTTTCAATTAAACATGTCCATTCTGAATATGAGTCAATATTTTTGGTCCGGTAACAAGCAGACAAAACCAATGATTCGCACAATCACGTCCTAATCTCGTAACAAAAGCCCGCACCTGGCGCTGACCACTCCTGCGCCGCGTAATTGACAGGTGTCGGCCGTGTTGAGATTAGTGTCGCGACACAAAAGCGTGGGCGGCGCCGGCTGGTGGGAATCTGCGGGTTTGGCGAGCACCCGCAGACAGCGTGATACTATTACAAGATTATTGGATGATTTGTCCACCCTAAACAAATCTGGAACAATATTAGACAAATTGATTAAATGCTAAACTAAGCAAAGCTTGTATTTTGTATGCCATAGGTAGTACTTAAATAGAAAACATCACATCAACAAATATATTTATAAAATAAAATATATTTATTGCCACACAACATAAGCACATTACGAATTAGATACTAACAATCTTAACTACCAACTTACGGCTAACAACAAAAAAAAAGTACGACTATAGGGAATAGAAAATAGTTTAAGAATTTCATACTAACATGACAGCAGTAAAAGATTTTGATTTGATTTGATTTTACCCAGCGGTTGTTGCGGCGCGGCGCAGAGCAACTGCCCTGCACTGCGCACGCAGCGTAGAGCAACTGCGCTGGACTGTGCACGCAACGCTGGTTTTCAGTCCACCCCTAATGACTACTGGTAAATTACTAATTCGATTGGGGGTACTATGCTAAAAATGAAAATTCCTAATACCTATTAAACATTGTTCACACATTGACTGCCAGGAATGCGCCTAGCGCTCTGCTCGTAGACCCGTAGCCGATAACATGCGTTTATCAGTATGTAGAGGAAAGTGCGTAGCGCTACGAAAACCTTGGCAGTGAAAGTGTTAACATTTTCACGACCGGGGTTTTCGTATCGCTACGCGCGTAGCCGATAACATGGGAAAATGCGTAAGTAGCGAAAAGTTACTACGAAGTAACTTCGTAGAAGTACTTCGTAGTAACTTTTCGCTGCATACGCGTTTAGAATGCCCTCCTTGAGGGTTCCGGGTCGTGAAAATGTTAAGCAACAAAATAAAGAAAAAAAAGAAATAGGGGAACATTTTAATATTTAAGCTAACATTACCTACCTGCCCTTGCCGGGATTGTCAACTTTGTAGGCCGTTGTGTAAACGACTTAGCCAAACGTGTCGGGAAAACGAGACAATCTTTATAAATTTGTATCTGAGACCCGGCAAATTATTGCGAAGTGACTTATGCAATGACTTGCACATTAATCTCGTGTAAGTTTAACTTTATACGCATATTCCTGAACTGTGGTCTTGAAAACTCCCAGTATCGAAGTCTCACAACTCACAGTCTATAATGAGATCTCTTACAGAGAGCTTGATCGTTCCACTAACATTATGTTTTAATAATTGGTACATAAATCGCAGACAGTATACGGTAGCTATGTAGACTCTTTTGCCGTGTGCAACGGCCACTGTATTTATTAAAGAAATTAAAATAGGTACTTAATTAGTATTGATATGCTTACTATAAAATATTGTTACAACTCACTTGCTTCAGCTTTAGGATTGAACTCTATTTATACTTAAAATAAGACAGGTAACAGACGCATAACAGAGTTACCGAAAGCAAGTGAGCGGATAGCTAACTAACAAGGCATTACTTAATGACAGTGCAGTGGTTGGATACTTGCTCCCATAGATAGGTAGGTACTGAATTAACCGACATGTTTTACATTCGATTTCACAACTTTTTACGGCAGAAGAACTGCGTTGCGACACTGTGTATTACATACAAATAAACTTTATTCCAAACAAAAAATATTACAAATATAATCTACTAGCTTCTGCCCGCGACTTCGTCCGCCTTAAATTCGTTTATCGCGGATAAGGGTATTTTTCCGGGTTAAAAAGTAGCCTATGTCCTTCCCCGGGACTCAAACTATCTCCATACCAAATTTCATCCAAATCGGTTCAGCGGTTTAAGCGTGAAGAGGTAACAGACAGGCAGACAGACAGACAGACAGACAGACAGATAGACAGACATACAGACACACTTTCACATTTATAATATTAGTATGGATTTTTCAAATACTCCATTAAAGAACGTTGACAATTTCATACTTAAAAGTATGCAGCACCTATTACTTGTTACAATACTTCATCACATCACCTTTCCTGACGGAATACCATATTAACCGTTGGCAAACTATAGCAAAGTTAAGGCAACAAAAAGTAGACTTCTCAAAATTACAGTTTCGATAATGTCCCAAAATACTGTACAAATAACCCGGTATTATCCTTATTTCCCGACTTAGATAATGTGTCGACAGCCCTACTCTCCGAGCCTCGCGGCGCCCTCGGATTGCGCCTCTCGGAGCCGTCATCTAATAAAACTTCTATCCATTTTGATATTTGATTAACCAGCCCTACGACGCCATTTGCAATCGCAATTACAATCGCCCTACGTGCTTCATAAAGCCATATTAAAGAAACAAATGTACAGTTCCTAATGCGATCGAGATACGGTCGGAATTACGTGCATCGAGTTGCATAAAAAAGTTGTCAGGAAAACCGCGACCCAGAGCCCCGGGCTGAAAGCTCGCTGGCATAATTTTTGAGATTCTTTTCCGGAAAGCTGCTTTGTGATTGGTCGAGGCGGCGCGCGGCGGTCCGCGATTGGTCGCCGCGGGAGCGCGCGCCGGGCACACTCGCAACTATTAGTTATGGATGGCTGAGCCGGCTTCAACCAGGGCCGTGCACTTTGTCGATAATGTGATACTTGTTGAGGATGTGATGCTTAATCAAACATTTTTAACCACTAACTTGCTTCAGATTTACGATTGAACTCTATTTATACTTGAAATAAGACAGGTGACAGGTAACTAGAGTTCCCGAAAGCAAGTGAGTGTTTTAAAAATAATAAGTCTTCTAAAGTGTAAAAAAAAAATCTTCGTTCATTCAATATATACCATACAACATATATCATATATAGGCCGTACGCTTGTTTGCCACCTTACTTAGTAGTATAAAAAAAAAACATACCTATATCTTTCTGTGTATCGTGCGTTTATATGATCTGGCTCTTAAGTCCCGAAATTTTGATACGATAGTAAATATGAAATTTTGATAAGCAGCTGCCAATAAGAACTTACTTGCTTAGCACGTATTTCATGTAAACAAAAATCCGACCACAAAATACGTCCACAAATTACCTGGTTCGAACTTATATTTTACGAGTTTCTTAATCACCTCTTTATCCAAAAATAAATTTATGTACTAACTATTTACTTAATAGTATTTCTAAGCACAAAATGAACAATAAAATAACTATGCGCTATCAAAATCCAAATAAAAGGTTCTAGAGTACTGCGAAAAAGGAAAAAAGCAAAGAGCTTTTAAATCAATTTGTTACAATTATCGTGGTGCACATCGACTGCGGACATCCCTACGCGTGTTTACTATTCTCGAGGTGTATAATGGGACCAGTGGCAGTTGGCAGTTACGTCTCAATCACACCACCTTTTACTCACCGTGCGAGCAGGACGGCGCTCCCCATCCGCACGAGAGAGCGGGACGAAGCACGCGCATTCAAGCCCAATGTGCATTCCGACTCGTCGAAAACGAATACACCAATGTGAGACTTGTTATAAAGATTTTGAGTACAGTTTGGTTTGTGTTGTGTTTAGTTGAAATTACATTCGCAATATTTAGCATGTATGTTTTCTTTAGATATGAATGCAAATGGTAATGCGCGTTTTTTATGGATGTTTACATAGAGGGGCCGGGTAAATACGGCGCCATCTTGTGGCGTCTGCAGCCCTTGCGGGGGCCAGGATCGACAGGAGGGTGTCCTCGGGCGCTGTTTGCGAGCTCTGCGAGTGACTGGAAAGGGTATCAGCACTCTTGGCTGATGGAGAGGGCATTTATTTAAGCATCGATGTCGCTAGTGCTTCCTTGAACGAGGAGGAAATGTCTCATTCATTTTTATTTTTCGACAAATGCTGCATGAAATTAAATGCAGAGAAGTAAGTGCTGTTTGAAGTTATTCTTATCAATAGTTACATATACTCGTACTTATAGTCCAGTCAATTTTTATCGTGAAGTTGCGATTTTGGTTGTAAGAGTCCTATACCTAACTATTCCGTCAGAAGGTTCAACATATTCTAAAACAAGCATAAGTAAATAAAAAAGCCTCCCTATTTTGAAGTTAAACCGAAATCCAAGGGACCAATATTACTTATTATTTAATAGTTTTTTTATTATCCTATTTTATCCAGGAAATACCAAGTTTTAAGTAGGTAAGTAAAGCATTTGTAGCTTGATTGACTTGTTGCGTGATTAACAACCCTACAAGGTGGACTAATTATTATTTTATATTAACTGTACCTACTCTTGCAGGTATCTTATATTATTGCGATTATGGAATTATTTTCATTTTTTTATTTCTCTTTATGACATCATTGTGTAGATTAGGTTACAACCTAGATTGTAAGTAATGAATATTTTTCGACTGTGACATATTATTTTTCTATTGTGTTTTTGATTATATTACTTATTATATTTATAATTCTATGTACCTAACTGACGATCTTTTTGTAAATTCATTTTATTTTCTAGGACATGTAATTGTATTGTGTAATTTTCAAAGAGAAATAAATATATATAATGTAATCTAATCTAATCTAATGACCAGGTGATGATCGCTGGAGTCCGCTAGATGCGGGTAACATTTGCAAAATAGTTACAGTAGTACATAACACCTTTGACTATTGATTTTTCAGAGATATACATTTTTCAAAAACCATTCAAACCAAAAATTACGTTCTTAAATAAATCAGCTCACCAGTAGCAAACTTTTCATTACGAGGATATATTTAAAACATGTTGTCAAATGTCTTAATAATTATTTGTCATTTGTGTTGTATTAAAACTTAAAGTAAGGGAGTGCCATGCCCAATCTAAAGAGTCAGCTCGGCAATCTGTAACAAGCATCATAAAATGTTGCCTACTCACAGGCTGTGTTGCTTACATGTTTCAGACAATGTTTCATTGCACAGAATTTTCATTTTGCCAAGAACTTTTTTCTTTGAAGCCGTAATTTTTTCACTATATTGGAAAATCATCATATAAGTTATACTTTTTGTTTTACAAATATCATGATAATAATCACAATTTTTGCAATTTATTAGTGGATCACTCCACTAGCGTTATTATTATAAACAAAGATCAGAAACAAATGAAATTTTTTTTCGACGATACTGGACTTGAACCAGTGCCTTGAGCCAGACCGGAGAGCGTGCTGCCCCGGTCTGGCTCAAGGCACTGGTTCAAGTCCAGTATCGTCGAAAAAATTTTTCATTTGTTTCTGATCTTTGTTTATAATCATCATATAAGTTGTTAGGTTAGGTTAGGTTTGTGTTATATCCCAAATAATCCCAAAAAGTTAATAGTACAGAAAATACATTTAGTAATGATTCTTCTGTGGAATTAAAATCAATCAATGAAACTTTTATCCATGAAACTAGGTTATTATTCCATGCCAGAGTTCTTATCCACAGTTGGTCAAAGCAATTCTGCGTTAAAGAAGAGGTCGCAGGTTCCAATCCTGCTTGCAATTTAGTAGGTCGCATCGATTTGTTCCTTTACAATCGAACTCTGTGTTATAATCCCACGATTGATTAACAAACTTTCGTGTTCATCACACAAAACAAATATTTGCTGTTACGACGTAGGGCAATCTACTTAACTATAAACGTGGTAATCAATAATATACTCCAAAATTCAACAAAACTGTGATATCCATTGCGCATATCATGAAGCCATCCATTGGTGGTGGTTTTGGCTTCATTGGTTGGTTTGTCGGCAGCTATGCTTCACCAGCACACAGCCGTACGTACAGTTACTGAGTTTTAGGGTTCCGTAGCCAAGTGAATCCAACGAAACCCTAACCTAAGCCTCTGCTGTCAGCTGTCCGTCTGTCACAACTCTTGAACCGTAATAGGTAAACTATTAAAATGTTCAGGCTACAAATTTTAAGAATATAATTAAATTAAAAAAATCAAAAGGTATGTAGGGACGTAAGTACGGGGCCTTTCGTGGGTGAGTTAATAATTTAAATCGTACTGTCTTTTGAACCTTTTAATAGCCAATAGGTATTCAATTGAAATGTTCACGCAGTGAGTTTTTTTGAATACTTCAGTCGATATAAATAAGTAAATAACCACAAAATGATAACAGTAAAATAAAGTTAAAAATCGGCCAAGTGCGAGTTGGACTCACGCACCAAGGGTTCCATCTATGAAAATCCAGCGTTAGGAGAACCCTACTCCTAAACAAAATGTATGCGGTGTTCGGTCATTTCATACTGATTACTGACATAGGCAGACAGACATAAAATAATACTGTTTTTAGTATGTGTTGTTATAGCGGCAACAGAAGTACCTACATCATCTATGAAAATTTCAGCTGTCTAACGCCCTACACCTACCTACACGGTTCATGTGATATAGCCTGGTGGCAGACCGACAGACAGACAGACGGATGAACGGACGGACAGCGAAGTCATAGTAAATAATAATAGGGTCCCG
The DNA here is from genome assembly GCA_905404275.2 of Hedya salicella. Lineage (NCBI taxonomy): Eukaryota > Metazoa > Arthropoda > Insecta > Lepidoptera > Tortricidae > Hedya > Hedya salicella. Next base: position 454,681 of record FR990109.1, read on the forward strand.
TTTTACCCTTTGGGCATGAAACCCACAAATAAACGAGTATGTTCATTTAAAAAACGTATTCATCTTGATTTTCTTTCCATTGATACGGAATCTTTGAGGACAACTTTGAGAGGATGATTCTAACTGGCAAGAGGCAAGGCAAGAGATTGCTTGGTCGCCGACCAGCGCGATGAGCGGTCTTAAGAGTCTCCGGCAAGCTCGGCCAAATTTCACCTTCCCATACAAACGGAGTTTCGTTCTCATTGTAAACGTGTTGGATTGTAACAAAACTTTGTATATACAATGACATGAGGTATATCTAGGCCTATAAGTAGTTTATATGGCTTCAGTTTATAAAAAAAAACTAGTTTTGTATGAAAAACGTAAATTCACTGTATTTTTTTACTATGGTATCTGAAGCTACATAAACTAATTATAGGCCTGCATATAGCTACCTTAACTTATTCTAAGTACAAAGTTTCAGAGCAAACTAGCTAGTTGTTTTAAAATGAGAGCGTAACTACGTTTGTATGGAGAACCGAACTTACCGGGGACTCTTAACTAATAAAGTCAGTCGAAATGCCATTCCATGAGGTTTTTAGTCTGGCGCAGGACCAAAGGCGCTGGCGACAGCTTGTCAATGACGAGAAATTAATAGATGAGGTCAGGATCCTCAACGCTCGGTCCCTTGAGAGCAGTGGCGTACACAGGGTTTTTAGGCAAGGTAGGCAGTTTTTCTGTGCCTTTCTGTTTAGCCGTGGTCGTTCAGGGCTTCAGGGTAGGCAGTTTATCTGTGCCTATATGGAGCCGTGGTCGTTCAGGGCTTCAGGGTAGGCAGTTTATCTGTGCCTATATGGAGCCGTGGTCGTTCAGGGTTATAGGCAATGACTTTGTGCCTATATGGAGCGCATGCCTCTGCTCGAGAGGGACCAACTAAGGTGGAAGAGACGGAACCTTCCGAACTTGGGTCCAGCTCACACTTATCCGGTTTTCTAACAACCGCTACAAACGAGATTGCGCGCTCGCAAATGAGGTGCGGGCGCCGTCGTCGCCCCTCGATATAATTATTTCCTTCACCAGGTGGTACTTACGTATTATGAGATAATAATATACTGAAAAAGAATGGTGTGATTCTGGTGGAACTGCAACCCCGAACTTTACCCTTCAACAATAAGAATACTTTTGCATTTGTTATATTTTACATTTACAGCTTAAGACTAAGCATCTTATTACTTACAGAAGGACACAGCATGCACGAATTAGCAGTAAAATTTAACTATAACTAAATTTTTGTTACTTACTCCACCTTAACTAATAACTTCAGCTAGTCTATGTATTGAAATTAATTGTTTTTGTATATGTACTCGTAAGTACTGCAAGTGTCATATAACTAATCGTATTAGCTGTATATTCGCTTGCTTTTGATGTCCAGAGATAAAGTGTATAGAGAGATTAGAGAGTTTAAGTGATTAAAAATATTAAACCTACTAATTGAAGGTGCCCGCAATTTCGCCGGCAGAGAAGAAAAAAAAATAATCCCTCTTTTTTTCTTGATCGTCCTCAGATCGTTATAGGATACTTTTTATCTGATTGATAAAAAGTATCCTCTAACCATCTAAGGATGACCAGCTACCCGATACAAACATTGTTGAAATACGATTAGCCGTTTTGGCGTGATTGATGGAGCCACAACGGCACATACAATCATACAAGAAATCATAATAATATATTTCAATGACCTCCAAATACTCCGTTACAATATTTTTTTTAAATATCTTCAACGTACAGACATTTCATTTTTACAACTCTGTAATATAATAGATTATAGATTATGAGCATTATACAAATACGAGAGGCGTAGTCTGATCATCTTTACCCCGGGAATGAATGTAGGTGTACAGTACTAGAAGATGCTCGTACTGTCGTTTGCGGAGGAGAAAAAAAGTAATAACACGTATTTTTGAAATAAATATATTAATGACTAATAATCGCGGAAAAAGAAGAAAATATTATACACGTATTTTAGCCGGTGTATTTTAAAGAACTTTGTAATTAATTTCGTGTCAGCATTATATTCGTAGTATGTTTTAAAATCTGTAAAATATGAATACTACGACAAATATTTATTTCAGCTAATTCCGAAAAAATACTAGCTATGAACACCATTTGTGTAGGTATAGGTAAAACAATTGAGAAAGGTCCTTACATACATATAAAATAGTTACACGTTTCATACATAAATATTAGAAGAATGCCATACATTCCATAATGAATTCTCTTCTTTACTACCCAAGAAAAGCAAATGTTAAGATTCTTTTAATTACTTATCAAGAGTCTTGTTTAAGCTGTTGTTGATATTTTTCTCGTGATTTCAGGAATTTTGCAAACCATGCAATTCTTCAGATAAAACCTATAGTATTATTATTCATAAAATCATCTTGAACTTGATTGTCTTGATTGTCCAGTGAAAGAAGAATCAAACAACGCACATACTCTCTTATGTATCTAGGTAATTTGCCCAAAGGTTGTTTTGCCCAACATTTCGTACAATTCGATTTAAAAAAAAAATGGTTACGTAGTAGAATGTCTAAAATCAAAGGTCATAAGCTTCAAACGCATATGTCTAAAATGTCGAAAGCCTAAATGAATAACTTTCGTTATCTATAAAGTTCGAAATACATACAACATGATTGATCGAAATAATATAATATCGAAGTACAAAATGAATATGACGATTTGACATAAAATTGATGCACATAATGTCTAGAATGTCGAAAGCCTAAATGAATAATGTTCGTTATCTATAAAGTTCACAATACATACAACACGATTGATCGAAAGAATATAATATCGAAGTACAAAATGAATATGATGATTTGACATGAAATTGATACACATTTCCTACGTCTTTGACGGAATTTGGTGTCCCAGAATATTTTTCTCTTTCCATAATTGTTCTTGGTTTCTTTTTTCAGTTCATTAACCAGTTCATAAAAATAAAGTGGTTTTTTCACACATATTGGTTTATATGGTGGTGAAAAGCCTCAGCGCTATTTTGTGTGTAGGGTATATCGACCTGCTTTTTCACGTGATGCTCAGTCAAATAAACAAATAAACAGACTCAAATTCTAAAAACTGTTGGATTCTAAGTATCCCCGGCCAATAATTTTTCGAATATCTTCCATGTACATACTTTCGACCCTCTTCAGCTTTATTATATGTATAGATGAAGAATTACCGTACGTCATGCAGCTTGTCCTTGTATATTTTAAACGTATGAAAAATTATGTTATGGATTTCGTACGGTATGCAATTTGACTTAATGTATTTTGATCTTTATACATATTCAGCGGTATGGATTATAAACGTGATGAATTTTGATCATATATATTTTAAACTTATGACACATGACGTTATGGATTTCGTACGGTATGCAATTTGACTTAATGTATTTTGACAGTATGCATAACGAACTTATGACATTTGATTTTAGACATTCTGCTACGTAACCAAAAGTTTCCTCAGAGCACGCGTCTTGCCTTAAAGGCAATAATACCTAAATGCGTTTCAAATTTAAAGTTTCTGCTTTTAGCGGTTTAGGCTGTGCGTAGTCTGTCAATCATTATGTTACTAACTATAGTAGTTATAACAAGTGGCAAAAATTAAATATCTGTACCTACATCGAAGATATTTAACTAACAAGTCATAAGCAAACTAATAAAACACCTCTAGAATGAAGATTATATTTTTTAAACTGCTTAACCGATTTTCTTGGACTATACAGTTAAAAACACTCCCTATGAAGTCACCTATAAAAAAAAAACAAAATCGATCATTACGTTTAAGAACTACAATGCCAGGGACAGACGCACACACACACAGATATCATATACACTTCTCTTTTTTCGTCGGGGATTGAAAATACGTGAAAATGTTTCGCTTCAGGGATTATCAGCAGGCGTGTTATGTGGCAGGCCGGGCCACTGACGTGTCCAACAGTTGACAAGGTTTTACAGTAATGTCGGGGAATGCCTTCTGGTTCTCAGTCAGACATTGTTTTAAAAAGTGGAATGGGTTCCTAGTCGACACTCGACAGTTGTAGTAAATAATGTAATTTAAATGAATAGTATCAGACTTAATTATAATAATGTAAACTTGACATGTAAAATTACAGTTTTTCTACTCGTGAACTATCGGTGAATAAGATTTCCGCGAATCATAGTAAAAAGGCATACTTTTTAGATTGGACCATCACTCTATAACCTATAGTTTATATTATATGTCACTGAACTATAATACCTATATTATACAACTCCGCACAGAACTATTATGAATTTTAAAAAGAACGCTGTGTTCTTGCAATTATTTTTTTAGTTATGTCTCATTCATTGTAGTTTATGGGTTACTCGTAGAAAAAATATTGTATACAATAGTTAGGTATATAATTAGCTTTTTTAAGTCTCGTACCTTAATTAGGCCACTCAGCAAGCTTCGTGGCCTAAACGCGGTACTCGACTGAAACAGCATACATTATAAATATAACGATTGCATAAAATACGATTAACAATAAATATTTGACTAGTGGTTTCAGCAGGGTCCTGCTGCCTTTACGATGTTTTTCTATATGCTTTTGTTACCGTCATGAATATAACATTTCGACAAAGGACAGTACGCGAAAGATTTCTCAAGTGATCGATCTTGATATCTACGAGTACCTATACAGAGAGAACATTCACTCATTACACAGACTATTGTATATTTATGCAATTCTAGGATATTTTCAAATTACAATTTTGTGAGTTTTTCCTTGGTGTATTCGGCACATAACATCGTCGTTTTATTTCTTTCTGCAACATTTATTGTCTACGATTACGAACACATGTGGGCACAAAGGAGCAGACTTAACTTTATTAGGTACAAGAAGGCGCCCGCACCTTCGTTCGCGGAGGAGAAAATCAGAAATGCTCTTTTTTATCTTCAGCGTAATCGGGTAAAAAGTATCCTATAACCATCTGGAGATATCCAGCTACCCGTGTGCCAAAAATAGTTCCGCCGATTTACTGTGATGAAGCCACAGCGGCATATACAAACATACAAACATTTCATTTTTACAACTTTATAATAGTATAGAAGTAATACAATATTAAGGTCCGTATTGCAGCTACGAGGCATATGTACCTTGTTCTTATGCGATATTTTTTGATTATTTCTTGATTTTATTTTGTCATAATGGAACATTTATTTAAATAAATAACAATTACATACCTAATTAATATTACAGAAATATTGTCTAAATTATATCTATAATAAAAATAATACAAGAAAAATACCTTAAATAAAATCTAATTCTAAATGTACTGCCAAAAATTGGGACCCTTTGGCAGAGTGCCCAAGACACAGGCAGCATTCCCGCGCTGGATAGCAATTGCTACCCTTTGCGCGAGAAAGCTGCCTGCGCGAGGGTCGCCTGTCGCCTCCCGCAGGCGCTTGCTAAGGGCCTTGTGGAGCCCGTGTGCACCCCGGCCCCATGGGCCGAGTGTCTCGACGCCGAATGTCACAAACTCATACTGGGCGCCAAGACAACTATATTTGGCCGCCTTAGACCTCTCACGGGCATCCGCCGCCGCACCGGCCGTTTTGCTGGTCGCTGGGAGGTAGGACGCCGCCGGCGTATCAGCGCAGGTAGCGTCCCACACTAACGCGCGGCCCATCCGCCACGGGATCAGTGACATCCCGTCAGGGCGTTTCCCATCGTCCCGGATAATCCGGGGTTTCAGAACCGCGGGGACGTTGGCACTGACGAGGGCCCTTCGTAGGATGTCATTGATTGCGGCATGGTGCGAGTGGCGGCCTGCCCCCGAAGAGCACAGAAGACCATGATGGCCAAGGCGGTCCACGGAGGCCCCAAAAGAAGCGCAACAATAGCTCGCACAAATCTCAGCCCCTAATCTGAGGCCTATTGCAATGCGGAGCGTGTTGGGGTCAATGAAGGTGCCGGTTTTAGGTGAAGGGTAGGCGTGAAGCCAGTGCCCAGCTTCTGGTCTCGAAGTGGTGCGACGTTGCCGGACTTCGCTCGACATGTCTAGCATCAACGCGCGACAAGTGTCGCCAGCGACGTCGGCTGAAGAGGCAGGACGTTGCCGGACTTCGCTCGACATGTCTGACAACAACGCGCGACACGTGTCGCCAGCGACGTCGGATGAAGTGGCGTGACATTGCCAGACTTCGCTCGACATCGCTCGGTTACCCTTGCAGCGTCGCCTTCAGTTGTGGAACGTCATGATATCGACTGCCTTGTGAAAAACAATGTCGCGATGTCGCCAGATGTCAGGCAAAGTTTCGCAAAGTCGCACGCCTTCGCCTGACGTCGCTACAGACCTAAGTCGCGCAATGTAGCCAGATATCTCAAGCGAAATCGCTTGACTTCGCTTGACATGTCGCCGACACGTGTCGCGGGACATTTGTCTCCTAGTGTATCCTTGGCTTTATTCACATACTAAAAAATGCTCAGAAACATATTTTGTTTATAATAACTCTCGAAATATGTGCCATGCACATTGCACACGTTGAAATTCGCTGAAAAAAAAAATGGCTTGTCTTAAGGTGCGTCCACATTTGTATCATTTGCCCGTATCAGATCATCGTCGCATGGCATGATCGCGTGTCACGATCACGCGTTTGGACGTTGTGCCGATCCGATCACTCGAAATCCATTTGCTACGCGTATCACACACTTATATTGGAAGAGTGCGACATGATCGGCGCGCTGACAGTGAGCGTCCAAGCAGCGCGATACGCAGTGATGCCACGGCACGATGATCGGATACGAGCAAATGATACAAGTGTGGTACCTTTATATGCATGGAGTGTTCCCTAGAAATATTTATTTTTGTTAGTTAACCTAAACTACATAGCGGCTTATCCAAGACGCCTAGACTACAAATTTCATCAATATATATCTCTTAGTTTTTAAGTAAAATGCCTGTGGCATACAGACGGATGCACATGACAAAACTGTAAGGGTTCCGTTTTTGCCATTTTGGCTGTGGAACCCTAAAAATGTCTGAAATTTGTTATCTCTCTGTTTGCAGGCAATTATAAACACTAGTGTATCTGAACAAGCATATTGCCCGTGACTGTCGCTCGCACTGTCGCAACTCACTCGCACACACATTACAGCTATTTCTTGCAGTATATTGTACTCACATAAAACGCCCGTTTGCTGAGGGTATAGGTAACTATGTTTATTGCCCATTATAAAGAACCCGTTTCTCTTCTTCTTCTTCGCAGAAGAGGGTAATGTGTTTGACTTGAACTATTGTAATTAGCTAACGCAATTAAAAACTTCTTCGCCATCGCTTTTATCTTATGCATATCATTGACGTTAACGTGCTAAATTTAATTTACGCTCAAGGCTGTACATTAGTGAGAGGTAAGTGGAAACTTTATCTACGACGGCGATAAACGTAAAATAAATTATAAATTTTATTGTGTGTAATAAATAAGTTTACTGCAATGAAAACTGTCACAATAACTACATCCTATTTATTGCAATCTGTGGAGGAATATATTTGGCCATCTTCGCATCTCTTGACGAAGCAGCAATGATGGCAGTCTTTCTGCGACATCATTTCATTCATCATCATAATCATATCAGCTGAAAGACATCCACTGTGGTATCAAGGATGATTGACTATAGCTTGACAAATTCTTTCGTAACACGTCTTACTCGCCCCCGCTGTCTTTCCCTCCGTCACCCGCAGACCATGGGGGTGTCACGAAAAAACTTGTTAAGCTATAAAACAAATGGGCGTTTTGAACAGTTATCGAACTGTGTCTAAGCGAAGTATTGTGCCGGACGAGAGTGGCGCGACAGGCGCGTCCCACTCATTAGCAACTTGTCCAAACTCGTTATAAGTTGATCCGTGCCTCTTCCCCTCCCCCTTCACCCCCCGCGCCCCGCGATTGACTCGCTCGTTACTGTGTAAAAACTAATTCGGTGATACAATGCCAGGGTTGGCACTTTCGGAAAATTGAGCTTTGTTTGGCATCTGATCGAGCTGGTTACAATTGGTAAGGAAAAATCAGGGAAAGCTGATACAGTCTGTTTCTACAGCGTACTTCATATAGATCTTGAGTAATACAGGAATCACCGATGCATCGTAAATGTTAATCTCGTTCTTTAAAACATATGACTGGTAATAAAGCTGCTAACTGCAAGCTAATCCTAATACACACCTGCCTAGGTGGTACAGGACAGGAGGCGTGGTAGAAATTAAAATGTATTTAACCTATGGGCTTATTAAACTAAGAAGGCGTTGAATGCTTTGCGTGCCCAGTATGACTATGGATTTTTAGTTGCTGTTGGGACTACTGAGCTACATGCTACATCAGGCATGTTCGCGTAGGCGCCTGTGCGTAGCTTTATTCCTATAATGGCTGGTTTACAAGTGCTTAGTCGTACTTAGTTGTCGCTTAGTAAATAGGATCGATTTCTATTCACTTGTACTATTGACAAACACTAATTCTAAGCACTAATCTCACAGTTTACACATTGGCCATTAGTATTAGTGACAAGTACTAAGTACTTAGCTACAATGCCCGTGTAAAACAGCCTTAATACGAAAGAGAATTGCCTCCCTGATGCGACGCATGCGTATGAGTCCCAACAGTCTCGGGAAGCCATTGGCGTAGTACCCGGCCAGTGCAATGTGGAAGCACTGGGACTCCGTCCACATGTAGTCCAGAGGGAGGAAGGTATATAATATATTTTAAAGAAACATTAGATTGATAGTTTTACTAACAATAACGTGTATAAGACTATTGTATTTTTGCTAAAATATTGTAATGGACATTGTCTGAGTTAAATAGATTGAATTGAATTTAAAAACTGAACACACATACTTACTGAATACCAAATACATACGAGTATTATCGTAACGTCAGTCATCGTTCGTCGACGTTCATGCAATTGGGTACTTTCCTGTAGTCAAGATAAATGATGTCACGCTTGCAGTTAAATGTTATTTCTGAAAATACGTATCAAACATTAATGAATACTTATTTTTAAGCTTTTGGCGATTTTAAAATGGTCTAAAACTGAAATTAAGGAGGCAATTTGACCGTATAGCCGTAGTATATAGACCGTATGACGTCATAAACCTTTTCTCCTTTCAAGCTTCATACTTTCTGACCGTTTTGACAGTTCATAAAAAGGAACTGATTTGATCTGTCAGTCAAGTACCCTATAATAAGCGTTTTATTTCATGATGCATTTTAAATAAATAAATATCACGGACAATTTTACACAAATCGACCTAGTCCCAAACTAAGCAAAGCTTGTACTATGGGTACTATTTTAAAGTATGTACAAACGCTTCGCCAACATTACGATTGCCTAAAATCTGAAATCAGTTTTCTGACACGTTATTTCATCACACATCCACGTCACAGCAGTTTTTTAAAAATGAACATCATCAGGGCGTCCGTGTTCTGTATATTCACAGAGTAGCGCTGCGTCTAGCGGATTGTCCACCGCGCGCGAATATACAGGAAAAGCACCCGGAGCGGACGAACCCGCCGGGCTCCCACTCATCACAGCGGTTGCCCTCTAAAGAGTGAGGATGCTTTAGGTGTATTCTGTAAAAGCCAATCTCTTCGTGCGAGTCGACGCCCTGTCGACGGTATACAGGGTGTCGACGCTGGATGTTGACTCCAATTTGTGAGACATAAGGCTTAAATGGGCTATTTTAATCATTGGCAAGAATAATCCATATATCCTAAAATGTTCTTTGTTTTTCTATGTCTCATTTGCTCAAAGGTTGACTAGAAGAATAATTCCTTACCGGGATAAGTCTACCTTTGAACATGGTTAATGTTTATATACTTGTTTTCCTGTATCATGCAGGTCAATTGCACATATTTTGATGTTTACATGTATATGCAATATATATATGTATGTGTTAGTAATAAATACTTGCTTAGTTATATAGATAGATATAAAATAATATAAAGTGTCACAAAATTACTTACCTGTAGCGCCATCTGTTAACCTATATATGTAGACTGTATAACAATAAAGCTGCGTAATGTGAAGGAAGGGGTATGCGTGTGTGCCGTTTGACCTCTAGTCGCCATTGCATCAACCTGGCAAACACACGCACACCGTTCGCTCATATTTTGGCAATTTTGGACTGAAAAACTCCGTCTTCTGATTTCCCGCACCACCCACCTTCGACAACAGGGTGTTTGGTAACAGGATGCAAAGTTGAAAGGAGGTGATAGCTTAGGCCATTTAGAACATTTTAAGCGATATATGTGTTAGGCAAATGTTATTAGTTTTTTTTTATTTAAGTTTTAAGATTTTTCTGGGAAAACTCCAAAATTTCAGACTACATCGACAATAGTACTTTTTTTACTGTAGGTAGCATTTTTTTGTATTTTTTTTTGTATTGTAAAATGTCTATCGTACACTATAAAAGTTATTTGAAACATCTGTGTCTAAAGAAAAAAAAAACTACAGCGATTTAAAAATTAAATAACATGAAAAAAAATTGATTTAAGTGTTATCTAAGGACGATAAAAAAAAACTAAAATAGCCCCGGTTCTTTAAACCATTAAAGAAACATGCTTGGCTATTGTCCTTTCATTTAAGCTATCAAGCACGACTGCAGCTATCGTATCTTTAAAAATAAGCCACTTAAACCAACTAGAGAGCTAAAATGTTTCAATTTACTTGTGATACTTGTGACGAATCTAATTATGATTTTGTAATAAAACATTGGTTCTTAATACTAAGTTGGCGTTTACCTGACATTTGAAATGTGTTGAAAGGGTTATGTGCAGTGGACAAAACTGACACATAAATATTGGATGACTGAGGGAATAAAAACACAATGAACGTCTAACCGCAACTGAAGCTGTAATTAGACTAAATTAGTAGTTTTTGCATAAATACGCAAGTAGCAAATCAGTTTATCTTTAACAATAAAGCATAATAAAACGGCTTGAGTAATCTTTGTTAAGCGCCGCCCGCCGCTATCGATCCCTTTTGTTTCACACCACCGCGAACCTTTGTTTATTAAAATTGCATGTGACAATTTTGTCCGCTGCACTTAACCCTTTCAAAACATTTCAAATGTCAGGTAAACGCCAACTTAGTATTAAGAACCAATGTTTTATTACAAAATCATAATTAGATTCGTTACAAGTATCACAAGTCGAGTGTAACATTTTAGCTCTCTAGTTGGTTTAAGTGGCTTATTTTTAAAGATACGATAGCTACAGTCGTGCTTGATAGCTTAAATGAAAGGGCAATAGCCAAGCATATTTTTTAAATGGTTTGAAGAACCGGAGCTATTTTAGTTTATTTTTTATCGTCCTTAGAAAACACTTAAATCATTTTATTTCATGTTATTTAATTTTTAAATCGCTGTAGTCTTTTTTCTTTAGACACAGATGTTTCAAATAACTTTTATAGTGTGCGATAGACATTGCACAATACAAAAAAAAATACAAAAAAATGCTACCTACATTAAAAAAAGTACTAATGTCGATGTAGTCTGAAATTTTGGAGTTTTCCCAGAAAAATCTTAAAACTTAAATTAAAAAGAAACTAATAACATTTGCCTAACACATATACCGCTTAAAATGTTCTAAATGTCCTAAGCTATCACCTCCTTTCAACTTTGCATCCTGTTACCAAACACCCTGCATGTCAAAACAGTGAGAATTGACAATTCGGCAGCCCTGCAGGTAGCCGCGGGCTGTGTGCCGGCAGTGCGTGAGATCGTGACGTTCGACCGCGCGCCCCCCTCCCCACCCGCGCCCCGCGACCCCCGCCCGCACCGCCCCGGGCCGCGACCAAATTATTTTATACCATAATGTATTGCGCTCATAAAACCGAACACTGACAACGGATACAGGGTGAGCCATACTAACAACAATCTATTTAATATTGTCCTCTGTTTCCGCGATACGAAATAAAACAATTTAAACGGATTAAATCGCGTCTCTCATTTGAGTTCCCAACGTTTCGGAAGCTTTACAGCTCCCGTGTTCACAGGGAGTACACTCAAGTACACTGAGAAAAAAAATATTCTCTGTTAAAGTTACAAATTATGCAAACCAACCACTTTGAGATAACAAATACGGTACAAACGAGTCATATACCAGGTGGCACATGGGCCAGAAACGGTTAAGTATTTTATTTAAAAAAAAACTGCTAGCGTTTCACAAAATTAGGCTTTCTGAAGTCAAAGAACCGCCCCAAACAAAACTCCGAGAATACCTCGTTAATAAGGATATTATTTTAAAAACAAAGACTCTATGTAAATAACTTTTGACCAGCTAACATTATTTTTACAATACTTAGAGCTTCCGAAACGTCGGGAACTCACATTACATATTATACGTAATATATTCCGTTTAAATTGTTTTATTGAAACTTTAGTGCACAAAACAAAAGTAAGTACGAATGGTGGACATAATCCCAAATTTCAATCTCTAACAGTCCATCATAGGGCCAAACAGAATTGCATGAAATTGGTGCAGTAGGAAAAATAATCAGTACTGATATTGTGGTATGCCGCGTACCTAACGCACACATACTCATCTCTCCTCCCTTATATTAGCTTGCACCTTATATCATTGAGTAGTAATAAATCATATTCAAACACATCACTTGTTTCCATTAAGCGCCATCCTTACATATATTCAAGTTTCTCTTATTACAATAGGACATTTGCCCAAGGCTTCGGCTGTGTGTCCGAGAACTGATTCCCGATACAAACCCCGCCCCCATGATTATCAGAATAAAAACGATTCTATATCTTTCTCGGGCTCTCAAACTATCTCCATAACAAATTTCATCTAGATAGGTCAAAGTAATCATCCTGATATTGTTTTTGAACCATCAGTTTATAACAGTGATTTGTTTTAATTTCTACACCCATATTCTCAAATCGCAAATCCTTTGTAATTTTAATCTTCGCTTCTGATTGTGATCATCCCCGGCAACACTGCTACTATCCAGGCACTTTCCTTTTTGCCGCCGTTCCTGTGGATGCTTGCAAATATATACTGGACCTCCCGTAATGTTTTTTGATGGCGCATTCCAGGGGATCTACACGTCGTTTGTCCTAACGCATTTTTTTATGAAACTGTAAACTTTTCAGGATTGTTATGAAACAAACCTGATCTAATCTATACGATGATCTTTTCAAAAATCCTGAAGAATTTACAGTTTCTGAAAAAAATGCGTTAGGTCAAACGATACATTATGACAAACGATACATTAGGACAAACGACATTAGGGATTCCGAAGGAGACCCATTCCAGGGTCTAACGCTCGGAATATCACATACGGATGGTATCATACAACCACCATTATATCTCCACACAGACTACTACTATGTTTTAAGGATTGAGTTCCCATATAAACTTCCACTCCCCTTTTCACTCTTTTAATGGATGATTTGCGAGATAAAAACTATCCTATATATCTTTCATAGGTTCTTCCACTATCTCCATGCCAAATTTCATCTAATTTGGTTGAGCGGCATAAATGTCAAAAGGTAAAGTACAGACATCGCTGAACGAGCCAGCTACGTCATCGACCCCGTAGTCACTTACATCAGGTGATCTGGGTCAATTGCTGGTCACGTTATGGATAAAAAAAATGAATGATAGAATCACTCTTGCATTTTAATGTTACAGTATGGATGCATTTCTGCTTCACCTCGTAGACCACTGTAATCATTTATTAACAGCTGCTTACTTACCTACAATAAAAAAATATCTATGAGATCTATTTATTCGTCGTGTTTCCCTGTAATTGGGTAAATATTATAAAATGTTAAGTACCCATTGTATAAATGTATACCTATTGTATAGTATTGTACCTGTTGGACAACCTAATAAACAAATAAACATTCTATATAACATTATTTTTGAAAGGGATAATAGTCCAAACCCGAGTTACATTTAAATTTGTGCGTGAAACGGTGGACTTGAGTTTTGCCAACTTCTATCATCTTGTGGACTTTTTTTCGGTAGGCTGGCGGCAGCAGTTAGTTTTCGAGCAAGGTAGGCAGTTTTTCTGCATCAATGGATTATAGTTCCTTTGCTGGTCCGCGAACTTGTGTCTTGGTTAGATGTGACAATAAATTGTGCTCACATGCGCATATGTGCGCATAGTTTCCACAAAAAAACCCATGGAAGTATGAGTTTTTCTGTGCCTATATGGAGTCATGACCGTTCAGGGCTTTAGGGTTGGCAGTTTATCTGTGCCTGTATGAAGTCACGGTCGTTTATGCCGCACGCCACTGATTTGCAGGGTGCAGTCGTGGGCATCATCAGTTGCCGTTTTGTACACTCATTGTCCCACAATATCAACATCTCTGTGCACTAGCTGTTTTGACATTTTGACCCGGACCGAGGCAAAATATCATGACATGCCATCTACACTTGACAATCCTGTCTTGGTCTATACGGTGGCGGCGCACCTGTGCCATCCTGTCACTACATAGAGATACATGGAGATAAAGTTGCATACCAGTGTCCTACTCACTCTAAATTCATGCGTGTATTGATTGGAAAATAATAGTATAACATAGGATAACACTTTATTGAATAAATACCTAAATATCAGGCACAATCTTACACAAATCGACCTACAGTCTCAAACCAAACAAAGCTTGTACTACGGGTACCAGGCGATGATATATTTACATTACTTATACAGATAAATATAATACCTACTTCAATAAATAGATAACATCTAAAACCGAGGAACAAACATTCGTGCTCATTACACGAACAGTCTTCTTCATATCTTCACTCACTTGCTTAAAGGTTAACTGGAATACATCCCTTATAAGTTTGCCTTTGCACTTGTACCATCTACCTTAATTGATTTGTATCTGATTATTTTGTACACCATCATCATCATTATATCAGCCCAAGGACGCCCTCTCCTGGACTAGGGCCTCTCCCAAGGATCTCCATAACGACCGGTCGTGCACCGATGATGGTCATCCACCGGTTTCCCGCGATCTTCACCAGATCATCGCTCCATCTTGTTGGGGACTTCCCACTTTATGATGCACGGGTACAATAAAGTGTTCACATACCTACATACAAACACTTGCCCTGACTTGAATTCGCACCCAGGATCTCCAGCTTCAGCCATTGTGCGACCAACGTATCCCAACGTGTCATCAAACATGTTACTCGTACCAAGGACCATTAAAACAAGAGGACTGACACTTGCCATACTTTGCATCGTGTTCCGATTACGAGGAGATATTCTGGCCACAAACTAGATGGCGCCATAAAAATAAACATTTAACTAACAAGTAACAATTAGTTCGCAAACAACTAATCCATACTAATATTATAAATGCGAAAGTGTGTCTGTCTGTCTGTCAGTCTGTCCGTCTGTTACCTCTTCACGCTTAAACCGCTGAACCGATTTGGATGAAATTTGGTATGGAGATAGTTTGAGTCTCGGAAAAGGACATAAGCTACTTTTTACCCCGGAGAATACCCTGATCCGCGATAAACGAATTTAATATTAATAAATAAATCGTAACATTTAATAACTGTGTCACGCTTGCAAAGTTGAATAATTGTAAAAAATAATTCTTATACATAGATGGCGTTGTACATATCGGGGAACGGCTTTTTGTATGGAGATGGTCAGTCCTCTTGTTTTAATGGTCCTTGCTCGTACTAACAAAATCCTAATCTATACTATAATAAAGTTGTAAAAGTCAAATGTCTGTACATTGAAGATATTTCCAAAAAATGATTGAACCAGACAATTTTGTATGTGTCGTTGTGGCTTTATAACGCCAAAACGGCTAAACGGATTTCAACTTGTTTTGGTACACGGGTAGTAGTTATAGGGCACTTTTTACTCGATTACGCTAAAGAAACAAGAGGGTTATAATTGTTTTCTCCTCCGCTCACGAAGTCTTTTTTCTCCTGCGATTCTAGTCTATACTAAGTATTATAAAGTTGAAAGTTTGTGCCGATGTATTACGTTCCTCTTAATTTTAAGCTAATGAACGAATTTCAACGAAACTTCCAGTAATATTGTTTCGACATCAGAATGACAAATAGGCTATAAATTGCATCGCTACGCGGACGAAGTCGGGGGCAACAGCTAGTATGGAAATAAATTCCGAAATCATTGATTTAATTACAACAATTTAAACGGATTATATCGCGTAGTCTCATTTGAGTTCTCGACGTTTCGGAAGCATTTCAGCTTTCGTGTTCACGGGTCGACAACGATGATGAGTAGATCTCAAATTCAAATTCAAATTTCAAATTCAAATTCCAAATTCATAATTCTAATTAGAAATTCAAATTAAAATTGTCTATTCTGTAAGTAGGCCACAAAGGGCACTTTTACAAAATGAGTCATAATCGCGGAAACATAATAAAATATTCCGAAATCATTGATGAACAAAATATCGAGTGAATAGATTGACGCGCTCAATCACCCTGTGCGCAGATTGCCGTTCTCCGCGGGTATCGACTCCCCCTCCCCCCACCTGGCGACAAATCTCGCTCGTTAACCCTAATGAGCGAGACCCGCTTGTTACGAGCTGCGACTAATCGAAGCGATTGTTTAATCCGCCAAACGTCACGGACGCGGGACGCGACGGATTTTAATGTCGGATTGTCACAATATGTATAAAATTATAAAATCCAGATGCCAGACAGGGGTCATGGATCCTAGAAAAATCTTAATAGCGCGATCTACGAATGAGTCAAATAGTATGAACATTGATATCAGCGCCATCTTTCGGTCGAAATACCTTTGCGACCTCATCGCGGCAAAACGGCTGAACGAATCTTAGCCAATTTTAGTACAAGGAATTATTTATTTACTAGAAGGTCGTTCGCGGAGGAGAAAAAGTCTTAACCCCTCTTTTTTTCTTCAGCGTGGTCGGGTAAAAAGTATCCTATAAACATCTGGAGCTACCTGTGTACCAAAAATAGTTAAAATCAGTTCAGCAGATTTGGCGTGATGAAGCCACGCCACACACAAATATACAAAAAATTAAAAATTTATATACATTTCGATGTGACCTCCAACTACTCCGTTTTTTTTAATACTCTTCAATGTACACACATTTCATTTTTTCAATTTTATAATACTATACATTAGGTTTGCCAACTGGTAAAGTACTATACAACAAAAGTAAATAACAGAGGTACATTATATCATGTTATATAATATATACCCAATTACAGGCAAACACAACAAGCATTATAAACAAAATAACAATTCACTTACATTTGCAATGCAATTGCAGCTAATTTAGATAATTCAGAAGCAAGACATCATTGTGATCCTTACGAGAAAAAGAAGCGATTGTCACTTAAAAAAAACATCCTAATTATCAGGAAATACACACACTGGGAGCGAGTCCCATTCCTTCGCGGTCCGAAATAGATATAAGGATGACTTCATGTTCGATGGGTGAATAAAAAATATCCTATTAGGCCTGTCACATTTACGTTTAATAGTGGTAGTGTCATAATATTGTATTGTCACCTAACTTACATAAGTTCCTCAAACTTTGTGTATAATATTTATTCAAATAAAAATTATGGAATTTCCACATTTATAAATATTTAATCAATACCAACTAGTATTGATTCAGTTTCTTCATTGATGAACAACCCCATCTCTTTCTCTGTCCTAATACTGGCTGGATAAAAATAACTGAAATGAAACGATCTTTATTCTTTAAGTAGGCCAGAAAGACACTCCCAAGAGGAGACTGTTGAGAAGGGAACCGAAACAAAGTCAACAGTCAGTATTTTTTTCTAATCAACTCTTATCTAATACAATGGGACATAGACGTAGCGTGCTAAACTGATAAATTATATTATGGCTTATGCGCTTAGCGTTTAAAAATAAATAAGATAGGGAGGGCACTACTAGTGATAACTAGATTGTGTTCGGAAATTTCAAGCCACGTACGTAAAGTTGCGATAGCTTAGTTGGTCAGGGCACTTCTACGTTAAAGAAAAGGTCGCAGGTTCAAATCCTACTTGCAATTTAATTTGATTTTTCCTATACAATCGAACTCTTATCACATCACAACAAAACGAGGCTTAATCGCGTATAAATTTGTTTTATTTTAATTATCTTTCGTTTTCCTCGACGTTTCGGACGTTCCGTAACGTCCATGGTCTCGAAGGAACTAAAGCGGCGAATCAACGTTTTCTAGCCGCGCGAGTTTTTCGATCTACCCGCGCTTGATGCTTATTATTAGGTTGTACACTACGGTCTACACTAGACCGACACACTACACTCACGTCCTCAGGCGATTTTTCGGATGTTATTTACATTAAGATTCCACGAAGATCAAAGTTTGAAACCGTCTTCCCGGTTGAAATTTCGGTGTTTCTTAATTTTGAATTGCTTTCATTGAAATTATAATTATAATTGATTTCCCAACGAAAGGTAATTAAATAAATCATATTTAGACACGATTAAGCCCCGTTTCGTTGCGTTGTGATAATAAGTGAAGTGTGAGTTTAAATCAATGCAATCGAACTCTGTGTAATAACATTTATTTTGTTATATAAATGAAAAAGCGTCCATGCCTCTCGCACACACATGCCAAAAGTGACGGCCGCTTCCGAAACTCAACCATCACGCCCAATGGTGACAAGAATGAAAGAGACTCACCGATTTGTCTTTCAACGCCGTAATGGAAGAATTTGGTTATCTACTTTGTAAACAAGCACGCAAATATAAAATCTTAAATTTGTGGCAGTAAAATTGAAATACCAAAAACTAAAAATAATTTGAAAACTCATAAATCATTCAATAAATCATCCCAGCACTCACGGACTAGACGTTTTATTTATAATTGAAGTGCTATGTATAGGTAGATAGGCCCCTATTACGGAGCCCTCGATGGCGCGGCCAGACGTGGAACCTCTAGTGGATCGAGGCTGGAGCCCTGATTGCATAATGCCGGTGTGTTGTGTGGCGAGGCACTACTTACTGATAATATAACACGATATAGTAAACTCCTTTGGATTGGAAGAGTAAAATATTACATTACTGAGACGCCGGGAAAGAAGAGCTTGCCGGGTGAGTAGGTATTGACGTCCGACCGTAGGGAGGCCAGATAGTGATGCGAAGACGGCAAGCCCTTTTTACGGCCAGGCATGTTTAGTGCTTTTCTCGAACATATGCAGTGAAATAAAAAAAAATACACCATTCAAAAACAAATTTAATAGCGCGGTAACCGAAGACAAAAAAAGCAGTAAAAAAAGCATTTCGAGACTAAAAACAGAGAAAAAAAGGAAGTGTAGTCGAGTAAAAAGTATTCTATAACGATCTGTGGATGCGCTACTACAGGTGTGTCAAAAATATTTTAAAATATATATATTTTCGATTCAGTGACCCCCCAATAGTCCGTTACGATTATTCTTTTGCAAACATTTTCAATGTACAGACGTTTAATTTTTACAACTTTATAATAGTATACATGTAAGGTTGTAGGTTTGTATATTTAAGTATGCATTTGGCGCTACGGTGCGCCTATACTAACTATATACCTTCTCAAAGAATTGAAAATCAATTGAATCGTTACTGTGACCCGGATGATAAACATCTCAGTAAAATTCAGTCAAATTATTATATTTAATTGTATCGCATGTCGTGACACCTAGAGACCTTATAAATCTCTGAAAAAAAATAGTTAATATTTTATACTAACATTGACCTGGAGAATTTGTACATCTCCTCTGCGTGTATCAATTATAAATTAGTTATAACACAATTGTAAAAGTTTTAAGTATAATTAAGACAATATTGTAATAGTTAATTGGTACACGCATATTAATTGTTTTATATACTCTGACATTTAGAATTTTATTCTAGACCCTTTCCTCCTCCTTCCTTTTGGGATTTATCTTATTAATTATTTTAATTTTTAAAATGATGATTTTATCTATAATAAGTACCTAAGTATTATACTTAAGTTAAATGATCTGATTAGGTTTTTCTGGGTTTCCCTAATCCTTGCAACAAATGTTGGATCATATTGTATGTTTCCCAGAAAAGACTTCTCTCATTGTAACTGACAATTCGAAAGTGCTTGTATCAAAGCCTACTTAAATAAAGGATATTTTGATTTGATTTGATTTGATTTGATAATGGGTACACTTTAACTGACTAAACCCACCTAGCGGGTTCCTGGTAACCAAGGTGTTAAAAAAGGGTCTCTTAGCTTTTAGATTTATTGTAATCGAGTCACAGTTTACTAACATAATCATATAAAATGTAACAATATATTACAGTGGCGTGGCGTCAGGAAAATGACAAGAGAAGCGGGAGCGTATTTATTTTATTTACTAATTTTTAAAGAAAAAGGTGGTTAAATGCCTTTCCTTGGGCAGCCCGGTGGGAATCGGCTTATTTGGACGCTACGCATTATCAGCCTATGACGTTCGCTGGTCATAGGCCTCCCAACAATGCCACCATGATCGCGTCCAGCAAACAACATTTTTAATTATTAATTTCTTTACCTATAATTAATGAGTTTTTTTTTCATAGACATAATAATTACTCGTATGAACATATGGACCGACACAGGTAGGTACTTTTTGTCGAGAAATATGTATGTAGCTTTGTGTGTGGACGGAGCCACGGGAAAAACATATGGTAAAACTAAAATCCGCATTAATGAAATAACTACTCATGGCGAAATCTGAATGTAATTTGTTTGCGAATGGGTGGCGAGTCGTAAAGCTGATGAACGAATGGAAGAGAGTGATAGCACAATTGCAAGTTTTTAATCGACTCCCAAAAAAGGAGGGGATTAATCAATTCAGTTGTAATTTTTTTATGTTTGTTACCTCAGAACTCATTTATAAAACGATTTATTTTTTTGTTTGAAAGGAGGTGCATCCAGATTGGTCCCATTTAATAGGGAATATGCATGAATTTTTATTTTTTGCATTATTTAAAGGTCATTCATGTAAAAATAAGAAAACAAAAATATTTTTTCGAATAGCTATAAAACTAACCAAGATATAAGCCATCAAACATTTCATTCTATCTCTTTCTTGCAATATAGAATTGAATATGGAGTTTATATGGCCGGAGTGCACTGTGACATAACAGTGCATATCAGACCTCTCTGTCTAATTACCTACTGTTTTAAATGCGTATTTCTTGGCCGATTTTAATTTTAATTTCACATTTTGAAATAGTTTTTAAGTTATTTTAAATTCATGTATGTACCCTATTACAGCGAAGATCTGATGATGGGATCCATGAGGAATTGAAGGAACTCCTCAAATATCGCAGGCATAATAATGGCGAAATTGGTATTATAAGAAACGTAATAAGCATTTGCAATTAATGTTATTTTGGAGTCGGTACCATCGTGTCAGAACTTACAAAAATCTAAAAAATAAAAATCAATATTTTACACGTTCTTTATATGACGACATAATAAGATTAATTGTATATAATGAGTAGTAAAACGGTTACTTGCAAGTAAATTCAAGAAACTGAATTATGCAGTTATTTTTTATTCTTTAGTGTTTCTCTATTTGGAGTTGATTTTATTTTTTGTTAATTAGCTACTAAGATTTAGAATCCATAGTAGGTAACGATTTGGGATGTCAATCTTAAATTTCTGATTCGACCGCCTTCAGTTCGTCGCCAATATAACTAGATCCGTGGAGTAGTGGTAACAGTTTCAGATCACATCTCAAAATATGGTCCATCAAGCAGATTGTCAAAACTGACTGAAGATTTCCAGAGCGCTATAACATGGGATTCTTCAAGAAGCGAGTTAACAGGGCACCCAAAGGTTGGCAAAGTATGGCCGATTCCTCCGGTGTTGGACACATCCATGGGCTACGGTGACTACTTTCCATCAGGTGAGTCGTCTGCCCATTCACCACTCATTACATAAAAAAAAGATAACGAGGTCAAGGGATGAAAACGAATATTTTATCAGTGTATCAGTTCTGTAGAACACTACAACATTTATAACAGGATGTTATAAATGTTGTTATGTATATAAGTAATATATCTATTAAATATATCGTCGTCTAGTACCCATAACACAAGCCTTATTGAGCTTACCATGAGGCTAGTTCAATTTGTGTAAAATTGTCCCGTAATATTTATTTATTTATTTATTTATTATAGGCACTAGTCCCACCGCCGGCGAGAAAGCGAGCAACTAGCGACTATTGTCTCGCCCAACTCGCTGAAGAAACGCACAATAGATGTAGACTCCGTGTCAATAAAAGAGATACATATATGAGAGTTCTCGCCGGCAGTGTGAACACCCAGCGATGATCTATTAATATATTTGTTTCTTTCACACTAACACAGGATTTATATCTTTCGTTCGTTTATTGGGCGCGAAAATCGCCGATAGCTAATCGCTTCCTCGCCCTTGGGGGGACCAGTGCCATATGCTTATACCAAATTAAATCCTGTTAAACCCTATTTTATACGTGTTTAGAAGTCATATTATAGTAGCGACCAATCCGTCGGCGCTGCGTTCAACGCTGATGCCCATTTCGCGTGAATGCTATAGCATAGTTTGTGTTAAACTCTTATGTTGTTCTTGTATTTTGATTAATAAAAGAAAATAAAATTCTTATCTCCGTTTTCATCGCGGATGTTAGTGAACAAGCGACGGCCACGCTCAAGTAGGTTTTCAAGCCTACTCAGCGCCTCCGCCCCGTCGCAGACGCCGATTGATCTCGCTTTGATTACCAGCGGGTAAGTGAGTGGCGGCTGTCGGCACAAGTGCTAGGTCTCAAGTCTAGCCGTCACTCGTCAATATCGATATCCTGTACCTAGGGCGCTGTCTTATTCTATCACTCGTTGACATTTGATGCGCACTTCATAAACTTACTTCTATGCTATTATAAAGTTGTAAAAATCAAATGTCTGAAGATTAATATGTTGTCAAAAAAAAAGTGATGCGGTCTAACGATTTCAACTATTTTTGGTACACGGGTAGCTGGGCATCCACAGATGGTTATAGGATGCTTTTTACTCGACTACGCTGAAGAAAAAAAGAGGGGTTATGACTTTTTCTCCTCCATTGACGAAGATCTTTTTTTTCCAGCGCTTCTAGTCTATAGTAATACTTACTGTTATAAAGTTTTAAAAATGTAATTTTGGGGTTACGACTTATTCTCCTCTGCGAACAAGCTGCAGGCACCTTCTTTTCAAATATATTTAATTATTTACACTGAATTGTGCCCCACCTGAGTACCAATTAGTTTATTTTATATTTCATACTTAACATCTTCATATGCTCAAACGATAGGGAAATAAATAAAGGATATAAGTAATTCTCTATTCAAGTTACGCTACGCACCTAAATTTACTCCAACTGCCGATTGTGCCTCCATTATTTGACTCCACTTGAAAGGTTCCAATTTTAATTTAGAGTGCATTGTTGCAAACAATCGGGCGGCGCGCGGGCCCGGCCCGCTGCCTGAATGCCTAATCAATGCCATTTAATTACGGCTTCCCGCCGACGGTTAAATGTTTAATTTTGAATTTGGAACGCCAATGCCGAGCGAGGGGATACCGCGCGCTGATTGGCTGAGCCGCCGCGCGCGCTAATTATTGGCCGATTCGAACGCAACATGGCCGACGGTGAATGAGATTTTATTGTTTTTGGAACTAATGGCCAGTTATAATGGCGGCGCGCGGGCCAGCAGTCGTTTTGTTTTAGTTTTGATTGCAGTATATAGCGGTTTCGGTGGAAAGTGTTGAACATGTAAGTTATACGAGTGCTGGAAGACAAGTTTTAATCAGCATCCAACACGTGGGTAGTTGGCAGAAGTGCCAACAGCAGCAGGTACCTTGTCTCAGCGGTGGCGAGGCACCAAACGAATCTTGGGTAAGCCGAAGCAGATTTAGCTTACTTCATGGTCCTGCATCAAAGAGAGTGCTCCAATGCCTTAATTTGGTCTGCCTTAAAATTTACAATCCGGTAGGAATCGGGCTCTATTACATCACTTCTGTTACTCAGTTTAAATAATTAACTTATCGACGCAGGCTCAATGCCTAAAAGCAATACTTTTCAGCAAGCCTAATTGAAGATTTTAGATATCATTGGGTGACTATAAGAGCGTTTCAACCGCCTCGCTTTAGATCTTTTTGCTATTTCGAGCTTATTGCTGGAGATTCCGGACTTCTAATTAATAGCTGTCTCTCACTCACGGATAATTACTCTAGTATGCTTAAATTTTGTAGGTATTTACCTACTTAAATATATAAAATAGATACAATACGAGTAACATATTACACCTAAGAGATGGCATCAAACACTTTAAAATGATTGTACTTGTTATATACTGCATCTAGCTACTCGTAATGCTTCAAAATAAGCTCTAGATTTCTTAGTGAATTTCTATAAATTGGGTACCTATATAACATTTGGGTGAACATTTTAGCATTTCAACAATTCTTTGCAATTTTTGCATAATTTTGATCGAAACGCTTGGACTGTTAATAATTCAAGTCGTTTATTTATTCTTGTAGTTACTGTCGTCTGCTAGAATCTTTTACTTTGGTCTGTATAGATCAGCAAGAAAAAAAAGTAGCTCTCAAAATGACCTTATACATTTTCTTACTAAACGATATAGACCAAAGTAAAAAAATATACAGCTGATTGTCGTGAGCGAATGTCATATCAATGTTTTAAAAAAATATATCTATAAAACGATACGACGTACCTCATAATATACTATTTTATATATTCTGTGTCCATGTAATGAATACTTTGGCGTAAAAATATAATATATACCTACGTCAGGGAAACTTTATGTTCTCAATTACTTAAGGACACGGGAGTTGACACGGGGAAATTACCAAGTTTACAAATTTTACAATACATTACTCTTTATTGCACACCAAAAGAAAATAACATCAGACACATATGTAAAAAAGTATGAGAAATGGTAAACAACAGGCGGTCTTATCGCTAAAAAGCGATCTCTTCCAGACATCCTTAAGGTAGTAGACATGGCGCAAAGTAAACGGCCAATGAGTAGGTAAGTAAGTGGTGCACAAAAAGAAGTGTTTATTCACCATTCTACGAAAAATGTAAGATCTGACACTATGTTATGTATATCTACGTATGCCATTTGTCTTATTGTTTATCCGTTCACCTCGCATCCATACATCCTAGAGACATGAGTGAACAGAATTGTATAATTATGATGTGTTACGGTATCCTCATAGAAAATTAAGTTTTGTAACGAGGCGCATTACGACTTGCTGCTTACAAACTGTCTGACTATGCGCAGTTTTTTAAATTATTCTTCTGACACCAAATTCAAAATTATTTAAAATTCCACTCTTGAAGACATACTCGAAATTTCATTCATTCATTCATTTATTTATTTCCCATAAATTGTATGTGTGTAAATAGAGGTGTTACAATATAAATGTTTCAATACAATTTTACTAAGTTTGGTGTAGCAAAGTATGCACATTTGTTAAATTTAACAAATTAAACATTATAGTTATAATATGTATTTAAATTATATGGACATATATCAATAAGGTATCTTTTTAGAGATGCCATAAATTTTGTGCCCGGTAGGGACTTGATTTCAAATGGCAAGGCGTTGTATACCTTGGCGGCAACGTGCAGGTGGCACCTCAAAAATACGGCGGTTTTGCCAATAGGGGCTTTGACGTTATGCGCATACATTCAACAAGCGACATTCATTCAATTCTGAGCTTCGGACCTAATCAGATATCGGTCTAAGCCTCATACTCATAAACAATATTTTAAAATCTTTAAGCCTCAAGCATAAGTCTATTATTGCTGATCCTAGTGCTTTGAGTGACTTGGTTCCTGAGTGATTTATATTAATCTATAAACTTTATTTAAATCTTAAACCATACTGTTGGTCTGTCGCTGACAACACTTCTTAACTTATAATACTAGGCACGGAAACGTAAGTTTCTAAATATTTTGTAATTGATTACTTAACTGTTTAAAATTTTACATAATACTATGTAGCTAAGGACTGTCTGTTTTGTCCTCAGGTGCCTTTTTTTTACTTTGATAAATACTATACTTTAATAAATATCCTGTCCCTAGTCTCGTGTTTCTTTCTTCCGGGTCTCGTGACAGTCCTCCTGTTTGGTTTTACACAGTCAGATATCAACAAAAAGGTGTTCTGAAATTCTATTTCATCAACAAATCCTTGATAATATGAATGTTACCCACTTAGATGGTTGGCAGTCCACAACTGTGCAATTTTCTAGAAATTTCCTGCCTCACACGACTGAACTGTGGAATAAATTGCCGCATGCAATATTTCCGGACCGATGCGATCTTCAAACCTTCAAGAAAAGAGCGTACTCCCACCTGAAAGGCCGGCAACGCACTTGTGACTCCTCTGGTGATGCAAGTGTCTATGGGCGACGGTGATCGCTTACCATCAGGCGACCCGTCTGTTCGTTTGCCCCCTATGCCATAAAAAAAAAATGTTTCATTTCACTGAACTTTCATCAACTTTTTCCTTCTAGTCCTAACTTGTTTATAATTTTTTAGAAGCTTCGTCGTATAAAATTCATTGAATATTTTTTTCTTGAACAGTATAAGCAACTTCCACGAAAAAAAACATTCTATGAAACGTCTATACCATTAAAGGTATAAAGTCGTATAAATGAAACGTCTGTACAGTGAAAAGGCTATTTAACGGTCACTACGACGAAAAATATCTATTTTTTTACCGACTTCCAAAAAAGGAGGAGGTTATATGTTCGATAGTTTGTATTTTTTTTATGTTTGTATTTTTGTATACCTTTGCGGCTTCACCAAGACAAAAATGCTGAATAGATTTCAACCGGTTTTGGTACACGGGTAGGTGGTCATCCACAATATCCACATATGTTCTATATTTTTTACCATTTATGAAATAAAAAAAGATTTGACTTTTTCCTCCGCGAACGAAATTAAGGACACCTTCTAGTTTGTCTATACAATTAGTACCCAAATACAATATAAATTAATCGACCGTTAGAATGTACCTATTTTTGTACATTATGCTCATTAATATTTACAAAAACCCATATTGTATTTTAATCTTTTACCAAGTCAGAGAAGAAAATGTATGGTGATAGTGATGTAATTTATTCTAAAAAATCCATGTTTAAATCAGTTAAAATAAAATATCTATATTTTTATATTGACGCTTATCGTAGAGCCTATATCATTGACAAAAAAAATAGGTATCGTTGATGCAAAAGTAAATAAAAATAATCTGCCAAATTGAATCATTTAACATGGCCCTATGTCCTGTAATTTGTGTCTTGTCATCATCTTTAGAAAAGTGGAAATCGGTTCTCTAGAAAAAGAAAAAATAAGCATAACATATTTCCTTATTTTAATTTTACTAAAAAGTATAAACATGTAAGGCTGAAAATTGTACATACTTTGTACTTGTTACAAATGTAGAGCCACACCCTCCATAAAAATTAGAAGCCAAAATTCTTAGAAAGGCTTATATCCCTCAGTGGCGTTCTTTGAAGATACTTATATCGCTCAGTGGCGTATCTTTGAAGAGACTTATATCCCTCAGTGGCGTATCTTTCAAGAGACTTATGTCCCTCAGTGACGTATCTTTCAAGAGACTTATGTCCCTCAGTGGACTGCAGCAGGTTGATGATAATGATGATGATGGTCGTTATGTTTAGATCCAATTTTGCCATGTTATGTTAGTCATCAGTTAGGCTGCAGTGGGGCAGCTGCGTGATTCTTCTCGTCGAAAATAACCCAGTGCTTGAAGATGAAGCTCTTCGAATAGTTGCCAGTGATAACCTACGGAACTGAGACATGGTCGTTCACAATGGGACTCAAAGGCGGCTCAGAGTCACTCAACGTGCAATGGAAAATGATATGCTCGGAGTTTCAGATGTAGAATCACAAATGAGGATATCGGCAGAAGAACCAAAGTACCGACATAGCTCACAGGGTTGCATCGATGAAAGTGATTGCAACTTGGGTGAAATGATGGCCTTTGGGGCAGTAAAGTCCAGTAGTGGCGACAACGCATGGGAAAGCGCGTGAGGGTCGCGGGGAGTCGGTGGATGCGGTCCTAGGTTCAACAGTCTGTGGCCGATAGATAGATAGATGTTAGTCATTAACGACAGATTACGCCTGTCGAGTTTTTACTATTAAAGTCGCGTAATCAACCGCTAATAACCAACAGCATCGTGAAATCGATATTTGACCGGAGATGGATATTAGTTAATTCTTAGATAGGTACCAAGCGCAAAGTTGAAATTTCATGCAGACCTAGATTATTTTTAAATATCGTAAGATTGCTCGTTATTCGTCAAGCAACTTGCAATCAATAAATACCTAAAGGAGAAAATAGTGTGTGTGACTAACATTTTCTCCATTTGATGACCAAAATTAAATTGAAAACCTTTTTTTATAAAATAACGTCGTGTAATATCATGAACTAGGTTTTATCGCGAATTTTCTTAAGCAAATGGTGCTAATAATGACTATCGGCTGTAGCGACGCCTGTGCCATTCTGTGTCCGTTGTACAACCGTGCAAAGGGCCGAACGGCCAGCAGATTTAGTATTGAAAAAAAAATACGTATAAATTTAGCGAAAGTTTACTGAGCATAGCACCCACCTAATGGGATCACGGTCGTGAAAGTTGCGGCCAAATTTACAATTTCTTTGTTGTACCAACAATAACATTATTGGTACTCCTATTAAAAAAAGGAAACTTACGGAAACTGCCGGTTATTTATTTTTATTTTAGGTATCTTTAATTCGTTTAGGTATTCCTCAAAAATATAGTGCTCTATATATATATTGTATTCGTAATTGTGCTCATTTATCCCTAGCAAGGATTAAAAATTACCTCAAACATAATTATTAAGAAAAAATAACAGCAAGTTATTTCATAACCATTAAAAATTAGGCGGATTTTTTATGTAACCGCCTCCTCCAACACACAAGCACATAACCGCTCCGGAAACCCCGCAATTCACAACTTTCACTCGCGAGAAATGAAAAGTATACAAATGCGTCAGCAACCCTACCGCAGGGCGCAGGGCTGCCCCGCCCTCGCGGTTTTTAATCAACGCCCTCCTGTCATTAGTATTCTGCATAATGCGCGGGTCGCCACACGCGGCTACCGTGGGTATCGGTTGGCTTATACACGCAGCTGTACATGTGTATATTATACAGTTACATGTATAATGTATACCATACTACACACACCTACAATATACAGCTGCATAAAGGCATATAGTTATGAAATGTAATCTAATTCTATGAATAAATTTATACTTCTATTAAAGTTTATTTTTATAACAACAACATTATTTTCACATTTTACTTCAATAAGTAGTCTAGTCAATAGATATTCGTAATAAAAACACAAAATGAGGAAATTAAATATTTTTTCACCTTATTTCATTGCAATAAAGTAAAAATTTATAAATTTTGAAGTCGGTTAAATTACCTAGATATAATCTGTACAATCTAAATAATTATAGAAAAGGTCAAAATGTCAGTATCTAACCTAACCTGTAAAAGCGAGATTTGTAGGTATGTATAAAAAAGCAGAGTACCTAAGGAGATATACATAATAATAATATACTTAATTCAGAATTCTGAGAGAAGATTCAAATCTACCTTTGTATTGCAATAAAATAGAATCATTTATATTTTTTAAGTCTGAAAATTTAGGTTACAAAAAAAAAGTTTTATCAAAATTCTGATGGTTTAGGAAATTGAGTTGGTATGGAGGAATTTCAAGGTTATAAATCTATTTATACGTATCATCCTAATGAATACTGGAAATCAAAGGAAACTGCACTATTCCTTAACAACGCATCACACTTGCAAATGCACTTTATCCACTAACCGTCGCAAAAACCCGAGTGGAAGCACGTGCGCATAAAAATGCGCATACATTATGCAATCAGCGTTATTCTTTGAGCTGCGAAACTTAGAAGACGGCGATACCAATTTAATAAGGATAGACGGATATAAACCTTCAGGAAATCTCAACACTACAACGTAACCAAGATGTATTAAATGGGTCTATTTGTTCCGTTCCCACGCTTGCACTTTAGCGAGCGTCAGAGAAGAAGCGAAATACGATTCGTAGAAACAGTACAGCTGAGTGCAGTGCAGTTGGCTGGAGTGCGGACACAAAACGATACGCAAAATGCCTATAACTGAGTTTCCGCGCGAGATGCAGGCGCGCAATTACTGCCCCCGTCCCCACCCGCGCCGCACTCAATAAAAGAAGTGGCGCGAATCGCGGCAACCCTACCGCCAGGGCTGTGTTTGTGTAGCTGATGGGATACATGGATTAGACGCCGGCTTTCCTCGAGTGTTAGGGGGTCTGTAGTGTGTTTTGACTTATCAATGTTACTAGCTTAAATCTATGGATGAAAATTGAGAATGATTTTTAACAGTTGCACAAATAAGAGAACTAACCTAGCCAAAAGTACCTATTATTATATTGTTTTACGCTCTAGGTTACAATAGGTAGGTAAGTACAGCATCTATAACACAAGGAAGATACAACATTTTCTTTTTATTGTTTTTTATGCATTCATTACACATTGTTCTTTACAATTTATCTTGCCAGTTTGATTTATTTTATGAATACTTCTGAGATTGATCGAAAGGCAGTGCTAACATTAAATTCACTCTCAGCAGTTTTCAACCTATTTTTGAGCGTATATATACAAACTTCAACACATTTTTAAATGATATCTCGCATCATGACCGGCAAAAGTATTTATTGAAAAAAATATATTCTAAAATTATGCAGTAACGGGTGAGCTTATTGTTAAAAAGCAATCAGTTGCAATGCAACGTACAATATTAACATTTTCTTCTGTTTCCGCGATTATTACTCATTGAAAATCTTCTTCCTGTCACGTGTGGTCAGTCCACCCGTGACCACGGAAAGCTGAAAAGCTTCCGAAACGCCGGGAACTCAAATGAGATAATATACGCGATATAATCCGGTAAATTGTTTCATTTCAATGTACAATATTATAGAATTTTAAAAGCAGTTGTTAGTCTCTGGTATGATCAGATATTTTAAATAAGTTATCAAAACTAAGAAAGTTAACAAACTGGGCTGAATAGGTACACTTCTTTATTTTAATTTGGTCCATTTTAAAAAAGATACTTGTAGCATTAAAAAAATTAAAAAGCTTCTCCTGCACATAGGGCGTTTTTACAAAAAAAAATATTTTACTTACAATGTTTGTATTTATCTTTGCTGGTGTCCGATTGACCTGAAATTTGGCACATTTGGTGACAGTGTAATGTTTTGGTATCATCGAGCTGGTCAGATGATGAAGCCGGCGACCATAAGATCTTCGGTCTACTTAACGCGGAACTATCGATTTTGGACTCAGTAGGTATGATCCCGATGAGTTATTAACGTTTGAGAAAAAAGTGTAGTCGGTAAAAGCTTCTCAAAAAAAAAAAAAAAAAACTTATGGCAAATCCCTCGAAAAGAAACGTAACAGCTCTTTGAGAAAGTTGACATCTGAAGAAAATAAATGCCCCGTTATTTAAAAAAATATCTGAAATTTAGTCCAAACAGACGGTTTCACGTTCAAGCTATTAGTACGGACGGAAATAAATATTGTGTAGCTATAGCTGGGCGCGGGAATTTACGGATACGATTTGTACCGGTGGGAATAAGGCTCATAATAACAGACAGACATTCATGGGTTTAATGCAATGATTACTCGAGATTGATTAGAACCGTCTTTAGTTTTATCCTTTGACGCAAAAAGAGTGAAGTTCTTGGTTTCACGCCTATGTGTGTAGCAGTGAAGCTCTTAACCAATTACTTTTTTTAATAAATGGAAATTTTGTAAGTAACTGACAAGCAATGCAGTGTAATTTGGTACAACTATTAGAATGAAAATTCAGCTTATTTTTTTTATATAACGCTGGTACTACTCGCATTACGTGTTTGAGTCACAACCTGACGTACACACTTTATTTGTTTGAATCTAAATTTTAAATGCGAATTTATTAATTTTGTTGATATGCCATCTCTTCAAATAAAACACGTCGTGGGTCTACGAAGTCTGTTCTGCATAAATAGCATACCGTGATTTCTTTTAAGTGATATAGGGGGCAAACGAGCAAACGGATTGCCTGATGGTAATCGATCACCGTCGCCCATAGACACCTGCAACACCAGAGGAGTCACAAACGCGTTGCCGACCTTTCAGGTGGGAGTACGCTCTTTTCTTGAAGGTTTGAAGGTTGCATCGGTCCGGAAATACTACCGGCGACAATTTATTCTACAGTTTAGTCTTGCAAGTCAGGAAATTTCTAGCAAAACGCACAGTTGTGGACTGCGAGCCATACTATTTCACTATTTTGTATATCCATCGCGAACCGTGGGCATTTCCGGAATGAAAAGTAGCCTATGTCACTCTCCCGCTTGCCCTTGTTTTATCTAATATACAAAAAATCAAATCAAGCCGTTGTCTCTTTATCACATGAAAGAAATACATAGTTTGTTAGTACAAATATACACACTTTCGCATGTAATAGTAAAAATGGGATGTAGAATGGCTTAGGCTATTTTTAACACAAAAAAATGGCTGTTTTTAGGATGATAATCAGAATACGAGATTGATACGGGTGATTTCGCGGTTATTTAGAAATAAACGGACCGTCACGGGCGTTAGCGTTTTTCTTAAATTACTCGCTTTAATAGATATTTGTTCATTAATATTTGTAAGCCTTTTATCAAGGAAAAACCACGGCAAAAAAACCAAAACCCGTTGAAGATTTTGTAATGATTATTAATGACCGCATATACTGCGTTGAAATATATTCCCGTTTCAAAGAAGAAACACCACTCTTTTATTACGGTGACGGGAAGGTTATATCTTCAGCGACAAAACACGAAAAATCAAAACCATTTAAAAAATGTACAAAACTTCGAAAATCTAAATTGCTTTGGATACTAAATTTTCAAATGAAAATCGACACTAATACGATATGTTGACATACATTTAAATAGCTATGTCCAAGTTTAATTCTAATAGATTTATTCCACGTATGTGGGAATGGGTTACATTTGCAGATTTCAATACATCAAATAGAGAATCACCAGACCCTACCTCTTCATATGTATGAGTACATTGTATACATTTCAGTTGCTACATAATTTAATTCTGAATCTAAGGCATAATATTTTCTAATCATTTGTGAAGGTCTCAAATTGCCACGGTTAATATAATATATAATTAAATTAATAAAATTTGTCTGCGTTAGTCATAAAAAGAAACATTGACGCTTTAATAACATTTATTGGTAAGCTGTGTTTTGATAGATTGCTTGAAATTATAATTATTATTTAATTTAAAGGTATCAGGAATTTTATTATAGATTGTGAGATACACATGTTTAAGTAAGTACCAATCTTGTAGCGGGCTTGTCTAGTTGTCTTCATTGTTCTGAGATCGGACTTTTACACGGAGCATACTCAGGTCTCTCAGAAGAACTCAGAATGTACACGCATGGAACAGTGAGAATGCAGTTATCATACATATCTGACATGATTCTATTAGGCCATTAAGACGCGACAGATTTATTTTCACCCGATTTGTTATGGCAGATATAGGTCGATGCTGGTGACTGAACAAATCCCACATCTACATTGCCTACCTTAAAAATTATATGAAGGAAAAAGTTACTGATGGTAGTCAACTGATACTAGTCTATACTATTATAAAGTTCTAAAAATGAAATGTTTGTATGTGTCGTTGTGTCATCACGCTAAATCGGCTAAACGGATTTCAACTATTTTTGGTACACGGGTAGCTGGGTATCTCCAGATGGTTATAGGATTTTTACCCGACTATGCTAAAGAAAAAAAGCGGGGTTATGACTCTTTCTCCTCCGCGAACGAAGTTGCAGGCGCAATCTAGTAATATCATAAATGTAAAAAATTGTGAGGGAGGATGTTAGGATTTTGGATGTTTATTACTTAACCTTTCGTATGCCTGTCAACAATTTTCCTTTAAAATTTTGACTCTGATGTTTGACAAGGTGGGCGAAAATATCTGACACGTCCTAACAACCCTAGAAATAGAGTCGTGTCAGATATTTATGCGCGCTTTGCTGTGGCAGATATTAATGCTAGTGACTGTACATAATGGTCAATTAAACCAGGAAGGTTACGGGACTAGGCATACGATGGGTTATTAACGAGTTAAGTGTCGAACTTATTGATATGGAACTTCATACACAGAGCTTAATGGAAAGTTAATTCCCGGTATCGGTACGGTTAACTGTTAGTACAGGTAGTAAAAGCTGTTCTGTCTGTAATGTAAACACGTTTTTGTTTAGGCTGTTACCTATGCCTATATATTGTCATCGAACTTACATAAGTATGCCAAATTTCAGGTCCATCGGATACAAGTACCAAGAAATATTTTTTACCAACATGGAAACCACAACTTACACACCTTTCGTTGTCATTTTAGCTGTCCAAAGGTTGTCTGGAAGAGATCGCTCTTTAGCGATATGATCGCCTATTGTCTACAGTAGTTTATGTTAACGTTCTATTGTACAGTTTCTCTTGTTGGTGCGCAATAAAGAATAGGGATGTTGAAAACTTTTTTTGGGGTATGTTATAGAATGACTTTTCAATAATAGTAATACTGATGAAAAAACTACTTCAATGTCATAAAAACTCCACGAGATACAACTTCGTTAGAATCACATTTTTGGACTTTCCCAAAAACGCTTCATACTAAACCCTAGGAAGGCGTGACGTCACACCTTCCTAACTTATATGGGGAAATTAAGAACTTTACTCTGCCTCTGCAGCTGGGTGAATATTTCAGAGAGCCAAGATGTATGTCTCGCTATAATACCCATCAATACTAAATAATTTCACAGTCAAACATTTTTATTCCATTACCTAAATAAATAATAAAAATGCTATCGGAGCCATTTTGAGAAATAAAGATATTCAAAAATTACTGTCAAAATCGGCAATAGTTAGCGTGTCGCCTGGGTATAGTTTCCAACATTTCGTGACATAAACAATTCAGTGTATTAAATGTGATACATTGTTTAAATAAATATTAAACTTATATAAATGAACAACGCTTTAAATTACAATAATGTTAGAAAATTTTATTAAAAGTTACTCTAAAATGTAATCAAACAATGTTCAAAAAATAATCGTCATTATCGGCAACAGTGTTGAATGTAAATTTTTTGGATATAACGAAATGCGACCGAAGGATCAAATGACATTTAAGCAACGCTTCACCCCGCGCAGCTTTATGTTAAAACTTGCGTTCATCGAAACGGTTTATAACAAAAATTACCATACATTTTATCGGTTATTCAATGGTATTATTAGTTATTAATATTATCATACTTTAAAAATGGACTTTCCCACCCAATTTTAAAGACTTTAAAGACTTTTACTACCATTTCGTATCAACATTTTATTATTATTTGAGAACAGTCAACATCCCTATTGTGATTTTGTATTGTACATATTTACATACTTACATACGAGTAGTTATACGGACGATGCAAGTTAAATAAGAGCTTGTAAAAGGCATCTAAGTGAAGCAGCCTGAAACATTCACGTCGGTAAACAAGCTTAAGTGAGGAATTAGCATGACAACTACAGCTAAAGTTCGCCGAGTGGGCACACATCGTGCTAGTTACAAGTCGAGCACTCGACTAACATCCGAGCTTAACTTGTGCGTTGTCCTCTTATACAAAAGGAATGATGACTAAATTTTTATAATAAGTCCGTCTTGTAAATTCATAAAAAATATTGGACAGGTTTTTTTTCTTATTTTACATAATCAAAAAATAAAGGAGATACATTAAGTCAAAATGTCGCGTGACGTCACCCCTAAGTACAAATTTTACCTAGGAGTGACGTTACGAGCCCCGACTCCTAAACTTTAATGCGGTTTATCTGAGTATTTTTTTATTATTTTGAAAAAAAAAATACGTGTCTAATATTTTTGTATTATCTGACTGACGGATTAATTAGAATTATGATTTTCATGCCCCGTCATCATGAAAAAACTTCTTCAATTTCATAAAAACTCAAAGAGACACCACAATATTAAAGTCACATTTTTGGACTATCCCAAAAAAAATCTTCATACAAAAACCTATGTAAGTGTGACATTACACGTTGCTACCTAGAGGTGCGTCCACATTTGTATCATTTGCCCGTATCAGATCATCGTGGCGTGGCATGATCGCGTGTCACGATCACGCGTTTGGACGTTGCGCCGATCGGAACGCTCGAAATCCATTTTGCTACGCGTATCACACATTTATATCGGACGAGTGCGGCATGATCGGCGCGCCGACAGTAAGCGTCCAAGCAGCGTGATACGCAGTCATGCCACGGCACGGTGATCGGATACGAGCAAATGATGCAAGTGTGGACGCACCTTTGTATGGGTAAATTAAGAATTCTGTACTGCAGCTATGTTGAACCTTACGTTTATCGAAACGGTTTAAGAGCGTTTATACCTGCTTAACTGGCAACGTCGCATATTATTTCATTTTGCTTTATTATTTTGTGGTATTTGAATGAAACTTAACGGTATGTTCAATACATACCCTGCATTTTTAGGATCTATGATGCGTTTAATTCACCCAATCATCGCGTTTGGCTATATTTTTTTACAAAACAAAATATAGACATGGATTCATTTTTAGAGCTTTAGTTGTGGCAATATCATAAAAAAAATTCTACAGTTCTGTCGTGCGAGGCAGGAAATTTGTATCGAAGCTCACAGTTGTGGACAGTTGTGATTTCCTGTTATAATGACTTCCTCCTAAATCTTAAGCAAGCAATTCTTATAAAGATAGTATCTCGGAGACGGCTCAAACGATTTATATGAAATTTCACATATAAGTGAAGCAGGTCCATTGACCCCATTCTGCTTTTCAAGTTAATTAGTGGCCTTATCGTCCAAAAACAAAAACATCGTGCACCCACGAAATCAAGGTCCATAACTCAGGTTTTTTGCAATAAAACTTCTTGTCAAAAGAGATGAATGACAAAATATTCACATAATCTTATTTTTATACATTTTATTAAACAAATAACATAACTTAATCTCCTACATTTACTTAGTGCCACACCGTTGTATGTGATTACTACCTATAACTGGCATTATCTCGTTACCAACAAATATAGAAAAGCTTTATTTTTATTAAATTTAATAGAAAGGTTTTGAAACTGGCTTCTGTAAATTTTCTTTAATTTTGAACCCTCTGTTGTAGTATTGTACTTATAATAAAATACATTAAACTAAAAATACTGTTCATATTTTTTTTAATTGTATAGATATGAAATCGGGCAATGGGCGGGCCATGTAGCCTGGAGAACATATGGCAGGTAGGGCAGTAAAGTGGTGACCACGCATAGGAAAACGCAGCGTAGGATGGATCCCGACTAGGTGTACGGACCTCGGAAGGGTCGCGGGGAGTCGGTGGATGCGGTCTGTGCAGGATCGCACCCTGTGGCGAACTATAGGGGAGGCCTATGTTCGATGAGATGCTCGTTTAACGGCTACCCGTATATCATATACCTACGGAAATATTTTCGCACGGCTTTCTCTGTGGTTTATAAATAATATCGAGTTTTGTTGTACTTTCATGTAAATCTTAACGGTTGATTATGTCAGTTAACGTCGGCCACTTGACTGGTGTAAACAGCGATTAATGAACCATTAGCCACTAATGTAGCTTGGTGGAACTGTCATAAGTATCGAGTTCGGCATTTATTGCGGCCGACGGCAGAGTAACGGGTCTAAAATGCCTGCGTAGGATTAAATACATAAATATTCACTAAATTATTTGAATATTTTACTTCGTAGTAGGTAATTTATTAGTATTATCCAGTCAATTACTAATAGGAACGAGTATGTAACTGAAATTATGACATTAATAAACTGTCTTGGGTGCAGTTTCCAAACATTATCGAAATCATCAAAAAATATAATGTCGATAAGATAATTTGGTATTTTAAATAATTTTTATTTATAAACGAATGAACTTCACTCTGTAGGTAGGCCGCAAGGGTACGTTTACAAGTCTGAGTTTACTGGCTAATCTGGCTAATTGTTTTGTTAATTAAAGCTCTATTAGTGTAATTTTGTAAAGTAGGTATATCGTATCCTTAACCCACATGTGAATGACGAGCTATCTGTGTACCAAAAATATTTGAAATCTGTTTAGCCGTTTTGGCGTGATGAAGCCACAACGACACATACAAACATACAAAAATTCTAATACAAATATTTTTCGATTCAGTGATTATGACTTATTTTTTTGAAAATATTATCAATGTTTCATTTATACAATTTTATAATAGTTAAATTTACTGCCTTTTTCATCTACAGTATTTAATTATTATCGCAAAACATAAATTCATGCCTTAACTAAAGTGTACGTCTTTATTTATTTATCTTGCTATCCAAGAGTGTACTACTGATATGCAAATACATTATTTTCATTCTTCTACGTGTCTTCTTGCACTAATTCAGTTGGTAGGTGATAGCCAAAGACCCACCACTAATTGCCCCACACCATTGCTGTCAGACTTCTGGGCATCCCGCCATCAAGGAACTTTATTCATTATAGTTTTAAGTCTTATACATAAAAAAAAAATTAAATGTAGTTATAACAAATACTGATAACGCAATATTTTTTACTGCAGTAGGTATTATTTCTGATTATTTCCCATCCCAGTGTACATAGTGGACACCAGCTATTTACAAATAATAGGTATTGAAGTTATTAAATGCTTTGTTTGTTAGGTAAGTATATTTTAACTTTATATTATAAAATAAAACTACACTGAAATAATAAGGAAAAAAAAGTGGCCCACACGAATTTCCACAATTTTTCATACTGGATTTTCAACTGGACTCTGTGTTAACCGCGGTGCACATTAAGGATTGATAAATTTTGCAGATGCTGGGAAATAATTATCATTGCTCTAGAATGTACGTAAAAAAAAACTCAACGTAAGAAAAACTTTGTTGAAAATCGATAATTATGAAAAACTTTCAAGTTTGAGCTTTTTTCAAGAGACTCGAAAAATTCGGAAATAATTAAAAATTGGTATTTTCAGTAGGTATGTAGATATGGTATCTACAGATCTTCGGTGTAGGGAAATATTATTTATTTATTTAAGTATGTAATACGATGTTGGATCTGTTTTACCCAACGACAAAAGAAAAATCACTAACGACTATTATTGCGAAATCGATAGCACATAAAACATAAAAAAATCAAGGACTCGAAAGCGTCAAAGCGTAAGATGACCTCAAATATTATGAAGGCTC
The DNA here is from genome assembly GCA_905404275.2 of Hedya salicella. Classification (NCBI taxonomy): domain Eukaryota; kingdom Metazoa; phylum Arthropoda; class Insecta; order Lepidoptera; family Tortricidae; genus Hedya; species Hedya salicella. Next base: position 494,097 of record FR990109.1, read on the forward strand.
GGCTAAGCACAAAGCGCGGTTGTGACAGGCGACGGGCGGCTCTGGTGTCGCTTTGTCCGCTGCGCCGGCGCAGCGTCAATGCGCGCGCGCGGCCATCTTGGCTTTGTGCGCGAGAGCCTGCGCGGACCGCGGGGCCGCACGTTCACACGCGCTCTTTTTGCTTTTGCAGCTATTTTGCCGGATTGTTTGAATAGATCTGTAGAGATGATTTTTATGAATGATTGAAATTTTAACATCACTTACTTTAGTTTCATGATTCGGTTATTTAGGTACACATTTCTTGTTGCATTTTAATTTAAATAGCATATTTGGAGAACACCAAACGCCTTTTTTTGTGGATTGATTGTACATGTTTGTGTGTGTCGTTGTAGCTTCATGACAGCAAAACAGATTTCAACTATTTTCGGTACACAGGTAGCTGGTCTTCCACAAATGGTTATAGGATACTTTTCATCCAACTACGGTCAGGAAAAAGTCGGTTATATTTTTTTTTCCTCCGCTGATGGACTTGCCTGGCACCTTCTTTACTTATAAAAATATAAAATACTTTAACTAATTTAACTTTGTACTCCTTACGTTGTGGTAACAGGTTCATTCAACGGATATACTTACTTTAATATAAACTTTAAGAATAATTTAGGTACCTTTTACATTTCTTGCATGAACTAACCCAAATAAGCATTTTATGACGAAGTGAATAGAAACTTAATGGAGTTACGCTCCACCTCCTTCCATAATTCCATTCACAAACCAATTTTGACCCGTTTCTACCACTGTTACCCGCCAAGACAATGGCATTGTTTCCACAGAGCCTACTCCAATGAATGCCGACGTAAGTACTTTTCCGAGGCCGCCGAAGCCTTGCCTCAGCCTCACTAATGACGGTCGACAGAAAGCGTGACAACACCCCCGCTGGATTGAGTGCCGTCGAGTCTGCTTTCAATTGATCCGAGGTTTGGGAAGAAAGTTAGACTACTACTTATTTAAAAATAAGTATAGTATTAGTTTAGGTATCAGTGGCGTGACGTCACATGTTGATGGTAAAGCCGGAGTAGGTATATTTTCTCTTATGTTTTTTTTACAAGCAGTAGAATAATGAACTCAACGCCTAAAGTTGGAAAACTGATGAACATCAAGTTCTCTTAACGCCACGGGCGCCACGGCAATGCTAAGTATGATTAAGTAAGTTTGCACCTAAGTGTTAGTATTATAAATTCGGAATGAAAATATAACAAAAACGGTAAGTAATGTAAAACTTTTTAAAATTTTCAAACTACAGTAGGTACATGAAAGCTAGATACCTACTTATGCATTTTTGGCGAGAAGAGTAGTTGTTTACATAATCTAGAAAATCTAGGTAGATTACGTCAAACTATGAATTTATCATATACCTATATTATTTCAAATAAAAAAATAAATACCTTTAAACTGCATAGCCTTGTTCATTGACAAGTTTAAGTAATGGGTACCTACTTATTTTGGTTTGTCGTCTTCCTGCCGATTCGCGAGTGCATTATTAACCTAAATACTAACTCAGGAAGATGGATGTGGTTGATATCACATCAGCTATGAGCGTGGCTAGGAGTCGTCCACTGCTGAAATTTCGGCAACGCACTTCTGACTCCTCTGGTGTTGAAGGTGTCTATGGGCGACGGTGATCGCTTACCGTCAGGCGATCCGTCTGCTCGTTTGCCCCCTGTACCTAACATTAAAAAAACTGGTGTATACACATGCCACTCTCAAGGAGATCCACGACCGGTAGTCTTGCATTTCGACTTACATTGCGACTAGGTTACCATTCTTTATCAATAATATGCATTATTCCAGAATTCAATGAAGTGGTTGAGCTGTGCCAGTTCCAGTGAGTGTGTCAGTGATGATATAGCGGTCTCGTCGGTTGGTTCAGCTGCGTTGCGTGTAGTCCATCGCGACCAATTGTGTTCTATAAACACACCGCGGCTATAATAGTCGACCCGATATCATATGTAGTTTCATGAAGAAACATCTTCTTCTATGCATATCTATTTTCATTAGCTGATTTGGCGAAGATCTTCATAAAATTGATCTTGCAAGTAATTTTGCATTGTAGCGATGTATTTATTAGACTTTATTTATTTATACCCACGTAGGGTCCAAGGCTCTTTTCGTGTTTTTGAATTAACAACTCTTTGACAAATTTCCTAATTTTAGCCCGTTGCGCCTTCGAAGTTAAGCAAGATGGAGAGTTTTTCTTTACAATTTCAAGTTAATTATCAAAATGAACGATATTGCTTTGTTAAGTGCGAACCATAACGTGTCATAATTTTAATTAAATCGTACCTACTCGGTTAAAAATAGAAAAATATCCTACTTCAGCTGACATTTAAGGCAGGCGCTTCACAGTTCGACTCTATAATAATATTTAATGTGTCTGAATGTGTTGTAAGCATTTTTAACATCAAAGTTTCATGTTGTTGATGATGAATAATTAGTTTCACCTATTTAATGGTTACTACTAGTAAAAAATACTTTAAAATGTACATGTTTATATTCATCTTAAAATGAAGAATTGTTTGTCTTATATTTTACAAGACATGTACAGTCAAGGGCAAAGAAAAGTACCTAAACGCCACAAAATCTCATAAATATATATCCAAACCTGACAGCAGAGTTGGTGTAAGTATAGGTACATACATATTTTTGATACTATTGATGTCTAATTTCTTTGTCCTATATCGGCGTAGATATACAACTTAGGTATATTTAGTTGCTAACAAATCACAATCATATATTCAAGTAAAATCCATACTAATATTATAAATGCGAAAGTGTGTCTGTCTGTCTGGCTGTCCGTCTGTCTGTCTGTCTGTTACCTCTTCACGCTTAAACCGCTGAACCGATTTGGATGAAATTTGATATGGAGATAGTTTGAGTCCCGCGGAACGACATAGGCTATTTTTTAAAATACCCTTATCCGCGATTAACGAATTTAAGGCGGACGAAGTCGCGGGCAGAAGCTACTTATAAATAAATTAAAATTGATAACATGCAAAGAGTTTACCTATACCTACTTAAAAGATATATTGAAGATAGATTAAGCACTAATATGGTTATATTTAAGAATTATTTAGAAAAAAATACTGACTGTTGAGTTTTTTTTCTTCTCCACAGTGGTCTCCTCTTGAAAAATGCCGTAGAGTCAGACTTGTAAAAATGCCCTTGTGGTCTATTTACAGGATGAAGTTCATTACTTCATTATATAAAAAAAATGTATGTATAGAAGTTTATTTACTAGTGGAGCATACGTATAAAGAATATTGTGCTCTTAACGTATCTGATACATATCTTTGCTAAGACGAAACGTTCCAATAAACGTTCCTATGTTGTATTAATATTGAGAATTTAAAAACATAAAATATTGAGTAGAACAAAAAGCTTCCCTTAAACTTCAAGTACCTAGTCATCTAGATACTTTTATAACGTTGTAAAAATTAAATGTCTGTATATTGAAGATATTTTCCAAAAAACATTGTAACGGACTTTTTGGAGGTTACTGATTCGAAAAAATTTCTTTCGGATTTTTTGTATGTTTGTTTATATATATCGTTGTGGCTTAATCACGCCAAATCGGCTAAACAGATTTCAACGAGGTATTTGTGTTACACGAGTGGCTTTGCAGTTTCAAATGGTTATAGGATACTTTTACTCGATTACGGTGTCGGAAAAAAGAGGGTTATGATTTCTTTCCCCTCCGCTGACGAAGATGCGCGCAACCTTCTAGTTTTCTATAAAATGTTTTGAGTTCATAATCTTAATCGAGACAATCCAATTATTGACGAATTAATGAATAAATATTACGCAATTATTCCTACCTGCAATGATGCAAGTAGGTCGGTAGGTATGTATATATTTTTATGAATTCCATATCACAAGTATCAGTTTTATTTATTGTATTGTTTTGTACATATATTGCCAAATTAAAAAAAAAGTTCAAATATCTAGAATATAAAGACAAGAAGAAATTTAACAAAGTTATATAGAGATAATGACAGAGTATCTTATAAGAGAAGTTGATTTACAAATCCATACTTCCATACTAATATTATAAATGCAAAAGTGTGTCTGTCTGTCTGTCTGTTACCTCTTCACACTTAAACCGCTGAACCGATTTGGATGAAATTTGGTATATGGAGATAGTTTGAGTCCCGGGGAAGGACATAGGCTACTTTTTATCCCGCTTATCCGCGATAAACGAATTTAAGGCGGACGAAGTCGCGGGCAGAAGCTAGTTAACTATAAACTATTGAAATTATAAATTCAGATATTCACTCTGAGATCTAGGCAGGTTTGATTAAATGGCTGACTCTGGCATTATGGTTTAAACTACTAATTGTATAAGTCTGAAATCTACTTACTAGCAAAAATCTAAAGTAACTCTACCTCAAGGTAGAGTTGTCTGTTTAATGATGTTACCTACTCGAGGACTAGTCTGGGATAAGCATTGTCAAAAATAAATGTTTTTATTCAGACAATAGAAATTTTATATGTTTGAGGTATGTGAGTACCAGCTCTACATCTAGATAGAGTTATCTGTTTTATGATGTTACCTACTTGAGGACCAGTTTTGTCTAAGCATTGCCAAAAATAAATGATAATGTTTATTCATGTAGGAACATGGGATTTTTAATGAACTTATTTATTTACAGTAAGTATTTTCTCTTTATGCAATCAAGTTTATTGAATTTTGCACTAACTTAAACCGAATATGGTATAGGTAGTCACCTTCCGACCATTAAATTATAAGCATAAAACTTGAGCTTGAACAGACATTTAATAATAATGAAAATGTAGCGTTCTGTTTTTTGGAAATCAAATGTCTTTGAATTGAAAAGTTTTGTATGTGCATAATAACAAAGAAAAATGTTCATGCCTTTCTTGTTTCAAAAAAGCTTAAAAATATTTGATTGGTTGATTGTTTAAAGGAACTTAAACGTCGGCAATATTAAGTTCCCAAAAACAAGCACGACGTCCTGCATAAAGGCGGGCATTCACGTGCTATTAGAGCAGGTAGCACATAAAGAGGACGTGTGATACCGTCCACATAATGCACCGCGTACACTGCGCACGGCCACATGACGGCCACCTGCCCCCCGCCACCCCCACCCACCGCGAACCTATTCATTTCTTACAATTAATCAAAATTAAATCAACCACCAACAACCCAAATGACTTTAGAATTTACTTCTCCCACCTACAGCCTGATTTCAGATGACACGACGTTGAGTAGGCGTGTCCCTCGCGAAGAAATCTGGCCAATAGAGTGCGGTAACAAAATATCCGTATTGGCTATTAGCAGGCCCCGCCCGCGCGGGCTGGGGGGGAGCGCGTTCCGAGTTTGAAACGACCTATCGCCGCTAACAGCCGGCGACGCTTGCGACGCTTTGGAACTGCGGCTATCGTTCCCGCCCTAGTTTGAAAAGGTCGGTTGGTGTACGCGAGGGGTTGCGATTTAGGCCAGTTTGACGGTAGGCGGCGTCCGGTGGGTGGCTGAGGGGGCCGGCGTCGTTTTTACACGGCGGCGGGCGGCGGCGCGCACAGACGCGCTCCAAACACCGCGGCGAGCGCTCGCGTCGCGACCTTACAACATTTCCGCGATTTCCACCGTCTTGGAAAATCTCATTCCAAATTTGAAGCGGCCTAATATTATTAGATAATTTTAAGTTTAATTGACAAGTGTAAAAAAAACTTTAGTGACTGATTGTGATGATGATGTAAAGTTAAGCTCGGTGCACACCAGCGAGCTCGAGCATGCAGGCGATGAGCGCGAACTCGAGCGCGCCGCGCGCGCCGCAGCGCTCGCCGTTCGCCATCCAAGAGCTGCTCGGCCTGAGCGACACGCGAGAGAGCCGGGAGAGATATTTCGAGAACAGAGACAACGATAGAGTACTGAATTTGTCTGAAAGCCGAGACCGGCCTACGTACACCCCCCAGTTTCCGTTGCCAGCGTCGGTGGCGAGCCGCGTCGCGTACGCAGCCGCCTTCAATGCGCAAGCGGCGGTGGCGGCAGCCTTCCTACCCGCGCCGCCGATGCTGCACCCTCCACCTGGTAAGTCGCTAGTTAAGAACAGCTGTTAGTCTCTACTCTGCCATAATACCACCTGGGCCGTTGTGAAAAAAGTTGTATAGGTATGGTGTGGTGTTGTACAACACTGTTTCGTTTTGTACTCAGAAAAGTTATCTATAACCTAAATCACACAAGTTGATGGCCAGAGGAGTATTTCGTGATTAAAAGTCTACAAGTTTATTGAAATAGAAATTGAACATAAATCTTGAATAATAACAAAAATTACAATTGAACAATTCGCCAGTGTGCAACTAACTTTATCTCGTTCCTGTAAACAAGTTTATGTAGACACTGTGTAGACACTGTTAGGACACAAAAGTGTGTAAAAATTGGAAATATCAAAACACCTTAGATACAAGCAGGTAAATAAGCAACTTTGTATCTGAGATGGAATTATTAATTGCTAGGTCGGGTTTTAGATATCTTCTTTAGACAGATTTATTACGGTGGAAGGAATGTTTTATTTTACAAGCTTGAAATTTATGCTGTTCGTTATTTTGTTTGGGCCAAATATGGCTAGTAATTTTTTTTTACTACTTTAGTTGACTTGAAATAGGTATATACATAGCAGATAAATAGGACTTATGGATACGAAAGGCTCGAACTAAAAATATCACTTCGAATATAAACTAATTTTTAGTGAACCCGAGTTTTTTGTTTTTTTTTTAATGTTGGCATGCTGTCTGGTCATTTATAATTCCAAGTCAAGAATAGGTAGCTATGTGTAAGACACTGGAGTCTCCGAAGAAGTGTTTTATTTATTAATGTTGTAGTTTCGTATCTAATTTCAAATTTAAAGTAGGTATGTATAAAACGTTAGTTGTAATCTGGTATCAATAATCCCAAGTCAAGACAAGAGAATGCTTAAGACGCAAGCAATAATCTGGTTGGTACCTATTAGGAAATTGTAAGCCAATGGTATGTTTAAGGTGTAGATTGTAATCTGGTAATCATAGAGAAAAGAGTTGTTCAGGGCGTAAGTTGTGATGGTGGTTATAATTCCAAGTCACGCCGCTCAGGCAGGTTAGCACTCCTCGCTTGGAGCGGCGCGGCCGCCGGCTGCGGCCATTGTCTCGGCAAGCCGCATTTAATTAGCCCTTCACTCCTTTCATCATTAGCTTTATTAGCCTTTCCCATTCATCAAGTGCTTTATGTTGTCGCACAAAACGCTTTGAGCCGCCGCCGGATCGGCTTACGCGCGACCATGTTCGACGCTGAACTTGTATGTCTGGTGTGATCTGCGCGAATGCTGTAGCGTTTGAGTTAGATTCAGGAGGATTTAAAAGGATTTAAATATAGTGAGACTGGACCGCGTCGTTGTGGAAGAAATGCAAAAACTAGTCATTTATTTTTTATCAAAGTAAAAATGTAATAAAACCTTATACCTGAGCTGTTTTAGTATAGGTATTAAGTTAATAGCCGAGTTGCATGAAAGACTTCAAATTATTCAGTATTTATAGGTATATCATAGGAAACTAATTGAAAGTTTTACAAAAAGTCAAATGAGTATGTATTTGTGAGCATATCATAAAACTCTTATACGACAAATGAATTATCAACAAGCCAATGTCGGCTTGGTTTAGGTAAATCTTATTAGAATAAAACAAGTTTAAAAGTTACAAAATTATACCAAGAAATACCGTAATTGGCTAGAAATTATTAACTATTCCGTTCTACTTCACAGGTTTAATTTACGTTTTTGTATTCTTTGATTTATCATAAAGTAGTGACGAGCCCCTACGCTACGTTATTGGTACGTATAAAGTTTTACAATTATTTATGTGTATAAAGGCTTCTGATACTTTTTAAACTTATTTTTGACCCGTTTATCCTATTGCCATAAGCCTTCGTAAATACTGAATCTCTGTTTTATTCTCTGCCCCGTCATCGTCACGGCTCATCTCGTGCGCCGTCGGCAACGCAAACGTTCCAAAGAAACCTATAAAAACAAAAGGAGTAACTTGCACTTTATAATTTGTAGGCTGTTTTTTAATTTTTAATGCAGTAAGCTGGTAGGTATCTCTCTAGATATTTAAATTCTCTAGATTGATTAAAAAATGTTGACATTAACAACATTTTTTAAACAACTGACAATTATATGAAGCTCAGAATCTGTATCAAATCTATCGTCTGAATAAAATCATTTATTTTTGACAATGCTTATCCTAGACTGGTCCTCGAGTAGGTAACATCATAAAACAGACAACTCTACCTTCAGGTAAAGTTATTTTAGAATTTTGCTAGTAAGTAGATTTGAGACTTATACAATTAGTAGTTTGAACTATAATGCCAGAGTCAGCCATTTAATTAAACTTGCCTAGATCTCAGAGTGAATATCTGAATTTATAATTTCAATAGTTTATAGTTAACTAGCTTCTGCCCGCGACTTCGTCCGCCTTAAATTCGTTTATCGCGGATAAGGGTATTTTTCCGGGATAAAAAGTAGCTTATGTCCTTCCCCGGGACTCAAACTATCTCCATACCAAATTTCATCCAAATCGGTCCAGCGGTTTAAGCGTGAAGAGGTAACAAACAGACAGGCAGACAGACATACAGACACACTTTCGCATTAATAATATTACTAGCTTCTGCCCGCGACTTCGTCCGCCTTAAATTCGTTTATCGCGGATAAGGGCATTTTTCCGGGATAAAAAGTAGCCTATGTCCATCCCCGGGATTTAAACTATCTCCATACCAAATTTCATCCAAATCGGTTCAGCGGTTTAAGCGTGAAGAGGTAACAGACAGACAGGCAGACAGACAGACAGACACAATTTCGCATTAATAATATTACTAGCTTCTGCCCGCGACTTCGTCCGCCTTAAATTCGTTTATCGCGGATAAGGGCATTTTTCCGGGATAAAAAGTAGCCTATGTCCATCCCCGGGACTCAAACTATCTCCATACCAAATTTCATCCAAATCGGTTCAGCGGTTTAAGCGTGAAGAGGTAACAGACAAACAGACAGACAGACAGACACACTTTCGCATTTATAATATTATTATGGATTATGGATTATGGATAGTATGGATTATAAGTAGGTAACTGATATAAAGAGCAGTAAATTAAAAATAATATTTACCTGCTGTCTATGTTTATTACCTACTTGTAAATATAATATTTTCTTCTGTTTCCGCGATTATTACTCATTGAAATAAAACAATTTAACGGATTATATCGCGTATATTATCTCATTTTAGTTCCCGACGTTTCGGAAGCCTTCCACCTTTCCATGGTCACGGGTGAAATAGAACACTGACTCTGGCGGCACGTTGACTGCAGCCATTATAAAGGCACCATTTTGTCGGCGCCATTCTGTCCACAGGTGGGGCGGGGGGGGGGGGGGGGGGGGGGGCAGTGACAACTTTTATCTCTGGTATGTTATAATAGATATATTGGTCAAAAAACCTTTTAATAATAGATATATTGGTCAAAAAACCACTTCAATCTCATTGAAATAAAACAATTTAACGGATTATATCGCGTATATTATCTCATTTTAGTTCCCGATGTTTCGGAAGCTTTCCAGCTTTCCATGGTCACGGGAGGACCATGACCATGGAAAGCTGGAAAGCTTCCGAAACGTCGGGAACTAAAATGAGATAATATACGCGATATAATCCGTTAAATTGTTTTATTACTTGTAAATATTTTCAATTACCATGTATAGGTTCCAGGTAGTGTTTTTAGGGATGACGTAGAGTCATGAATATCTATATTTTTGTAGTCCGATATATGTTCCTGTAAAATAGAAACGATCTGGGAGAAAGAGTCTGTTAGTTTTTAAGCTGGTTTAGTTTTATAACAACCTGATACCTAAGTTAACTATATATTGCGTGTATAATTTTTATATTGTGTGTAAAATAATAATATACACGAGTATTTATTTATAAGTCGCCCTGACGTCTGTAAATTCGTGTATCATCAATTTTTATTAACAAAAAAAACAAAATTGTATGTTTCGATAAACTCCGAATGGGTATTATAATATTATAATTATAATTTGAGTGTCTACATTGTAAGCTGTAATTACAGTTTTGTTCGTAACCTGCCTACCTACTGTATGTAAATATCTACCACCTAAGTAATTGGTACTAATTAAAACCCTAATAAATAAAGGAATACAGTAGGTACATAAAACTTAAGAGAAAAGTCAAAAAATGGTATCGCAAAAAAATGATTGTCCTTAAATTGTAGGTAGGTATATTTTTTATATCAAAATGTTTTCAACAGTCTAAACGCGACCGATGTCTACACAACTTTTACGATATTGAAAAATTAAAACAAAGAACCATCTTGGTGGCATAGATTAGATAGTGCGAAAGTTCGGTTAGTCATACGGTAATAGCTAGCCAGTTGGCTCACTCGTGTAAGCACAAGTATACTTATATGCCTTGATACGGAAAAAGGTTCTATGTACCATTGATAATCGTATGAAATTAGCCTGTTTTAGTACCAATTGTTCGGCGATAGGTGTGCCCCGCGGTGCGCACGCAGTGCCAACGCCTGCGCCGCCCTGTCAGCTTTACTGTACCTACAGTCAGCTGCCAAATGTAACCCCTCCTGCTATTGGTATTTGTATGGCAGGCATGTTCTCCTTGGCGACTGGACTCGTCTTCGAATGCAGCTGTTATCGCCATATAGGTATCATTGCACCATCAATTATCTTTTATAAATGTAGCAAGAGCTGCAGGCGTCTCATACGTTGGTTCAAATTCACATAAAAATAACTAATAGATGCGTGTCTTTAAGTTTGCTTTCCAACACTCATCCCCTATTCAACTCTGCTAGCGAGCTAGGGAATCAGTTTTCCAAATCTTTTATAACTTCACCTGCGTTATGTAGGTGATTACCTAAGTAGCGCGTGTAACGTGTACCAAAATAGAACGAAAATTAGGTGTCAGAATTGTGTTAGATGCATCACAAAATCTAAAATGTACAGAGCTTCTTAAAACTGAGCCGAAAATCCTCACCCATATCAATATATGGAACACATATACCCATTAATAGGAAAGAGGTACAGTACGTGCATATATAGGTATACCCATCAATTCATGTCTCGAAATTAGGTATGTACATTTGACTTTGTATTTAACTTCAATTCAATAAGATCAAAAGTATTTTTTTTTTCTATAAGACTACTTGATTGATGAAAAAAAACTGTCTAAGACTCATTGAACTCAAGGCAGGTTTGTACTGATTTGATGAGTATGTCCAAACAGGATTTTAACATTATACCTTAGTTATTTGAGCCCTATAAAGTATCGTAATGATCATGTCAGTTCACTTGTCTTGTATTCGGATTAACCAATTCTCCCAGGCTCGGCATTATTGTGATAACCCCAAGGCCGCGAGATTCTATACCCTAAAACAAAGCCGGAGCAAGTGACCACTGCTCAAGCACATCCTTTATAGAGTCCTGTTCTTTATGCGCACATAAAGAAGCTCCACAATGTGAGGTGTGACGTGTCTTGCACAAAAACCTTTTTGTGGGCATTGTGTGGAGGTGTCATTGATTGTTTTTGACGTGTGTTGAGAGCATTCAACATTTTTGAGATTTGTTTTAGGAGGACTCGTTAGGGTTGAGATAAAACAAATATTATTTGACACCTCGGATTCAACAAACAGATGAGGTCGGGAAATAATTGAATGTTTTTTTCTGTGGCCCCACGCTTCTAGCTGCGGGTTGATTTTTTGTACATGATTAAGAAATGCTCATACTTTTATTTAGATCTATGGAATTGCTGTAACGCTTTGTCAATTATCTATTCGGTAGGACCAAATTTAAATCTGTCAAATGAGAGTAAAACCGTTGTCAATATTTGTTCGACGGATTTTCGATGTAGACACATTTAGAAATGTCCGTAGAAAGTTTATTTGGTGTATTCATTTCAGTAATATTAGTATCGTATTAATTCAGCATATCATAAGAATCTAGAAGAGTTAAGATTCTATTTCATTGATAACTGACAGATTATGAAGGGTTGAGGCCCTTTACTATTGATTGATGACTAATAACCAACAGTACCTACCTAGTACACAGCAGTACTGTACAATATAAATGATGCTAGGACAAGCGTCGGCTCAATTGACTCCGCAGTCTTGATCTGACAGAGACAACTCTGTTTTCTCTAATTTCAACGTTTAAGATCATTGTGAGTGAATGGTGACAGACGTCTTAGTTAATTTTGTCACGATAGTACTCGTGATACTTGGTACTGTGAGGGTCAGGGCTTCAGGAAGCAGTAAAAACAATATATAGAGGTCTTGGATATCATTTCTATTCGATAGCTGACTTAAGACTGATTTTTTTAACAATTGTTTCCTTCAAAAATTTCATTTTTGTGACAAACTTTTATTGCCAAGTGTACTTTTCTTTGAACATCCATCAACAACTTACCGATACGGTTCTCAAGAGCCCAAACTCGGTAGGATTGAATTTTATTACAGAGTTCATATGACCACCTTCCTGCACCATCATGAGATCAGCTCGCCATCGAGATTATCATACTATTGCATTGTCACCTAACTTGCATAAGTACCTATGCCAAATTTTAGCTCAATTGGAAACCGGGAAGTCGGTCAAATTTAACTTGAAAAATTCCACCCCAACATTGATAGTACGAGACCTTCGCTTCTTAATTTATATACATCACGTATACAAATACGTATATTATATTTGTATGTTTCTTTTAGGTATATATACCTCTAATACACAAATAATATTAATATTAAATAAGCTTATATTGTGCCTAACATTTTGAGAGATCTGAATCTACCTTAGCGGTTACTGCTCGTATATGTATGTATTCTGGTTAGCTTTAAGATTTATAATTTAACTCTGCTTGTATCAAATCACGCTTGATGCCCTACTGGGTCCTGTAACACAGGGAATCCTATCTCAGGACCTAAAGTCATGTATCATTTGTTTTGGTTTGTTCAATAAAGTCTTTAATTTCTTTTTTTTTTTTCAAATACTTTTGATTCATGGGTGGGAGAATTTTTACTCGACTGCTCTGAACAAAAAAAGAGGGTTATGATTTTTTCTCCTCCGCCGACGAAGTTGCGAATACTTCTGAATTCTTTCATTAGATTAGGTTTGATTTATAACAATCCTGAAAACTTAACGGTTTCATAGAAATATGCGATTATGACTACCGAAAATTCGGATATACATTACAATAAGACTTTCAATTGAATGGCAGTCAATATAGGTAGACCCAGTTCAGCCACGTTAGGTATTTAGGTACTGTACACAGACATACAGCAGACATACAGACTATATTTGTGTTACAAAAAAGAGAGATTCGTTCTATATATAACCTGAATTCCCGTGACTCGTTAAGATAACTTTTTAAAGACATCAGCATATTAACCGTAGCGTCCCAATACATTTATGAGAATATTATTTATGTTATTAAGAACCTAGAGTCTTTTACTATGAATTCAGATATCCACAATTTTAATACAAAAAATAAAAACAAAATCGCTATTAGAAAGTTCCACTTTCGTAAAGTAGCCAAATCATTCGTAGGCCTATGTACACATTTTTATAATAAGCTACCAGATGATGCTTTAAAACTACCGTTTCCAGCTCTCAAAAATTACTTAAAAGAGTCCTAATGGCAAAGGCATATTATAGGGTAGAGGACTATTTAACAGACAAAAACGCATGGCCCGAAACAGAAACCAAATAATTTACTTTTAGCGGGACACGGTTCTTATAAGGTGGCATATCGAGCGTATGTAATTTGTTTTAAATAAAAATCATTATTTTGCTTTTTATATTGTATATCTTTTTATATTTCTTTTACTTTTATAAGTGTTGATATGTTTTCTTGAAGAACTACGCATTGAGTTTATATTCAAAACATATATTTAGGACAGGCTAAGTACAAATATTGTAATAGATATAAGAGTTATTTCAAAAAAATTACTGACTGTTGAGTTTGTTTGGGAAACGCCGTAGAGTCAGACTTGTAAAACTGCCCTTGTGGCCTACTTACAGAATAAAGATCATTATTTAATTGTTTTTATTATTTATTTAATTAATTAAACTATATTGCACAAAACAAAAGTAAGTACAAACGGCGTACTTAATGCCACATGGCATTACCTACCATATCAGTCAACCATAGGGCCAAACAGAGATCCATCAAAGTGGTAAAGGGAAAAAATCTATCAGTACTGTTTTATAGGTATATAAATATAGTATTGTTTTGTTTTGAGGTTTAAATTAATAATTTGATACTTTATCTAGAAACAAATATCCCGGACGGAGCAGACCGCGGGTCGCTTATTGGTTTGTCTGTCTGTAATTAACGAGGGGCGGTGGAGGCGATGCTATAGCTCTCGTCTATAGTACAATGTATGTATGTGGTGCACGTTTAGCCGAACTCGTGTCTGGATACTGGCATAGAGCCTTTGTTTGAATTAATTATAACAGAAAATAAACTCCGGCTTTACTAATAACATGTTTTACGTCACGCTACTGGGGCTTATGTTAAATTTTTATGAAATGATATATGGAATGAAAATCGGTGAACCAATGAAAAACCTCGACAAATTTAGAAAAATCTTGATCATTTTCAAACGACTAATCCAATTTTCTTGAACCACAGCTAAGCACACTCCCGTTGAAGTCACCTCTTAAACACAAAAAAAAAAACAAATCATAATCGGTTCATGCTTTCAAGAGATACGATGCCACAGACTGACACAAAGATACACACGTGAAACGTATAAAACCTTTCTTCTTTCGTTTGTGATAGGGTGAAAGTGGAAATATAATACAACTATCTACTTGCAAAATGCTTGCAATGTCTGATAGGGATCATGGCTCATCTCAAAATTTGTAAAAATTATATGACCATATTAGTGCATAACTATATGAAAGCGAGTATTTTTTTGTCAAGGGGCTTAAGTCCTAACTCAATGAGATTGGGTGCTTTCTGCAAAACTACGGTCATATATAAGATCCTGATAAAACAAGCAAAATTGAGAACTACGTTAAGATGTTGACTTCGATACGTTACGGTACATGTAGCTTATTATAAGACTTCATATAAAGTTGGGCGTCAATTTTTAAATGAAAATATTAATAACTAATAATACCACTGAAAAACCCATGAAATGTATGGTAACTTTTGTTATGAAGTCGTTTCGGTAAACGCAATTTTTAACATAGCTGCTGAATGAGTCCTTAATTTCCCCATACAAGCCTACGACATTGTCTCGTCATAATTTCGTAAGTTTTAGCATGAAGCGTCTTTTAGGAAAATCCAAAAATGTGATTTGAACATTGTTGTATCTTGGGAAGTTTTTATAAGATTGATTTAGTTTTTTCACCATTATTTTTATTTTTAAGAACGTCCTATAACATGCCCCTTTACCTCAGAAAAAAATTGTCATCATCTCTGATCTTTGCTGGTTTACGGTAAAATCACGCGTACCGATAGTCGTGCATCAGACTAAGTGCTCGGTCTGTCTGTCTGTCCGTGCCGATGTGGGTCAGGCTCGCATCGACCGGGCGGGAAGCGTTGGCTGGGTTAGCGGACCCGCGCGGTCAGCTGTCTGTTAACATGACTTCTATACTATAAGGTTGTGTGAAATCTTGCTTGATATGCCTAACTAACCCCTCCGCATGCAATGTCAAAATTTGCCAGTTCAATTGAATCTCAATGAAATTTTAACACAAGTTTTAAATGCTTTGGACAGATCCGGTACCCTAAGCGTTTGAGGGGTTGATACTTTATCTCACAGAGGTAAAAACCACAGAAACCATCTACATATATAAGTTAAATGATCTGATTAGGTTTTTCTGGGTTTCCCTAATCCTTGCAGCAAATGTTGGATCATATTGTATTTCTCCCAGCAAACATTCACTCTCATGTAACTGACATTTCGAAAGTGCTTGTACCTAGGCCTACTTGAATAAAGAATATTTTGAGTTGATTTGATTTGATATATTAATGTGACTGCATAGAAAATGCTTCGAACAAAATATATTGTAGTTACCACTAAACCAGCCGAGGGTGAACTCGACTTCAATACTATAAAATTGTAAAAGATAATCATCTGTTAGGTAAACTTCCAATGGTTAACAGCTTAATTCCATTAATTGACACCCTGATTATCGCCTCTATTCCTACGAATTAGGGTTCAATGTACCGACTAATGGGGCAGTGTCGGGCACTGGGACACTACCTTATATTATGGATATTTAAATAAAATAAATACAATACAAAAAACAAGTCGGTTTTATACACCAACGAGAGAAACAGTACATTTTAGCTCAGTAATTGTTACTTTATTGATACCATCCTCTTTAAAATAAATAAAAACATAATCGAAATTATTTAAAGTTTCATTAGGTTTATTGTTAGCCTTCATAAAGTCTGAAATATTTGGTGTTTCAACTGGGGAAAATGAAGTAACAACTCATAACTTGAGGGCAAAAAATATCATGTGAGCCTTATTGTGTCTCTTGACTTAAAGAAAATCTAAATCAACTCAAATCTTCTCGTTATAATACTTGCTAGTACATACTCGTATAAATATATACAAATTTGTTTAAAAGTTTGAAGAATTATTTTCCGTTGTTAATTAGCAACATTCAGTTTCTCAGAGTTATGTATTTGTTTTGGATATTATACATTATGTGAACTCAGAATCTACAAAGAATTGATTGTTACAACGTAATGTTTTCTAGATTTATTTTTAAACACTCGTCGTGATATTTGTACCGTTCCCTTGTATGAATACATTTTTACTTTGATCTACATAGACTTGTAAGAAAAAAAATTAGCCGTTAATATCATGCTTAT
The DNA here is from genome assembly GCA_905404275.2 of Hedya salicella. Lineage (NCBI taxonomy): Eukaryota > Metazoa > Arthropoda > Insecta > Lepidoptera > Tortricidae > Hedya > Hedya salicella. The sequence continues at coordinate 511,026 of FR990109.1, forward strand.
TTTTTAAAATCTGGTAAGCCGTATTGACGTGATAAGGCCACAACTGCACGTAACCTCGTACAAAAATATTAAAAAAAATCGATTCAGTCAACTTCAAATAGTCCCTATCACTTCTTTTTATATTTTTGAATGTACATTTAATTTTTACAACTTTATAATAGTATAGAAATGCATGTTTCACTTTTGCAGCTCACAGTATCGGGTAGACACAATACCTAAGTTAATAATTCATAGTTGAAGGAATCAAAAACATATTCTAAAATATCCGAACATGTCCATAAGAAATTAGACATACACAGAATCCGAAAAATATGTAAAAACTTGCCAATTACAAAAAAAATACAATTATTTCCGAGCAAAATTTGCGGGCAATTCCTACGGTTTCCTCTGTTCTCGTATCTGGCGGTTCCGTACTCTACCCGAAAGGGTTCGGTTATTAGTTCGCGTTCCTCGTGCACACATACACACACAAATGGACACACACACACGGCACACATGTGAACACATAATGGATTCGCGCGGCGGCGTGCGATGTTAACCCCTCCTTGTACAACCAGTTTGTTACGGCTCGGTGCGAGGGAGGAGCGGGCGCGGTAGCGGAAATCAGACGAAATAAAACTGTTTCTAGTCTTTATCATCCCAATTGACAAAAGTGACACATGGCTTGAAAATATTAGTTTTTTTTTTTTTTTTTAATAGTATATCTAATGGGCACCTTTTTCAAGGAGTCACTTAAGTCTCTCGGCCCTGTCCGGTCAGCAGGCTTTGTCTCGAGCTAGTTGCTGTCTCTTCTGACGCGGCTCTTTTTGATAGGTCAATGTGACAAGGCCCGGTCTAGCAACGTGGGTATGTATATCTTTTGGATTATTAGACTGCTTCTCAAACTAACCACTAACGCGTATGATATGAAATCTATGCTGCAATTCGTCGATATCTAGAATAGTGGCCTGACGGTGTATATGTTCATATATGTATGTGCTCTATTCACTGCCTCATTCTAGCTGAGCGCTGGCGCTTGTGACACGGCCTTGTTGCAATTTTGGATGTGTTGGACAGTGATGTCGGACAACGTATGTATATGTATCACTAGAAGATGCCCGCAACTTCTTCGCGGAGGAGAAAAAGTCATAACCCGTCGTTTTTTCTTCAGTGTAGTCGGGTAAAAAGTATCCTATAACCATCTGGAGATACCCAGCTACCCGTGTACCAAAAATTGTGGAAATCTGTTTAGCCGATTTTGCGTGATGAAGCCACAACGACACATACAAACATACGAACATAGACAAAATCCAAAAAAAATATTTTTCATTTCAGTGTTTCATTTCAATTCAGTGTTTCATTTCAGTTTCATTTTTCAATTCTAGAAGAGTGGTGTGGTCTCCTCATCTCCTTGTTAGTCTGGCACACCCTAGTTGCATGCTAGCGCTTGTGAAATGGTCGTGTTGCAATTTGCCGATATTGTCATTGTAGTGTAACCTGACAGCCCAAAGCTATTGCACTGTCAGTCTTCCTCGCCCAGGTCAGGACCGCTGCCGCTTGTGACACGGGCGTGTTGCAATTTGTCGATGTGTAACATCAGTGGTGTGGTTTGACGGTGCAAAGTTATTGCTCTGTCATTCTGCCTCACTCTAACTCAGGTCCGCTGCCGCTTGTGACATGGGCATGTTTCAATTTATTGATGTGTAGAATGTAGAAGAGTGGTGTGGTCTGATGGCGTACGTATGGCTACCGCCCTGTCTGCCTCACCCTAGCTCAGGCCCGCTGCCGCCTGTGACACGGGCGTGTTGCAATTTGTCCGTGTGTCGAACAGCGGTGTCGGTCGGTCGGCGCGGTACCGGTGTCTGGAACAGCGTTGATGACCTGGCGGGCTTGGTTACTAATCAACTTATTAAATGGCTGAAAACGTTTCGTCAGATGCTTCTGTATTTAATAAAGATAATCGCATGAGATTTGGGTGTGCAAACGTCAAATCTTAAAACTCAAACAGATGTGTCCTAACTCTGTTAGTATTAGTAGTCTTCTGACATAACAGGAACAGTTGATTGGTCTATAAGTAAATTACTGTTTTAAAGATTGAACTGGGCGGAAAACGGTTCACCGTTTAAGAATCCAATGTAACGATTGTTAATGAGGATCTAGACATATTGTGCAACAACGCCTACGCACTCGATACACACGCGCCTGTTGTACACCGCGGTAGTTTGCCGCTGGTTTAGCTGCCTGCCGAGTTCTGTGAGCGGCTTGATGCGGACCCACGTTATAAGTTGCTGGATGTGCCAAGTCGTACATTAGGTACAAGTAATCCTAAATGGATAGCCGGCCCCGATATATCTAGAAAGAGTAACGATTTTTAAACGGGCGAACCTCGAAACCTTGGTGACAAATAAAGTACATTCTCGCTCGGCCAAGTCACCTGTCATGAGATACAGAACTAAATCAACATCGATACATCTTTATGAAAGCTATGATTCGACAGGCAGACACACATACGCGGATATTAACGTTAAAATTAAGACTGTATGTCAGAAAATAAATTAATCATTCATATAATACTTAGTCTTGAGTGAGACGCTACTGTTTACCGTCAGGTCAGCCACATGCGTAAATGCCATTTGGATAATTGTCCCTTGTTGATAATAGTCACTTCTATTATAACAACAAGGCCTTGCCTCGAATCCTCACCTCCTCGGTTAGCCTCTGGTATAATAATCATCTCATGGGTTGCCAGCGTTACGAATCTGGGTCCTTCTTTCACCATGCATTATAAATATCCTTAGCATTTATATCACATCTTTTGACGCAGAAACCCCGAGTATTGCACCAATTTCATGTATATCGGCATGTTCCTGTGGTTGACTGAGAGATTTGACCATTTGGAATTAAGGCCGCCATTTGTGTAGCACCACACAGGTAATAATAATAAGGCGCGTGGATTAAACAATAATAGACTCTCGGTCAACGTCTTATGAGCTTTGATGCGCACCTTATTACCTGTATTTATTTATTAATTTTTATTGCGCAAAAGAAAAACTTATCGTAAAAAAGGCGGACTTAATCTCTACCAGTCAACCTTGAGGCAAAGCAGATAAATGTATCGCGGTATAGGTATTAATGTTTTGGAGGAATAAAGTTTAAAATTCATTAGTTACGTAAAAGTGTAGTAGAATATTTAACTGTCAGTTCCAGCGCTGTAAGGCGGGGCTGCTCGGCTCGACACCTCCACACAAAGCTGCGGTAACAGCTAGTTGACGACCGGCGCGCCACGCGGCGCCGCCTGTCTCATCAGGGCTCGCCACGCTTCACTCTCTATTTTTCTATGGGAGTTGAGGTGTGCCCTGCATGTAGTATAGAGGTGCGACGCAAACAGTGCTTTGTGACGTAATTCTGTCATGTCACATTCAAGTTCACAGCACGTAACATACATATCCATACCTAGTTAAAACACAACACAATACAATACTTTTTATTGCACAACAACAGAAAATAACTCGAGATACTTAAATCTAAAACAGTATGAGAAATGGTAAACAACAGGCGATCTTATTGCTAAGAGCGATCTCTTCCAGGCAACCTCAAGGTAGTAGAGACGGCGCAAAGTAAATAACCAATGAGTAAGTGCATGGTGCACAAGACAAATTATAAATCAAAGCGAAAAAGAAAAAAAGCGAAAGGAACAATTCAGATACACAAACATACTAGATACTTACTAATAAATAAATATATAAAATACAATTAGGTAAACATATATATTTTATTGTTAATTATATTATAAATGTGAAAGTAAGTCTGTCAGTCTGACACAGCCTACAAGTCATCAATCATGTCATGCCTTTTCACGCTTGAACCGATATTGAAGAAATTTGTTGAAACTTGGAAGGAGATAGGATAGTTTTAATCTCTGAAAATCATCCTTTAAAAGGGGTGAAAACGGGGGTTAAAATTTACCATGGGAAATCTCGGTAAAACACTGGCAAAGCCGCGGGAAAATGCTTACGACGTAATGTCACTACATACCGCTCGCAATATCGTCATTCAATGAGTATCCAAAGAATGGGTGATTTTAATGTTTTTCTACTGGAGAAAAACCGGCGATGGGATGGACTTGGGTAATTAATTATATATAGCAATAGAGTTGACTGTACTCGAATAAAACTTATTGATGCGAGATGGTACTTTCTATGATATATAGAAATCCAAAAAAAAAATGAGTTCGATAGCTCACATGTACCTGGTTACGCGCACTTGTAGGCTCATGGCCTTTAAAATGAAGTGGGAAAGTCAATTTTTAAAGTATAAACATATTAATAACTAATAGTGTTATTAAATAACCCATTAAATTTATGGTAACTTTTGTTATGAAACCGTTTCGACCAAAACCCAAGTTTTAACATAGCTGCAAAAAAGTAATGGAGCGTTTTTTTGGGAAAGTCCAAAATGAGATTTTAACATTGTTGTATTGTATCTTGGGGAGTTTTTACGAGATTGAAGTAGTTTTTTCATATATTTATATTATAGATAGGTCGTTTTATAACATACACAGACAAGAGTTGTCAATAGTTGTCTACATCTATATTTTTACAAGATCTTTATGTAGATCACATATATTAGGTTTAAATATAAGTAAGTAAGTTATTTCGATCAAGCCGACTTCAGACTACGCTATATTTTAATAAACGGAGTTTTTGAGATGGTAATAATTAATTTTAATGAAAACAAACAACCAAACCGTATTATTTTTTATATGAATGTACTCGGGGAGCGATCTAGGTTTTCACAACCTATTGACGACATCTGCTTTTAATGATCGCCTGGCTAAACTGCAGCCTCTGCAGTGGGGATAAAGTTTAAATTTAGTTGCCTTAAATACTCTCCCCCGTGTCTAATTAGCCTGAAAACGAAACTATCTGAGCTTCGTTTGAATTTGAAATTTAATACCACGGCGTATGGTTCGTTTTGGGCGCGCGCGCGGGCAACAATAATGGAGCGCTCTCGACCTCTCGGCGCGAGATTTCCCGCGCTTTTTACTTTTTTCTGCAAATTCCAGCACAGAAGCTATATTTTTCTTATTAAATTTAGACCTTCAGCGTTTTTTCAATTATAAAACGAGTTTCGTTTCTTGTCTGCTGTTTCTGATGTAAAGGTACTATAGCGTGTGTGTGGCGTTCCAAACTTTGAAATTCGAGTGCCCCATTTATAATCGAGTAGCACCTATATTATCTATAATAATTTTACTACGCGCTTAGTAGCTATAAATTTATAACACTATTGATTTTGCCGATAGACCATTACTGTTTACTGATACCTACCCTATGCAACCTTCATTAGGTAAATATATTTAATATGCAGTCAGTCATAAACAAGGTGTTACGGTAAGTACTAAAATGTACACCAATTTATGACGCTGACTGTAAATTTCCTCTAACTCCATCACGATCGAATTAAACTAGAATCATCGTTGTTACCTATAAATATTTCGGTTTAAAAATATTTTTCTTGATGGCATTTAAAGTGAACCTCGAAAAAATATATAAGTTGTAGACGGTACTCAACCTGCGTCTCCATATACCATATAACTACAAAAAAAGACTATAACTATAAAACGGGATTATTACTAAGACTCCGCGGTCCATCCGTACGTCTGTCTGTCTGTCTGTCTCATGAACCGTGATAGCTAGACATGTTAAAGCTTTCACAGATGATGTATTTCTGTTGCCGCTATACCAACAAATACTAAAAATAGTGTAATTTTATGTCTGTCTGTCTATCTCAGTAACCAATATAAAATGATCGAACGACGCGTACATTTTGCTTAGGAGTAGGGATCTGCTAACACTAGATTTTCATAGATACGACCGTTTGTAACGTACATTTTGTACGGAACCATCGGTGCGCGAGTCCGACTTGCACTTGGCCGGTTTTTTTATCAATTCGATCCTCTGAACCTGAATACTACGAGAAAATAAAATATACTCGTAAGAAAAATACAGTTTTCTTTTCTCCTACTACGCCAGTCGTTAGACAAAGCAATACAAAATTTGAAATATTCCTCCAACGATTCCGAAAAGAATAGCCTCGCCTTACCTACTGTCTATTGGCATATCGCCATCCTTGTCCGCCCCATGCATTTCCCATCTCCCGTCCCGCTCGGTAATGTGTATGGAAATGCGAAGCGATGACTTATTAAGCGAGAACGACCTTATTATGGAAATTTTATTAACGCTCATAAGTCATTATGGAAATGGGGACTATATACGCTTTTTAGGATATTTATTCCAGAGTTACGCCTACGCCAAGGTTAGATTCGGTCGTGTTGGTTATTTATACATGGCACATGTATGTACAAATAGTGAACTTCAAGTTTCCCAGAGGTATGCATATAATATTTTTTCTCGATATTATACATTACGTAGACCCAGAACCTAAGGATTCTGTATTGTATATCATATCGTTTTTTAACTATAAGTATATAATGGTTTTTTTTTTGTACTTTTACATATTTCTCATATAATATTTGATTATGCTGACTAATGTTTTATTTCTTTCGATGTGTGAAATTTGCTCGACTGTATACAATTTTACTTAGGTCTAACTATATGGATTAACTTAAAAAAAAGTCAAGACATTGACAGCTCTTTAAATTTTTCTTGCTAATGTTTAAATTAGTAAGATTGTTATATATATTGCTATACCTATATGTACGGAATAAAATGATGTATCTAATGAGGAGCTAGTACTTTCTTTAGACACACTTCTTAATTTTAGCTCCATAGTCCAGACAACAAAACCTAAACAAATATTAGAGAAACTAATCAAGTTACATGATTGAAATGACTAAAAATACCAAACAAATGTGAACTTTATTAGTAATTGTATTGTGTTCTGTATAATACAGTTACTACTTTCTCAATAAATAAAATGAACAAACGTTGCTTAGAATGTTGCGTTTCATAGAATTATCATTTCATTTCAAAACAACTTATTTCTGAAACCGTAAAATTTTCATTTCTGATTACATCTTATAATTCCAAATTGTTAATGGGTTAGGAGAAAGATGCTTTCTATAAATGATACTTCTAAGAAAAAAAATTAAACATTTACTGTATCACTAGAGTAAACCATACATAATACAATTTGACTTGATCCCAAAACAAGCAATATTGGTTCTGCGGGTATCTACTTGGTATATGGGATTATGTGAGCACTAAATATAGTATACTGTCAAGTATGTCGTTATGGCATTTACTATAAAAAAATCCTATCCCCGTGAACATTGCCTATTCCTTTAACATCCTGGTTTGTGATCTAAATGGAAAAGATTGTGGGTAGGTATAAAATAATCAAATTGGGTATCAATTCATTGCACTTGCAAACTCGAACAATTTACATCCAAATATTTAAAGCGCTTACGAATCCCTGCTCCCTCTCGGTTTTAAGAATAACCGAGAGAATGAAGCCGTCTTGGGTTAAAAAGTCCAAAAGTAACCCTCCCCAGTGGGGAGAGTGGGGTGGTTGTATAGATTTTTCGGGGAAGTGTTTAGAGCGATCCGCGTCTAATGCCGCGCCAAGCGGTTGTTTTGTGCCGATTGTTGGCAAATAAAGATATTTACTTTGGTTTTAAATTTAAATAACTCCTTTATAGTTTTAGGTATCAGGACTATGATAATTCTCAATTATTAATGTTTAACCACTTTGTCCCATAATCAATGTTACGATGATTAAAATCGTGACTCCATATTTGACAAACACTGAATATAACAAATATTTGGTGCATTAGAACAAGTAAGAATATGTTTTGACATTATTGTTAGCAATAACCAATACATTTACTGAGGATAGGATAGGATCGGTAGGATCTTTTACAACATTTGTACCAATTATAGTGGCAATGGGCAGGGCACATAGTTCGAAGAACCGATGGCCGTTGGGGCGGTAAGGTTTTCGAGTGGAGGCCGCGTACTTGCAAGCGCAGAGAGGAAAAGCCATCCACAAGGTGGTCGGACGACCTGGTTAGGGTTGCGGGGACTTGCTGGATGCGGGTTGCCTCTATCCGGCTCATGTGGAAATCTATTGAGGAGGCCTGTGTCCAGCAGTGGACGTCCTATGGCTGAAATGATGACGATGATTAAAAATATTACATATTAATACATTCATAAGTTTGTGAAAATGTTTAGATATCTGGATGATTAGATGTTTGATTTTTTGAATGTTTCTTATTCAATAACATGTTTACCGATAAACGTATACCGGACAGATATTCAAGTCACATAAGAACATGGGCTACTTCATTAACCGTAACACAGGTAAAACCGCAGGTAAATACTAAGTCTAAATAATCAGAGAACCATCACACGTCACTTTGTTATTCCTCAGCTTAAGCATTTTATTTAAAAGTATACATTAGTATAGGAGTTATTGGACAGATAAATAGATCGCGAGCGCGCCCGCGGCTAATTGGCCGCATAGCGACGACACGAGCAGATTGCTTTGTTATTGCATTAACGTTAAGGATAATTGAGGCTTTGATAGTGTACGAAATGTGCTTTAAACTAATAAAAATCTTCTTACACATAAAAATAAACTGATGTGGCTAGAAGATTGACAGACACCGCGGAACCTAAAGTAGTGAAGTCAGGGACGTGAAATTTATAACATATTATTACCCAGGTGACGTAAAAATACTATGAGATCGCCTAGAAATGAACACCAATGGGGATAAAAACTGAATGTATGTCAAAATTGAAAATTCAAGGACGAAGTCGTGGACTGGAATTTTCGATATCTCTATAAACTGCTAGAACTACTTAGGTCATATTATGTGAAACCACGGATTTATACAAGGAAAGTAACAAGAATGGAGATCGGGCATACGGTGATATTTTGAAATATAAATCTTGAGAAACATTTGGAGTAAGCACAGGATTGTTGTATAGAGCAGTTTCATAGATAATATATTTAGGAATTGCAAGATCACTGCTGAAATAATCTTCAACGGGTAGTGAGCCCGCGATGCCGTGCCAACCTAGATTAGAGGTTCGAACCACTGACCATATATTTAAACATGATGTATGATGGAAGGCAAGAGGATACTCCGTTTTCTTTGATGATATTTACATTTACAACTAAGAGTACGACACTAACTTTTTTTACTTCGCATTCCAATTTCCATTTGAAATTAAAAATATCGAATGGTTTTGAAGGCGTCTTCCCTGTTGAGCCAACTAAGAGCAGAAAACGAAGTCACTAACCACGTTCACGAAATAGATGTATATGTGTGGTACTTACAAATTAAGTAGGAATTTCGCCCCCTAACTGTGTTAATTAATTTATCCGCTTTATGAGCCAGCTGAGGATGTTTATTTTCTCAACACGCTCCAGAGCGCTGAAAGCGCATCGCAGAATTGGGACCAATTAAAATTTGAAACACCTCCGAAAATGTCGTTTAACCCTCAGAAGTCGGCGACATCTCGTTTGTTTGTCGCGCGGGAGAAAGCCGCCCAATTTGGCGGCACCGGCGCTCCGGCGCGGGACGGAAGCCCCCGGGCTCTTTGTCAATTACCCGCCATATACGGCTCTGATGATGCACTGGTGACGAAATAACTTTCTGTCAAAAAAAAAATCGTGATAAAGGCTGATTGCTGACTGTACTTTTCTTAGAACATCCGTTAACTGCCTACGATTAGTGAGATGATTTTAAAGAGCCCAAACTCGGTCGGATTGCGTTATTTTTTTTTTACAGGATTCCTATAACCAAAATACGGTTCCATCATCAGATCATCTCGATTATGTCAAAATATTGTATTGTCACTTAACTTTCATAAAAATGCCAAATTTTAGCTCAAACGGAATCCGGGTGAAATTTAACTTGCAAAATTTGACCTACCTAAACACACATATACTAACCTTACTAACACGGTGATTCTAAATCGGTGATCAAGAACCAATATTTCTAAGTAAGTAATTGATGGCGGTCATGTTAAAGTCGTAATTAGGTTGATTAAAACAAACTTTTTTTTAATGAAATCATTCATTTGAAATCAATTTTATCGTAAATTCCTTGTCACCCCACCCTACTAATCTAGGTATATAGGAGTTTTTTCAGGAAGGTGTCTAATTTAATGTATGTAAATTAATTTCTTAATGATTAATAATTATACTTCATGGACATATTACAAGTAGGAGTAATTTAACGATAAAACCAATTTTTAAAAATGCAATGTGTGTTATGAGACATTTAGAGTGCAATTGATTTTTATTTTTATTTTTAATTATTTTTTATTTATTTTTTTCCTTTTAATAATTTAATTTTAATTGTATATTGTTATAACCTTACTTATATTTTCCTTATTTAATATTTCAAACACAATATATATTGTTTCTGAATAATGAATTGAACTGAATTGAATTTTAATTGAATTGAATGGTTTAATAGCTGATGTGGTCACTTTGGTTGGAGACTACTTTAGTAGGGCTCCTATAGGATTGCTACGACGAAGGACGAGCAAAACTCACTTTATTTCTAAAATAGATAGCTCGGGCTTCAATGTAGGTCGTGCAATTGGCCCGAAAGGGCGTGGAGATATGGCTTCGAATTAGCTCGAACCATAACCAATTTCAAGTTTTAATATTTACATTTGAAATAGATAAGTTCGTAATCAACAAGCTAGTGGCATGAACACCAGCCTTGACTCGCCAGTATATCGCAGCCCTAGCGACCCCGAGCTTCCGGCTTCTCCAACGAGCCGGCCTAACGAGGCCTGTCGCCTATCCCCCCGCAATAAAGTCCACAATCGGCCAGTTAATTAATTAACACTTGATTAGGCCGCAATTAGCGACGCTTTCTGATTATGTCTTGAGCCACGCCAGAGATAAAGGCTCTAAAACTGAATGGGGAGTCTCTGGAGTCTTTATTTGGACAGTTAATAGAAATTTAAAGGGAGTTTTAATTGCATACTCCGGTATTGCACTTTGGTATGCGACTGGAGAATGGGTTTTTGAAGACTTTGGAAAAGCCTTAGTTATTGCAACGTTATCTAATTTTCACGCCTATCGCGGTCTTCTATTTAATAGATTACTAAACCATTTAGTTATTCATGCTTTTTGTTAGGCACTATAAACATTTCTAGTGATTTCCCAGGTGAATTGCGACTTTTAACTACTACTATTAATTGGACTGAAAACGTTTTTATCTGTAACTCTAGACTTCAAATATATAAGCCTGTGGGGTTTGCATTATTTTACGTACCCACTTTTGGAAAAAAGCGAGACATAATTCTAAACCACATTTTCAATATATACACAGTTCTGAAAAATTGGTTATATTATCAGTATTTCTATTTTCATATATATGTTTACAGAAACGCTTTCTGGAATTGTTTTTAAAGTTTTCAATTATGCAAACAGTTCACGCTGAAGGCTACTTTTATTACCTGAGATCCTTATTTTATTCCCTCCCCTTTTTATTGCCGCGTAAAATCCCTGAAATGGACCGCTTCGGGGACGCACTAACGCACTTGCCCTTCTGCCTTCGTCTAAGATCTACTAGCATTACGTTTATGATCTACTAGCGTTACCTTTATTTATGATCTACTAGCTTTACAATTATGATTTACTTGTGTTACATTTATGTTCCACTACCGTTACGTTTATGAGCTAGCGCTAGCGTTACGTTAATATCCACTAGTGTTACGTTTATGATATACTAGCGTTACATTTATTATCTACTAGCGTTACGTTTATGTTCGACTAGCGTTACGTTCATGATCTCCTAGCGTTACGTACGCTTCGCCTACGTTACGGGTATTGAAAGTCCTAGGTATGTTCTAAGCTTGATTTAGCTGCGTGCCAGATTTCGGTTAAAGTTGAACGCGTAAGCAACGAGCATTCAAACATCTTTAAAAAATTGAATTTTAGTTTAATATTTACATAATGTAGCTGCTGCTACGGGATTAAATATTGATTGCAGTCGAGGCAGTTTCATGATCCCATAGTTCAATACCATACTAGTATTTTGAATTTGTTCGCATAGCATAGGTTGAAGTATATAATTCAGGCATAGAATATACTGTACTCGTATTTATTGCCTCACAAACATAAGTAGGTACATTAATATTACCAATTAGATACTAACTACGTTAACTACTAACTTACAGCTAAGTATAGAAAAACATAAAGTGTGATAATAGTGATGGACTCAGCTTTTGAGATGCCAGCTGCCCTGAACTGCACTGCCTGGATTTCAGTATACTTCAAGACTAATATTTTTTCCAAGATATAATATAAGTAGCCTATGACAGTATCCGGCTTCTATATCTAAATAGTAGCGTCGATCAGAAGTCAAATCAAATCAACTTAAGTTTTAAGATTAATATGGGTTATATTTTCCGCACCCATATTAATCTTAAAACTCAAGTTGATTTGATTTGACTTCTGATCGACGCTACTAGATATATAGATATAGAAGTCTTTTGTAATGGTCTTTAAATATTCCCAAAGCACAAGGATCTGTATTTTCGGGCGAACGTCATCACATTGGTGGTCCAATAAGCATACCCACACAGGCTCGCTGCGCACGTCGGCACGCGTGTGTTTACGAGCGGCGAGTCGCGCGGCGAATGCCAATTGGGTTTTTTATCGTGCCCGCCAGGCGTGATAACGCGCACCCTGTATACTACGGAACGAAGGCACACGAGGCAATCGTCTCTTGTAAATAACCTTGCAAACTAGTTACCAATTGGGTTTTTTATTGGTCCCATTAGATATGATGGGCGGCCTAGTAGCTGACGCAATCAAAAACACAAGTTGTGTGTCTTGTAAATAACTCAGCGGTTTGATTTGCGATCAAATGGATTTTTTATTGTGGTCCACTAGGTGTGATAGCGCGCACTCCGCTTGATGCGAGACGACAGTTAATTGTGTCCAGTAAAACACCTATCAGTATAGGTTTCCAACCATTGGGTGTTTTATTTTGCCCATTAGGTACACGTAATGAGCCCTCCCCGTCCCTCCTAGGTATTTGCTACGAGCCAAATTGGAATGCTGGCTGTACTAAAATAAAAATAAAACGTTGATGTGAATTGGTAGTATCTGTGATAGAAATCCTAAAAAAATATTTTGAGTTCGACAGCTTACCTAGATATGGCTTGTTTTATATTATAAACTTTCAAAGTTGGGTAAGAAAATCCAGTTTTAAAGTATGTAAAAAATTAATTAAGAATGATACCATTGAATAACCCATGAAATGTAAGCTAACTTTTGAAACCATTTGGATAAACCCAAGTCTTAACATAGCTTGCGAACAAAGTTAGTAATTTCCCGATACAAAGGTAGGAACGCAACGTCACACGTTTTTAGGTTTAGTATGAAGCGTTTTTTGGGAAAGTCCAAAAATGTGATTTTAACACTGTTGTATCTCGGTAAGTTTTTATAAGATTAAAGTAGTTTTTTCACCAATGTTTCAATTATTGAGAGGTCATTCTATTCATAATATACCACAGAAACAAGTTGTCAAAAATTGACAACATCCCTATTGCACACACGACTATCATGTGTTATAAAAATGTAGTACTTAACACAGATTGCCATCTAAAACTTTTATGAAGGGGAAGAACGGACAAAATGACATAATGTTTTGATTTTGGGTCATATATCTTTATTGGACCAAATTATAATCAGTCTCATTTATCCAAAACCATCTCAGGTTCATTGACTACCAGTAACTTAATATTTAAATTAAATGGGTATCCTATTAAAATTTATATTTATATAAACTGTAACCGATTGCAAAAACCATTTTGTCCATATAGCATGGACATTTTAATATCGTATTATATATATCATTTTGTCCATCTGTGGTCCCTGCTTTAGGATCAAAGTGGTATTCATGATACGTTACATCATATATCTTGATACAGTTCCTATTCGTAACGAGAAAAAAGACGACCAAACGAGCGAGATTAGTTTTTAACCGACTTCCAAAAGGAGGAGGTTCTCAATTCGAAGAATTTTTTTTTTTTTTTTTATGGATGTTCACCGATTACTCGAAGACTATTTGACCGATTGAAAAATTGTTTTTTTGGTTTATAGAAAGTACTTTCAAGTTGGTCCCATTTAATTTTGGTGAAGATCTGATGATGGAATCCATGAGGAATTGAAGGAACTCCTCAAATATTGTAGGCATACATATAGCGATTTTGGTATTATAAGAAACATAAGAAGCATTTGCATTCAGAAAGTGTAAATTGGTGAAGTGGAACTGATGCAGAAGACAACGGAATGCTATTGGAACTCCTCAATGATAAATGATTCACGGGTGGCGACAAAATATCTTGATTAATTTAGCTAAGCAACTTCATAGTCACAAATTTAAATGTTCCTGATGAGAATTGTACCATCGAATTGATTTGATGATGGAGCCGGAAGGTAGGCACCAGATCTATGTAATAAAATAATGTATCCTAGCCGTGTTTGGGCTTGTTCGAATCGTCATGAGATACACTTTTAAGTAACGATTAACTAAAAAGTGTAAAATAAATAAACTTTTAAACAAAAAAATAAAACCGACTCCAAAAAAAACTAAAAAGTAAAAAATAACGCCATAATTTAGTTTTTTCAAATTACTTACAAGTAACCGTTTGTATACTCAATATATACAGTATATACAATTAATTTTATTTTAGCGTCGGTACCATATAAAGAATGTGTAAAATATTGAAAATTGACGATTTTAGTAAGTTGTGACACGATGGCACCGACTCCAAAATAACATTAATTGTATATACTGTATAGATTGAGTATACAAACGGTTACTTGTAAGTATTTTGAAGAAACTGAATTATTAAGTTTAAGAATACAAGTTCTTTTCACTACGTCGTTTTGTCCAGAGTAGAGGTATGTCATTTTGTACAAATGTGAACAGAATAATTAAAAGCTCATATTCTTTTAAACCAGTTGACGATTGCAATAAAATAAGTTTCAATCAATTAGGTCATGTCATAGTTCTTTGAATTAAATAAAAATCATCACAAATAATACCACATAACTCACTAAAAGACAGAAGAGAATCATGTAGAAAATAAACTTTTGTGGGCGCCATACATGTTCACCCTCGTTGTGTCGGCGCGACCATGCCAAGCGCTCGGCCCTTCACAGTGTTGTAAACATGGTCATCATCAGGTTTTGCAATGACAAACGGCTCGCTGTAGCGTTCGTTTGTCCAATTTGGTTAGTTGTAACTAACCACTTGTAGCTAACGGCTAAAGAGTCGGATGCACCATACAGAGATCCATAAGCAAGAACAGATGACAAAATTCGTCGACTACTGGTGTGGACGATTAGCTCAGATGGTAGAGCGTGCTGCCCCGGTCTGGCTCAAGGCACTGGTTCAAGTCCAGTATCGTCGAAAAAAATTTTCATTTGTTTCTGATCTTTGTTTATAATAATAACGCTAGTGGAGTGATCCACTAATAAATTGCAAAAATTGTGATTATTAGCATGATATTTGTAAAACAAAAAGTAGTTGTAACTAACCAAATTCGAAATAAACCCATTATGTCATTTTGTCCATATATGCCATTTTGTCCGTATTTCCCCTATGTGAAAAGAAAGCTAATGCTTGTGAATGTGTAATGTGTAGTGTAATGTCTTGTGAAGAACCTGGCAGTATAGATTTTCTACCAATTAGGTTACGAGAACCGCGTTGCTTGCTGTCTTGTAATCATGGACACACTTCTATCCTGCCCTTACCTGTACTATATGGACCAGTTTTTACTTTATTTATCATATGGATAACAATAGATATTGATTATCTAATAGATAATCTATGGGACAGGACTTTTATCATGATCAAGAATACATTGAAATTATTCCCTGAATGATAACCAAAGATCACGAAACTAATACTTAAATTATTTCTTCTATACCAAAATCAAGAGAGAATCGCAATTTTATCATCCAACCATCCAACATATCAAATAAACTCATTCAATTTTTTGCGATTTCTAAGCCAAACAAGATTGGACCTAAAAAAATGCAAAAAAATCCCATTCAAACTCAAGCCTAACTGCGTCCATTGTACGCGGAGCCCGCGGGTCGTTTCTCGGCGCCGCAATTGTATAAACATTTCATATTAAATGGAGAGCCGGGGGAGGTCTGTCTTGGTTGGTTTTATCGTTGAGTATTGTCAAGTGTGGCCGGTGTTAGCTGGTCCGAGCGCCGGCTTGTCCGTCCCCCGCGCAGGCCATCTCTGGTCCGCTGCGGGGGAGCGCGGGAGGCCAGGGTTCGGTGGGCGAGGCGCGCAGGGCTGGTGTGAACTAGTGCTCTCTTCACACGTACTACAATGCTCCCTAACTGCCTGCTATTAACCCTGTTCAACCCTTTCGGGAGGGATAGTGATGTTCTTAAATATTTACTGAGCGGTTACTCATTGACCGTTCGGTCAGCAAATACACATTAGGATGGGATACAAGCTTGTAAATGTTTAGAGTGGTGCAGGGCGTACACATCTAGAAGTTTCCATGTGCCTGTTCTATGAAAAACATAACAACTAATCAGAGTCTAGTCTGTTTTGTTTCTAACTGCGCACTTACACTTTACACATCCTACTCTTCTGTAGCAACTACATGCTGTTTATTAGTAATCAAGTAATGTTTACGTAGTAAAATTATTAGTTAATCCACAATACTAATAAGGAAATAAAATTTCAAACATACCAGTCCTTGAATTGGGATGAGCCAAAAAATATGTCCTTGTTTTTATTTTACTTTTTTGTTAAAATAGACTATTCGAAGGGACAAATTTCATGCGTTTAATTTTGGATGCGTTTAATTTTTTTATTGCCTAGGAGATATTACGAGTGACGTCACTACTAGGGATTGCAATCCGGTCCGGCGGATCCGGTATTCCGGCCGGATCCGGTACTTTTTGGCGGCCACAGAGACGCCACAGCGGACATACATATGGACTACCCAACCCAAGAAAGCTGATTCTAATTTGGTGAAAATTTGAGTTAGGAAAAAAATATCAAGAGTCTATATGATCTAGATCTAGTTAAGCTTTAAAGAACGAAGTCAATCTTAACTGTTCTTTGAGACGTGAGTTTGTTTAATGGTTGATAATTTATCTTTGGCCAAATATTTTTTTTTTTTTTAAATAACGTTATTACAATTATAACATGTATCTTACCTATTATTAAAAGTGCAATGTGATGTGAATACTGATTAGCTTTCTTTATGTAGGTTTAATATTATGGGTATCAAGAAAGTTAAAGTATTTTATTATTGTTGATATTTACACCTCTTACAGTATTAATAAAGTTGATTAAATATTACATAGTAGAGAAGACCAGTGGGGTCAAAGTTAAAAGAACGATCATGAATCATGATCCAATACACCAAATTAGTGGTAAATTCTTAGATTTGGCAATTCAAACTATAGAAAGTTCCTTTAATTAAAGTGTTATTTTTATAAAGTAGATTTAATTTTGTTAAATTTACTATGAGACAAGGTTACGTTCACGTGTGGCTGTAAATAGATACATAATGTTATCAAGTTAAGTCTAAATATCATTGAAGTAGACGCTTAAATTTTCATATTACCTACTGTGAAATTAGTGGCTAGTAAGACTGATTTTTGACTAAATAAGGGGTTATTTTTAGCGCTAAACCATTGTTTCATTAGTTAATTTGCAAAAACAGCTCCGCATGTCTACATTACGGCCGATAAACTGGACAAAAAGCATAATGTTGGATAGACGCAATAGCAAAACTTCAATCCGGCCGGATCCGGCCAGATCCGACCGGATCGGGCTTAATCCGGCCGGGTCCGGCCGGATTGAGAATTGGACCGGATTGCAATATATATATATTTAAAATAAAGTAGATTTATGATCTATCAAACATGAATTACTAATTAACCAGCAAAAACTATGAAAGTGAATTAACAGCGCTTAACAAGCAAGCTCACAGCACCAAACGCTGGTCTCTAGCACTCCCAACAATATATCTTTCAGAGTGACATATAACGAAACACTTTATTAAGTAATTTAATAATGGCTTGAACAATGAATCGACTATTAATTAATGACAGCTCATCCCATCCCTACAGCTTCGCACACCGCCCGCGGCCTGCGCGGATTTCGCACAAAACCCTACTTAAAAATCCTTGTTATAGGGTTTTAAATCGTTTACTCGTGAACACATTTTTATTGACCGCTTTGAACTGAATAATAAACCGTATTTGAATAAAGATAAGGCCGTGAATATCGGTGTTGTGGATGACAATGCTGGAAACCAAAAACAAAGGGTTCCGTGCACAGAAGGCCGGTCTTCGACGCAGCGCCGATTGTTCAATCTCTCAATTAACCTAATACGCCTACAAGTGTGCCAGTAGCTTTTAATTACTTTGTCCTTTCACAAAGATATCGCTAAGATGTTTTTCGAAGCTGATAATCAACCTGATTCAGTTCAGTTGTCAAAAATCTGAAGCCGTTTACAATAAAGCAAAGGTGATTTTTGTTTGCATCACAAGCTGATTGGCAACAAAGTTGTATTATTCTTGTCCATTATCATCATTATGATCATCACCCTAATTACCTTTTACAAGCATCTGAATTTTAATACATTCTTAAGAAATTAACACAATCCCTGTAGCCCATTTAGGCACTGGTCCTACCAAGGGCGAGGAAGCGATTAGCTATCGGTGATTTTTTCGCCCAAGTAACGAACAAAAGATGTAGATCCTGTGTTAGTAAATGAGACACATATATTAGTAGTTCATTGCTGGCTGTTCTCTTTTATTGACACGGAATCTACATCTATTGTGCGTTTCTTGAACGAGTTGGGCGAGAAAATTGTCGATAGTTGCTCGCTTTCTCGCCGGCGGTGGGACTAGTGCCGTGATATTTATCGTGTTTTTAGTACTAGGTATGTTACTTTTTACTTTCTAACTGATGGACATTATAATAGAGAAACTAAATAAATGTCAATAAATAGGTACAGTCGCATGCGTTCGCGGTGTTCTACTTAAGAAAAAAAGCGGCCAAGTGCGAGTCGGACTCGCCCATGAAGGGTTCCGCAGCCGTTTATACAAAAACATGCTAACGTGTTGTGTGTAAACATGTTGAAAAAAAAACTAACAAAAGAGCGTATCTCCCCGGCACTTACATCCTTTTGCTGAGATGCGCAGTTTTTTGGCCATAACTTAAAAACGGTATGTCCGATCATGTTGAAAACAATTTTCGTTGGAAGCATTAATTAAGTTTTATATTTGTAAATTTTTTCATATTTTTTTAACATACGGTTTAGAAAATAGAGGGGGGGAGACAATTTTTGCTACTTTCGAAGCGAATATTTCGGAAAATATTTACTAAATCCAAAAAAATATCTTAGAAACCTAAAGTCTTTTTAGAAGAACTGTCGAAAAATATGCTACACATTTTTTTGCAAAAAAAATTTTTTTCAGTTTCGGTGACATGTATGGAGTGCCCCCCCTAGAAATATATATATATTTTATTTAACTATCAAACTAAGTAGCGGTTTACACAAGACACCTATGCTCCAAATTTCATCAATATACATTTTACAGTTTTTGAGTAAAATGCCTGTGACATACGGACGGACAGACAGACAGACAGAGACATGACGAATCTATAAGGGTTCCGTTTTTGCCATTTTGGCTACGGAACCCTAAAAAAATACCTAAATCTTGTAACCGAGCGAAACCCAACCGCCTTGTAACCGCGTGCAAGACGTTCAAACGATTATCGCTCTAAGGGCAGGTACAGTCGCCTGCACTTACAAAAGGCATGATGACGGGGTTTGAAAATAAAAATTCTAATTAGTTATATAACAAAAATAAATTGGACACGTATTTTTTGTTTAGTATTTCAAGAGAATATACAAATACACTCCTATGTAGGTACAATTTGTACTTAGGAGGGACGTTACGCGGCATTTATTTTTTGATTACATAAAAAAAAATACGAGTCCAATATTTTTTATTAATCTACATGCATGACGAACTAATTATTAAAATTTAGTCATCTCGTACTTGTATCATCGCCACATAGATTTACAATAAAATGAACTATTGGTACTTGAGCAAATAATAAAATAATAATGGGCGCTAATGATCTTGTTTAATTATAGTTGGCTGATAATAGAGACGGTTACTTGTCACGTCATGAGTTAAAAATAAACTCAAACTGTCACAAGTACGGTATCTGATTGTAGCGGTTAATTTCGGTAGCCCTCTCAACTGGCCTTGTGGCGCAACGGATAACGCGTCTGACTACGGATCAGAAGATTCCAGGTTCGAATCCTGGCAAGGTCGCGAATTTATATTTTGCTTTTTTTTTTCATGTTGTTTACATGTTGCTTCTTTCTCTTTATAGTCCTGAAAATAAAATCTATAATAAAAGGATATTTTTTTTGCGTGTCGATCAAAATAATGATAGTAACATAAATAAAAGTGTTTAGTAAAATTTAAATTTAGTTCACTGATAAAATAAGTACAGACTTACCTCTGTTAATCCAATAATCGAATGGTGGTTCAGAACTAGAAGGTTGACCAAAAATGAGATAAAGTAGGTATATATAGGTAAGGTACTTAAAAAAACCATAGAATATTATGTAAGTACTATCGTCGCCTACTGAAATCTATTAATTTAAAAATACCGGAAAAGGGCGAGTCAGACTCGCACACAGAGAGTTCCGTACAAAATATACGCTAAAAGCGGCCATATCTATTTAAATCCAGTGTTAGCAGACCCCTACTCCTAAGCAAAATGTACGCGGTGTGGGGTCATTTTAATTTCGGTTATTGACTTAGACAGACAGACATAAAAAGTTTATATTATCAGATTTATTTCGTGGGTTGTACTATATGAGCTACCTATATACCAAATTGCAGGTTTTTAAATCAACTGAAAGTACCCTATAGGTTTTCCATGAATGGCAATTTGTATGGAAACAACTTTTTTATTGACTTTATCTTTGGATGTCGTAGACTTAGAAGCTTGATTTTTTTACAGATTCAAGGGACCGTAGACATAAGTATTTGATATTAATTTAAACTTGGTATCTATACGCGTTCTAGAGAAAAAGGGTCTTGACAGGCATACATACAGACGGGCAACAAAGTGGTCGAATAAGAATTTCGTTCCTTTTGAGGTACGTTCCTCCTCCTCCTTTTTGGGTTATTTACCTCGGTTTTGAGGTACAAAACGCAAAAAAATCAATAGACAACGTTTTTATCTGTTATATTTCAACGAAATGAAAATAAATAAAGGAAATTAAACAATTAAACAATTAAACGCTACCATAAGACGAGAATAAAATATTGTTTAGGAGAAACATGCAAAATACAAAGAAAACTCCTGAGTGACTCCATTCATATGGACAATTATTTCTTGAACCTATCTATTATTCATGACCTTAACAATAGCAATATTTTGGTTAATAGAAAAAACTTAACCCTCCAAAGCTACGGAGGCGGCAACCCGTTACACGCTACTATTTAATTTAGCTAACCCTTTCCCGGCTTTGTGTCGCAAATCGTGTGACAATGGGCATTATCAGAGCCTCCTGTGACGTGTTGTGACAGTGTTGGGTGACACTTCCGAGACACAATGCCAATGTTTCCATTGTGTTCTTTCAATCTACAAAAATGAGTAAATCATTCATAATGTGGTCGTTTTCTTGACTATTCGAAAGTTGTCATTTTTTTGTGCTGATGAGAAGTGGTTTTGATAATGAAACAGTAAAAATAAGCGGCCGATAACACGGATATAAATTGAGCTCAATATAATGTTGAGGATATTTTCAAAAAAATAAGTGATAATACAGACTATTTGAGGGCACGGATCAATTAAAAAAAAAGTATTTGTATGTGTCGTTGTCGCTTATCACGCCTACATGGCTAAACGGATTTCAACAATTGTTGTTCATCCACGGATGTTTATAGGATACCTTTTACTAGGAAGAAAAAAGATGGTTATAATTTTTGCTTCTCCGCTGACGAAGTTGCGGGTACCCGACTGACGACTGTTATAAAAGTGTACAGTGAAATGTCTGAACATTGAAGATATTAAAAAAAAAGTGATACTATCTATTAGATGGTCAGTGAAATGAAAAATACTTTATTTTTATTTTTGTATGCATGTATGTGTCGTTGTGGCTTGTGGCTTCCTGACGACAATACGGATTCCCACTATTTTTGGTACACGGTAGTTGCCCATCCACAGATGGTTCTAGAATACTTTTTATTCAAGTACGCTGAAGAAAAAAGAGGGTTATGATTTTTTCTCCTCCGCTGACAAAGTTGCGGGCACGTTAGTGTAGCTTATAAAATTTTACAATTAACGTATTCGGGAAGGACTGACCGAACAGACTGACAATTTTATTTTTGGGACTCACAAAACAATAACCTTCTATTTTGCTCGATTTGCTCAAAATTAGAAGACAGCTGTGATGAAAATGACAGTAATTTCTTAGTAAAAGATGTTTATGTAGGTATCAGTAGTGTTTATCTTGGCTACCGGGTTTCGTATTTGGTTTGGCTCAGCTATTTAAATGGATGACTGTGTGATATTGGCAACAGGTAGTGCGAATGTTCATAACCCCTCGTATTATAAAGAAAGTGGTAGTTTTTTGTTTCATTCTCGGGATATGTAAAATTATGTGCTTACTTTAATTTGTTTTGAGATAGTTTTGAAGATTCAAGAATTTTGAAGTAGGTCTGAAGAAAACCGTGAGGCATCTACGTCGGCGTTTAACACGACAAAGACTTAAATTGAACCGAAAAAACATTCTTTTGGGTTTTCTTGGGTGTTTGTGTGTCTGTGGCTTCATCACGCTAAAACATCATTTAAATTTTTTTGCTACATAGGTAGCTAGGTAACAAAGTCAAAGTAAAAATTTTCTTTATACATGTAGGCCTAAGCTACAAGCACTTTTGAATGTAGGCCTAGCTATAAGCAATTTATTGATAAAAAATGGACAACATAAAAAATAGTAAGTAAAACAAAAAATTAAAAAAAAAAACAAAAAGGATCTTCAAGAAAATACAAAATAATTTGTATTCATCTGCAATATTTCTAGAATAAAATCCAAGATGTCAATATGTAAAAAATAATAATACCTAATAATTAAAAATATCTATAGATGGTTATAGGATATTACTGACAGCTAAAATAAAATAGTTAATTATTATTTTTTTCCTCCGCTGATGACGTTGCGGAAACCTTCTTGTACTGATTATAATTAGGGTTTGGGTGCATATTTGATGTCATCGTATCACAGCCATTTCCTAAATGGATAATAAGTATTAGTAGCTACTTCTGCTTGATTAGTTAGTATGTAAAATGAGGTAACAAAGTGAAGAATTCAAGGATTTGATTTTGATTGGATTATTTAATTTCCAATAAGTTCTGTACCCTAAAGGTTTGAGGGTCTGACCCTATCAATTACAGAAGAATTTAATTACAATTGGTGTCAAAAGCCAATAAAAGTGGCATTACCACAGCTTAGACAGTTATGAGCCCTTGCAAGAGGATTAGTGAAGGGGTGCGCGGAGGGGCGGGTGGTCGGGTAGTCGATGGGCCAGATGGCGCCAGTAGCGTGGTCTATTGTTAGGTTAGGTTAGGATAGGCTAGGATCTTAGATCTACAACTGATGATCTAAGAACATCCTTACTAAGTTTTATTGTGTTAAATTTGTGTATATTTATTAGCCTATCTCTGTCTGCTTGGTAAAGGCCTATCCTCTCCTTTTCCACTATCTGCTCGCCTACTATCTGCACTAGCTCTCTATGGTGAGCAAGGTCCTCCTGCTCGGTCCATCATCGAATACTTAAACCATCAAAGTGGAATCCCATTGATGGACAAACACCGTATTTTGGAAATGACTTCCATTGTTTGTATGGCATAAACTATTTAATTATTTTTGTTTTAAAAATTATCATCGCCACGTAGCATTCCTCTGTAGGGCATATGTCTCTTCAAGGGTGCACTGATAACTACAATTTTAGTCTATTTTTCTATTCTGCTATCGCTTCACCTAACCTGACACCTATAGCTTCGGTAGCCGAGCAGGGGTAGATAAACTATCATCTTCATCATCATTCCTTCATAGCTAAGTATCGTGACCAATTGTAATCGCCCTGTCAAAGGTATGTGGGCTCTGGGTGGAATGTTCTCAAGGTGTCCGGCCCTTGTCGGTATTTGGCAACAGCAGAATAAGAAACTTAAAGGCTTCAGTATAGGTAAGCCGGTAGAATTTGGGTTCTATAGACGTTTGATCACTTGTAAGCAACGTACTTAAACAAATTCCATCAAGGCGGTGAGGACCAGGATCTTCTTCATCATTGTTCCCTGCTGCTGAGGATTGTGACTAACTGTAGATAATGTCCATCCACATGGAGCAGTCAAGAGTTGTGTGGACTGCCCTCGGCATGAACCACAAAATCTTCTCATAGTGTCTAACCACCTTGTCAAGATTTGTCTCCCAGTGCGTTTGCCCTAGGACAAGGACTGACCGAGACATTTAAACACATCATCACTATTTAACTCGACAGACCTAGCTCCGCTCGCGCATTCCCGGGGATTACCGCCCCTACACTCGATATTAATTTATCGACTCCATTTATTAACATTCCTGAGAGTTAATACTTTGGGGTGTTCGTGTGGGGCTTTAATGGCCTCGTGTAGCTCGTGCCAGTAAAGCTCAAGCTTATTGCGAAATTAGTGATTAAATATATGATATCGATTTTGACATTGTACTGCCTAGGATAACCTAGATCATATACTGACCTGTTTCTAGTTTTTATTTTTGTGACATATATTTTATCTTGTTTTTTATTTAGAAATTTTCATTATTATTATTGATCGCTTCCTTCTTATTCTTGATTAATATTATTGTAATTACATTGTTGTGAATAATCGACGATCTTATTGTGAATGCGTTTAGTTTTTAACTTGTAAATTATAACGTAATTTCCAATAAGAAATAAATATCTATCTATCTATGATGTTGTTGAGTTCTAAGCGTTAGTATTGTAGTCAAGGCAAGCAAAATATATTTTTTACCATAGTAGTTATAACCTGTTTTATTATCTCAGAAATTCCAGTTTTCGTAAAAGAGACCCGTTAATTGAAAACTTCTTTGAACCAGTTTTCAAGAGTAACTTTAAGAATAAGGATGTATTTTATAGTATAGAATCGATAGGAAAGTGGCTCAACGGAGATCGAATCTAGGTCGCCCCGTTGCTGGCCAGCTCTCTCTGAATACACTACTGGGTAGACAGTCTCCATTCAGAAGACAACGTCTACACCGATAAATTGAATAGTTTGATCTATTCCCAAAAGAAGAGATGTATTTTATCTATTGTTGCAGCTTCAGTACTGTGTTAAAGATCCGTGAGAAACAAGCTTTTAGAATGGGAGACGTTTCAGTCATTGTCTTCATCATCTCAGAAAAATTACGACCATTAATGGAAAGGCCTTCTCAAGGAATTCCATCTCCACGCAGACCGGTCATGCGCTTCCAACGGCTTCCCGTGATCCAGGCTAGACCATCGGAGTCCGTCTTTAAGGCGCATACTTCGGACTATGACAGTTATTTGGGGCTCTCCTGGTATTTTCTTGATAGATCTCGCAAATATTTAATGTCAAAACTCATATTACACTTACAGATGTGTTCTTTTTAAGCTGATGTCAGTTAGCTCATAATCTGTGGTGGCTGTAGGTACTTCTAGTTCAACGATACATATAAATAATGAATCAACATTATTTGGATAACAACCTATATGGCCCATTGTCATTGTTATAAGCGAACGTGTCAACAACATATTCAGACTGTTTCCTAACTTTCTCTATATAGTTACTTGACCACCTAAACACAGATATACAGGCTGTGTAAAAATACAGCGCGACCACTTCCAGACAACCTTTGGACCAATTTGAAATGAGTATAAGTGCAAAACTGTAATGAAACCTACAAAAAATTAAACCTACACATGCATTTTCCTCCCCGCTACAACAACGATGCTCTAATTTCCTACTTTTCCACAAATTATCGCACACGTTAGCCCACGCGTGGAGAGGCGGCGCGTGCCGCCGAATAAATGACGTTTAAACCAAGATGGCCGGCGTGCGCGCGCATAGCGAGCGCACCGCTGCCCGAGGCCTGCTGAAACAGCCACTTTCCTTTAATTAACTGACGGCTTATAGATTGCACGTGGAATAATTTGACACTGCCGTTCCTTTAAAATTAATCAGAGTTTTAAAAAATATAAATCCAGGAAGTAAGTTACTTATTTATTTGATTAAGATAGGGTACATTTGTGATCTTATTAGTAGGTATTTTATGAATTCCCGATATAGGTACCTATCTTGTCAAGCAGTGACATGCAAAAAGTATTTATAACTACATATTTATAAACATTAATAAGGTAAAAACATACCAATGATAATTTTCACAACAAATATGAATTACAATAACTGATAGAAATATTAGTACCTATTTATAAATACAATCACTCATTTGCTATGTAAAAATCCATTTCATTTAAGAATCACTAAGGTAATAGTCATACAAACTAGAAATAAATTACTAAAATTATAATTACAAATTTCATAAGCAGAGAAATTTAAGAGGTGTCAAAGTATTCTCCTTCAAGTTGAGTAAAATGTATTTTCCTTCAATCGTATGCTCAGGTGTAAAATCATATTTGTTTTTATATTTCACATGTATAATTCGCTTTTGTTCATCATAGTCGCTATCAGCATAAATAATTACGAAATTGTACAGCAAATTGCCCTACTCTCCATTTTAAACTTATTCATATACTAGCTGATTCATCTCAATTAATAAAAAATGTGGAACATCATGCAAATTAGAATAAACAAAATTCACGGTCAAATTGATCTTATTCAAATTAATTAAAATCCAGGGCATGTGTACATACGCAGTAACATTCTATCGAAACTCGATAGGTATTGCATTAAGTTATTGAAATAATGATGTGTAATTTTCATTACATAAAACCACTCACGATTGACAGCGGACTCATTAACAATAACATAACCTGTATAATCTACAATATATTTAGATATTGTAGACGAACTACAGATTCATAGATTTTTCACCTTACCACTACGGAATAAGATGAATATTTTCTTTTCAGGCTGTACAATTGGCAACCGCAATATAATGCCAGCACCTCACCGCAAAAGATTAGAGACCTCGATTGATAATAATGACTCATTGAAGCTATTCAGTTAATCAATCGATGCTCTCGAAAGCGGGCTATTATCCACCATGACTTGAGCTTCTACTAACTCCACACGAAACGATTCTAAGTTATAAGCACCTGAATGGCACGTAGGACCTTTCGAAATGTTGTTGATGTCTCAATTAGGCCGCTCTGAATAAGACACCCGATACGATGGATCGTTAAGTCGTGTTTGATTTGTCTGTAAACACCTTAACGATTAAAGATTTCATGCGGGCATACTCGTATGGAACACTTCAGGGCCTTCTTTATAGTCTAATTAATGCCATCGTTTGAATACAAATGATATGAAAGTTATTAACAACATAACTGTTCCTTGTTAGACAGGTTAAGTACCTTACGTACTTTGAATATAGTAGCAGTATGCACAAAACTGTGAGAACCATGACGGTATTTGTTCAGAAATGATTTCGCTTCCTGGATTTTGATTGGTCGTGTTTAGGATGAGGCTAGCAAACCTTAAAGATCGTTTGTATTTGAATCATAAAGATCTAGAAACATAGATAGTATCTAGATTTAAATAAATGATCGATCGTAATCACAGATGTGTAAAATGAATGAAATTGATTTGCACTATGTGCCATCATAAATAAATATTACGGGACAATTTTACGCAAATCAAACTAGTCCTATGGTAAGCTCAATAAGACTTGTGTTATGAGTACTAGACGACGATATATTTAAAAGATAAATTCACTTATATACATAGAAAACGTCTAAAACTCAGGAACAAATATTTATGCTCATCACACAAATATTTGCCCTTAGCGGGATTTGAACCCAGAGCCTTCAGCTTCGCAGGCAACGTTACTCCCGCTGAGCTAAATCGGTCGTCATAAATAATCATAGGTAACCAAGAACTTCTAGACGTTTGACGGTGACATTACGTGTAAGAAGACGGAATAGGGAACATGCATGCTTTTTTATCGTTTTTTTAACTATATATCAAAATACCGTAAAACTATTTCAAAATGTGAAATTAAAATTTAAATCGGCCAAGACATACGCATAATATACCTAAGGCATTTTAAACTAGTAATAAGACAGAGAGGTCCGATGTGCACTGTTACGTTACTTCAAAGTGCACTCTGGCATATAAACTCCATATTAAATTGTGTTTTGCAAGAAAGAGATAGAATGAAATGTTTGATGGCTTATATCTTGGTTATTTTTATAGCTATTCGAAAAATTATTTTTGTCTACTGTTTGTTACATGGATGAGCGTTTAATAAAGCAAAAATAAAAATCAGTGCATATTCCCTATTAGCACAAAATAAATCACCTCACCCTCTCCCACAGTCGACACTCTCGTGCGTCCGGCTACTTTGACTTCGAATCTTATTCGAAGTTCGTAACGTGTCATCCCTCTCGCTCTCATTTTAAATCTCATTTAAGTAAGCGAGATGGCGCGATACGAACTTCGAATTTCAGAGTAGCCCCTCAGAGCCTCAAGTAGCCTACGCTACAAAACTGTCTCGATCGCATTTCGTTTTCCCGCATAAATAACTTTAAAGTAACACTGGAAGCTCAGTATACGCTAGTAAAATGTCATAAACTTACTTATAGTTCTTAATGAACTTATAGCAGATTAATATATACTATTATAAAGTTGTATTCAAACCATCTCCAAACTAAAAACATTGGAAAGTAAAAAAAAAACTGCATAATTTAGTTTCTTCCGCCGTGTTTTTACTCAATTTATACAAAATATACAATTAATATGACCGGTTTAGATCAGCGGGAGAAACGAAGCTGACGGTTCTGGGTTCAAATCATGGTTGGGGCAAATATTTGTATGATAAACATAAGCATATATATGTTGCTGAAACTTGGATGATTTCTAGGTAGGTACATAAGTAATATGTCTATTAAATATATCGTCGTAGGACTAATATTGGTTTATCTTATTTTGGCGTCGGTGGTACCTCCTGTTTCTGAGAGTCGGTTAAAAATTAAAATGTCTGTATATTGAAAATATTTTCAAAATATTGCATTTTTTTTTTTCATTTGTTTTTTGCACAGATTTCAACTATTTTGGGTGGTTATAGGATACTTTTTACTGTCTTAAGCTAAAAAGAGGCTTATGATTTTTTTCTCCTCGAGAACGAAGTTGTTCCTTTCAGAAATTGTTAATTTCTAAGTAGTATTTACGGGTTTTACAAGATGTAACTATATGAAGAGCTGCAGATGTGGGTAGATTCAGGCTAATTTTAGGCATCACGGGCGAGCGCTACACAGACACGAATCTTGGCCTAAATAAAGTGTTCCTGGCTGCACAAACTTTTTAGGGCAATAAAACACCCCCAAAAGAAGAAATGTCAGCGGTACAACTGCTTCTTACTGAAGTTGTTTATTACTGTCTGAAATAGACTAAGCTACATTTATTTCTAGTGTCTACTGCATACAAACTGTTGATTTAGTACCGTGTGAAGACAGGATTATATGTACTTTTATTGAATTATTTTTATGAATTATTTCGGTAACAAACAATATCAAGAAGTTTTTTTTAATTTCACTACATGATACAACAATACACGTCGAGGCCAACCACAGCACGAGCATATATCACTTACACGTATTCCCAGAAAATGTGCGGCCGCGAAACTAAATACCCGCGTTTTTTGGGTTCAAATTAGGTTAATACCTATTTTATACCCAATTTGACGGCACAAAGCGAAACCAGACACCATTGAAGAATCTCTTGACGTATTGAGTGGCTCGGCGCGCACTAAGCTCTATTCTTTACGAGCGTAGGCTAGGAGCCGTCGGCAGAACCGTCTTTACCATAAGGTCACACGGGCCCCCCTCCGTGCCCGGGGCCCCCAACCTACCGGTGGCTCAGAAAAATCCTAAACGATGTTTTTTTATAGTCCATCGAGGTCCCTAATTATTAACTGCCCGATGGCCCTAGATTCTTGAGCACTTAATGAGTTTGGCTGGTGGTGGGCTGAATGCTGTTGACGTTATTCATATCGACGCTTCAGAGTGAAAATGAAAGAAAAAGAACACTCGTGTATTCCATAAAGCACACACAATAAGACTTCGCTCGCAACTAGAGTGACATTTGTATCGTACCCACACAGAGTGAACCTTCACTCTGTGTAGTTACGCTACAAATGTCACTCTAGTTGCCAACGAAGTGCACCTGCCCTCAAAGAGTCCAGAAGTGGCATAAGTGTCAATTTTGTGTTATGTTAAATAACGAATAATTATGCCATTTCTCCTTTCAAGCGTCAATATTATGAATAACAGCAGCAGCCTTCCACTTCGTATTTTTTACTATTTCTCTTTAAATAGGTTTATTTCTTTATGGGCGCCACATTAAATAAGCCCTTTTAAAAAGGCTATTCATATGTTTGTGTCTGTTTACCTTCTGTTTTGTTATCCTCTTTTAGACGTTACGTTTTTTGTGAGGTGTGAATTAAAGATTTTATCACTTTCTGTCACTTTAAAATTAACATTTATAAGAAAAATATTTTGTCTGCTCTGACCTAAGGTTGAGTGGTAGAGAATAGTTTGAATGTAGTCTGCCTTGTATAAAATAAGTTTTCTTTTATTCTCACTTTAAATAAATACATAAAAAACAAAACTATCTTAACATCTCGACAGCTTTTCTACTGTTTTTGTATTAATACAAAATCAAGGGCAATAGAATAGAGCTTTATTCATGATAACACACTATAACAAATTCACGACGGCATAACAGAGAATACAATGTAAAAGAGAGATGTGCACCTAAAATGGTCTCTACGCAGCAATGCCGTTGGCTTGGCTAGGTATACTACAGCGAATAGCGCTGGTTTTGCAGCATAGCATACCGTGTGAGTTGGCTGCTGAATAAAGCCTATATCAATTTAAAGAGTAGCGATTGATGAGTGTAGAGTTTTGTCTATTATTATATATTTAAAAATTACTAGTAAGTGACCCCAGTTTGACTTGTATCAGGACAAAGATAGTAAGTCGGTTAAAAAAAAACAAAACTATCTTAACATCTCGACAGCTTTTCTACTGTTTTTGTATTAATACAAAATCAAGGGCAATAGAATAGAGCTTTATTCATGATAACACATTATAACAAATTCACGACGGCATAACAGAGAATACAATGTAAAAGAGAGATGTGCACCTAAAATGGTCTCTACGCAGCAATGCCGTTGGCTTGGCTAGGTATACTACAGCCAATAGCGCTGGTTTTGCAGCATAGCATACCGTGTGAGTTGGCTGCTGAATAAAGCCTATATCAATTTAAAGAGTAGCGATTGATGAGTGTAGAGTTTTGTCTATTATTATATATTTAAAAATTACTAGTAAGTGACCCCAGTTTGACTTGTATCAGGACAAAGATAGTAAGTCGGTTACACAATACAGCCTGTGCACTTCTTCATTTAAGGACTTATATTTTCCAGCAATTTTAATAGTTTGTTTGAGATTGTTATCACCAATATAAGCTATTACTAATTTTATTTCACATATTTAATTTAATCATATAAGTTATGAACATCACTCACATGCAGTAAACTTTTAAAACTTAAAGATGTCGCGAGTTACACCGCCAGCTCCTGCACTATAAGTGGCTGCGCTAATCTGCTCATTGTTGCTGCAACCCGACACCTTTTGTGCGCTGACGTCACACGACACCACGCAAATTGGTTACTTCACGTCAATTAAATAGCGACGAGATGACATAAAAAAAATCTACAATTAATTTAATAATTTTGTCTAAGTGCAAGAGTCTGTATATATTATCTTCATGACACAATTTACATAAGTGCGTTGTGAACACGATAAAGGCCTTTCTAAAAAACTGTACCTTCTGCATTTTTTGGTTTTGTAGTTCTCTTTAAATTATTTTACTCAATATCACAAGTTCTTTCGATATAATGAGAAAAAAAGCTAATTAATTTCCATTATAGGTACATTCCGTCGCTAACCGTAATAGCAAAACGAACTAAACATTAATAAAAATTTTGGGGCACTTTTTTTGCTATTAAGATCGATAGAGCTCGTGGATCTAGATTTTAATCGAATCACGTTCGAAAATCTAAAAACAGTTTGATAACGATCAAAGCCAAACGTTAATTCCAAAACGCATTACATCATTCGGTGTAATTATGGGTAGGTTGTGACGTCCTGCCCTTGCAGGATATTAACGCAAGATTTTTTTAGAACGGTCATATTTTTTTGGAGTTTATTGTACATATCACATAGGTAAAGGATATCAATACAAAGGTTGTCTTTAAGCAGTGGTTATCTAGCGATAAGATTGCCTGTTGTTTATCTCTATATTTAATTATCTTGTTTTTTATGTTGTAAATTTTTTGTGTTTTTCAAGGTGTGCTGTAATGTAATAATCATGGAATAAATTTATAGTTTTCGACTTAACGGCACCAATAATGGACTTTTTAGGGATTTATTCAAATTCCTGTAGCTATATCACGTACAATTTACAAGTTCAAAAAATATTGACCACAATTAAATTTACCTCAACACTTACTCTTTATAACAAACATAAAAAAGCATATAACGAAATAGTGTAGTTTCAGAGGAAAATGCAAAAATAAGTAAATGTATTGTTGGTATACCTACTTAATCCTAAAATGGCCACTGAAATTCCTTAAAAGATATTTGAGTAAACATTTTAATAAATAAAAATATACAATTATTTGATCATTATCTATCACCAATAAATTTTATGATTTAAGTGTTGCCATATTTAAATAAAATTCTTTACATTTTCTTAATATTAGCTTAAATACACTTTTTTGTTCATGGCATAACTGGATAGTTATGAACGAAATAGTATTTTAATGCTAATATTAAGAAAATGTAAACACGTCCATGACTGGTGCCCTTACGTCCAGTGCTTGTACAAGCCACCACACTCCGCGGAGAGCCACGCAGCACCACGCTAATTTACCTGCGACGCTTTATTTAGCTATTTACGTTAATGATACCAGATTTTTCCGGTTGTAACCGCCCGCGGGCACTTTGCCAAACGAATTAATTTATTAAAACATTCCGGCTCACTCGAGGGCGAGTGGCGCGATAGTGCGGCGTCTGTTAAAACAATGTTGCCTTTTTACGGCTTAAATAGGCAGACTGCACAGCAACTGCAACTTATCTTATAAGGCAACTGCAAGCCGACTGCACGTCTATATCGTAGTTAGTACTCGTTGGTTAGAGTTATCAGGATCTTAGAAATGGTGATGCTGCAGAATCCATTAAGTTAGGTTAAGGTTTGTTTTGTGACAATCCTGAAAAGTTAACAGTTACAAAGAAACAAAGTTACACTCAACGTCTACCTACCAACATGGCAACATTATTATTTTTCGTGCCTGTTTGTTATGATTATGACTGCCATTCGCATTTAAATTTGATAATATAAATAAATGTATTATGCCCAAATTTCTAGCAAAATACAAAGTTATAAATGTTTTCAAAAAGCGTATATTCGAAAATATTAGATTAAGTATATTTTTTTCCGTAGGTAATGAAAATGTAACTGGGTTTGAGTTGACCCACTTTTAGCAGCGTGTAGCGGGAACTTAACTGCCCTTAAATCGCATTTTTTAAACGTGTCAATCCTGTCAAGTAATTATGATTAAATTGCAGAACTCAACACGTCCGGCATGGCGCGGTCCACTTGCTATTCCAACAGTATTTACTTAGCCCAAGACTATAATTGCATCGAATGTTATTCTTAGCTTCGCCGACCTCAGTCCCTTTTCAACGTTGTCTCACTCCGAACCCTTATTGGAGAAAGAGACAACGCTATTATTCCGCAACACTGCCCGTCACACGCACCAGTTCACATATTTATTTATCTTGCACGTAATTGAGGAAGTGTTTAACTCGCTTTGTGGGTTTTTCTTGACATAGTTAGGTGGTAGATCG
Source organism: Hedya salicella (assembly GCA_905404275.2). Taxonomy (NCBI): domain Eukaryota; kingdom Metazoa; phylum Arthropoda; class Insecta; order Lepidoptera; family Tortricidae; genus Hedya; species Hedya salicella. The sequence continues at coordinate 545,205 of FR990109.1, forward strand.
GGTATTCGACACAAGGATGTCATAAACATCTGCATCCGCAAAATTGGATTGCATTGCTTTTCAAATCGGCATAGTCATATTTGGGTGTCAACTTTTACATGTTGTTGTAGTTATGATGAAATGAAATAATGATATTTATTGTATAAGGAGGCCACAAGGGCACTTTTACAAGTCTGACTCTACGGCATTTCCCAAGAGGAGACCACTGTTGAGAAGAAAGCCGAAACAAGCTCAACCTTCAGTATTTTTTCTAAATAACTCTTATTTATTGCAATATGTGTACGTACCCTATCCTAAATATATTTTTTTAAGTATAAACTCAATGCGTAGTTCTCCAAAAAACATGTCAAAACTTATAGAAGTAAAAATATAATAGAAGTAAAAATTGCAAATATGTTTTTTTTTATAACAACTCTCGTACGTTTGATATGCCACCTTATAAGAACTGTGTCCTGGTAAAAGTATATTATTTGGTTTCTGTTATTTTGTCTGTGTGTGTACTGTGTAACTCGGGGACAATAATGACAGTTACTTAGAAAAACGCCAGTAATCTTTGCTGATAACATACTGCATGACGAGAGGCCCTCAAAAATTGAACCTATATTGGATAGAAATAAAAAAAAAGTTGCTTTTGTATCGTTCAAAATCCTGGTTTTAAAGAGTGACTCAGGAGGCGTAGCCATAGCAACAAGGTACAGAAAAAAGTTGTCAGACCTGATAAAAAAAATGTTTATATAGTAGATAGTAAGTAATTAAGTTAGGTAATTGTCCCAGTGATGAGTTGAGGCACTGATAAGTTAGTTCCGTTAGTTAATTCGGGGCAATAAGTAGGACGAATAGGGTGTCAATTATTAGAACTAAGCTGTCAAGCATTGATGCATTTTAGCTTATGGGTCGAGACCCATGCAATGATGAATAACATCTCTATAAGGGTTAAAAAACAGAGCGGATGAACTTAATTTCAACTTGGACTTGCATGGGAATTTCACGGCTTGCTGTCGATTAACTGGTTTGTTTACATAGTCTACTTACCCTTATAGTAAGCTTAAAAAATACTTTATTATTGTCAAAGCTACGTTCTTATTCACTTCTCTGTTTGGCTGAAAATGTCTTTCGACCCATCCGCGTCTTCATCCTCACCCGCGGATGGGTCGAGTTCGTCCCTTGTCGACGAAGGCGCGCAGTGGCGATCCTTCGGCACCGATGGTCCCCTTTGTCTGTGCGTCCTGGCCCGTCGTGTATGGCCTTTTTGTTAATTCCTTTGATTAGGGCGACTTAATTAAAATTTGAGTATTTTAATTAAAAAATGATTAGCTCGGTGTTTCCTGGGATTCCGGAATTAATTTATTGTGCTACTGTTCTTAACACACATTGCTTAAAACTATTCTTGCGTTTTCTGATTTAGCTGTGGTTGTAACTTGATTGAATTTCTTAATATTAATTCGACTGCAGATATTTGAAAAAGAAGAATATCTTATTAATTTCATTGACTGATTGTTCATTTTTATTGATAATCAAATCTATAAATTTAAGATAAAGGTGTACATTTTTACGGTACGAGTATGTTTTGGTGTCACTTTTAAGTGATACTCAGTAGCCAATATAACTAATCTTTAATTAACATTGCAAGACTTTATGAAACATTAATAGACATATACAGATATTTATAGTGAATAATATTTTCCCAGAGTTTTGTATCGGAAAGTTTCGCATTAACCTTGCTTTCTCAATTAACCTTGAAAATACGATGGAAAACCATTATTTGCTACATTTGTTTTATTTTTGCAATTAAATAAGTACCTACATAAACTAGGTACTGATAAGCAATAACAAAACCATTCTTAGTAGCTAACCGAATTCTTTGAACTCATTCCATAAACATTTACAAATTAAAGTTCCGCAGCTAAATAAGCTATAAAATTAAGGAAATTTAAGATTTAAAACAGAGCCGAGGGCGTCCCAGGAATGTGACCATTTAATTCCGTGTAATTGTTTAATGAAGTAACCGTCTGTTTGTCTGTTGCAGGGTTCCCGCAGATCAAGTCGCCCTACAGCCCCTCGCAGCCGCACCTCTCAGGTTGGTTTTCTTTATTATTAAACTTTTAACGTGATAACGTCTTATAAATCGATGAACGCCAGCTGCACGCATGAAAAGGTATGACTCATTGTCACGTTCCGCCTGAGCCGAGCAGCGCGGAACAAGCGATAGAGAGGCACGATCGGCCTAAGCGTTCGGCTTGTGAATCCATAAAAGTATGAAATTTTTCATCAATGTTTTCTTATGACGGTATTTTATCACGTAAACTTATCGCCCGTAATTCGACTTTACAGGCAGACATTTTTTTTATGTAATTAATGGCAAATGGGTCTGCCCACAAGCCACCAGATGGAAAGTGGTCATCGCAGCCCATAGCCCATAGCAGATATGTGCAACACCGGAGGAATAGTCCATACTTTGCCAACCTTCGAGTGCCCTGTTAATTCGCTTCTTGAAGAATCCCGTGTTATAGCGCTCTGGAAACACTTCAGGGGGAAGTCCATTCCACAACTTGCAAGTACGTGGCATAAATGAGCGTGATGCTCGTATATTTTGGGATGCCAAGCATCCAGATAGTGGGGATGGCTGGACAGTGGCTTTGTTTCTGAGACGGGAGGTGCGTTGATAGAAACGTGACGGTGGCACCAACTCAAAAACATTTTCAGAACATTCCTCTCTGTATAAATATTTAAATGGTAGAATACAAAGGGTTGACGTGAATGGAAAGCGTTCACCGGGGTCATTAGTCTCTATGGGTGTGCCGCAGGGATCAATATTGGGACCTTTCCTGTTTCTTATCTATATAAACGACTTGCCACACCTCGTAAAGACCCACCATGAGATAGTTTTGTTTGGAGATGATACGTCTCTGATTTTCAAAGTCGTACGAAATCAACGATCCTACAATGACGTAAACAATGCTATCTGTGAAGTAGTAAATTGGTTTAATGTAAATAATTTATTGTTGAATGAGAAAAAGACTAAATGTGTTAAGTTTGTCACGAGTTAGGTAAAACACGAGCAAGCAAGCGTTATGGTTAAAGGTGAGGAACTGGAACTAGTTAATAGTACAGTCTTTCTCGGTATAACATTAGATTCTAAGCTCCAATGAGGTCCCCATATTGCTAATCTCTCGAATAGACTGAGTTCTGCAGCTTTTGCAGTAAGTAAGATTCGTCAATTAACAGACGTGATAACGGCTCGATTAGTGTATTTCAGTTATTTCCACAGTATTATGTCGTATGGCATCTTACTATGGGGCAGTGCTTCCGAAATTAATACTATATTTGTTCTGCAGAAGCGGGCTGTTCGAGCGATATATAAAATGAACCATAGAGACTCCCTTAGAGATAAGTTTAAGGACATTAATAATAATGACAGGGCATTGTCAATACATTTATGAGAATATTATGTATGTACATAAAAATATTACCGATTTTAAGAAGAACTGTGATATACATAATATTAATACTAGAAATAAGTATAAGCTCGCAGTGCCTGCTACTAGGCTCCATAAAATAAGGAGATCATTCATGGGTAACTGTGTGAGATTTTATAATAAACTTCCTAGCAGCATAAGTGAGTTGTCTATTGGTAAATTCAAAAATATTGTGAAACGAAAATTATTTTCTAAAGCTTATTATAGCACACAAGACTACATGAATGATGAAGCCGCGTGGGATTAATGTAAATTATAGCGTCATGTAGGTATATGAATAATTATTTTAACGAATACCTAAGGTATTATTATTATTTTAATCTTAATTGTTTTATATACTCTGACATTTAGAATTTTATTCTAGACACATTCTAGATTATTTATTTTTTATTGACAATCCTTTTGGGATTTATCTTATTGATAATTTAAATTTTTAAAATGATGATTTTATCAATAATATTGTACTTAAGTTAAATGATCTGATTAGGTTTTTCTGGGTTTCCCTAATCCTTGCAGCAAATGTTGGATCATATTGTATTTCTCCCAGCAAACGTTCACTCTCATGTAACTGACATTTCGAAAGTGATTGTAACTAGGCCTACTTGAATAAAGAATATTTTTATTGATTGATTGATTGATTGAAACGTAGAACAAATATAGAGCGCCAACATCTCCCCGGAAGCTTGGTTCCAGGCCGTAAGTCAGTGCGACCTGACTGTAGAAAAGCTAAAAGAGAAGATAAGATTTTATTGAGTAAAAAGGAATGTTGACAAGATAGGAAGTGGACCATTTGAGAATGTTGACAAGATTGGAAGTGGAACATTTATTGAGAATGTTGACAAGATGGGAATTGGACGATTTGAGAATGTTGACAAGATAGGAAGTGGACTATTTGAGAATGTTGACAAGATTAGGAAGTGGAAGATTTGAGAATGGTGACAAGATAGGAAGTGGACCATTTGAAAATGATGACAAGTTAGGAAGTGGACCATTTGAGAATGCTGACAATATGGGATGTGGAGGATTTGGGATTGTTGACGAGCTAGGAAGTTGACAAAACGGGAACATACTTAACATAAAAGTACAAACTGCCTAATAAAAAGTTGTTTTTTTGTTCTCATCTTGTAAACTCCAAAATAGTTATACAAACCTGCAAAAATAACATGAAATGGGAAACGGGCAATAGCACGGGGGTAAAACAGAATAGTGGGTTTAATTCTCTTTCTAGATCTTCATCAATCATATTTGATTTTTCTCTATTACTGAAAAAAATATATGAAACTATAAAAATGTCATGGCTCGGCATTCAAACGATGTTTCTCTTTGTTACTAGAGGAGATATAAATAAATAAATAAATAAATATTAAATAAATAAATATTACGGGACAATTTTTACACAAATCGAACTAGTCCCATGGTAAGCTCAATAAGGCTTGTGTTATGGGTACTAGACGACGATATATTTAATAGATATATTACTTATATACATAGAAAACATCCAAGACTCAGGAACAAATATTTATGCTCATCACACAAATATTTGCCCTTACCGGGATTTGTACCCAGGACCTCAGCTTCGCAGGCAACGTTACTCCCACTGAGCCAAACCGGTCGTCAAAGAGATATATAAATAATGTACAAAAAAACCTTTAATGACTAAATTTGAGTTCATTATTTTCACACTGTCCCAATTCCCAATTGTATCATTTTCCAACTTACCTACACATCGCCTCGAAACAGAATTGATACTACAAATATTCTGGTATGGTGCTGTATTAATTTGGATTTCCGGTGGCTTTTACTGAAATGTATTCAGGTAATAAAGTCTTGTAAAAGATGCGATAAGATGAGGCAGTACTTCAAATCATCATCGTGGTAATCTTGCAAGCTATCTATGTAGGTAGTCTAATTTGTGAGATAAGTCGAAAATGATTCTCAAACCGGCTTGTTTACGTCCTCCAAGGCCAGACTAAGTTGATTAAGCAATTTCTTAGCCCGACTAGCTCCCACAGCTAGGTATAGTGGCCCGGACTGATAGCGAACAATACATTCACCAGTGATTTAGGAAAGTGGCTCAGAGGGCACCCCACCTCCCCACCCGCGCCCTCCCCCCTCTCCCTTTGTCTCAGTAATGAATCCGCCAAACGCCAACCGTCACCGCGCAGTCGCCACGACCAGCCGATATCATAGATCACAACACATCCGATCACCTATCGGAAATTCATCCCACTTCTGAAGCCTTTAGAGTTGACTTTCTATTAGCCCACGACAAAAGTTACACCGTTTTTGATCAGAGCGAATCAGGAATTTGCTTAGGACGTGAGGTTTTAGAAAATATCCTGTTAAATGCAAAGTAGAGAGGTCGAGATAGAGATATAGCGGGGGACGCTCAAATTGCTTAATAAATAAGTCGGATTCCTTCGCTCGCGATTGTGTCCTAGTTCCAATAAGACACTGGAATATTTCCGCTTATTTTGACAATGTGTGCACACACCTGACGCCTCCCGTCCGCCATTTGTAAAAATCGCTTTCGCCGCCATTTCTGCGCGGAATTTCATATTTCGAGCGCCACGGGGTGCCTCTGGTTTGGAGTCCGCATTGTTTCTGAAACAATGCCCGATGGCCGTTTGCACGCTTTTGTTTAGATGTCGCCATTTTTAATTTGAAAATTAGGGCCCACGTTATGTACGGAGTCAAAAGGCGCGTGTATCAGGAGGCAGTTCCAGGCATTGTTGCCAGAAGTCGGCCATGTTTTTTTGGCATTGTTTTTAGTTATGACGTCACAGCAAGGACATCCTTGGTAGGTCTGGTAGGGGCATAAACTTGAATTGTTCGGGCTTAACCATTTGGAATTCGAAGTGGTACCTATTCAGAATTGTGCTGACTTTGACCTTATTGCCTATATCTTTCGTAAATATTGACGAAATGACGAGTTAAGTATGTACCTTATATGTTTTTCCGTTTCCGTGATTATCATTAATTTAAATACTTACTTCAAATTCAACACAATTTTCAAACGGAAGCTCTAAAGCTTCCGAAACGTCGAGAACTCAAATGAGATAATGATAAGCGATAGAATCCGTTTCAATTGTGTTATTTAAATTAGTGAAGTAACTTCATGGAGCACTAGTGGTGGATACGTAAATAGCAGTTTTTTTACTCATAAATAAACATCCCAACTTAATAACGCTGTCTAAAGTGTAAGTGTGTACACGTTTTTGTCCCTCTTTTTTACCCGTTCTCATTTTACCTAATCCTCGCCGACACGCAATCAAACAAAACTAGTTAATACGATATTAAGTGGTCGGAACCACAGGAGTCTCCCTTACCGACACATTATCGAGGAAATGTTTTTTTCTGTCAAGACAAGTAGCAACTGCGTGAAAAAAACAAACATTCCTCTCCACTCTCCGCAGCTCTCAGTGGCTTGAGAATAAAGTTAATTTTTGCTCAATACGTCGGCATATTCTTTGTTGCCTAGCTGCGTCACAGCAAATACTTTCTTTCAGTCTCCATAAGTTTTATTAAGTCTACGTTAAAGTCGTTTTTGCGTAGTCCGACTGTACCGCCCGCTGGCGCAGGGTGTCGGGTGTCTCACAGAAGCGTCGACAGCTTGTAATAACAAGCAGTATATTAGTGTTTGTGGTCGCCACACTGATTTAGTGTATCAAGTGACGAACAAAGTTGTTAGCGACAATTTTAGAGTCAATATTTGGATAAGTCGCAGCTACTTATGCGATACACCTGTGTTTAGTATTACTCGTAGGTTTATCACCGTGACTGAGAGCTTTTAATTATAAGAAAGCTATTTTGCCTATATCTCAAGCATATTCTAATATTTTATATTTATGCTTATTGTTATCGGCCACATGATTCGATTTAAAATGAGTGAAATACTTAGAGCATTTAACTAATATAAATGACAAGCCATGTCATTGCCGAACAATTTTTTCATGCATTTTTCGGGGGGGGGGGGGGGGGGGGGGGGGGTAAACAGTAAACAAGGAACAAGTTGTTACTAACAACACTATGAAAGTATGCCTATTTCTAAAACACAATTAAAAAGAACACATACAAACTGACAATTTACCGTATACTTAAACTAACCGGAGATTTAGCGTGAAATAGAAGTACTTCGTTTTTTAAACTTGAAGAACAATTCAACAGCACAAGAACGAATGAATTACAATTTTACTTAAACTTTAACTAAACATGCTTTAGATAAGTTCGAGAGACTCGTTGACATAATTTTGTAACGTCAAGTCAGTATTTCAACATAAAAGCTATTACAATGATGTGCTACGACACAGACAGTCGCTGCATTACCGATTCGTCCGTCTGCCGGCCCCAGACCCACTCAACTGCAATTTTCTACAATTCTCGAGACGTAGGTAAATAAATGGCTGTTAAAAATTCGGTAAAAAGTCAGTTTATTTCGAGTATTACCTAAGTCCACGAACTTAGACGATGCGGTAAGTGTATTACTCCGCATATCTCTATATGACTCAGTGAATTTATACACACAATACTTACACATTACTTATATTATTTTGTATTAGGTTTATTCCAATTTTTTATTGAATTGAAATGCCTGTCAGGAGGGAGTAAGCTTTTATATTATGACGATGTACCTATTATCTGAATAATAAGCATGATGACCTAAGGTCGCAGAAGCAGATCTCTGGTCTCTAATCATCATTCATCATTCTTTTGCCCTTATCTTTTTCATTTGGGGTCGGCGCAGCATGGTTGTTTCCTATTCCTCTGTATTACCCGTCATTTTGTTCTTTAGATTCTTCTTTTCCATATCATCTTTAACACAATGTAACATTTTTTTTGGTCTTCCTCTTCTGCCTTAATTTCTCGTCTCTAACGTCCGAATAATTTTAGGATATAGATTGTTCGAATTTCTCCTACTCTGTTTTTCGTCTTCAAAAAATATGTCCATTCGTCCATGTTTGAACATAACTGATTTTCATCAAGTGGCTCCTTTACCACCGACAAATATATCACTTGGCACATTTCTATCAACTTTAGTGAGTGTCGGCGATTGATTTGCCAATGAGTGCAATGCAAACAGCGCTAATTGCGCGCTGGGTCCGATTACCACGGGTTCGATTCTTGGACAATAAGAAACAAATCTCATTTTACAAAGTGATATAATTTCAAGCTTTAATCTTAGTCTTCCACCTGTAATAATACTTATAAGTAGTGGAGAAAGAAAGAAAAGAAGAAGAAGCAAGAAAGAAAATAAATTTATTCAGAGGCATAGACAAAAAACATAAACAAATTAATAACAATTAAACTATGCCCTGAAATGGTCCCACCTCAGCATAATGCTGGCTCGGGAGGAGCCAGCGCTGATCTTCCGGTGAGACCATCCGTGGCGCCACGGAGAGCTACATGCACGAACATTATGGATGAACGCAGCCGACAGCGACCATCCAGTCCTGTCAACTGTCAGTGTCAGGTAATAATAAAGCAAAAAATAATGCCCTGCTCATCATATATGCTCGTGCACGCAGCTCTGGATTGTGGATTCTATATAAATTTTAATATTTTAAAACGTAAAAAGAAGAAGATTACATAATAACAATGATAAATAAAATACAAAACAGAACAACAACATTTGAAGTAACTTCGCAAAAAATGGTTAGTTTACCATTTTGTAGGTATTCAGTGGAGGAGTGGTGGTAGGCCATGTATACTTATACAGCACATGATCATTATCATGGTTACCATGATCTTAGCCAAAAACTTTAATTGCATTTCAGAACGAATTTAAGAGCGCTTTAATTTGTAGGTATGCTTAATACATACCCTACATTTTTAACATTTATATTGCGTTTAATTCTAGTATCCATCAACTTTACTTATAGACATGAATACATTTTAGAGTATTAGTTGTGGCAATATCATTAAATTTTGCATTGTGCCCGTTTAAAAAAATACCAAAAACGTAATGAATGTATTGAAAACATGCTCTATTAACATTTATATTTCTCAAAATAATCACGAAAAACTATTAAATATGCGACATTGCTAATTAACCAGGTACTTGTTAACCCGCAAAATTATCCTAGAAAACTAGGAGAGCGTTTGGAACACTACCTTGAGGCACACCCACCTAAAATTACAAGAGTATTCAATATATTGCAAATATGGATGCAAAAACACGTTAATTGTTTACGGTACAAGAGTGTGTGAGAGTGAGTCAACATTATCTACAATAGCCGTGGGAGCGGAGCATGCGGCAGAGATCCTGGGTGAGGGTAATGCGATATGTGGCGGTAATTGTCCGTCGACTGAAGGACTTCGTAGACTAATGAAATTTCTATAGAAAATGACACTGTATATAATAACAGCTTATATTATAATTTTTTTATCAATTATTAGCTCTCACAATGCACATAACATAGAAAGAAAACATAAAACCTAGTAGGGCAAAGCAAATGACGACGAGAATTTTATTACCGAGAGTTTTATCCAATGGCATCTCTTAATTTTTTGTATGAACTTTTTTCCAAGCGACTGTTTTATGAAGTCACAATATTTATATCTAAACTAGTGGTTGCATAAATACTAAATATAATAAGTTAATAAATTACTCACAGTATTCAACCCGTAAACACAGACTTACAATTTGTTGCTTCAATAAGTTACGATACTATATTCAAATCTTAGCCATATATTTGTATATATCGGTTGTTTTACTAACTGTTGTAGCTTGTTAAAAAAAATTATTAAAAAAAATTAAATAAGTTTAAAAGTATAGACTTTCTTTAGTTAGATACATACATTAGCAACTCGCACATACCTATTCGTTAACAAATCTCGAAATCCTATCTTTCTACCCTGCGTTAATCACCTCAAAGATAAAATTACTTAGTTAAATACAGCGAGAACATAATTGCTCCCAACACAATTCCGTCCAACGCCGCCTCTAACCTAATAAAACTTTCCTCGGAGATTCCCAATCTAGCTCATGCCGCACAAAGCCCCCCACCCAAATTAAGCACCTTCAAACCAATTTGCCCCCCAAACGGAAAAACGAGTCTTGAGTGGTGGCAATAAGGTCGCAGCGTTGGAGGAGGCATTAGCAATTATAATGGGTGGTAAGTGCCGGCTCATTATGGGGCGGAGGCTTCAATGGGCCGATTAGAGCCTTATCGGTAAAAATGGACGTCATTCCGGTAGCCGGTGACGTGTGCTGCTCGATTAGTCCAGACTGGCACTTTGGCATTCGCATCTGGCTTCTTCATGTTAATTGTGTTTTAGATTCTGCACATTAGTTCAATTTTATCTCAATATTCTGAACCATTATATTATACCTATGTAGTCTGTAGCCGGAAAACTTACTATCAGTCGAAGGTTAGTTTTCCAACATTGCCTTAAAATCGAATTCCTGGTAATCCATGAAAGTTTCGAGCTCAAACAACTTCTTAAGATTCACAAGCGCCACTCAACACCAGTATTTATGATAAGAATAATTGCCTTTAGAAATGTTTGATCGTAAAGCAATCTTGGATTCGGTAGAGCCTTAAAGCATTTAACCATTGGAAATGCCATAGGAATACATTTCCCTCTGCCAAAGTAATCGCGAAATCTCCGGTTTCTTTATACGGTGATTGTCAGTGTGTGGGTGGTTTTTGTCTGTAGGTGATTTCTTTTAATTGTGTGCGTTTGTAGAAATAGGTGTACGTGCTTACCTCACCCGCGCTAAAAATGCATAAAAAATTAGTTCGGTAATGACACGGTTTGTCATTTACATTAATTAAATGCTCTAAGATTTGAGCGGGCGCATGGAACACATGATATTGGCTACAAGTACAGCCACATCGCATTGACTATGGTTCAGGAATGTTCTACATCAAGTAGCTAGTAATGTTGGCAGGACATTAGTTGAGACTGTAATCTAATTCGGACTTCAGGCGACCAGCCCGGCTCCGATTGGCGCACTGTAGCGATAGGACCCAACGGTATTAAGTGGCCCGCCCCGAGCTCGCCCCGCGCCCTCCGAAGCGGATGTACATTTCTCAACCATTATATTTTCACGCTCCGCTGCCGTTGGGTTCTTGTAATATTAGGTTTTAGTCTAAGGGCCTCTTTGTAGTAATAGCGAATTAAAGAGGATAGTCAGTTTTCGTATATAATCACCAGTTTTGAGATCGATAGAAGGACAAGCGGGGTTTATCAGACTTTATTCGATGCTTGTACAGTGACTTAACCTAGGGATCGAGGTGGCAAAGCACTGGCAAAATACAGTTTAATTTTTAATACGTACTTGATCCATTTACACAAAGATGTAGATGCAACTGTTTGAATGACATTGCAACTGTTTCTAATGGGTTCTCAGGAGGATGCAAAACTCTCATGGTTTAGTTTTGTCATGATCATGACACAATTGTCATTGTTGCTATGATGTATGATTGGGTGATCAAACGATTACAACAATCATGTGTCGTGGCCATAAAATTTAAGCCGCGATTCGATCTCTTTGGTCACAGCAACATCAGGCCCTATCAATTTATTTATCTATCAGCCACGGATGTCCACTGCTGAATATAGGCCTCCCCTATAGCTCGCTACGGAGTACGATCCTGCGCAGACCGCATCCACCGTTCCCTCGCGACGCATTCCTATGCGTGGTCGCCACTCCAGGACTTTACTTGCCCTAACAGCCATCCGTTCTCCGGGCTACATCAAGCCTTACAAACAATCAACAGTGTTGATACCTTAAGCATAGTGACACATATTACACAATTGTAAGTAGGTATGCAGTTCATTGGTCCAACCAAAATTTCTTTGAGATTAATGATGCCAGATGACTTAAAGTGAGTCATCAAACTTTTTGCACAATCTGACCCAAATATTTAACTCTTACGTGAGCTGCGAATGTTTTAATACTTATATTCGGAATTATTGTCTACATCAGCCACATTGCACCGATGGAAGCAGACCCTTAGTGTAATGAAACGTGTCAATTTGTTCGGCTTTTTAAATTATTCCCGTCGGGCGGCCGCGGATGTGTCACCGTCTCATTAGGTGTCTAATCATTGTGAACGCCTCAACGCCTTAGCTGCGTCTTAGATAAAAGAATACTTATTATTATGCCCGAGTGCTCCACATGCCGATTGTCTGATTAATATAATGTGTTGAATTAGCGAGTCTATAAATAATGTATGTATGTTATTTACTCTTCTATCTTTTGCTTTATATGATGCTTCAACCCGATTGCGAATTGGTTTTTTCCATAACGTTCATTCAGTGAGCACGGTTCATAGCAAACTTCTTTTAGATTGTAACTTCTTTCATCGTCCTCAGATCAACCTTATTCTATGTCTTCGTTAGGTAAAATTCAATTAATATAGTCCAACCAACTTGTCAGTTCTCGTAATTTGTGCAGCATCGGTCTCGTATGTGATAAATAAAGAACATCAGTTTTGTGGTGGAGTTTAAAATGCTAGAAACACGAAATTTCCAATTCCGTTAGATTAATATTTGAATAAGAGTAAGAATACGTTTATTTGTGAAACATTAGGTCCAGAGTTGGTGTTGGTATTAAAAAGCTCTCTATGCTATCTCTATGTCTTGCCGATAGGCGTACAAATATTTGGTTTGTGACATGTGACATTTGGTGACATGCATAAAGAAAATAACTTTAGATAAAGCATAAAGAAATTAAAATTAATATATAGCCCGCTGGAAATATCGGTCAATCTTAGAATTAAACAATATCCTTAAAATAATAATAATAAAATACCTATAAACAATTAATCATAAATCTATGTCATTCATAAACTGCTGAGTGCTATAGTAACAATTTTTGTAATATAAAGTGATGTCAATATATTTTTCAAATTATCAAAAATGAGAAATAGGGTTGCGACAAATATGGATTTCGTGAAGCTTTGTTTCGACTTCACAATAAAAAACAGTTAAATTGAAGTTATGTCACATTCCAAAATATATAAATAGAAGATCAATATATTTTTAGCCGGCTAAGTTCTTCGGTCGCTAGTGGAGGTCGTGTCTTCAGTATTGAGTTACACCCAACCATTAACCAGCAATTACAATAATAATCCAATCATCAAATAGGATATCACGCAACTAAGTTCCTCCCGTCATTACTCTCCCCTCACACAACAATATCGTTTTCAAAAAATAGCAAAAACACCCCCCTAACGAGCCCCGAGGGGCTACTCGCCCCAAAAATGATTTTCATTTTCCGAACGGCACCCCCGCCCTCCCCCGCCCCGGGCCGGGCCCCGCGCCCTTTAGCTGGCTAAATAATTGGTAATGTGGAGTTAGGTTGTGCTTGAATTTTGCGTCATGAAAATTAGGGTTTAGACGTAATTTGTGGAAGTAATCTGATTCCGCAGTGTTCACTGGAATTTGATTAAATTGCGCTGCCATAATTTATATTTTGCTATAGTAACTTTAATTATTACAATGCAATATTTCCCTCATAATAATGCCGACGTTAAAGCAGAATTAACATATCATAATGAATCTGAAGGCTAAAGTTACGACACGAAACACAAGTTTTTTTCAATTACGCAAATGGTGGACAAATAGTTACCACAATAACAAGCTTTTAGCATTAAACAATATAATAATCATGTCGGTCGTGTTGATTGCGTACACACATCAGCCTGCGTCCGCGCAGCTAGGCGAACAAACAGATAAACAGACACGCGCGGTAATTGCGCATTGTCCACTAATGAAGACTATTGGGCCGATAATGTGCTCTTAATTAAGATATTCAGGGTGTATTACGAAACAGCTTTTTACATTGTTTCCAATTGAGTATGAAATGAATAACTTTCAGTAGTGCCTACTTACTTACTGTAAGATTCCATCAGTAACGTCATCATGAGTAGTAAATAAAGAAATATAAAAGTAGGTACGGATCTAGACTTGATAAGGTTAATTGTCTCACGAGTTGGTTATTTCACGACGGCCATAAGGGCCTTATCACACTTAGCGAGTTGCGAGCGAATTTTGTATGAAGTCGATCATGCAGCGAGTTCGCCGCGACTGATATTTGTATAGGAAACACGCTCGCAACTCGGGCGTGTGATAAGGCCCTAACAGAAAACTGGATGAATAATTCGAAAGATCGCAAGAGCACTTTTTAGCTCTAGGAGGGAGATATAGCTCTTGCGATCTTTTGACACCGGTTCATACTCTATAATGGCCGCTGTGACAACCGACCCGCGAGACAACCTTACCCGGTCTCCTAGACCTACAATTACTCTAATAAATAGTTAAAAAATCAATAGCCACATAAAAGTAAAGTAATGGGAACTTTGTAATGTAACTTTGATTCTCGCTGAACTAAATAATTTCCTATTACTATGGTGAAAAAAAAATCTTGTATCGGATATCCGATTTTGATTTTTAGGGTTCCGTACCCAAAGGGTTTACCCTTTAGGTATGGAACGGAACCCTATTACTAAGACTCCGCTGTCCGTCTGTCTGTCTGTCTATCTGCCTGTCTGTCTGTCTGTCAACATCGGGCTGTATCTCATGAACCGTAATAGCTAGACGGTTTAAATTTTCACATAGGTATGATATATTTCTGTTACCGCTAACACAACAAATACTAAACACTATATAATTTTATGTCTGTCTGTATATGTGAGTAACTCAAAGGGCTCTGCTAACACTGGATTTTCACAGATTGGTACGGCTGTTTGAAGTGTATATTTTGTACGGAACCCTCGGTGCGCGAGTCCGACTCGCACTTGGCCGGTTTTTCTAAATAACCCTTATCTACTACAATATTTGTACTTAGCCTATCTTAGATATATGTTTTTAAGTATAAACTCAATGCGTTTTTGATTTATCTACGGATTATGTTACTCGTGTTCTTACAAAAAACTAATCGTAGGTACCTATTCTTGTCAAGCGATATGCAACCTCAGATTATGCATGATACGAAACCTGCAAGGCTAAAATTAGCTAATAATTGATTAAAACGAAAACCACTCAAGGCAATGTCCTGTTTGCTGCGCGCGCGATTCGCGGAGATGATCGCCTTTATGTCTTATTTGCTCCATTTTCCTCGCACCTGCGCGTAACGCGATACTCGAGGCCCTGAATGATCATCCTTGTTTGTGGCAGCCCTGTGAATGCCCGTTTTGTCAATGGAGGGCTCAAAATAAAGCGCTAGGCTTGTTTTGGGTCGCGGTGTGAAGTTTGGGTCTGATTGCTCTCATTTCTCGTCTGAGTGGCCAGTCTGTCCAGGACGCAATTCTTTCAAGGTTTGGCAGGAACTACTTGATTTTCTTGCAAAAGACGCCATGTGTTTTTTATAATTACTGTATTACACAAACGTAGAAATATCAAATGAAGCCTAAAAACGGTTTTTTTTTCTTCTCTTCTTCCGATATAGAAGGAAAAATTCTGTTTTTTTTTTCATGTCCAATAGAAAAATATTTACAGCTCCCGTGTTCACGGGTAGACTAAACAGATTATTTCTCGGTCAGTTATATATTTGCAAAAAAAAACAAAAGTACAAAAAAAATCGTAAAACAAAATAAGAGGCGCACACCAAACTGGCAATTGGGGTTTATCAGATTTAAAATTAAGCTCAGATCCCTTTAAAGCCCCTTTCAGAATAAGTAGGTATCGGGGCATCAGCCCATTCTCCGGCTAGACTTAAGATGGATCCTCGCTAACGTGATTCACTCCCCCTGTACAGTCAGACCGGAAATTAACTAGTTATCGATGAAACGACAAAAAACCTGGCATGTCTATAAAAAAGTTGTGTAATATTTCTTAAACCAACAATTATAAATACACTACATCGACCATAGTATAGTATAATTTCAAATAGAATGAATCACTAAGTATATAGAATAATTATTTGGTACAAAATTATATATTTTATTTTCATTTGGTATATTGCAAATTTCATATACTCTACAATTATTATAAGAAACATTTAATAGAATCATCAAAAAACATAATAATATTCAGTTGGTAGAAAATTCGACCCGCCAATCAACCAACGAAGCCCCGCTTGGCGGGGCTCTTATTTCCACTCTGAGGAAGGAGAGGTAACGAACGAGCCCTACTCAGTTGTAATTTAGTACTAGTCGAAGGTATCTAGCACGGTTTACAGATTTAGAAAATTATATGAAAAGTGTAAATATACTAAAAGTGAATTCTATTAAGATTTTTTTCTAAAAAATATTTTCTCCTAAAGGTGTTTGTTTCTACGAAATAAAAATACATCAATTCTATCCTGCGCTACAACGCCAAAGACAGACACACAGACGTTATACTTATAAACACCCTATTTTTACAACAAGTATTTTACCATACAGAGATTCATAAGCAAGAACAACACACGACAAAATTCGTCGACGACTGGTATGGACGATTAGCTCAGATGGTAGAGCGTGCTGCCCCGGTCTGGCTCAAGGCACTGGTTCAAGTCCAGTATCGTCGAATTTTTTTTTCATTTGTTACTGATCTTTGTTTATAATAACAAGTATTTTAATTAGTGGCACCTTTCTCTAAAAATCTTTTTTTCGACTTGTGTCGGGCATTCCGAAAATACAACACACTTAAATTTGTTGGTATCTAATATTTGCCACGTTAACAAATGTAAGGTTTTGTTCAATCGAATAACTTACGAAGTTAAATTATACAAGAAAATTACTATTTAAGTACTATTCTATCAGTATTACTATTAAAATCAAGATAATGAGTATCTGTGGTTGCCCAGATACCCGTGTACCAAAAATAGTTGAAATCCTTTTAGTCGTTTTGGCGCGATGAAGCCACAAAGACACATACAAATACCCAAAAAATCCAAAAAAATCTTTCGATTCAGGGACCTTCAAATAGTCTGAATCATTTTTTTTTTATACGTATATCTTCAATGAACAGACATTTCATTTTTACAATTTTATAGTAGTATAAGAAAAGCACGGCCCTTAGACTAATGCGTAGGTACGAATATTTTCGATATAAATTAATTATTTTATAATTGCTCTCGACTGTACCCTCTTCTAATGCCTACATAATATTTCACTGCGACATAGCGTCTGTCGTGGTCAGCAGAATAGGGAACTTGTTCCCCGATGGTTGTTTTATTTTAATACCTCTCTAAGGTTTAAAGTTCTATAAAATAAAGTCCTGAAGATTCAATGCCATATTTAATTGTGGACCTACGTCTGCGTGAATTGTCTTATTTTTGTCAACATATGTTCATGCCTCATTTCGCTGGTGTCAGTAATGAACAAGTTTGTGTAAAAGCTCTAAAAAGAACTCGGCTGTAAAACATTATATTTAAAGAGCTGATTACCTTGAAACGGCTTAACCGATTCTGATAAAACATGTCCAAGAATCACCGTTAGAAAACTTGCTTGTGAAAAAAAAAATCGCATCCTAATCGGTTTACCCGGTTAAGAGCTACGGTGCCACTGACAGACACACAGACAGACAGACAGACACACTCACACACACACACACACACACACACAAACGCTCAAACTTATAACTCCCCTCTTGCTGTTAGGTACTCATTTCTAATCCGATCTTCCCTCGTCACTCCACAGATCCGTCTCAACATTCTCATCTCGGCTGCGTGTATTTTTTTTTTCGTCCGTCACTTTCGTTGCCCAACATTTTGATCCATTACATTACGACAGGTCATATGATAATTTTATAGATTTTTATTGAGTTTAGTTATAAACTAACTGCTTTAAAAATTGTGATCAATATCCTCGCAGATCAAAGTAACCCCCAGTCGACGGTAGTTGAGGTGGTAGGATGACAGTCACGAAATTTTATGTATTTAAATGACATTTTGCACGCTTATGAAGGCAGAGCACATAGATGAAATTTGTTGTTAGTTAAGCCCATATATCATGTGACATGTGTTCGGCAATATATATTTTCATTTCATTCCATTGCCAAAAGAGTAGTGAACTTGAAAGTGGAAATTAAATCCTCCTGCATTTCGTACAGTC
The DNA here is from genome assembly GCA_905404275.2 of Hedya salicella. Taxonomy (NCBI): domain Eukaryota; kingdom Metazoa; phylum Arthropoda; class Insecta; order Lepidoptera; family Tortricidae; genus Hedya; species Hedya salicella. Next base: position 563,671 of record FR990109.1, read on the forward strand.
AACACCAGATATACCTCCACGGACGAAGAGCTCAAAGATTGATACAAGCGCTTACTCTTTTGACTACAGAGTCGTGTATATATTTTTAGCGCTTCGTTCATACAGGTATACTTGCGGCTGACTGTACTAACTAATAAATTATTGTGTTTATTTTTGTTTCCAGAAAACTAAACGGATTATTTTTTGTTTCATGTAACGTAGCGGTTCGGCAATTTTATTCAGGTAATTAATTCACTTTAATTTTCTATTAATGACAAGAGATTTACTGATTTATGACTAACGTATTATGTGTATAATCTAAGGCTAATAGATCAGTGGCTTTACCAACATGGCGATGGCAACTGAAATCAAGAGACACGGGAGTGTGTCAGCCAAGTTCGCAAAGCAAGTAGGTGACACACCGGCGTGGGGCAATATTAAACAACCTTAACCACTCACTTGCTTCAGTTTTATTTAGGATTGAACTCTATTTATACTTGAAATAAGACAGGTAACTACAGTTACAGAAAGTAAGTGAGTGGCTAGTTTTCACAAAGAACGATATTATCCGAAATTAAATGCTCCAAACGTAGACTTGCGTTAACTTAGCTCGAGAAGGGTCTCGAGAGTGTTCTCCGTTTTTTTACGGAGCGCCGAGCGAGAACGATTTCGAGTAAGGTCCCGATACAAACCCAGTCGGGATGGCGCAACTCGCGCGACTTCCCTGGTCGCGCGACATACTTATAGTATCACCCGCTTTTATCGCACTGTATGGAAAGGAAAGAGACAGACAATCTTTGTCGCGCGACAAAGAGTCGCGTATTGCAATTGTGCTAGAGTAGAGACGCAGGCGCGACGCACTCATCAATTACGCGGCTCAGCAAAAAGTAATCACCGGTGACCTCTAGGGCTTCCAATCCTGGGATTTTTTGTATGATAGATACCGGGATCCCGTAAACTCTAGTGGCCTCAGTCCTGAGGGCATTGGTATACATACAAAGACGCGTGCCGCGCGTAGTAATTTAAACGAACGATTATTTTTTTAGCGCTGCAATGGTTGCAAAATTTCACTACGATCAAGAAAGAGCCTTCTATACGAACATATACTATTATTTATTTTGTGGCAAAATCGACGACGTTCTCGAAAATTCACGCGAGTGGCACACAAACGTGATGCAAAAACCTCAGTCCCACCCGCGCAAATCGAATCAGGCGCAGATTGGCTCGGCAATTGCCAATTCCTTCCTGGCTTTAATTGCTTTGCGAGCGCCATATCTGATCCGCTTAGCGCTCAGGGCTACGCACCGCAATGCTGCTTGCTTCAAATAAATGTATGCCGACATATAACAACATAATGTGTTGAAAAACGGAGACCACAACGATCACTGGACAATAGGCTATTTGTCAATATTTTTTATGGTATGTTATAAAACGACGTCTTAATAATAGAAATATTGGTGAAAAACTACTTCAATATCATAAAAAGTCCCCGAGATACAACGTTAAAAGCTCATTTTTGGACTTTCCCAAAAAACGCTTCATACTAAATCCTACAAGCATGTGACGTCACACGCTCGTATCTTGTATAGGGAAAATAAGAACTTTGTTCTGCAGCTATGTTAAAACTTGCGTTTATCGAAACGGTTTCATGACAAAAAATACAAAACATTTTATGGGTTATTGAATGATATTATTAGTTATTAATATTTTCATATTTTAAAAATGGACTTTACCACCCAACTTTAAAGACTCATAAAACAAGCTACACGTAAGGTCGATCGAACTCAAAATTTTAACGTAGTTTTTTCTTTTACTTGTTTTATCAGAATCTTGTATAAATTTTTCATTTTTTTACTGTCAAATACCTTATTGGTAAGATTAATTTTACCATGAGGTGTGCTTTTATTATATATGTTTTCTTGGTAGTGAATTCGTTAAGTGCACTCAGAATATCATTATTTTATCGTGTATATTTTATTTATTGTTTTTAAGTTATCTATACTCGTAATAAACCCTCAAAGTGACAATTTGTACAGTTTTTATACATTTTATAGAATCTATATGTTCGCATATTATAAATACGATAGCATGTTTATTGGATTCTTGGTCTGTTTCCGTCCTTCTTCCACGCAAAAACGGATAAAAGATCAGTGTGATTTGCATTAACATAGGTACATTATGGTTTTTTTTTGTTCTCCGTTGGTAATTTAATTTAAGCAAAAAGTAAGTTAGGTACTTTATGTTTTTATGTGTTCTAAATTTGATAACTGATCTCGAAAAGAAATGATTCTTTCTGCATTGGGTACTTATTTCATTAGATTTGTACATTAAACACTGCGAATAATTTTCGAATATGAGGCAGGCTTTGGATTGTGCTTTCTAAGCGGTCACACACAAAAGCACCTTAATGTTATGTCATGTTTGCAGTCTTTTTTGTTTAAATTTAAATGCATAGTTGGCACATGTTTCTTAGCACGTAAATATACTGATAATCATCATGTTTTACAATTATGATCTTCGTGATTTTTAAAGTGAATATATATATTTAAATAATGGAAAAATTCCAAGAATCCTACTGCCATTTGTGCTGTGCCTTGCCAGGGTGCACATTCTGCGAACTGGGCTACAGAGTTCAGTGTAGCTCAGTTGGCAAAGCCGGCAAAGCACAAGGCGCTGGTTCAAATCCAGTCAGTCTTGGATTTTTGCATTATTTACATCTATGTATTTATGATATACTTAAAAACGATGTTTAATTCGTAAATCTCCAAGCCCTGAAACACGTTTGCCCCGACTCTGCCTATCTCCAAATGTTTCCACAAATTCGTTACCACGCAAATCGCGCCTGCAGCCTCAAATCTAATCGCTGAAGAAATCGACTGTTTACTACCACATCTTCGTATCAGACCATCTTCACCACTAAATACTCACCCTATTCTGTAGGCGGTAAGATTGCTTTGCTAACTTTCGTATTGAGTGATAAGAGCTTGGAGGATTTGGAGGAAAAATTGGCTCGTCTGGATTGGCAATCTCCCGCGAGAGAGATTGGCTCAATTTCGCTTATTCACACGTTATATTCTAAATTTGATTTATTTGCATGTGTATCAGATTTGTTAGACGTCACGCGTCGGGTGAAGAGTCAGCAAAGTAACTGAAAATAGTCAAAAATATTGAATTGTTTGTTACATCCGGACACTGAAATAACTCAAAATAAGATACAATAACTTTATTGACAACTAGAAGATGACCGCAACTTCGTTCACGGAGGGGGAGGAGAAAAAGTCATAACCTCTATTCTTTTCATAAGTGTAGTTGGGTAAAAAGTATCCTATAACCATCGGTGGACATCCAACTACCTGTTTGCCAAAAATAGTTGTAATCCGTTTAGCCAATTTGGCGTGATGAAGCCAAACCGACACATACAAACATACAAAAACGAAAAAAAAAAAATCGACTCAGTTACCTACAAATAGTCCGTAACAATTATTTTTCTGAAAATATCTTCAATGTACAGACATTTTTACAACTTTATAATAGTCCCTATAGATATAGATTCATATAGATAACAATCAATTAAAGTCCTGAAATTTTATTCTAAGTGGAAACCTGTGCTGAAGAAGTCAGTGGATATTATTTATATATTGAAATAAAAATCTATACGTAATTTAAGACGCACTTTACCCACTCACAATTTTATATTATTTGTTTATTTATAACAGTTTGTAATCTCATCTTAAACATATAACATAACAGCTTAGTTAGTAAGAACTAGTGCAAATACTATGAATAGGTACCTACTTACATCGTTCATATCTTACCGGGGTCATTGTCCTGTGGGCTCATTTGTATGAGGACGTAAGAAAATGAGAAAGATCACGGCTCGGTACAAACGTTTAGTTTGAGGCCATTCACGGCGTCGCCGGATGTGAATAGTTTTATCCAAGCACTAACGGACTTCAAATGGGTCAGCGTCTGCCAATTCTTAGTAAGGGTAAACGTCACAGTCGTTGACAACCTAATCGAAATACTTTGAATCCTGATTTTCACCACTATTGCTATCAATTAAGGTCGAAAGCGTCAACCAACAGGCGGTGACGTAGACTGGGACATTTATCTTATGTATGATTATAGTACTTAATTTGTTAAAGAAACCAAACACCTATAAAAACCTTCTTATTGGTAAATTAGAGTTGAAGTTGCTTGACCAAGACCAGGATAAACTGTTGATGAAGTAAAATTACTATTGGTAGGTAAATTGTATTATAATTGTGACCTCATAACATTAGTACTTACTATTAGCTAATTAATACCTATTAAATATAACTATTTAAATAAATAAATACTACGGGACAAATTTTACACAAATCAATACAGCTACTCTCATGGTAAGCTCAATAAGGCTTGTGTTATGAGTATACTAAACGACATTATATATAATAGATATATTGACTTATATATTGATCGAAAACATCTAAGACTCAGGAACAAATATTTATGTTAATCACACAAATATTTTCCCTTACCGTGATTTGAAACCATGAACATCAGCTATGAAGGCAAAACAAAAGGCCTCCGGACTGAGACCATCAATAAAATACTTTTTGGTGCGCAACGTTATCGCAGACTGCGTGCGCCCGGTATGAAGTGTGAATGTGAAGCATAGTTATACACGTCGTCAACTACCTAATTAAATCCCCACCTAACGGAAACATTTAAAAAAACCGTCCGCCATTACGAGAACCGACCAATAATGTATGCGTTAACACGAACCCGCCGCGACCCGACTTGAGTCTTAATTGTCGGGTTTAGAGTTGGTTTGTGAGTGCGGGAGCCTCGAGGGGTATAATTGAAGGCTCAGAAAGCCTCTTGCAGCGAACACTGCCACTTTGAGCACATAATAACTTACGTGGCGTGTTTATACGTACCTGTTTACATGTACGTTTTGTTGTTTGCGCTCTAAACTAAACACGAGGCCAAAGGAGAAGGCGTGTGTACTCGGAAATATCATCATGTGTGAATGTCAATTGTGCCGCCGTCCGCTCCTCCTGCGACGATAGGTCTTGAAAACATAGCGTGTGCTAACACAAGGTGACGCATTTTATAACATAGCACTGACACAAAGTAGGTATCGCGGCGATAAAGTTTATACTGTACCTATTTAAAAAAAGTTAAGTATCTACTTATTCTATTATAAAGTTGTAAAAATTAAATGTCTGTACATTGAAGATATTTGCAAAAAAACACGGAATAATAATTTGCAGTTTACTGAATCGACAAATATTTTTATGGTTTTTCCGTGTGTTTTTATGTGTCGTTGTGGCTTCATCGCGGCATAACGGCTTAAGAGATTCTAATTGTAACTATTTTTGGTACACGGGTAGCTGGCCATCCACAGATGGTTATAGGATACTTTTTACTCGCCTACGCTTAGAACAAAAGAGGGTTATGATTTTTTTCTCCTCCGCTGACGAAGTTGCGGGTACTCATTGAATACCCATAGTAAAATAACAGACAATTAAGTTAGTACTTCTAGTGACTTTTAATGGATTTATGGAGATCATATATTCTCTAAAATGTTTTTTTTTCGAGGCTAAAATATTCCGTGATCGTTAATAGTTGCAATTATTAGATGTGCGATTGTAATAATCAAATTAATATTTTTTTATATCTAATACGTGACTTTCGAGCCTTCAAGAGAAGAGCGTACTCCCACCTGAAAGGCTGGCAACGCACTTTTGGCTCCTGTGGTGTTCAGGTGATCGCTTACCATCTGACGATATATATACGAACATAAAAAACGCTATAAAATGAAATCATTATAAACAACAGAAGCGTGTTGTCAATTACTACAAATAGATGGCGTTGAAGTTTCTACAGACGCAGTTTTAGTATAGCGAATAGCAATCCTTCTGATACGATATATCTACATTCCACAGACAGTCAGACATGCTATTCAGTCAGGATATGATTAGACGAGATTATGTATTCAGGGATGCTAGACCTCTTCTCCTATGAGATTTACATGATAAACGGAGAATACAGTTGCCCTAAGGATTCACATTTTCCCCTAGCCTAGTTTCATTCGTTGAGAAAAACCCTGCATTTGAAAATGTATATATACGGATATACAAATTCTTGAACCATCTTTTTGGATTTTAAATTTAAGTAGAAGTAGAAAAAAATCATAACCTTCTTTTTTTCTGTAGCTTAGTCGAGTAAAAAGTATCCTATAACCATCTGTTGATGCCCAGCTACCCGTGTACCAAAAAAAGTTGTAAGTAATCCGTTAATGTGATGAAGCCACAACGGCACATACAAAAGAAATGAATATTTTTCGATTCATAGACCTAAAAATAGTCCATATCACTTATTTATTTGAAAATATCTCCAATGTACAGACATTTCATTTTTACAACTTTAGAATAGTATAGATAACATCGTTTGAGACTTCACGGCACCGAGGCTTGAATTATATATTTTATTTATTTACCCTATAAATGGTTAAATAATATATGTGGTTGAGTAATTAAGTGATGACGAAGAGGCTATAAAAAAAAAAATATTTGGCTTTAAGTTTATGATATGTAGAGTGACCAAATTGTATAAAAATAATACGTGATAATTGTTCATAACGTCTAAGGAAAAATTGCTTAAAAGAGAAGAATTGGAAGGTAAATAATAATATATAATAAGAGAATACGAAAATCTAATATTGCATTAAAATTAAATTAATTTTCAAAATTTTTAACAGATTCAGATCACGTTTCAAAACACAGCATAATTAAAGTAAGATTAGGTAATCCATACTAATATTATACATGAGAAAGTGTGTCTGTCTATCTGTTACCTCTTCACGCTTAAACCGCTAAACCGATTTGAATGAAATTTGGTATGGAGATAGTTTGAGTCCCGGGGAATGACATAGGCTACTTTTTATCCCGGAAAAATACCCTTATCCGCGATAAACGAAGTTAAGGCGGACGAAGTCGCGGGCAGAAGCTAGTGTTTTATACATATTAAAAATGAATTAAATTCGTTTGATCAAGGATTCAAGGTATGAGTGTCTATACTTATTGACTTACGTTATAAGCTCCGCGAAGGAAGGGTCCCGTGGAGGGTGCGACGGGAGGACTGAATTCTGTAATTTTTCCAATTTTCTATTATGCAGCCGAAACCGAGGGTCTTTGTGGTATTATAATTGGAATTTTGCATGTTTTTAAAATAATTTAGTATCATTTTTACGCAATGACATTACTGCACTAAACTCTGTTCTGTTATGTTCTGTTTTTATGTTTAATGGCTTCTCTCCATTAGGACAATTTTGCCAGAAACAAAGACAATGTACTGTTTTATATTAAATAATAATAGAATATAAATAAATTGATCCACTCCGATTCATATCGTCCGTCCAAGATAGACAACAAAAATGTCCACTAAACTCTAAATATGATGTTATAATCCCGACACATGTCTCTAGTTTTGCAACATGTCTAAAAATATTATCGATACAATTAGCGTCACGCGTGCGTTGAATGCGTTCACTTAGATTTTGACTATTAGGTAAGATAAAATAATATCTAACAGCAAGAAATGCTGTAAAACATAGATACCCTAATATTGCAGGCGTATATAGGTTATATACTTATGACCGTTTCTTGATATATTGCGTCTACCATCCATGTCTCTCTTCCAGATTCTATGTTCTCATCATGCCATCTCTTCCATATTACCTTTGAGTAGCAGAGTGTGTAAAAATTAATAATTTACTATTAATTTCAATAATAGTTACACATCTATTTTTTCTACACCCTACAAATGAATTAAATTTATGACTTTATTATTAAATTCTCTTAACAAGTGCAATTCGCGATTAACTCACCGGGATCATAATCCCGACCCTCGGCAATGGTGTGACCAATCGACCGCTCGGACGCGGACGGTCCCGCGCCGTCACGTGGCGAATGGACACATGCCGCGTGACAGCTCCGTAGTGTGACGCTCGTGACGTTGACGACCTAATTAAATTATTATCGCAAATTCTGTTAGATGGGTCAGGCGTATGTGCGAAAATTCCATCTGGAAGTATTTATAACACCTAGTTTTTTATAAATTTAGCTTAATGAAATAATTATCGTTATTCTATAAGTAGGCCGGAAGGGTACTTTTAAAACTCTGCGTCTACCGACATTTCCCAAGAGGAGACCACTTTTGAGAAGGAAACAAACTCAACAGTCAGTTTTTTTTCTAAATAATTCTTAATAACTATTACAATATTAGGTAACCGGAAAAATTTAAATTACATCTTACAATTAAGTATTTAACTTTTTGATACATTTAGAGCATCGACGGTATTGTTTTTCATGGTGTTAAGCTGCTATGTCACTACGGCTCACAGGTAGTTTAAAAAAACATCAATTTTTAATATTTCACTTTATAAAATCAATGCGACCTACTAAATTGCAAGCAGGATTTGAACCTGAGACCTCTTTTTAATGCAGATGTGCTTTGAACAACGGACCCATCACAACTTTAAGTACGTGGTTTGAAATTTTCGAACACAATCTGATTGGCACTAGTAGCGCCCTCTGTATCTTTCTTATTTTTTAAATACTAAGCGCAATATTATTTTATCAATAAGGGGGAATGGATGAAAATTTTCTAAAACCTTGAAATCTTGTTTATAGGAAGAAATAAGGCTCCCTATCGTCAGAAAAAAAATACAGATTTCTCTGTGGCTTATTCCTACCTATAAACAAAATTTCAAGATTTTTGAAAATTTTCATCTATTTCCCATTATGATTTGTTATCTCATAAATAATATACTTATAATTGATTAAGTTTCCTCGTTTAATTTCACTTTCTTAAATTTAGTTAATTAACAGATACATCATTAATATTTATGGCTTTAAACTGCTATGTTGCTTCAGCCCTTATGCAATTTTGCTCAAAATTATTACACCGTACCATTTGAAAACCAGACGTGCGCAACGCTTCTTTCGCCGCTCGGGTCCCGTAAAGTTCCCCTCATTATCACATTAACCCGTGAATGTCCAAGGGCATTATCGCCGCCAAAACATGTGGCTCCAACCCTTTGACCGCCCTCGCCCTCAGCATTCCGCGTTCGTCACACCTTGTGTCCCGCGAGTTTTGTTTCACGGTCGTGTTGCAACTGTTTGTCCAGTTTAACACCGTGACATTACTTGGATAAATTGCTAATCGATACGATAAAAAAGATTAATTTCATGATGCTCTGTTATACTTAATTTAACTGATTTGATTTAGCGCTAATTACAATTGCCAGATGAAATTTTACGTGAAATTAAACCTTACAGGATTTTGCGCAGTGTTAAAAGAAGTCTGGTCACAGTTTCGCTTTGGTTATTAATTATTAAGAAAATATATAGAAACCTATAATTGATATAATTTGCGTAAGAATACCCGTAGCGAATGGTTCAAACATTTTATTTCGAACAGTCCCTGTAAGTTGATTAATATTGTTTTTTTTTTAATATTATTTATTTGGCTGACTACATTTATATTCTTCGTTTTGTGAAATATTTACATGTTTCCCAAACTACAATTCGTTTTCAATTCTCATTCCTCACTGATTAAACTAGACTCAGTAAACAATAAAAAATAGAAGACTACTTGAACTTTGAAAGGAGTTATAGCTAAAAAACATAACGAAAGCCCCTCTTGCATGTAGTAGTGTACAGAATTGATATGGAACATGTGTCATTTTTATAATATGGAACGTTCAATTGTCTATACAAACACGATACTCTACTACTAGGTATATATAAGAGGCTAACCGGGTTAGTTGACGTTAGGATCTTTATCTCCCTCATTAACTGCGATGTTCGATAATCCAGGCAAATCGAATCGCCTCCAACTCCCCGCATTGCACGATTCACCGCTAAACAGCTTAGGGGCCAAGTTTCGGGCCTAATACCACTTGTCCACTTGCACTAGAGCATTGAATAGAGAGCAGCGCTCTCACAAATAGGTAAACTAACCAAGTTAGTTGACTTTAGACCCCACATTACCAGCAATGTTCGGTAATCCGGTGTCTCTCGGCAAATTGAATCGCCCCCAGGTCGCCGCGGCGCACAATCCGCCGCTAAACGGATTAGGGGCGAGTTAGGGCCCGCTGTGGGGGCTTAAGGGCTCATCGCTAGCTGTTGTGACGTTTCTATCGACTTGTGTGTGACGGATACGAATAACTCACAGTTTGCATTGAGATTACGATAACATTCAGTTCAGTTCATAGCTTATTCTATCATCACATGAATTGAAAACTTTGTAAGCAAAAGTTGACAATGAGCGGTTGTAAAAAACTACAACGAACAATTATTTTTGTTAATACTTGTGTACTAAATGGCAATTAAGTATTCTACAGAGAACCTAGGCCTGGTATAATATAACATAGGCATGTATGAGCATTACTTATATGTATGTGGTGTTGGTACAAATCAGGGTACTCTTGCGAAGATAGACTTGAACTTATTTTAACACAATGGTTTTATAGCGTGCAACCTTACAAAAGAACAAAGAGTAGACATGTGATAAGACTAAGTCAATAATTAATTACAAGGTGACCCTGTCTTGGCTGACTCTAATATCCGAAGTCAGCAAACAAAACGCATAAGGTAAACGTCCTAACCCTTCACACACTAATTCCAATCAATGAAAGCCTATTGAATTAAGGTGAAGTTTCCAACCAATGGGTCACAGAGAGGTCGCAGAGTGTAACACTGACAGTGGTACACTCTGCGACATTTACTTTAGATATAGCAATAAACAATGAAAACTATTAACAGATCCATTGTGGTTGTCGGCAGGAGTGTCGTCGCTGGAGGCGGCGAAAGACTTCACAGTAGACGGGCTCACAGGCTACAATGGAAAGAAGAAGAAGAAAAAACGCCGACACAGGTAACTTATTAACTACACTATTCCTAATTTTAAAAAAACGATGATGATGATAATGAATTTACAATCGATACATTCAGGCGCTACTTTACCGAATTCCATATTAGATTAATGGATTATAAGTTCCTTTGCTTTTCAGCAAAATAGTGTCTTGATTAAATGCGATGATGCCTCGTAGAGACGCGATATACATACTGTCTGGTGGTGGTTTATTGTATTTGGATGCGAGTAATTTGTGGAAACTGCGTAAAAATATGTGCATGTCAGCACAATTTATCATCAGATCTTACCAAGAGACTATTTCGCGAAAAAGCAAAGAAACTATAATCCATTAATCGATTTTACAATCTGTAAGACACTGATCAGTATAATTATCTCCAACTGCATGTAACTCCTGTAGGTACATATAGCATTGAACGGTATTATTAGTTTAATCTCAATTAATACTTTCCAAGAATTTGGCTCATCAAGTCTCTAAAGGTTTTTGAATGATAACTACGATCCATTACTAGTTAGTATATGAATTAAAAAAGCATAAACTGACATGTGCATATTTTGACACACACAATGTGGTGATGACCAGATCAACATCGTTGGAAACCGATGGATACAGAAAGCAAGCTGATTCGATAATGGAAAATTTAAGGAAAACTTATCTTCAACAGTAGGCATATTCGAGTTGAAATGGTACTAAACGAACTATGTTTTTTTGGGCGATGTGTGCAACACCACTCAAATATTATAACGTGTGCCCAAAGTATTATATTTAGGCTGCTCATTCACCAGAGCAATATTAGGTATAGGCAGTTAAGTATGCTGGGCAAAATTCACTTTTGCTTTGTCACAAATCTTTGCTAGAAACGCACGCACCGTTTCATACTCTACAGAGTTCAGTACGTAAATCATGCTTAGACTTAACCATAAATGGACTCTGGCGCAAGCCGCGAGCTCCCTTACTCGGATTAATAATACACATCTTCGCACATCTCTGGTCGATTCGCAGCCTTATAGTGAGATAAGATGAGATGTGATGTGATCTTGTATCTTGTATGTGTCTGTTGCAGCCGCACGATCTTTACGTCTTACCAGCTGGACGAGCTGGAGAAAGCTTTCAAGGACGCACACTATCCCGATGTATACGCGCGCGAGATGCTTTCCCTCAAGACAGACCTGCCCGAAGACCGCATCCAGGTCAGTCCTAATATTATTTTATTAATATTAATATTAAAAGCCGGAACAATTATCCTTTCTGTTTAGGTTGAGCAACCTCCACCAAAAATTCTCAGGTTAATGCGTCAGTTATGAATTTCAAACTCCTCACAAATGTTGTTTCCGCTCGTTAGTGATATTGCGCTCTCCCCACAAGGTTTAGACCACCAGTACCACCACTTTGCCAGTTTTAGTCAAATATTTAATTGGCATGCTTTTTTTCGAGGAGGAAATGGACACTTATGTTCTTATTTGTGAACAGTTCTCTATAACCGTTTCACTTATAGGTATACCTACCCTATACCCTACATCCTACATCGTGATAATAAGAGGGAAAAACTGCGTCAGCCTACTGATGTAACTAAAGTAGTACACATTTGAGGGGTAATCCATCATTCGCTGGTTAGAAAGAGTTGAGAGCAGAATTGGAGCTCACTTAATCAAACAGAAAGCCGCTGGATTCAATAATCCTCTCTGTAGTTTTTTCTTAAGTTAACTATCCTAAGTTAGTCACTGACGAGTCAATAACAAATGTTTATTTTTATCTACCATCGACGTATCGGATTAGCTTAAGTCCAGCTCACTGAACGATGCATGACACGGTGTTACCGTTCTGAATAGCGCAATCGGCTACTAAATCTCAAGCTAGCAATAATCCAAAGCGTATTTAAGCTGTCGCTACAAATCTCCGTTGAGTTAATAAAGGTATTATTTCCCGATTGCGGGATAAAGGAAACCTGACGCGGTTTTTTGCGGCGCTCGAGTTTTTGCTGCGCTTGAGTTGAATGATGGTTTTTGTGGAAGCGCGTGATTTTGTTTCGCCAACGAACGGCCCACCGCCTCTGACAGTGTGTAGGGTGCGCATGACTTACCTACTTAATCTTATTTTATGACACAATCCTTATTTCTATCGAAATATCTCAATCATTCGAAACGCGAAATGCGAATAAACTTAGAGAGGTATCATTTGGTCTATTAACGCCTTGTGGAGGCTTAACTTCTATAACTACTACTTTTATCGAGGAAGTTATCAGTGTTTTACACAATACTTCGAATCCATCGTTTCGATTGAAACCTGACCTGTGCTCTTATGAAATCTATTACTTTGCAAGAAGATTCCCACCTACCACAAGCGAACAAGAGATTTCGTGATTCAATATGTTAATTCATTCTTGACCATTTACTTGATCAAACTCATTTACTGTGTTATTTAAAAGCATTTAAGTTTCTTAATTTAACATAGCATTGTGTACTGCCTTGCTTTAAAAAAGAACTAGCTCATGAACTCAGGGAAAAGCAAACGTACTTTGAGATTGTTGAGAAGTAACTGCAAATTAGATGGTAGTGACAGTGACTTAAACAGTGGTCGTTGCCATTTTTTTCAGGATAGAGTTAATTTATTTAATTTTAGATGATATCCTAGTGAAGACTGACCGTCATCTACGTAAAAGTATAGTCACAATAATAGATGTAAAGTTGTATAGGTACCCTTGTAGACCGACACCCGACACCGGTGCAACGCGAGCTGCGCAGGATTCGCGGAAGGAAGCGATTTGCCAGTGATTGACTGCCATTGTTCGATAATTCGTCGATGTCTGCACAATGGCCCAAGACGCATTCGGTTTCTATTGCGTAAACCATTTCATTGTTTATATTGCGTTATTGAGGTCACACAGACTGAGAAACGAAAATTGTTTCTCCGAGTTCAAAAATATATTGGACTCTGACTCAAATACATTTTTATTATACCGTGTTCCTACGATTTAGTAGTTAGTATCAGGAAAGTGATACTAACTACTAAATCCATAACCCATCTTTACAAAATATTAATTAAATCCCTAATAGAATGACGGATATAATGGAACGTGAATGTAACTATCAAACGCTCGCCCATATTATAGCGTTTTAAGAAAGAGCATTCATATTTATGTTATTAGAGGACAATTGGGATTACTTGGAAACTGAAGCGAATAGAAAAACAGAATAAGATATATGTAAATACAAACTTATACTTATAAAGATCTCTCTTTTAGCGAACTTTACTACAAACAGTAAGTAGGTACCTATAGGTAAGACGTACCTACTTCCCGCTCTAAGTTTCAATCCGTTTATTCTTGTAAATGCTATTTTAATTAGTGCCGAGGCAAGTTTCCGTCAGTTACATACTCCCCGAACAAACACCCCCTCCACCCCCCGAGGGGCCCTCGCCCCCACCGCATTTATGAAAATTTCATTCCAAACCCAACAAACTAAAGTAAACCGTAATCTGACCGCATAAAGCTTATTGCCACTTAGTTTTCTTAGCCAGGAAAACTCGGACGCATACAAGGGAAGTTCAAACTTGTTACTCGAGTTTTAAAGTGGTGTTTGGGTCGTTGGGGTTACGTCGGTTGGATTTTCGGTATAATGGCTGACTAGGGATTAGGTTCCGCGGCGCGCAATAAATAGATCGTTATGCAATCAAACGTGCCCGACGCGGGGGCCAAGATGCGAAAATACGATATTTATGATGTTTGTATATACATAATAAAACGTCCAAGATATATATTTAGTCGTATAGCCTTTGAAAAGCCGTATATGCAGATTTTAGGGGCTTTTAAAGCATAATAAATAAAAATAAAATAAAAATAAAATATCTTTAATTCAGACCTCAGGATCCATATTTTGTTAGTAACAATGGGGCTTATAAGCTACGTTAGTGAACTTAATACTAAAATACTAGTTAATTAACTTATTATTATTAAAAATATTAATAATAAATCAATGTCCAACATTTAGAAAAATATCGTTAGGATAGATACCTATTTTAAATGATTTGTGTAAATCATTTTTGGCTGTGCAGATACGAATTTATTAAGTAAGTAGGTTCTCTACACATCGCTTTCTCTCATTTTATGACGTTCAAACGATAAAGATTTAAATTAATTATTAATAAACCACAGTTGCTCATTTTAAAGACTTTTGGTTAGGTTAGAACACTTTAGTAAAAACATCTTCGTAAGTAAAGTAGGCAACTTAACTAGGTATACATATTGTAGCACCAAAAGCCTATTCATTATCTACTAAGTAGGTACCTACAGTCGACTAATTAACCTTACCTATACATATGGACTTCATAATCAATTGAAGCAGACATTCTTGAGTTATGGAACTTCTCATCGACTGTTAACCTCTCCAGCGTCTCCTGGAAGGTAAAATACATTCGTATAAATATCAACGCAAAGTTAAACGTTGTAAATCCACAGTCCGGTTTTCAGAGTGTTCTTCAATTCGGGCCCTGGAGCCGGCGTCCAATAACCAATCGATTACGGATTAACGATCGGTAAGCACGCTCACGTCCAATTCGAGATGCGAATCAATTAACAGCAGACAAAGCCGTCTGGATTGAAATGTTCAATACACGCCAAATTAATTATCCACCAGCGCCATCTGTGGACCGGCCGCGCAACCGTCGTCATGGCAACCGTGCCCTGATTGGCCACTTGCGCCCCCCCGCGCCGCTCCGAAACGTGCCAACTACACCGCGAGCTCGCTCAAATCTCAACGCAAACTAGTTTGCGCAAGGTTTACTTTTGGCTAAGTCGGGCGAGCGCTTAGCGCGCCGTGGTGTGCGCGAGTCGCATTATTAGCTCCGCCCTTCTTAGCGGCATGGCGGACGGTTTTGTCTTGGGCCGTCTTTTTACGTTTTTCCGCGACGTGTGCACACATTTGTAGGTCGTTTGTATACGCGTTCGTTATTGTTTTGTGTCGGAGCGAGGTGTCGGCGGAGCGGTGTGTGACGTGACGTGTTATCATGCTGTAGGGTGACCAATAATCGGAAGGAGGGTCCGGTCCACGGACAGTCATCGGCGCGACGCTTCCGCGTTCATTGACTTTTAGTCAAAATGTTATTTCAGGAATGGCTAACTTGCAGACGAAGTAGTGATATTTTTTGGTTAATTAGGTACATATACTTACTTATTGCACGCCCACTGAAACACATAGGTATTTCAGTAGGCTAATTTATAATACCTAATTAGTAAAATAAACGAATCTACTCAGTACCTACCCGACGACGAATGCGACCTTATAAGGTATAGGTAATACTAAGATAATGTATACCTACTCGTTTTTCCTAAAATAACTGAAGGGTACTTTTCTGTATAAAATAGATAATATGTATAAGGACTTATACGTTATTTTACAAGTAGGTTTACTTGAAAATACTGTACCTATACTGATTCTGAAAGGCAGTAGGCATAGGTGTTTCTTAGATCCAATAATGATTTATACTAATACGTAGGTACCTAGTTACTACCGAAGACGTAATTATATTTTTTGCTTATGTTAGGTACCTGATTGGTGCAGTTAGCTGCTTTTATAGGATATGCAAGAAATTAACGCATTAATTAACTCTATGTTTAAAGAAATAGAGCTACCTAATACCAAGAAACCTACTTATGAATACGTTCACTGCTTAGATTTTTTTGCACTGACTATAGGTATATACCTGAAAGTTTTCATAGCACAATTGAACCTGTCCTACATTACCTCGTTGTATGTCAAAAACAGGTTATTCAACTTAAAGAGACTTTATAATGATAAAAATCCTGTAGTGATAGTGAATTAACGAAGAAAGAAGAAAGAAAGAAGAAAGAAAATACATTTATTTGAGGGCAAATTTATACAGCAATACAAAAAATAAATTACCAAACTAAGTATGCCCCGAAATGGTCCACCCTCAGCATAATGCTGGCTAGGTAGCGCCACGGAGAACTGTACGCACGAAAGCATTTTTGTGAACGCAGCGTTAAGCAAGCTGTCAGGAGTTTCAATTGTCAAAGCTGTCAAGTGGAATTGGAATGGAAAATCAAAATGGATAACAGAATGCATCGTACGTACAGCTCAGATTACCTAATAATTATAAACAAGAAAAATAAGTACAGATAAGAAAAACGATGAAATAGAATAAAAACCCAGTGGAACAAAGCAAAAATTATGAACAGCACAAAGTGGAAATTGTTCGGATGGTGAGCGAACCGAACATAAATATAAATAAATATTAGCAATAAAACAAGACAACTAAACACAAGTGGGATAAAAAAAAAGGTGACAATAAAATTTAAATTTTAAAAACAAAAGATATAAGATAAAAAATACATAAAAAACAGCTCGTGTCTAGCCTCAAAGTTTCCTGTTTTTGTTGATGATCTAACGTAAATTTCATTAGTTTAATTTTAAAATAAAACAATTTAACGGATTATATCGCGTATATTATCTCATTTTAGTTCCCGACGTTTCGGAAGCTTTCCAGCTTTCCATGGTCACGGGTGGACACGGGTGGAATGTTTTATTTCAATGAGTAATAATCGCGGAAACAGAAGAAAATATTAATTTTAAAAGTTGTGAAATGTTTTAGGTTTCTAATTGGCGGTGGAATATTATTCCAACACTTAGTTGCGACGTAACGGAAACTTCCTTTGAAGGCAGCTGAGGCGTGTTGTGGAGTCATGAGTTGCAAGCTACACTGGGGAGCTCCACGCGACCTGTGGGTGGAGATCCATGACAACTTCTCATAAAGATATAATGGCGCTTTGTGCTGTATTACTCCGAAGAGTAAACATGCCATATGGAGTTTGCGGCAGTGTTGCAATTTGAGGATGTTGTGTTCATTTAAAAATGGAGTCACATGGGCTCTCAGTGGGACGTTGAAACAGTAACGAGAAGAAGCATTTTGAACACGTTGGATGAGCCTCTTTGTTTTGGCAAGAAGACGTGAATCAAACACTGTATCCATATAATTTAATTTTGATAAAATAAGCGACTCAACCAGTTGGACCCGTTATGTTTCACTTATAAAAGGCCTAATTTTAAAAGATGTGTCCACCTCGTCGCAACAAAATGTACAACGAATATCTGATCCAGTAGCAATGATGAGCAATTTCCTGCGCGGTATACGGCGTGTACCTCCCGTGTACCGTGTCCCTGGTACCGGTACCGGCGGCGATCGAGTTTCCCGCCAATTACGCCGCCACCGATCCACCGAACTAATCACCGACATTGCATCCTCTCGCCCGCTTACTTCACTGTTACACTGCTATACAGGCATTATTGCATTATCGGGTGTATTCCTAATTGCTATTACATTTTTAGATAATTCTAATAGCATGATATTATATTTTTAGATAACTCTTATAGCTAAAACTGCTGATATATTGATGAGTTAAAAATGTTGAATATTTAATGTTATGTTAAGATATTAATTTTTGTGACACTATTGGAGTGTACTCGGTGACTTTCCAACGATATTAATTAGTCGATAAAATTAATGCTTTAATACCTAATATAAGTCACTCATAAAATCCGTCTTCTTTTTATAGAAAATAAGCACATTGTCATAAATATGACGGAAATTATCGATATAATGATATCGACAGTTAAGGTAAGGAGAGAAGGATCAATGCGACCTTCAAGCCTTCAACAAAATAACGCGCTTGTGACTCCTCTGGTGTTGCAGATGTCTATGGGCGACGGTAATCGCTTACCATCAGGCGATACGTCTGCTTGTTTGCCCCCTATAACATAAAAAATGTCATTTTTACCACCGAAAATTGTATGTCTGGTCATGTCACTTTTCACTTCAGGTTATGACACCGAATCTTAAGTAGATTGTAAAGTGGGTAGTCTTTAGTGTCTCATTGTCTCACTAGTAGGCAGCTTTTAAAAACAGTTGAATTAGATTTGAGTGGGAGCTTACCACTATTGCAAGATTAAGAATCTTCAATTGGAGAAACACATTTGCTTATTGCATTGTACCGCTTTGGAACCTATGTACGCGATTTGGTACAACGCTGATCAAGGCGTCGACGATTACACTAAAAGAAGAATATGATTAAGTTAGCCGTGCCTTAGTAGTCCAGTTCCAGTATTCTAGGAACCATTACTCTAATAGCTTTCTGCAGAGCACCTGGAAGCCTGAATTTACTCGATTACCTTCCAGTTTGGCAGTTATCCACTATCAGGCTCCATCTAAAGAAGCGCTGAATGTTCCAAAGGCTCCGGAATCCTAAACCGATTTTGGCTTTTACTGCATTATTCAGCCCACTTGCACCCGAAAGACGCGACGCATCAGCATTTCTAGTTCTACATCGACGTATGTGCAGCGGAAACTCACATATACACATCTCTTTTTGGTATTAGTAGAGGTTTGCAGCAGGGTTATCGTTGGTTCCAAAACGGCATGTGGTTGGTAGAGCTCCTTGTGAATTTACGACTTTTTGGAACAGGCAGTTCCACAGCCGATGCGCGGGCGATCAGGTTTCTCGCCAATTAGGCGCGGTGCCGCTTCTGTGCTACCAGCCCATCTCCTGAAGCTTACTTGCTTATTACTAGCTCAATTTGATACAACGAAGAATTTACATGTAATAAATATTTTTAAAAAGCGCCTATATTGGGATTTAGAACTACTTATTTAATATTAATACTGACCTAATCGTCAGTCAGATAGGCAGAACTTGTCTGGCTATATTTATAAGTAGTGAAACATAATAAAAAAGTTTGTAATGTCTAAAATCTACCTGCAACGTAAGTGGCGAACCAGATGCATTTTGCTCTATACATAGATATTATGAAATAGATCATTTCGTATGCATAATTCGGTAGTAAATGGAAGATATATTTTATTCGGCGACACTACGGTAAATGACGGGTATTATAATCATTAACAAATCATAAGACCTCTGATATCGTGAATGCGTGTCGTATTCTAACAGATGTTTGTAGAATTGTAAATACCTAATCATTTTGACGATCGGTTTAGCTCAGCGGAAGTAACGTTGCCTGCGAAGCTGTAGGATCTGGGTTCGAAACCCAATAAAGGCAAATATTTGTGTGATGGGCTTAAATATTTGTACCTGAGTCTTGGATATTTTCTATGTATATACATAGAAGTAACTATTAAATGTACGGTCGTCTTACTCACAATAGAACCTTATTGAACTTACCATGGGACTAGTTTGATTTGTTTAAAAATTGAACCATTTATTTATTTATTTATCACCTTGCAATGCAACACTATCGTTCAATTACTATAATGCATTAAATACTGAAACCATTTTTAAGAAAAAAGGAACGTTGAAATTAACACAGCAACTGCTGTGCTACGTACTAATCTTGTTCAGCGTAATTCTTACGTACAAATCTTGTTCTGACAAATGTCAGGACAAACGACAAAAAAAAATAGCCAAATAGGTGTAAATAGCTGTTGTAAAGTGATACGCGCGAACATACATTTCTTCAATTAATTTTTATTCACATAGAAGAAGAAGAAGATTTGATAGATAAACAAACCGTCGAAGCAGTCAAAGAAGATTATTAATTACACCTATTCCATTTGTACTAAATGTGTAATCACATCCTAAATGAAGCGCAGATATCGACCGAGCCTAATATCCTCGCAATGAAACTGCGAATCTGTAAGTACGTCCGTCTTCATTTGCATACGTCACCCTCCCCCCTGTGGGTGGGGGTAAACTACCCGGCGGCTCCCAGCTTACGGATTCTGTTGTGGGTGAAATTAGCGCGTGTTCAGTCTTTGGGAAGGCTAGTTGAGTAGATTACGTTAAGATGTTTGATGATCTTTATGGAGCGTGAAAACTCTCGTGAGATCACTCAGTAGCCTACCTAGGCATTTAGTATTCTTGTGAAATATAAAACAGTGGACAAGCAAAGAGCGGGTTTAGGTACGGCCGCGTTCTTATATTTCAGACCCATTCGAAGTCTTAACCGACTCCCAAAAAAGAAGGAGATTCTCAATTCATCGGAATCTTTTTTTTAACTATACGATATGACGTGACTGTCAATGTCAATCTTAAGAAGGTTTTAAGTTAAAGACCGTGACTGAACGTGTAAAAACTTATTTCCTACGTACCTACTGTACATAGTCAATGGTAAGACTATATCTATACTATTATAAAGTTATCTATACACTTGAAGATGTAACAAAAAAAGTGATCCGGACTATTTGTAGGTTCGATATGTCGAATCGATGTTCTTTTTGACGGTTTTACTTGTGTCCTAAATATTTTCCTGTTTTTTTTTCTTTTATAAGGCTTCTATCAAAAAATTGACACTTAGGTATAAAGCTTCATTCAACACCCTCACTGACCGTTAACAGACTGGACACAGCGTGAGCACTAATAAAATACAACATATAATTAATTTGAAAAAAAACGTGTATCATTACAACGTAGCCGGTCCTGTCCCAAATTCGCTATCTAGACATGGCTACCGTACGCCCTGTGCCTGGTGGCGCCATCTATCGCCGAACCCGCAACACGACCCATCATTATTTCGTTTTGGAAGTTATGCAGTACGCCATCTCTTGATGAGTAGATGTGTTGATTTATTGCAGGAATGAATTAATTGGGTTTGTAATTAGGACAGATTTACATTTTATGTGATATTTAAACAGGTTTAAATGAAATGCTACTATCTATTGTCGATGACCGTATATGGGAGCTTGTATTGAGGGGGAAAATACATATGCGAAAATAATTTGGTGTGCTACCTCTAAAGTGTCCAAGGAATGTCATCCTTATGCTGCAAAAATTAAAATAATAATTAAACATTACAGGACAATTTTACACAAATCCAACTAGTCCCATAGTAAGCTCAATAGGGTTAATTTTAGTGAGGCTTTGTGGGTACTAGACGACGATATATTTAATAGATATATTAACTTATATATATGGGAAACATCCAAGACTCGGGAACAAATATTCATGCCAATCACACAAATATTTGCCCTTACCGGGATTTGACCCCAGGACCTTCAGCTTCAGCAACTTACTCCCGCTGAGCCCAACGTCGTCGGATTTTGGCTATATAATGAATTCCTCTTTTTCATGTCCTTATTTACTTACTTATATCTTATGTTCACGTCTTTGTAATTAGTTCTTTTTCTGCAGTGACATAGTCTAACGCTTGTTAATTTACGGGCACAGAAGTAGGACGAACTCAAGCCCCTACGGCACAGGTTAACACCTAGTTTAGGGGTCGAAAGCGACCACATTATTCTAGACCAGGGGCCCGTTTCACAAAAGCTTGATGGTAACTTGTACTTATTACTATCAGAAATCTCTTTCTAACAATGTGTATTAAAAAGAGACTTCCACTAGTAATACAAGTTACAAGTCTTAGGAATCAGGCCCCAGATTGTACTGAATTTTGTGCATATTCCTTTAAGAAACACACTTATGTACTTACATACTCCTACTTAGAAGGCGCTCGCAACTTCGTTCGCGGAGGAGAAAGAGGCATAACCCCTCTTTTTTTCTTTAGCATAGTCGGGTAAAAAGTATCCTATAACCATCTGGAAATACCCAGCTACCCGTGTACCAAAAATAGTTGAAATCCGTTTAGCCGATTTAGCGTGATGAAGCCACAAGGACACATATTTGTACAACTTTATAATAGTATAGATAAACATTTATATATATTCCGTTAAATGTTTGCGAGAGACTGACAGTCGATTAAATCTAAACTGTAGGTTTTAGAAGCATAGAAATGAATAACTTTAAGAGTATGAGCTGGGATTAAACAAAATAAGTGGCAGTGAGCGCTCACATCTGTCACAGAAGCGACAGACGTTAGGGTAGATGGATTCTCATCTCAAGTAGATACCGTAAGCGAGCAGGCGTAGGGGACTTGGTCCATATAAAATCAGGATAGCGGTTAGGACAATGACTGGAGGAGAAATGCCAAATAATGGGTTCAATTACGTACAGTCAGCATTAAATTGTCTGTAACACCCAAAGCTCCGAATATATAGTCACACATCTTTGTGCTTATTAAAAATAAAGATATGTTGCGATATATCTGGCGCTTGGTATGTTACAGACTATTTGATTCCGACTGTACCTACCTTATGTTAGGTTTAGTTCTAATAAACACATTTAGATCGTATTTTCTTCTGTTCTCGCAATAATTAGTCATTTGTGAAATACTGCTTGGTTAATTATTCAAATAAATGAATTAAGCGACTCAGGCACATATGGAACTGTCTTTACAGATTAAGCCCATCAGGCATGTATGTACAACTTTATTTGTTCTCTAAAAGTGGGTAGTTTGCACTAATTGTAACTTTGACAGAGAAAAATAGATCTTTTCTCAGTAAACCCGTGAACATATGGAAAGCTGAAAAGCTTCCGAAACGTCGGGAGCTCAAATGAGACACGCGACATTTAGATGGATTACATCTTATAAAAAACATGCCTTACTTTTTAAACGCCTCCTATAAAAAAAGGGTTCCGACGTATTTCAAACCTCCTCCTTTTTTTGGGAGTGGGTTAAAAAGCGGTGGTTCTCAATTCGGTTGTACTTATGTTTTCCTTTTTTTCCAAGTCGATTCCATGAAATTTTAGTTTTCAATTTACTTACAAGTAATCGTATCTATACTCAATCTAATATTGTATAGATTGAGTAGAGAAACGGTTACTAACGGTTTTTATTTTGGAGTTGGTGCCAACGTGTAACAACTTACTGAAAATGTAATTTTTTTACATTTTACACATTCCTTTTTGTGGTATACTATAGCAGGTCTTGAAAAGCCGGATCGATATACATCTCGTTCCCTGTTTGAAAGGTGATTTGATTGGAAGTGTTCTTAAAAATGATTTAAACAATCTGCTAAGTCGTTTAAAGATCATTACCGTTTTTCCTTGGTGTGTTGTATATTTTTATGATTTCAGCTGTTTACTTGTTCAGCTTGTTTAACTGACTCTTAGGGTTGCAAGATAGAGACTCCGCCCAATTTGGGCGTTTTTTGTCTCTATAAACTTTTGCATTTCGTTTCCTGTATGTACGTGTATGTCCGCGACGCAGCGTCAGTCAGCCGACAATTCAAAAGTGCTCCGCCGGCTCCATTCGTCCACTTTCGCTCACAAACCTATGACAAACGATTCGTTTTGACTCGCAAATTGCAGTTTTGTTGCGTTGTGTACACACATACACACACCAAACACCACATAGATATCGTGTGCATGTGTACCGGGCCTTGACTCTCTGAAACTATTGAACTGCAATATTTTTTCATAACACTATCTTCTCCGGAGATTTGTTGTGGTAAAAGTGTTTGTCTCCTTTGGATTCTCTGGTATTGAGAGTAAGTCTGTCTCTGGCTTATATTCTATTTCTATGCAAAATCATGACGTTCCAAGTAGCTGCGTTAAAGAAGGGCAATTAAATTAAATTCAATTCAATAAACTCACTTTAATCACGGCAACAAAGAAATCGATTAAACCTATAAAATAATTCAAACAGCTGAGCCGTTTTTTTGGAACCATGGCTACATAACTGCACTCGATTTAGTCGATATTCAAACATAAAAAAACTAAATCAAAATTCATCCATAGCTTTAAGAGCTACGATGCCACAGGCAGCCACACAGATGTAATGTAATCCTTTTTTTTCGTCTGGTGATAAAATTACCTAGTGTTTCTTATCCAAGATCAACTCATTAAATTTTCTTCAATAACTCTTTTCTGCTAATCCTCATACCTACTAGCTGATTGGATTTGTGAGACATGCATCTAAACAGTGACAGTTTGAAACATAATCTGACATTAAATTTAACATACGTTCGTGCACAACAACCAAACAGCACTAACTCCAAGTCAGCGCTGACTAATTCGCGTAATCTTAAGGGGTAAATTTGTTTTCAAACAATAGCCCGTGGGGGGACGGGGGCAATTAGCATGCGTGCCCAGCCGCTAGGTGGCGCTGTGGAGGTGAGTTGAAGGAACGCAGCACGCTCTCTGTCTCATGTTCGAGTAAGTGGATACATTATGGATTATAACAATGAATAAATTACCCTTGATATATATCCATACTATTATAAAGTTTTATAAATGAAATGTCGTTATGTGGCTTCACTTGACGGAGTTCAACTATTTTTGGTACCCGTATAGCTGGGTATTCACAGATGGTTATAAATAGAATCCTTTCTATCCGCCGCTCAATAAAGAAGGGGTTATATTTTTCCCTACGCTGACGAAATTGTTCAGAATCTTCAGATAATGTCTTGTTACTCATGCCAATACAAATACGTACTTATTCTTACAATTAAATAGGTACTTACGCAATGCAACAGATCACTGTTAATATTCAATTACCCAACCAGCCCCCACCCTGCCTCGCTCCGTAATCCGCATTGTCCGTGGGTTTGCCCCGGCTTGATTAAAACGCCGTATGTCGGCACTTGTCCGCGATATAAAATTGGTTTTAATGAAGAGGGCACGTCTGTTGAGGAATTGTAAGTGGGTTTGGGATAAATAAAGCCCAGCAAATAACTTGAGGATTGAATACTATCTTATTATCACAACACAACAAACGCCTCTCCAGTTCCTTCGAGATTATTGACGTGACGCGATGACCGAAACGTTGAAGAATTACCAACGAAAAAGTTATCAAATAAATCATATTTATACGAAATTAACCCCCTTTTGTTGTTTTCAATCAATCGTTTAATACTCCTTACCTATCTTTAATTATAATCTGTTCTATCATTCTAATACATACACATTAAGACAGTCATACTCATAGCTGATTGCACAATAAATACTTTTCACAGGATTTTTGTTAATATTGTTAGTTGTCTACAATTTCCATTCACGCGAAATAATTCTTACTTTACTTAAGTCTTATTACTCAGCCGAAATTTTGCTTGACATAAAGACAATGTTGTTTGGTTTTCAATGTAGCAAGCAACCTAAGAAAGAATTTGCTTTATGTCATTTGTAAAACAAAAATATTGTGTAATTCGTGTCACAAATACTTTTCCAGATGTAACCATACCTACAGCTGACCCTACACAATTAAATATATTAACATAAAAATTAATCTCTCAGTGTGTTTCGTTATAATGTAAACGACAGTTAATAGCCAAACTGCCGCGACATTACCCCAAAATAAATGCATCCAAATCGAATTACTGTCGCGAAATTAAAACAAACGATACGACGCAAGCTCATAAAAGTGAACAAAACATTAAAAACAATCGAATCATACCGCAAGCGAGCCGACGACACGACTAATCTCATTACGACTGATTTATACCCTCCCACTGTAAATCAATTTATCAGATAAACTATAAATTATCTGACTAACCGGTTTATATTACTGTCTCTCCGACCCGAAACACATCGCAACAAACCAGTTTATCGCTTGTAAGGAACTCTGAAGCTGTTGGTCATCGTGCAAAGTTATAAATACACTTGTTATAGTAACTATTTGATAGAAATAGGGGTGTATTTTATTTGGTTAGGTTGTAGAGGGGTTTGTTACACGCCCCCGCCGCACGAGGCCCTCCAATGATGATCCGCACTTGCAAAGTATTTGTTTGTGAAGTTAATGTTTTGTTAGCCCCAGTCGAGTTGTTTTTACTTTATTGCGGCATTAAATAAATCACAGCTTTGGCAGCTGTATTTATTAATACAAGTGTTTTAATAAGACATTATCGAGTATAATTACTTGCCAAGTTCGAATTGGAAACTAATCGGAAAAAATATTAATTCACGAGTACGAATACCTTGATTTATTATTTCCATATAATTTACGTTCAGTATTAAAGTATGCAATTCATACTATACAATTATAACAGTTAGTAAATATTTCAAATTACTTTGGATCAAATTAACAAATGTTAAAGAATGTTAGTGGGTTTGCGCGGAACCAAAAAAATAACCCACATAAAAAAATGTAGTTGTAGATTAATTTTCACTTTAATACTTAGTTGCTGAGTTTAGAATGATTTTTCTTTTAGTTTTGAACAAGAACTCAGGTATATCCACGTGATAATATCGATCTGTTATTTCGTTGCTGCAGTCATACTATTTATTAATTTAGTAACTGTACACAGTAACACGCACTAATTATATTGATGCAATAGTGAAATGATGGCCCAACATGGGCGCTAAGCGGGTCCCTGCGCGCGCGCACCCCAGGGACACTTCGCCGCTGCGCCCGATTGCACCGCGGTTCGGTCCTCCGAGGACGCAAATGGTGGGAAAATATCCACTCGCTCATAAATTATTTATAAGTGTTACGCGTAATTTAAGTTTATTGCATTGCACATACAAAACTCCACAGACGTAAACTCGCGAACGCCACAGACATCGAATTTTCCTCAGGATCTATTTATTATTATATTATATCGGCCAGCTCAAACAGACAACGCCACTAATAACGTATACCCCGTGGCGCCAGGCCCACAGCAGCCGAGCCATTGTCGCAGGCTATCACCGGTTGCGTCCGAAACAATAACACGGAATGGCATGACCTCTTAACCTTCGCATACAAAATATTTCACATCACCGAAAATAACACTAAAAATATCTCCCTAACACAAAAACTGAAAAATAATACCTTGATCCTGGCAGTACCAACCTCCACCGCACCCTCTAAATCCCGTCCGAAAAAGTATGATCTGTTTGGGAAGGTCGAGGAAAAGATTCACGGTGGAAACCATAAAGGCGCTACGCGTCTCTTATTTTCTGATGACATCATCGCCCCCGACACGCCAGAGACCATGGCCGCACTACAGACTAAACACCCCCCAGGCCCTTCCACCCCCATCTTCGCCGATCCGCCCTCTGACCCCGCGGATTGCCTCCGAGCTATAGAAAGGGATATAATAGCTGCCCTGCCATCTTTTCCAAAGGGATCGGCTTCCGGCCTGGATGGGATCTTCCCGCAGCACCTGACAGACCTTACTAGCCACGGCACAGGAGTGGCCGGTGAGCTTCTCATCACTAGCCTAACTAAGTTGGTGAATTTGATGCTGAAGGGAGATGTTTGTCAGGACGTGACGTCGGTGCTCTATGGTGCTAATTTAATAGCCCTAAGAAAGAAAGATGCTAGTGCGCCCTATTGCCGTGGGTACCACGCTACGGCGTTTAGCAGCTAAAGTATGTGTCCGGCTTACACGCACTAAATTACAGTCTCTTTTTGAACCCATACAGGTTGGCTTTGGCACTCGTGGAGGCTGTGAGGCGGCAGTTCATGCAGTGTGCACCTTTGTCCAAGACGACCTGTGTGAGGTTATCCTAAAATTGGATGTCAAAAACGCGTTTAATACAGTCAACCGGGACACCTTGCTGAACGAAGTTAAATTACACGTTCCCGAAATTTATAACTTTTTGCTTTAGTGTTTTCACTCCCCTTCTAAATGAATGCATAAAAATAATGAAATTCTTTCATCTGTGGGATGTCAGCAAGGTGATCCTCTCGGTCCAGCTATATTTAGTTTGGCTATCAATTCAATAATTCGAAACTTAAAGTCAAAATTAAACGTGTGGTATCTCGACGATGGCACTCTGGGCGGAGACTTTCAGACTGTCCTGGCTGACTTATCAGTAATCAAAACTAAATTCAGCGCAATCGGCTTTGAACTCAATTTTAATAAATGCGAGTTATATATATCAGACAAAGTGAACGCTGCTCTGTCTCCACAAATCTTTCAAAATTTTAATAACGTTGCTCCGAGCATCAAAATCTTGCCTAAGGATAGCCTGCATCTTCTCGGTTCACCCATCTTTGATGAGGCCATACCCCCTATGCTCAGTAATTCGGTTTCAAAATTCAGTGAGTATTCGGACCGCCTAACTAAAATTAGTACTCTGCTTTATTCATTCTGAAATTCTGTCTACTCGTTCCTAAATTTACCTGTCTACTCCGCTGCTGCCCTATTTGGAAATTCCCCAACCTGACGAAACCTATTGACTCACTCCTAAAATCCCAAATTGCATCCATAGTTAACATTAAAAATCAGCGAGCAGGTATGGACTCAAGCCTCCTTACCGATACGGCATGGTGGTCTGGGAACTCGAAAAATTTCGAGTGTCGCTCTACCGGCGTTCCTGTCTCCAATTCACAGCACCTCCGATCTCGCAGGGAAAATCCTCAAAGCCCCAACGGGTACAAACTGCGAGATCGCGTGCTTGGTTGAACCCACGAACGCCTGGTTAGCTGGACCGAGTACAAATATAATTCCATCCAAACCCAAATTGCAAAGGGCCTGGGACACCATAACTTCTGTCTCGACCTTAACAGCACTGGTCAATGATGCTTCAGGCAAAGAACGCTGGGCACTGGCTTCACGCCTACCCCTCACCTAAAACCGGCACCTTCATTGACCCCAACACGCTCCGCATTGCAATAGGCCTCAGATTAGGGGCTAAGATTTATGCGAGCCATTGTTGCGCTTCTTGTGGGGCCTCCGTGGACCGCCTTGGCCATCATGGTCTTCTGCGCTCTTCGGGGGCAGACAGCCACTCGCGCCATGCCGCAATCAATGACATCCTACGAAGGGCCCTCGTCAGTGCCAACGTCCCCGCGGTTCTGGAACCCCAGATTAGCCGGGACGATGGAAAACGCCCTGACGGGATGTCATTGATCTCGTGGCGGATGGGCCGCGCTTTAGGGTGGGACGCTACCTGCGCTGATACGCTGGCGGCGTCCTACCTCCCAGCGACTAGCAAAACGGTCGGTGCGGCGGCGGATGCCCGAGAGAGGTCTAAGGCGGCCAAATATAGTTGTCTTGGCGCCCAGTATGAGTTTGTGGCATTCGGCGTCGAGACACTCGGCCCATGGGGCCGGGGTGCACACGGGCTCCACAAGGCCCTTAGCAAGCGCCTGCGGGAGGCGACAGGCGACCCTCGCGCAGGCAGCTTTCTTGCGCAAAGGGTAGCAATTGCTATCCAGCGCGGGAATGCTGCCTGTGTCTTGGGCACTCTGCCAAAGGGTCCCAATTTCTGGCAGTACATTTAGAATTAGATTTTATTTAAGGTATTTTTTTTTTCTATTATTTTCATTATCGATATAATTTAGACAATATTTCTGTAATATTAATTATGTAATTATATTAATATTAATACATTAAGCCCGTGCTGGGCAAAGGCCTCTCCTCTCTTCTTCCACTGATCCCGGTTTGAAGCTATCTCTGGTCAGTTCTCCAAGAAGGGGTTTATGTCGTCCCGTGATCGGCGACGAGGTCTGCCGCGTGTCCGCTTGGAGTTTTTGGGCTCCCATTCTGTGGTTATCTTGGCCCACTACTCGTTCGGCATGCATCAGATATGACCAGCCCAGAGGCGCTACTCTGAAACCCGAAAAACGAAGTTCGTGTGACGCTATCCCCCTCACTCAAATACAGCTTCACATGAGAGCGAGAGGGACGGCACGTTACGAACTTCGAATTTCGGAGTAATCCCTCAGTCCCTTTTCTACGTGGCCAATTTCCGAGCTACGTCGATGATTTGGCTCTTGGAACGACGGAGAGAGCGGTCAGCATTAGGGTTGCATCTGGAGCGGATGATCTGTCTGTACCGGTTCCTGTCCAGTGCGTCTCTCACGACTGTTTATAATCTGGAGGACGATGAGTCTTCCACTTGATCCGTCCATCTTGTTGGTGAACGTATGTATGAAGCACTAGAAGGTGCGCGCAAACTTCTTCCACGGAGGAGAAAAAAAATCATAACCCTCTTTTTCTTCAGCGTAGTCGGGTAAACAGTATTCGATAGCCATCTGGAGATACCCAGCTATCCGTGTACTAAAAATAGTTGAAATCCGTCAAGCCGATTTGTCGTGATGAAGCCGCAACGACACATACAAACATACCAAAAATCCAAAAAAATAATCCATTCAGTGACTAAATAGTCCGTTACAATATATTTTTTCAATATCTTCAATGTACAGACATTTTATTTTTACAACTTTATTATAGTATAGATTATGAAAGTGTAATCTCATACAGGGATGCACTAAAGTGTTACCAACAAGTCGCTACGCCGCGACCCCTCGCAACGATGTACAATAATGCACACTATTAATATTTGTTACGCAACTTGCTGCTCGTTACAAATCGGATTTAAAACGCATTATGCTTTTTAAAATGTCTAATTCGATTTGATGACGTGAATTAAGGAAGTTTATGTCTCTATACTGTAGTTGTTTTGTCTGATTAAGATTTATAATATGCACTTAATAGTTTTAAAATGTTTTCTTTAGTTGAGAAAAATAAAATGTACATTATAAGCTACTAGTTTACTATTTTTGAGTTCTACTAGTTTTTGAAAATAATTTAGGGTGCATACTATTATAAATTTAAATGTAAGATTTTATCTGCTTTCAACCGACTTCAAGAAAATAGGTTCTCAATTCGTCGGAATCTTTTTTTTAATGTATTTTGACCCGGAGACTATTAGGCCGATTTCAAATATTTTCTTTTTGTTTCAAAGGCAGTATTTCCAAGTTGGTTCCATAAAATTTTAGTAAAAATCTGATAATGGAATCCATAAAACTTTTCGTGTATCAAATCTGTTTGATTTTTATTTATTTCGGTTATGCGTGTTATCCTTGGGAAAAAAATTGAAGTAAAATTTCATGTCGCGTCACTATGTATCATGTGGTTTAGTTTAAAACCACGCCGCTATTTTAACAAGCGGGTCGCACCTAATGATACAGGACAGGATCGACTATTAGGGTTGCGGTCATTCTGCGAGGATTATCTCGCGCATGCGCCGGCGCCGGGTGGCCTGTTTGTTGTGCAGACAACCGTGAACTCGCTTTTTTCTAAAGAGAATGGTAACATTTGTTTTGTTGTCGAATGGAAAATGGGGACAAGCTTTCTTTATTGATATATTAAGAACAGTTGCTTCTTTGAATACTATATTGTTATACGTATGTATAAACTTAATTCTTATGAGAGAAGTATACAACACGCAAAAAAATACTCGAAAAAAAGTCATAACCCTTTTTCGACAGCGTAGTCGGGTAAAAAGTATCCTATAACCGTCTGTGGGTACCTCGCTACCCGTGTCCAGAAAAATAGTTGAAATCTGATTAGCGGATTTGGCGTGATGGCCTCCTCAAAAACTCCCAAAAAATTTACACACCACTTACCAGTGATGACATACGGCACTGGTATAAGATTCTCGTCTTGAGTCTCACTGCTATTGGACTCAGAAATGAAGAGATCCGTAGAAGATACTCTGGTTAGGTTATTCCCACCTGTTACCACTAACTTGTCACCAGTGGTAACAGCTAGGATTTTTTCCCATCTTTTACCACTAAAGTACCCGGTAGTAATAGGATGGATGATTTTTTTTATTGCTTTTCTTAACTAAATATCAAAATACCTTAAAAACTGGCCAAGAAATAGGCAAGATACAGGCATTTTAAACTACAAATTAGACAGAAAGGTCCGATATGCACTGTTACGTCATAAGTCATAGTGCACTCTGACCATATAAACTCCATATTAAATTATGTTTTGCTAGAAAGAGATAGAATGAAATGTTTGATGGCTTATATTTTGGTTATTTTTATAGTTATTCGAAATTTTTGGGAAAAACCCCCCAGGTTCTTCTACGGATCTCTTCATTTCTGAACCCAATACTGACATAGCCCGAACGATGGCAAAACTTAAGTGGCAATGGGCAGGGAACATCGCTCGTAGAACCGACGGCCCCTGGGACTATCAAGTTCTTGAGTGGTGACTATGCACTGGAAGACGCAGCATGGGAAGGTCGCTGGAGTCCGCTGGATGCTGGTGGCACATCACTATTGGCCACAGCATCTGTTGTAGATGTTTTTGCGGCACTTGTGGATCAAATCAAATCAAATCAAAATATTCTTTATGGAAGTAGGCCTAGTTACAAGCACTTTCGAAATGTCAGTTACATGAGAGTGAATGTTTGCTGGGAGAAATAATATATGATCCAACATTTGCTGCAAGGATTAGGGAAACCCAGAAAACCTAATCAGATCATTTAACTTAAGTGTAATATTATTGATAAAATCATCATTTTTAAAATTAAACTAATCAATAAGATAAATCCCAAAAGGATTGTCAATAAAAAATAAATAATCTAGAATGTGTCTAGAATAAAATTCTAAATGTCAGAGTATATAAAACAATTAAGATTAAAATAATAACGGATTTACGGGTTTCCGCATCGCCGTTGATGGCTATAGAGTATATAGACTAGATAGAGGATAGCAGCGCGGCATTACTTGCCACATCGATCGCACATAAAATGCGAGTCCGAAGGGGGTGGTAGAGCATGACGAAGACTTTTCTGCTTAAGGTTCTCCAGTCAGTCATCGTTTTGATGTTCTGACTTTAATGCTGTGACGCCATCAGGCCCCTATTTCACAATCGTGACAATTGTCAGGTGACAACGACAGTTTTATGTTCACGGCGATCCCTGCAAGCTCGGTACATCTCCTTACTTTACACTGGGCACGCAATGTACGTGAAATTGTCGCTGTCACCCGACATTTGTCACGATTGTGAAATAGGGGCCAGGTTTTATCTCGGCGTGCGGTTACTTATACAAGACCCGTAATAGTGGCGTTCTTTAGGGGAGGCCTATGGACAGCAGTTAACGTCTTTTTGGTGATCATGATGTCATAATTTTAAGTGTCATCCATAAAAAAGAGATTTTGAAGCTGCATTAAGTGATGGCAGAATTTAGTGATAAAATAATATAACCCTTCATTACAACCCACTTCGCACTCCCGCCGTCTAAGCAACTGTATTTAATCCCAAACTGACACAAACCGCCGCGGGCGACACAGAGACGTGCTGTAAAAATCCTCATTTGCTGTAATTGCCGATTATGTGCCGGGCACGTGCCGACGTACCGGCGTGCCCACGCGCCCGGGCACGAACGGGCACGAGACGAGGAGAGCTAACGAGGGAGATTCCCGCCCGCCCGCTGAGACGCACCATTCAATGTTATTTCTCGAGTTATCTAGTTTGTTTTTTGGGGTAGACACATTGTTGTGGCCAAATTATAATATAATGCCTTTTGTGTTGTGACGCATTGTCGGCTTGTTTAACGGGATTGCAGATAGATCGCTGTTCGATGTGAGGGGTTTTTACTGCTCTCTAGTTTTTAGACCGTTTCAGTCTGTGTTCAAAGATATCGTTAGCTTTTAAGGGCATTCCCATTAGACTGATGCTGTAATTTTAAAGTTAACTGTACTTATACTGTCGCAGGTATGATTTTACATTACGACAATTATAAATATGATAATAAAAACTATATTCCAACAGATCTTATCAAATTTCCTTACGATAGCGTGCACAGAGACTTAGGCGGGCAGTAGGCAGGCAAGGTAGGCAGTTTTTCTGCCGATATGGAGCTATGGTCGTTCAAGGATTCAAAGTAGGCAGTTTCTCTGTGCCTATATGGAGCCATGGTGGTTCAGGGTAGGCAGTGCCTTTGTGCCTATTACGGACCGCACGCCACTATTTCCTTATGATTAACAACGAGTCAACTAACAACATAAATACTTATTGTGGCACAAGTGTCGGCCAATTTCGTCATCCAATCAGATATAGCTAAAAATAAAGTTAGTATAAAATGTTAATCCGACATACCACGCGGCCAACTATTGATACTTCAATGCGTTTATAAACATGAATTTCAACTTCAGCGCAAAATTTATCGCATTTAAATTCTTCATTATCCAATAATAGGCAATAACGTAGTTAATCAATCGCGTGACAGCGTTGTCGGCCCTAATGGATTGCCCGCAACTGAGTCAACTGCGCATTATATTAATTAATAATTGCTTCGCACGCACCTGCCGCGGAGCGAGCGAACCAAAAGCAACCGTGCAAAGGAGTTGCGCTGATACTGCACGTATTTGCTGATTCCCCAAATTTCGAAAAGATGAAAGGGTTCATTTCATATAACTATAATTCCCAAGTCACAATCACAATCTCTTTGACTTGCCGAAAACTTGTCCGGGTTTTTCACAAATTGTTGTAGTTGAACCTCTAATAAAGAAGATAGGTTCTGTTCCATAAAAACAAAAAAAAAAACAGAAAAAGCTTAGATCCGTAAACGAGTTGTAAATAAAGCCGGTTTCCAAACGGCTACGCCCATCCGTTAATATAAACTTGAAATACCACACTCCCAACGTATATGAAGGTACAGTAAGTGATATATTTTTTCCTCTATTTGATGAATCCCTTTCTTATCACTAGCGTTTCTAGTTAACCATCCTGGAACTTAGAAGGGTCTCTCTAGCTCACTTTAAAAACCTTCTATTCGGTTTTTATTGAATTTTTAGTTTAGTTCCTTTAATTTTTACATACTTTATTTTACCTAAGATAACTTATTGGCCAGCATAATTCGAAATAAATCCACAATATTCATTCAAACATCTCTACCTCTTGAAAACGTTTTTTCATATCCACTCGGATCGACGGAATCGTTTGTCATCGGCATGGAGCTGGAGAGCGGGGAGCGGGTGGGGGATGGCTATTATCAGCTTAGTGCCGCGCCATTTGACCGCCGACTCGCGCCGAGGCTGGAGCTCGATCGATCCTTTGGCGACCAAGAACCTATTGTTGAGTTTTATTTTTTAAAGTAGCTGAGTTCCTTCTCAATCGTGGCAAGGTTAGTAATGTCAAGGAATTGGTATTCGTTGTGAGACTTGTCTGCCCTGGCCTAGCACACATTAAGAAATCAACTCGGAAATATGATGTAATATGATTACCGAAGTAAACATTCAGTATACTTGTGTACTCACCTATTAGAAATGTATAATGTTTTGTATTAATGAGTTTATGAATATGATAGTTTCAAACGATTTGCACAAGTGTTTGGAATGTAATAACGACTCATTTTAACATAAATCTAATATGTTTGTCGAGAAAATTGGTGATAAACTCAGACCATTAAGTAGGTTCCGCACTTATGTCTACCCATAATTTATTACCGCAAACTGTCAAATGTTCTTTTTAAATTTCATTTTTACATAAAATAATAAGAAATAACTACCGGACAAAATAATGTTACCTACTTTTGCAGGTTTGTAGAACATTGAAAGAATACTTATGTACAGTTTGGATACTCACTAAAAAGAACAGACGTATATTGTATGAAATTTCTAAAAAGATTGTACCCATTTTATTAGATCTTATGTATATTTTGCTGAATTCGTTTTTCCCCGTCGGATTGGGAAGTGGTGTATTTTACATATTTTCCGCAATTCGTGTATTTTTCGTGTTGATAGTAGCTTGTATTCCTCTCAGGCTTTTACTCGTGTACTATCTCTATGAAGTCTCTTGCCTCCGTGGCTCTGCCACAGTGTGAATAAATATCATGATTCAAGAGTTCATGATTACTGTCGTAGCTGTTATTGTTGGACAAACCAACTAATACAATTTCGGACTAACAAAATGACTAAGGATCAGTTAAAGTAGTATTTATCTAAGACAAAAAATAAAGTCCGCTATGTTCTAGTTTCTATAGTCAACTTTCATGTACATGTCACAATTTACATAAGTGCAGCAAATTACATTTTTATGTACTGGAAGCTCAATGAAAATCAATTTGCATTTTATATCAAAGGAATAAAGCGGTACGAGTGGATTGTACAGAAAGTTATAACTGAACCATTCCACGAAGAAAGGGGCGCGTAAACAGAGCGCCGAGTTCGCGCAGTTAAAACTTGTGCCGGGTAAACAGGCGCCGCGCCGGCGGTTGACTTCCACTCTACTTTTAAGTTTGAGCTTGGCGCAAGCACTAGATCTGTCAACTAGTACCAATAAATATTTATAGTGAAATTTTAAGTATTTAGTGTTAAACTGGTTAGAAGTAGCTGCCTCAGTTAGAAGTGTTCCTTTTTATCACATTACTAACGTAAATATCCAAATGCTCGATAGTTTAATTCCAATAATTGGTACCTGATTGATCACCTTAATCAATCTTCAATTAAGATCGAAAGTGACAACTACTGGGACAATGCCGGTCACTGGGACATTGACCTTATTTTTTCCGCTGATTAATTTCGCAACTGTTCATGCTTTTCTTCGACACTACAAACGATAAAAACTGTTACTAATATGTGTTTGAATAGTTCTGTTGCGACACGTGTAGAACTGGTTTTTTTCTGTAAAAATTCCAAAAAAAATGCAAAATAGCACGTTACAATATTGTTTTTGAGAATATGTTTAATGCATAGACGTTTCATTTTTACAAATTTATAATATGTAGTATAGAAGAGCCAGAGCTTCTCACATAGTGCTTTCGCTATTGAATAAGTAATGAGATTGCCCACGGCTGCTAAAGAATTTCACTTCGTGCACTTGCACAGACAACTGCTGACACAAGATGTAATGGCGAGGATGCATTGTACGGCCGCGGGCATGGCGAACAATGGCGAACCCTGGCTTATATATATATAGCAGTGTTTTTAAAGTTCTTTAAAAATAGCTGTTTTATCAAACGTAAAACTTAATAAATTCGGGGTTTGTACTCATTATTAAACTCAAATATAACACGTCTAACTTATTATCAAGTTATTATTTTTATTTTATTATCAAGTACAAGGTTCCTGCAACTTCGTTCGTGGAGGAGAAAAAGCCATAAACTGTCTTTTTTCGATCGCGTAGTAAGTATCCTATAACCAACTGTAGATACCCATAACGAATTTCTCTTCGTGCACTTGCACCGACAAATGCATTGAAAAGCTGCGAGCACGGTGAACCCTGGCTTACACATATAGCAGTAGTTATCATAACAGCTCTTTTTATGAAACTTATTCGCGTCATAATCGCGGATGAACTGTTGAATCAGCAGATGTTACTAGAGATCTCAGCCAAATGTTTAAATACCCGACAAATTGTCTATTAAACTGGACGGGTAGATAGACAAAGTTCAAGTTTATCAGTCCATTTTGGCTAAACAACTGTTACTCACGTCGTTACAGCCGAACACTATGTGAGTAGGGAGCAGATAACTGTTCTTTAATCTAAATATGTCTGAATGTCACGGTAGTTTTGTAGTTCAAATCTTTTTATTAGGTTAATAACAAAAATTTTACACAAGCCTAAAACAATTTGACACACAAACGAAAACCTTAGAGTAGGTACCTACATAATTAATAATACCTACTAAAGATTAGTTACTTAATAACTAATTGGATCGAAATATCTAATCTTCTATACTGATCTGGAGATGTTCATTCCATTTTTGACATTTCATTAATTCATTTAAGCATATTGCATAGAATACACTGACAAATATCAATATCGTATTGAATCAATTCAAAAGAGCCTTCATGGCTCGACCAACCATTACTTTCGTAATTCGTAAATGATTGAAGCGTTTGAAAGAGTGAAACGTCAGACGATTCGAGCCCTCCAAGCCGCAAGTCACAATGGGCATTACGGTGATTCGATGAAAGACGTAATAAATTAAGTGTGGGTGGGCTGGTCGCTGCCCGTTGGCTGAACAGGGATCCGCGCCAAGCAGTAAGCTGAAGCGATTACGTGGATGAAAAGCTCTAAGATCACAATCCTTATAACAATAAAATACATCTAAATACAAGCGATGTTCAAATGTTTAAACCGATCTTCTTGGATCATAGCTAAGAAAGAACTGTAAGAGGACTTTCAGTCAAGTTTTCTAAGATAAAAAACTAATTAAAAATCTATAGGTATATTCCGCATACCTATTTATTTCGGACCTGCAATGCTGCATATGATGAGAAGTGTGACCAAAAAAGGTTTTATTTATTAATTTTAATAATTATGTCCAAGTTTAACCCCGTGTAGTTAACATATTTGTTTCAACGTAGTCGTAATAACCTTAACTGCCAAATGATTTATTATTTCTGAACCGTTATTAGAATCAAACATGTAAAAGTGGTCTTAAGACATTGCTGACTAAAGTTTAGAATTTTGATCAGATCGGTCATCATTTCTGACCGTCTGATAGCACCTAATACGCTTCATTCTCCCCTGTGGGCCTTACAGTCGCGACAACGCGTGTCGTCTCGCCGTGGACGGAGGCCGGTAAACTAGATTACATCAGGTATGATGTCAAATAACTAAGATTGATTTAGTATCGAAATTCAGTTCAGTCCACTATGGCTAGTAGGGGTTAATCGTTGACTATAAGTCTTAATTTCAATTCGTGAATCCTACTTGAATAAATGAACTCTTATCTTAAAATAAATAGGAGATAGGTAATATTTGTCGCCCAAGAAAGAGTTGCATGGCGCAGTTATGCTATATCCTGACCATATCAAAATTTGTGAACGTCTGGTAGCCTCTGAATCCGCTACATTCTCCACCATAGGCATCGAGAGCACGACAATGCGTCGTCGCGGACTAAGGCCGGCTAACTGGATTACTTCGGACGATATCTAATAATTTAGAGTGATTGGTATCAGTTATTCAGTTAAGTGTACTATGACCATTAGGTTTAATCGTTTCGTGAGATGGTCTCTGACGCGCTGTCATTTTGTCAAATAAAAGAGTCTATAGTTTTGCGGACGTTTTGATATCTTTTTAATGAAAACAAAAATATTTCAATAATTAATACATGTATAAGGAACTCCTTCATTTTAGAATGTCAAAAAATATTCGCTTCAACGTAGGCTTCATCATAATGTATCGGCAGGCATTTAAGTTACAGAAATAGACGGCATAGACCGAATTTATACTGACGTAACCTTTTAATCGAATGATCATACGACTATAAAATCCTATAAAATAAATAAATATCCGGGGCAACCTTACACATACCGCGATCTAGGTCCAAACTAAGTTACCGTAGGTACTATGGGTACCAGTCAACAATAAACATACCTGTAATGAAAAATATAGTATTTAAATACATAGATAACATTTACGACCCAAGAACAAATATTTGTGCTCATCGCACTCACTTGCCCTAGCCTGGACCGCCAGCTTCATAAGCCGTTGTTACCAAACGCGTTGACAATACAAGTATCAATCATTTAGTAATACTGACCGTAATAACATTTTGTCAACCTAATGATAAAGAAGCGCAACACTAGCACAGCATTACCGACCGTGAAGCAGTGAACATGTACTAACCCATTAGTTCCTCGCGGACCATTGCCTCCGTCCCCCGGCACACGCTTTAGGCTCATTTAAATTACCGGATTTTTTATGTTAATAGTTTAAGTAGTTCTCAAAAACTTGAGTCATGTAGTTCTATTTTCGTAAACTCAACTCAGATAATATACAACTGGGTGAAATCCAAGACTCCGACTCCCACGTCGAGTGAAGCGTTAGTCATTTGAACAAAGATCCGAGTTTTATAATTTTCCCGTTTCTCAAAAGCTTGTAACTTGTACAAGTGGAAGTCTCTTTTTAATACATATTGTTGGAAAGAGACTTCCGCTTTTTATACATGTTACAATCGTGTATGAAAAGGACCCCTGCTGCAATCATTTCTCTTTCTTTACTTTTGGCTTATAGTTTTTGGGCCTTTGATTTCCGTTACGTTCTATCCCTTTTTCTCTTATATCTCAGATACAGATCGATTCTTAGTTATGTGATTGCGGATCACACTTGGCCGCCTTCTTGATCGCGTTACACCAATGCACTGAAGTTCTTTTTTCGCTGATGCATTTGCTTTCTATACAGATACACTTCAAAATAATATATATTGCTGTAGTGTGTAAACAGCAAAATTAACAGAGAGTGAGAAAAATAATTAAGAATTCATAAATAAAAATGAAATAATTAAGCAGTAACTATCCTTACTCCCCAAAGTGCGAGTGTGGGTACCCAGACCAAACAGTCCGGCACATAGTACTGGAATGCCCCAACACTAACTACAAAGGATGGGTAGAGGACCTTAGGAACCTCGGTGACAATGCCATCGAGTACTTGAAGAAGGCTGACTTCAATCTCTAGAATTAAATAGATTGAAATTTTATAGTTCTAATTTTTACGCTACATCCAGTGACTGCCATACGATAAATAAATAAATGAATCAATTATATCACTGTACACTTGTAAAATCTTTACCAAATAAATTAGTTTGCTTCCTTGGTTCAATAAAGCATAATGAGTCCATCGCATGTCACCCGACGCGGCGACTGTCACCCGTGTCACAGGTCACCGTGTAACCCTTTGTCGCACGCTGTCACTGTCACCTCGGTGATTAAACATTGAATTGATAAAGCCATTACGTTATTAAGCTGCGAATATGATAATTAGTAAACTTCATTATTAGCAGTGTTACTTCAGCAAAATAAGTGAATAGAGTTTGATCGGTTTTGCGTAAAAATGTCTTTACATATCAATAGTATGGGACTGATAGGAGGTGAAATAAACACCACATCTATCGGACAACCCAATGTTAGCTTGGCGGTCTACCATGCATCCTATAAAAACACTTAAAATGTCAGCCATGTTAGTTTTGATATAATCATTATAAATGATTTAAATTTATTATTAAGCTTACTAACATTGTGTGGTTTGAAACGAATGACTTATACCTACATTATTATATTACTCGCGTCATATAATATAAACGGAAATCCTGCAATTTGGAACATTACATTTCTCTTAAAGCTCTGCATTCTATGTTGTGGCTTCATTACGCCAAATCGGCTAAACCGATTTCATCTATTTTTGGAACATCCACAAATGGTTATAGGATACTTTTTACCCGACGCTGAAGAAAAAAGAAGTACATTAACGAGAAAAAATATAAAATGCACGCATCTCTAAGAAATTTCATTTTCCCAATTGAGGGACTCCTTATTATGGTATTGGAAGTTACAGCTGCCTCCCGGCAATGCAAGGCGACCCGATGCAGTTTGCTTTCGAACCGGAGGCCGGCCCGGTAATGCCGTCCGGTTATCGTCCTGATCAGATCTCCGGCTAACGGTGACTACATCCGGGTGAGATAACGGTGCTAACAATTAAAAATCAATAACTACACAAATGGAGGAACGGAATCGTTTTTGCAACTGAATCAACTCGTCCCCATCAAG
Organism: Hedya salicella; assembly: GCA_905404275.2. Classification (NCBI taxonomy): domain Eukaryota; kingdom Metazoa; phylum Arthropoda; class Insecta; order Lepidoptera; family Tortricidae; genus Hedya; species Hedya salicella. The sequence goes on from FR990109.1 coordinate 605,605, forward strand.
GCTATACTCGTATCTATACCAACTATTATAGAATTGGAAAAATGAACTGTATATTACATTGAAGTATTTTCAATAAAAAATTGTGAAACAAACTGTTTGAAGGCCACTAAATCGTTTTTAGTTTCATATTTTGTATGTTTGTATGTGTCGTTTTGACTTCATCACATCACCTTAAAACGGCTAACTGATTTCAACTATTTTTGAAACACGAGCAGTGAGCATCCAGAAATGGTCATAGGATATTATCTACCTGACTAGAGCGAAGTTGGGCACTGTCTAATTTACAATACTAAAAGGAGATCGGAACATAAGCGCATATTATAAGTAAGTACGCAATTAAATATTTGTTTTATTTGACAATACATTTTTAATCATTTGAACACAAATATCTTACAATATTTGCATGTAAAATTCAAGTTCAACCCATTAACTTGGACTCGTTCATATTTACATTACATTGCAAAATAGTCGTGAAGAATAAAAGCAATAAAACATGAGGGACCGAAATGAAACAGAAACAAGGTTAGAGACGCAAAATTAAACTTTTTCGTCAGCCATTTTGAAGCACAATAAACTTACGTATCCGAACCATAACTTCCAAACTATGCCGCAAAGGCCGTTAGCGTCGTAGATGGCTTTCAAAGCTCTGCAGCTTATTATTTATGTGTGTTGCTTACTGTCCTCGCTGTTTATCCGTTGTTTGTCTTGTTTACTACTTGTTTATCGTCGTGAGTTATGGTATTGCAACTATTTATTTGGCGACATGATACATAGACTTCTTAGACTTTAAAGTGACTATGATTTAATTTATATGTTTAGGTTTGAATTGCGCGTACATGCGTTTATAGGGTTCCGTAGCCAAAATGGCAAATCGGAACCCTCCTCTATTTTTACTTAAGAAAATAACTTACTTGTGTATATGTTGTTTATAATGTCCTAATTTACGTAAGCAGTTAATATATTTTCTTAACAGCGCAGTCATTTATATAAACAATCTTAGCCAGATCATATTTTTTTCTTGGATATATATGTAGTTGACTATACTTTGATACTTTGCTAAGTCCTTTTTTCTACAAATCAACAATCATAATTAATTTAGGGGAAAATTTTACACAAATCGAAGTACTTTAGTCCCATGGTAAGCTCAATTAAGGCTTGTGTTATGTTTAAATGTCTCTATTATTAGAAGACGATATTTATAGGATATATTAACATACGAAATATCCTAGACTAAGCAACAAATATTTATGCTCATCACTCAAACCCTTACCGGGATTTGAAACCAATACCGTTAACTTCGCAGGATTCCTACCGCTAAGCTAAACCAGTGATCACGTAATAAAGTTTTGAATATTAGTCCACTAAAACAGCCACGATTCCAATACAAATTTACCTTGTTACGCGTTGCGCAGTGCATTTCCAGGTAATGATGGTCGCGCCGGATGCGCGCGCGCCGCCAACTGCGCAAACATGGCTGCCAGGGCCGCGCGTGTAATTGGCCACCCGCTGCGCTAGGGAACGAGTTAATGCGTATATAGCTCTGTCTAGGTAGGAAGGCATCCGACTACCTTTCGATAATCCACTCCTCAGAGAATCCACTACCCAGAAGCCGCACCTAAGAGGTCGGTATAGCCGGCGTATCCTTTCCTAAGCTTTCCTGATCCGGACGACGAGCTCACAGCATCAATCGAAAAGATGGCTACAGCGAACGCTTTGGATGTCTTAGCGTCGAGCCCGCCAGCCAGCCCGTATAGTTTCCTATTTTCCCCTATTGTCCGATTTTGCTCCCCCTCTCTGTCTCTCTCTCTCCCCTTATCTCTCGCCCCTTCTCTCTCTCTCTCTCCCCTTCTCTCTCTCTCCCCCCTTCTCTCTCTCTCTCCCTCTCTCTCTCTCTCTCTCCCTCTCGCACGTTCCAAGTTGGTCAACCCAGCTCGCAGTCCTTGTGCCTTACGCACTGCGTCTCACCCCAACACTAAGTTGCCGCGGATGGTATTCCCGCTTGTGGGTATGCGCTCCACTCACTCTATACGATCACTGGGAAGTAGCAGTGGCGTGCACAAGCATTTTGGCCTAGATAGCCAGTTTTTCTGTGCCTATATGGAGCCATGATTGTTCAAGGTACGCAATGCCTGTGCCTATACAGACCGCAAGCCACTGGGAAATAGGCCTAGCCAAACTTACCCAGTGCAAAAACAGAACTGCAAGAAAACGATCACAGGCGCCAGCGTAGCCATCGCCTCATTAATGGCCCACAGTCTAGACCCACGGTGACGAGCCTGCGACCTCGCAGCTGCGTCCTTGGTCCAGACGGAGTAATGGAAGAAAGAAACATTTATTCCATGGCATACAACCAACAACAAAAGACAACATAAAGAAAATATCCTTCGCGGAGGAGAAAAAAGTCTTAACCCTCTTTTTGATTCAGTGTAGTCGGATACAAAGTATCGTATAATAATCTGTGGATGTCCAGCTACCCACGTACCATAAATAGATGAAATCTGTTAAGCCGTCGTTATGATGGCAAAAACACACCAAAAATTTAATATTTTTCAATTTGTGACTTTCCAATAACCCGTTTCACTTATTTCTTCAAAAAAGACATTTTAATGTTATGATGTAAGCGCAGGTATTGTACAAGTGGTCACTCCTTAACAAGATAACGCGTCAAATAGTTCTAAAACCGGATCAAACTGGTTTACAAACTACCCTCTCGAGTGGTCCACGTCGGGCTCGAGTGGGTTCCGCTGAAAACACGTGAAATAGGATAACGATGTGCCGAGAACAGCAATTAGGGTTCCCCACGACAGGGCAAACATCTCTTTTCTGAAAAGTCAAAGTAAAATATCTCTGTGACAAGTTACTATATAGACAGTAGACCCTGCAGCTCAAGCTTTTCATATAAAATATTCTACGATGAAATCCAGAACCGCGTTGTTCTTCAATATACATGGAAGTATCTAGTAATAACATATGTCTAATACTTTACAGACAAGATAATAGCGTATTTATATGCCTCTGATTTTTTTGTCATTTTCTTGTGTTTGCGTCAAACACAAACTCGTAAACAGAGAAAAGGAACAAGACGAGACTGGAACAAGTTTTCCTACTTTATTGAATAAAACAACCACTAACGACATCTGGTATAAAAGTGGGGAAATTCAATTCATTCTTTCTAGTCCACAGTAGATGGCGCCCCGTTCAGACAATAGTTTCACATCGGCTTTACGGTTTTTTTAAGCCCCGGCAAGTTAAAATGTCTGCTAAGATGCTTATTACTCAAACACTTGTAAAAATTAAGTCCAAACGGCTTTAATGATTTTATAACCTCAGAAACTAGAAAGTGCCCGCAAACGTAGTCCGCGGAGGAGAAAAAAATCATAACCCCTCTTTTTTTCTTAAGCGAAGTCGGGTAAAAAGTATCTTATAACCATCTGGAGATACTTAGCTACCCGTGTACCAAAAATAGTTGAAATCCGTTTAGCCGATTTGGCGTAATGAAGCCACAACGACACATACGCAAATACAAACATACAAAAAAATATTTTTGGAATCAGTGTCCTCCAAATAGTCCGTTACAATATTTTGTTTGAAAATATCTTCAATGTACAGACATTTCATTTTTACAACTTTATAATAGTATAGATTATTACAGGACAATTTTACGAACTAGTCCCATGGTAAGCTCAATAAAGCTGGTATTATGGGTACTAGACGACGATATATTTACTTATATACATAGAAAACATCCAAGACTCGGGAACGAATACTTATGCTCATCACACAAATACTTGCCTTTGCCGGGATTTGAACCCAGGACCTTCAGTTTCGCAGGCAACGTTACTCCCGCAGAGCCAAACCGGTCGTCAAAATATAATCTTAACTTTGAACTCGACCATACTTGCTCTATAAAATGAAAAACCAAATATTTGCAAAAAAGCCTTGCACCCTCCTGCAGGTCTCAAGGGTCAGCAATAGCCCCGACTACAAGATGGTAAACAGACGATTAGAAGGACCTCTCCTTATTTAAAATCAAATAGTATCCCTGAAGGAGTCAACTACTTACGTCGGGCAAGTGTAACCCTGTCAGCCGACGGAGCAGGAAGGTAGTAAGTGTGTGCTGGGTCCATACGTTCTTGGGACCTTTCGTGGTGGTTCGAGGACCTCGTCTGCAACAAATTGGAGAGGCTGGAGCCCCGGATCGGTTTAATAGCCTACTCCAGGATAGGAATAAGTTTAGGTTACTTCTTAGTTTGCGAACAAAAAATAAATTTCGTCAAATAAGTTAGGCAGGGAAAAAGATACGCAATTGAGCATTGGAGAAACTATAAAATATATGTAATACGAGAAGATGCCCGCAACTTCGTCAGCGGAGGAGAAAAAAAACATAACCCTCTTGTTTTCGTTGCGTAGTCGAGCTAAAAGTATCGTATCACCATCTGGGTATACCCAGCTACCACTGTGTCGGCGTGATGATTGGCGTGAATAGTCTGTTACAATACAATAATTGATTTGAAAATATCTTCAATATACAGACATTTCATTTTTACAACTGTATAATAGTATAGATGTAGTAATAAACTATAGTATTTCTATTACTTTAATTAAACTAGCAATTCTTGTAATGTATAAAAAAACAGCGTACCATTTTAAAGTGAAGAAATCGTTTTTTTTAGATTTTTTTTTGCGGCTTCATCACATCAATATGGCTGGCCAGACTGATCCATCATTTTTGATACAAAGATCGCTGACATCTGAGGATGGTTTTAGAATACTTTTTACCCAACTGCGCTGAAACAAAACAGAGAGTTATGATTTTTTCTCCCTCCAGTACACGGTATAAAATCAGGAATGTTAAAAAATACACTTTTTTTCTAATTGGAAGCTTATAGAGCATGCTTTAAATTGGGATCACTTGGTGCGGCTTATAGCCGCCTATTGTGTACTATGCGCACTTAGGTCGAGAGGAAAAAGGGTTAGAACTTGTCTTATAACACCCTCTGTTCAAGGATCCTTATCTATCTATTTTATGGTATAAGTGTGGTGTGGGTACGCTGATTTTATCCTAGAAAATCTGCCATTTTTCAGAGTTTCTTTCGGACTAAACTTGAAAGTCAAATTGACACAAAATGTGGTTACTACACCAACGGATCAATCAGTTATAGTTAACTATACGGCAAACCGAATTCGTTATTATGATGATTTTATTAGGGAAAAAAATTGACCTTGAGATTCTTGTTTACAATTGACTATTTTTTAGATAATATATAGGTATACATACGCTATTTCACAGACACATGAAAAAAATATATATTTCATCACGAAATTTTCCTGTCAAAGTGAGCAGAATCAAAGAAGCCAAAATCTGTCAAAATTAGAGTGTTTGTACTTGGCAGGTGCAGACCAAAAAAAATCCATTTAATAAGGCCGACCGTAAGGCCGATTTACTATAGAAAAAGCCAGTTAAAAAAGTCAGTACCTGGCGTGGCGTCAGGAAAATTAAAAGGGTAGCAAAAGCGTATTAATTTAGTCATATTTAAAGAAAAAGGTGGTTTGGTGCCTTTCCTTGGGCAACCCAGAGGGAATCAGCTTATATGGACGCCACACCACTGGTATCTTACAAATTTGACTGTAATTTCGGGTTTAAGTGGTTTGCATGATAATTATTAATTCACCCACGATGGAACCCCAACGGACGGACTTTTTACCCGACTGCGCGATGCAAAGGAGGGTAATGTGTTTATCAGTCTATGTATGTATGTATGTATGTATGTATGTATGTATGTATGTATGTATGTATGTATGTATGTATGTATGTATGTATGTATGTTTGTTCCCATCTGGCACTCTAGAGACCAAACGCATGGACCGATTTTGATGATTCTTACGTCAATCGATTCGTCTTAATTGGGCAAATGTCACTAAAGACATGAAAATTATGAAAACTCAAAATGGCGATAATGAGACGCCGTATTGTGAAAAAGAAAAAAATGAAAATCGACGTACTATGTCGAGTGAGGTACCATTGAATAGGCATTTGAAAATAATTATTAGGTTTCTTTGATCATTTTTAATTTTGAATGGCCAGTTAGGAACTATAACGATTTAAAGTTCGTTAGCAACCCGTTCTCACTAAATATTCATTTCATTGTAATAAATCTGTGCAAGCTTCTCAATAACCCCCACGAAAAGGATTGCGAAATTTACTGACTTATAATTTTAACTAAAAAGTATAAAATAAAAATAATAATTTTTTTTTTTTTTTTTTTTTTTTTTTTTTGTTTTTTTCATCTGCAATCAGTAGAACTATAAGCAGATTGGTTAAGTGTTACTTGACATTTCGAGTGTGTCCTCCAATGAGGGCATCTACTCATTTAAGTTCCATTATGTTGGAGTCGGGTTCAATCTGAGAAGACATCTTTTCTTTTTAGTCTTTTCACATAGTCTCTAAATGTTAACTTTACTGCTAGTTCATTAGGGTGTTGTTTCAATCTTTCCTGATATTTTGTAGTCACAATGCTAATTTCCTCCTTCACTGTACTTATTTTAAGGTGTTCGTGGATTTCCGTGTTGGTTGTAAACCACGGGGCGTTGGATATGGATCTCAACATGTTGTTTTGAATTCTCTGTAACATAGAGATGTTGGAGTTACAGGCAGTTCCCCACAATTGTATTCCGTACATCCATACCGGTTTCAGGATGGCTTTATAGATCAACAGTTTATTGTCTATGGATAGTTTGCTGTTTCTTCCCAATAACCAGTAAAGGTCCTTGAACCGGAACCGCAGTTCTTCTCTTTTTGTCTTAATGTGATGATTCCACGTGAGTCGTCGGTCTAGATGTAATCCAAGATATCGTACATTATCGACATGGGGAAGTACTGCATTTTCCAGTCTAACAGGTGGACAGTTTCCTTTCCGCAGTGTGAATGTAATGTGCGCTGATTTGGATGCACTTGCTTTTATCCTCCATCTCTGTAGCCACTTCGTTACTTTGTCTAGTCCATTTTGCAGCATTGTGGTTGCGTTTTGTGGGTCCTTGTTGCTTGCTAGTATGGCAGTATCATCCGCGAAAGTTGCAGTCGTAATACTGTCTAATTGGGGTAGGTCAGCTGTATATATTGTATAGAGCACAGGTCCCAATACCGAGCCTTGGGGTACGCCAGCCTTTATATCTAGGAGATTCGAGGTATTTTCGCTTTCCATAACTTGGAACAGGCGCCCTGACAGGTATGACTCGAATAAGATAAAATAGCTGTGAGGCAAATAATTGCGTATCTTGCAGAGCAGTCCTTTGTGCCATACTTTATCAAATGCCTGTTGAATATCCAGGAATGCTGCCGAGCAGTACTCTTTCTCTTCCAGTGATTTTCTTATTCTTTCCACAACCCTGTGGACTTGCTCAACCGTAGAGTGTTGTTGTCTGAAACCGAACTGGTGGGCAGGTATAACGTTTTCTTCCTCCAGGATGGGACGAATTCTTCGCAAAAGTAATTTTTCGAAGACTTTTGACAAGATCGGTAGTAAACTAATCGGCCTGTATGAAGTAACGTCGTGTGCGGGTTTCCCTGGTTTGTGGATCATTAGGATGCGTGAGACTTTCCATAAGTACGGATAGTATTGTACTCTTAGGATTCCATTAAATAGAGTTGTCAGGAACACGACAGCTTTTCTTGGTAGGTTTTTCAGTACTTCCTTTGTTATGAGATCGAAGCCAGGTGCTTTTTTATCTTTCAGATCCTTGATTATTCTCCACGTTTCTCGAACAGTTACAGGGAATGGCGGGGGAGACATTTGAAGAGCCTGGCCCAATATGGCTTCTACTTCTTCATCAAATTCTAGGTCACAAGCGGCATTCGGGCAAAACACGTTTTGCAAGTGTTTGGCAAAAGCATCTGCCTTTTGTTGTGGAGTGCGTGCCCAGCCATTATCATCTCGAATTGGCGGTTTAGCTAACTGAGGTCGTTCTATGTTTTTCGTGAATTTCCATAAAGAGTAGTTGGTTGCTTTAGTTGCAGTTAGGGATTCTAACTGTGTCTCTAGAGTGTTATTGTGCCAGTTTTGTAGTTTTTCTCTAAGCTTTCTGGCTTCATTGTCAAATTCGATTTTATCACTGTTTAGTCTCGTTTGATGCCAAACTCTCCTTAGCCGCCTTTTCTCAAGTAGTGTTCTTTTGATGTCTAGAGGATAGTTAACAGTTCTTTTTGTGCGATCGATTTCTGGTGTGTTTAACCAACAAGCTTCCTGGATTAGAGCCGTAATATATTTAGCTGCGTCTTCAATATCATCTGCAGTTTTGAGGGCAACTTTTAAATTAACTTTTTCGTCTAAATATTCCTTAAAAGCTGTCCAATCTGTGTTTTTATTGTAAAGGACTTCTGGGCTTTCCTTTTCAATTATCATAGAGCTCACTGTGAGTAACACGGGGGTGTGGTCTGAACAACTATCATGGCATGCTTCTTGTTTGAGATAATGTCTAGACAACCCATTTGTGATGAAGAAGTCTAGTACGTCAGGAATTTTTCTAGGATCTGTCGGCCAGTACGTTGGTTCGCCAGTGGAGATAGTAAGGAGTTTTGCGTCCTCTATGCTTTTCTTTAATTGTCTGCCCCTGGTGTTTATTAGTCTGGAACCCCAATGCTTGTGTTTAGCGTTCCAGTCCCCGCCAGCAATAAATTTATTGCCAAGTGTTCCGAAAAACTCTGTATACATGCTGTGAGTTATTTTGTGCTTAGGTGGACAGTATACCGCGGACACGTTTAAGTAACCTGCTATATCTTCTATTGCTATGGTTGTAGCTTGTAGATGTTCCGTTCTGTACTCGGGCAGAGCATGGTGCTTGATAGATTTTCTCACAATCACTGCCGCACCTGCATGACCTGTACCATCTGGGTGATTAGTCAAATAGCAGTCAAACTCTTTGAATTTTATATTTGAAGCCGAGGTACAGTGGGCTTCAGATATTAACATGATATCCAGGTTATGCTCCGTCATTAATAGTTCTATTTCATGTTTGTGTGGGGTTAGACCATTTATGTTCCAGGCAGCTAGTCTGAAGGCAGTCATTTCGAAATCTTATCTACCAGTTTTGTTATGAGGGTCATGAAGGCACTCATTTGTTGTAGTATGAGGTCGAATTTCTCATTTTGTTTCAGGAGCATTTCCTCGAGGGTAGATCCTAGAGTAGTGTGGGTAGACGGTGCTGAGTTGTGTTCTTCTCTGGTGGATTGAACAATTTGTGCATATGACTTTTTTACAGTTTCATTAACAGAGTTTAGATTTATGTTAGTGTTTATTTCCTTATTTGATTCCGGATTAATGTTACTTATTATTTCTTTGCGTTTTTGATTGTTTGTTCTTCTAGCTAGCAATTCCTTGTAGATTTCGCAGCCTTTGTGGTTGGCAGGGTGAGGCCCACCGCATAATGCACATTCGGCAGGGGTATTTCGGTCTTTCTTCTTACATGCTGAGGTTAAGTGAGGCTGTCCACATTTGACACAACGGGGAGGCCGCATGCAATAGTTTTTAGAGTGGCCATATTCTTGGCACCTATGACACTGTATGATAGTCTTTTTCTTTTTGGGTTCTTCTATAACCACTGACTGGTGATAAATATATCTCATATCAAAAATCTTTTTGTTGTTTGCTCCTGGCAGTACATTAACGAAAAACGTTGAGGTAGCTTTTTTTTTCCGGTCCATATTTTGCATTAATAATTTCTCCAGTAACGGTGTTGCCTGTAGATTCAATTTCATCTTTAATTATGTTTAAAGGGGTGGATGGATGAAGATTTTTAATGACTACTCTGTAGTTTCTTTCGCTTTTTATGTTGAATGTGTGGCCTATTAGGCCAGATTCACGAGATTTAGTCATGATTTTGCGATATACCTCTAAGTTCCCACAGTTCAAAATAGTCTTGTTTCCAGTGGTTTTGAAAGTGAATGTGTTTTTGTCGACTGTCGTTCCCAATAGTAAAATCAGTTTATTCACATCTTCAATTCCGTAATATATGATTGGTGGTGGTTTACTGGTTTTATTTAGAGGTCTCGACACAGTATCCGATGTATTGTCTTCTTCGTGGTCCAAGGGCAGAGCTACAAACCTATTCTCTACTTGTGAGGATTGAGGAGGTGAATCAGAAGTCCTCTTGCGTTTATGGCGATTGGATACAGGCACTTTTTGCCATGGTGGTGGTTGAATAAAATCTTGCGACCCCTCGGCCTGCATAGTTGGATCCGATCCTGGCTGCATTTCCTTCGGTGCATCTCCCATTTGGGGTGTTGATTCGTTCAAAAACATACTCTTATGAAATACTTGCTGCACAAGGTTTTTACTTTTTGGGGTCTCATGATTACCCACAATTTTTGGGGTTTTATTGGGGGATTCGTTTCCCATAACTGGCAACACTCAATTATGTGTCAGTCATGTTGTATTTGACAGCTACATAAAATGTTGAAATTTGAGGGTATGCTTTTATCACGGTCGAGATAGTCAGACGTATTTCTTCAAGATATCACATTACACACTGGTTTATCCACAAAGATAATAATATATGTGATTCACTAGTACTCAGTGCACAAGCGTATTATAGTTTTGTGATGAAACACACACTTTTAACTGGTTTTTACAATTAATTTCCACAGCACAGTAGTTCTCTAACTGACAGTTGATCTGACACGATGTAAAAAAAAAGAAAAAAACAAGTCCAGTACCTACCCTTGTTAAGTTATAATGGAAATGTTTTATGATTCATGATAGATACTCACATAAAACAAATAATAAATTCTAATGTGGAACATAGCGATTTTAATCAGTCAGGACACATTTTTGGGAAGATTTGCATCGATCTAGTTTTCTTGAATCATAAAACATTTCCATTATAACTTAACAAGGGTAGGTACTGGAATTGTTTTTTCTTTTTAGTTTCTTTAAGCAGTCGGGTTTTTTGTTTTTAAATTATTATTTTTTTAAAATCATGTGTATGCTATTTATATCCTCGTTAAAGTGGTAATGGGCGGGACATGCAGCCCGGAGAACGGATGTCCATTGAGGCAGTGATGTCCTGAAGTGGTGACCACGCATAGGAAAGCGCAGCGTAGGACGGCCCCCGACTAGGTGGACGGATGACCTCGTAAGGGTTGCGGAGAGTTGGTGGAAGCGGTCTGCACAGGATCGCACCCTGTGGCGAGCTACAGGGATGGGCCTATGATCAGCAGTGGACGTCCGTGGCTGATAGATAGATATATAGATAGTGTATGATACTGCTATGTAATACCTAGTAAAGTACCTACATTCGATATATGGGTGTTAATCTATACTACTATAAAGTTTGAAGAACATAGAAGATATTTTCAAAAAAAATATTTTGTATGGACTATTTGAAGGTCAACAAACCGAAAAATTTTTTTTTTTGGATTTTATGTATGTTTGTATGTGTCGTTGCGGCTTCATCACGCCAAATCGGCTAAACGGATTTCAACTATTTGTAGTACACGGGTAGCTGGGTGTCTCCAGATGGTTATAGGATACTTTTTACCCGACTACGCTGAAGAAAAAACGTAGTTATGTCTTTTTCTCCTCCGCGAACGAAGTCGCGGGCGCCATCTAGCAAAGTATATTTTCAATCCGACATGGATAAGCCATCGCCACAGGCGCCCGCGCCGGCAGGCGCATGTTTACCTAACCGCCACTTACCTCAAAATTTCACACATCTTATTAAATCTATTATTAAACGTCCCATTACGACGTTCACACTCCACAAAGGCCCTTATTATGTCTTATTATTTTAATATTGTTGGACTATTTCAACAATGGACGACCTCCATTATTTGTATCTACAAGACACTAATGAGCGTATGCCTCTTCAAATACCAACTTATCAATTCCCCTGTCAAACTACAAAACATTCCATTTTAACTCTTCTCTCTAAAGACATACAATCTTATACACTTAGAATTTTCGGGTAACAGTAACTTGGGCGCTGCATACAAGTGACAGGGGATGCATCTCGAAATGTCAAGTTTTATTTTGAAAGAAAATAAATTCGTAATTTATTAGTGTGCCGTGAAGTGGGCGCGCCAAGTCCGCGTGTGGCCGCCAAGTGTTACATTAGGGCCTGATCGGTTCTAACAATATTTATTTACGAGTGATTACCTAGTTAGGCCTGTTACATTATTATGGATGTATTTTTATGAAAATTTGTTTTATTAGGATACTATGTAAATAAAATTGTAAAGAGGGCGGCATAAATTTTACTCATAATGTTAACTTAACCTGTTTAAGCACGTTTGATCTGGGATTACGGCACTACGTGAACAGAAATAATTGATGAATACTAAAAATCTACAAAGCATTATCGGTAGGTACTTATATAACTGTAAGTATACGTAAACAATACGAAAATAAACAGAAAAGCTACTTAAAACCAAATGCACTCATTGTCGGATTCCTCATCTTCCAGCCTACTGAGACCTAGATGGCTTAAATTTTGCACAGAAGCTCCCATTATGATGAAATGTAGGTAGGCAAATAAAAATACTGGGTTTCTCAAAAATCCAATAGAATATTATGGAAAATGCAAACTTTATATATTATTTCCTGTGCTTTTCACGATTAATATTATATATACGGCTACATTTCCGGTTCCCAACGTCACAGACTGCATTTGTGGCATTGCAACGCGTAATTTGCCACAAACAGCGGGCTGTCAATCCAATATGGCGGACAAATGCAGCCGTCACGCTCTCGCGCGCCGTAATGCGTCACGGTGCGCGCGCGCACGCCGGAAAGCGTTTACCTAGGTTATGCTTATATACCTTTGTGTGTTTTCCGTTATTTCAATTACGTGAATAATGTATCGCTTTTGCAAAAATAATGGTTATCAGTTGTTTAACTTGTTTATTCTATACAAATGTTTTAAATGTATTCCTTTTCGTCGTCGTCGAATCGTTAATTTCTTACATGTACAAGTCACCTGAAGAAGACCACGATTCTCTCGCGAGGGATCGATAAAAGATGGAGACATTTTGGTTAGGTACTGATAAAGGCTGAAATCTTGCTAGTCCTGTTGACTCACTCTGCTATAAAATACCTTATGTCATAATCAAATCGGTTTCATAGAATTCTTGAGGATACTCATTGCATAGACTTGAAAGCAAATTATACGCCTACATATATTAGTGTCGGAAAACTGAATGCGTTAGTTTCGATGGCAAGTGTGAGAGCAATTACAATAAAACAATTACGTAAATAAAACTTGGCACCACAAATATAATAAATAATAAAAAATAAATAAATAAATAAATATTACGGGACAATTTTACACAAATCGAACCAGTCCCATGGTAAGCTCAATAAGGCTTGTGGTATGGGTACCAGACGACGATATATTTAATAGATAGATATACATATATACATAGAAAACATCCAAGACTCAGGAACAAATATTTTATGCTCATCACACAAATATTTACCCTTACCGGGATTTGAACCCAGGACCTCAGCTTCGCAGGCAACGTTACTCCCACTGAGCCAAACCGGTCGTCAAAATTCATTTTGTCAATTGAAATCATGTGTAATCTGTACATTGTAGGTTAATGTGGAAAACAAACCAGAACGTAATTGTAATTATTACTTATTAATTCCATTGCAGCCTTTAACGAACCCAGCTCCCTGGTCCCTCTGTAAACACTCCAGCAGACTCCTCAAACATGTCGACAATGCAAGAATTAGTCCAATCCCACACCGGCTGATTATGTTGGCACAAGTGCGCCCGCGCATTCCACGCCATGTTTGGCTGTTTGGACATTGTTAACGGCAACGAAGACGTCTGACACGGTTCGTTTGGAAAAAAAGGGCCTTTTGTAGAACTTTAGAAGACTTTTGTAGAAGTTTGGCTAGGAATATGTAACCGCGGGCTTATAGTTTTGTTTTCAACAATGTCGTGAATGTGAAAGGAGTTTGATGGACAGTGGAAGCTTTGTTATTTCCTTCTGGTATTTTTTATTACCTTTGTGTAACTTTGTCTTTATTTTTGTTTGGGTCTAATCTTTTTTGGGCATTTTTACCCACTTAAAAGGTTGTATTTACTTGAAATTAACGTCCAATAAATAATCAGCAGTATTACTACCTGGAGAAAAAACCGCCAGGCTAGAATTAGACTGGAACGGAAATGTGGGCTAGTGTGGTCACTAAATGGGTGCCACAAGATGGACAACGTAGACGGTGCAGGCCTAGGCGGAGATGGCGGGACGATTTATTTCCGTTTCTTAACAACTGGCCGGATGTAGCATCTGATAGAGCTTCGTGGAGATATCAGGGAGAGGCCTTTGCCCAGCAATGGGCCACTCAAATAGGCTAATAAAATAAAAAAGTACTACCAACAAAAGACTGTGTTAAAAAAGTAAATTTACCTCAAAATATTTCTAAATGACTATGCGTGCACAAAAGTTATTTATTTTTATCTTATATCTTCTATATGTACTCGTGTATACAAATAAATTTGAAAATATATGTGTTCACACATCACTTTATAACAAGGTTTGTCAAGAAAAACATAGGTGTAATTGCATATTGAAGTGAAAATCTTGGGTTTGAAAATCTCCATATAAGAAGTGAGTGAGTGCGAGTAGTTATTTATTTAAGTATTTTTCTCGCAACTCTTAATTTCTTTCTAAGTACAATTTATTTCCTCCGCCTTAGCTGATATTACGTTATAATCCGATAAAAACTCTGTATTCATTGCAGCTCACACGCCGACTCGATCAACGTGTATAATCTCTCAGTAGACGAATTTCTGCGTCCCTCCATCATCAAAAGGACGAAATAAATTAATTCATTAAAAACCAATATGATAATCATCCGGCAGTGCATAATCCGTATTAATATCATTGAGCCGCAGTCCAACTATCGCAATCCGTCTGATTATGATTGGATGCAAGGATGGACTGGAGTAATTAAAAACATATTAGACCCTTTGAACGGAGGAAGATTTGCGGACCCAAAGGGATGCCGTGTATTTGATTGATTATTGAGCTAATGTTTTGACAACGCTGTCGATATTTCCAGAAGAACATCAGGTGATGGATGTATCGAATGATACATAAGTATTTGAAATTGTAGCCAAGTGAACTACTACTGAATCATGGAATAAAACATATTTACTTATTTAAACTTTATTGCACAATACAAACTATTACAAATGGCGGACTTAATGCCTTAAGGCATTTTCTACCAGTCAACCATAGGGCCAAACAGAAACTAGTAGTTGCGGGATCATCAATGTTGAGAATACAAAAAAAAGTAAAGAAAAGAGACACAAATCAACAAGTCAATATGGGGATATATACGTATATATATATATATATACATACACACATATTATATTAAAATACAAATAGATAAATACAATACAATTATAAAATATATATGTACCCTTACACCTGCAAAACATCACACAGACAATCAATCTTGAGATTTATTGAAGAGATGATTGCGCAACATGCGCTTGAAAGAGAAAATGCTCTGAGCTTGCCTTATAGAGAGAGGAAGATCGTTCCTTAAACGAATTGCTTGAACAGAGAAGGATTTGGACATAAAACTAGTGCTGTGAGAAGGAAGAGAGAGTTTGAGACTGCGAGCAGAGCGCAGCTTACACCCAGGACGGGCACATATTATAATTCACTGGAAGGTGCCTTCTAGTGACTTTTATAATTTATATTTGCTTTACACGCAACTTCGTTCGCGGAGATACCCGTAACGCTCTTTTTTTGTTCCACGTAGTTAGTCAAAAAGTATCCTATAACTATCTGTGAATACCCAACTACCTGTGTATCAAAAATAGTTAACATCGGTTGAGCCCTTTGGTCATCTCACCAAAGGGCTCAACAGATCCTTAACATAGTACGTATCACTTTGTTTTTTGAAAATATCTTCCATGTACAAACATTTCAGTTTTAGAACTTTATAATAGTATAGATATTATTGCAATACATACAAGTAAATATAAAGCTAGAGCACGTAAAAAGTAATTAGATTATTATTAAGCTTACGTTACCCACACTATTATAAGTAACTTATATTGCTCATTAAAAAATATGCAAGAACATTGTAATTTGCAAGACTTAACAAAACGAGTGTAACGGCGAGTATTAATATTAAAGTCGTTGACATGAGAATATCATCAGTGTTGAAACTTAACAAAAAATCGGTTAAATAAGCTCAACAATGCAGCAGATCCATCTCAATCCCCCACTCCATTACATAATCAATTTACTAAACGCCAACCCTAAAAGGTCATCAATTAACGTTTTAAAAGCGTTATAGCGCGTGTTGGCAGCTAGACAACTGATTAGAAGATTTGACGTGCTGAATAGTGGTCGTATACGGGCGAGTTATACGGCTGTATGTCGTATTGGAGTGATATTACAGCAATTACTCGGCTTCGGCCGATGCCGATTGCCCGAAATCGCTTATTCACGCTCGCTAGTTGCCTAGTTAGCGCAGCTGGCGGCGAGGCCTACGGCAAAAGAACTTGCGACTTCAGAAATTATAAAATTTAAGTTTATAGGCCTTTTTTTTATGTTTTTCGTACACATATAGTTATACAACCGTAGTTTGAATGATAACTACGGATAACGTAAATGTTTATGTCATTGATTGAACTAAATATTTCTGTTTCGGTAACCAAACATGGCTTATCTTCTTTGTGACTGAAACTTACAAAGGCTGCAACAGGAATTATAGGGTTTTTTTCTATGGTATGTGTTGTAACCAACACGACAGTACAAGTAGTAATATTGAAAGTAATAATAATGAAATAATGATTTTTATTTTGTAAATAGGCCGCAAGGGCACTTTTACAAGTCTGATTTTACGGCATTTCCCAAGAGGAGACCACTGTTGAGAAGACGGCGAAACAATCTCAACAGTCCGTCAGTTTTATAGATATTTCTTATCTATAACAATATTTGTACTTAGCTTATCTTAAATATATGTTTTTAAGTATATAGAAATAAAATATAACAAGATATATAGAAATACATATAATCGGAATTTTCGTTGGCGACCCAGTTACTAATTGCAGCTAAGTAGTACTGCAGCAACAAACACTAGCTTCGAAAATAGCATAAACATTAAGGTTTCGGAGCTTCAAGCATTGAGTACGCCATTACCACGCTCTCCGCTCCCGCGTCCGCTTATGAGTTGTCCCGTCAGCTGACAGCATATAATTTGCCGCGACAGTCGTGTTTATTTTCCCGACCTGTCGGAAGTCGCCTTAATTTCTCTCCTAATAACATCATATTCTACCTTCCCAACTTAAAGAGACATAACTACACTATTTCAAATAATACATAAGCCTTTTTACTTTGCTACAAAGTATATGTATGAACCAATAACCACGTTTGTTAGCGCGGTGACTTGCGCAAGACTTTTTTTGGTAAATTGGAGCCTTTTTAGTGGCTTCCGTTTTTCCCTGTTTGCTTATTATTAGGCCGATTGTTATTTTTTTATAATAAATATAATAACGGTCCTTAAACAAACTATCGAATTAAGCTCACAATTTCGTTAATAATCCTATATGTTACCTGCATGGTTATAAAGTAACACAAAATGATATTAAAAAATCTACGGCGATAAAAAGCTAATTTCATTTGAAATAATAAGGTATATCTATTTAGTCATGAGTACCTATAGTGCAAATGCAGGCCACACATCTTGGCTCTGATAAGTTTGCCACTACCATGTACTATCGGCAATCGGTACGGATTCACAGCTCTTTTACATTTTTGATACGAATTTTCGGCATTTTACATTTTTAATACGAATTTGCTATGTACATAGCAAATTCGTACTAAAAATGTAAAATGCCTAAAGATTTGATACAGTAAATTTCTATATTTTTAATTCAATTTGGCTTATAAATAAACCTCTAATGCTCAGCTCAATGCTTCGTGCAGTCGGCTTAGCGAGTGGATACATTTACTTACCAATATCGAGCATTTGGTCGCAATGGTATTGATTTTGTTGGCTCTCTCAACATTAAGACTTTGGTAAATATACAAATAAGGTATTGAAAATGTAAGTAGTTATGCTTTTTTGTTGCCAATGCTTTTATTATTGCAATGTCATTGGATCTTAAAACTGTACTAGGTAGGTATATGACTATCTTTTCGTCAATAGTTTAAATTATAACAATTAAATAATCGTGAAACATGCAAGAATATAGCTTTATTTCTACTTGTGCATACTCAAAAATAACGGATTATTATAAAGTTTCCGTATTTCTGAAGATTTATATTTTTAACCACCGACAATCACCTCATGCCAGTCATGACGCAAATTTTTTAATCATTTGCGACTATAATTAAACAATATTCTATTTGACAGCTACACCATTGTATTCAGAAGCTAATTTAGAGCTATCTTTATCTTACATTGACAAACCGCAGTTGATAAAACTAAAGTTACTATTGCTTGTCGACGCAAGTCTGCAATTATTTTAATCCTAATATCCTACTTATTATGAACTAGAAAATGCCCGCAACTTCGTTCGCGGAAGAGCGAAAAGACATAACCCTCTTTTTACTTCAGCGGAGTCGGATAAAAGTATTTTAGATAATAACCATCTGCGCATGCCCACAGCTACCCGAGTACCAAGAATTGTTGAAATCCGTTCAGCCGGCTTGGCGTGATCCTCATCACGACAACCACAACGACACCTACAAACATACAAAATAAACGATTCTATGTATAGATGTGGCCGTATTCTAAGACGTTTTGACGTTTGTTAGGTACTCAATAACGCTTTAACAGTAGCGGATTTAGATGAAATTTGGCACCCAGATAGATCAGGTCTTGATTAAAATATAGGCTAGTTAGTTCCTGGTAAGGCGGGCAAAACCGCGGGTAAATGTTAGTTGGCTAATAAAACACAGGCACGGCGGAGCGGTATCGATTTGCGTCTCGGACGAGAAATGTTCTAGCTGATTGCAAAGCCACGAAAACGTTTTGTTCTGCACCCACTTCACGTTGAGTTAAAATAAACTTGACGGTATACTACCGCATGCAAAATTTTGCGTTAACAGCCCTATTACGAAACTCGCTTGTTCACGATTCAAAATTAAAATATCACACACGCGCGTATTGGGCTTGTGAGTAGAAAAAATACTACCACGCACCTGTGTGCCGTTGTTTATGCCAATTGGCATAAACAACGATATAGGTATTAAGTAACATCATCTATTTACGAGGCTCTTGTTGGTGGAGTAATTTCCAGCTTATTTTACATTCCACTTTGTCTTTTACTTCTCTGTACGATGAAGCATTAATTTTTTCGTTTATTTGCGCCATGTAATGTTCTTCCAGGTCTTCGCTTTTTGCTTTTGTCATCTAAGTTTCCCTCTATTATTCGCATTATCCAGTTGCCATGACGTATTATTGACTTAACATCTTCTCTGTCCTGTTTTCAATAATGTTGAATTTTTTCCTTTAAGATATTTAAAACTTCCTCGTTACTTTTTTTTTCTAGTTCACATTTGATAAACTATTGATTAAAACTTCCTTTTAATATGAGAAAAATTTGTAATTATAGTAGCAAAAAGTAATATACAGTTTCAGTCGCCGCAAAACCACAGAGAGAGAAAAAAAACTAAGAAAGCAGAAGTAAAAACTATTGATTAAAACTTCCTTTTTATATAAGAAAAGTTTGTAATTAATAGTTTATCAACATTAAATGATATAATTTTGGGGATACAATTTAGACTATTATAAAGAAAAAATAAATATCATTGTCATTACACCAAAGTCCGACTGTAATTTTAATGCAACTTGCCAAAATAGTAAATAAATTAATACCTACCTAGGTTGTGAATTTGACAGATTTTGACATATTTAGAGGTAGCTAAAGACATCTAATATGGCTCTGCTATGATTATGATAGCTAGTTAATTCTAGGTATAATAATCCCGAGCGAAAAGTTAGTAAATAAATACAGCGTCTAGCGGGCCTCAAAGTATGAGCATTTGTTTTACGCTACGAGTCATTTAACATTGCTAAACTGTCTCATTATTTGCGTACAAGAGTAATCAAATTGTATCCTTGCTCGTGACAACTTCTCCATCCAATCATCCGCGGATACAAACCAATTACAAGAGCGGCGGTTAAAGCGACATCGGCAAATTGAATAATAACCTGTTCCCGTGACGTCATTGTTCGGCAAATTGCCGGCAGATTGGGGGTCGGCGCCTGCGCCTGATCGGCCCCGCCCTGCAAGGAACGGAATTATGCAGCGATGCTTTGTTATAGGGTACAGCGTTGATAAATTTGGAAAACGGGTTTGGGGTTTGGAAATTATTGCCGTCTGGAGAGATATAATATACCTATAGAAGTAATCGTAGAAACCGGCCAAATGCGAGTCGTACTCGCGCACTAAGGTTACCATACGCCAAAAACGCTGTAAAAACACGTTTCTTCAATAGCGGCCCTCAAAATGTTTAGTTTTATTATTTGTGTTTATAGTGGCTGCGAAACCCGCACAGAGTATTTAGACGTGATCATTTCAAGCGTCTACCTATGGTTCAAGAGTTACAGACCTGTGGCGTACAGACAGACAGATACACGATGGAGCACGGCACTGCGTTTGAGGTAGCGCATATTGGCACCGACGGATTCTTAAAGCAATCGACACGCGGCGCGATATCTGATGTATTTGAACGAACGATTAACATAATTATATTGTACCACTTAATCAATAAAGAGTGCAGTAAACAAGCAATCGGCGATTGAATTAGTGCAAGAGATGAGCTGGGTCCCCCGAGGCCGGGCGGGGTCCCGCGGGGCCTCACTTAGCACCTGATTGTCACGGTGCCCAGGGTTGGGACGGCGTTATGCAATACTACCATAGACCCGCGACTTCGCTCGCGCTATCGGGAATTGGGATGTTATCAATTTTTGACCTCTCAATAATAGAAACATTAGTGAAAAAACTACTTAAATCTCATAAAATTCACCAAGATACAATAATGTTAACATCACATTTTAGGACTTTCCCAAAAACGCTCCATACGAAAGTCTAGGAACGGGTGACGCCACACGCCACCTTGTATGGGGAAATTAAGAACTTTGTTCTGCAGCTATGTTAAAACTTGCGTTTATCGAAACTGTTTCATAACAAAATTCACCATACATTTCATGGGTTATTCAATGGTATTATTTTCATACTTTAAAAATGGACTTTCCTACCCAACTCTAAAGGCCCATAAAACAAACTACACGCAAGGTATCGGACTCAATTTTTTTTAAATATTTCTATATTTTTTATTTGATTACAGTCAACATCCCAATTGAGTGTTTACAGTTTCCTATGTTTTAATCTATGACCTGATCTATCTGTGCGCCAAGTTACACCTAAAGGTGCATCCAAATTTGTATCATTTGCCCGTATCAGATCATCGTCGCGTGGCATCATCGCGTGTCACGATCACGCGTTGGGACGTTGTGCCGATCCGATCGCTCGAAATCCATTTGCTACGCGTATCACACACTTATATTGCAAGAGTGCGGCATGATCGGCGCGCCGACAGTGAGCGTCCAAGCAGCGCGATACGCAGTCATGGCACGGCACGATGATCGGATACGAGCAAATGATACAAGTGTGGACGCACCTTAAATTCGTTAGATGGTTATCACGCTCACGCTACTGAATAAAAAATAAGCAAATATTTGTTTTGTGGATATTTAGCTAGATGTTTGAATGATTTTTGCTCGACCATCGAACGGATTTATATGAACGCAAAGCCGCGGGCCTATTCTAATCCTTACTATACTATAAACGTGAAAGTATGTATGTACGTTCCACTTAATTTCAAAAACTACTGGACCTATTTTTATGAAACTTTCCACTTATGTACCTTATATATCAGAAAAGGATATAAGCTTTAATGTATGTCAAATTTCATCCCTTTTAGGGACGAAAAAGGGGATGAAAATTTGTATGGACAGTAAATATTTTTTTACGCTACGAACTTGAAATCTTGGTAATGCTTCACATTTAAATTAGTAAAATATCGAGTTTTGGGGAAAGACATCAGCTACTTTTTATCCCAGAAAAATAACTTGTATCCGCGATAAACGAATCTAAGGCGGACGAAGTCTCGGGCAGCCGCTAGTACTGTTATAAAGTTGTAAAAATTAGATGTCTGTATATCAAAGATATTTTCAAAAAAAAAAAAGTGAATCGGTATATTTGAGGATCGCTGAATCGAAACATATATATATATTTGTATACTATGTATGTATGTGTCTTTGTGGCTTCATCACGTCAAAATTACTGGATAGATTAGATTACAACCATTTTTGGTACATGGGAAGCTGGATATCCACAGATGGTCATAGGCTACTTTTTCCTCTTCTGCGAACGATGCGACGAGCATTCGTCTAGTAATTAATAAAAAAAATACGACTAGCTGGTTCCGTCTCGCTGACCTGATCCACGACAATTGCTAGTGGGGTGGTTAGAGCAGTGTTAATATTAATAGAGCTGTTGTCACTATAACGTAGTGTAGCCGGCGAGGGGCGAGGGGCGAGGGTGACCACCTCGCGAGAGCGGTGTGAGGCGAAGCGGGCGTGAGTCGCAAATAAGTGGTAACGCGTTTGTCGAGTTAAGGTTGGCAGGTGAATTCAATTCGCCTTTTGTGCTTATGGAATTTACGGTTAAGATATTTTCATATGTAATAACGAAATATTTGTAATCATTTCTTGGAAATTTCTTATGCTTAATCTTACAGAGCTTTGGCGGTTTTCTCGGACCGTTATTAACTTATTTCCTTTTTAAGTTGAGTACACGTGAAACGAGAATTAATTCCAAATAAGTATGTCACACTCATAACAAATATCGAGATTATTTTACGAGATCTCAATAAGTTTTAGTGAAAACGTACATTCAAAGGCAATGATACTAAGATGAAAAAAGTATGGGTACACAACATAACCAAAGTATTATTTAATTTGACCGAAAACATCCTAATGGCTTAGGTCAAAATAAACTTCTTAATTTTTGGGTGTTTCGTTAAAATTGATATTTATAACTTAGTATATGTACTGAAATAAAGCAATTTAACGGATTATATCGCGTATTTTATCTCATTTTAGTTCCCGACGTTTCGGAAGCTTTCCAGCTCTCCATGGTCACGGGTGGAGCTTGTTTTATTTCAATGAGTAATAATCGCGGAAACAGAAGAAAATATTAAGTATATGTAGTTTTTTCGGGATTGCAATGTACTTATGTCACGAGTTTACTCAACATCATCTTATTCTTTAGGCATGTTTAGCAAAGGTTGGCGACCTAGACTGCTCTCGCCAGAGCCTCATTGTTTCTGCTGTACACGGCCATTAGACAAAAGTCTAATGGTTCCAGTATACCCATCAGGTGAACTGTGAGCTGCTTTATTACTATAACGATAAATAGCTACGACCTAGGTTAGTGGGGTAACTAAAACACAATAAAAATGCATGAAATGTACAATCAGCTATATTAAAGCATTAATAAATAATACGCGCAAGAGACGGAGGAGTAAAAGTACCTATCCTATAATCATATGTGGGTATCCAGCTACCCGTGTATCAAAAATAGTTTCTCTATATCTATTTAGCCGATTTGGCGTGACGAAGCCACAATGACACATACAAATATTAAAAAAAAATCGATTCAAGGACCTCTAAATAGTCCGTTACAATATATTTTTTTTCTATATCTTCAATGTAACATTTCTTTTTTACAACTTTATAATAGTATATAGATTAAAAATATTGTTTTAAGACCTTAATCAGTGGCATTATTGTGTCGCTGTCATTCAAATAATTTTATCTGGTAAGGAAAGTATGTAGATAGATACCCTGCTTTATCTCATCTAAGCCCTTGCATCCAGCGTCCCCTGTTGTCGCTTCACAGCCCGGCGTCTGATTTCCGGCTTAGTCTACTGTGAAGGATACCGAGGACGGTGCAGAGTGGTCTGCACCGTCCTAGGTATCCTTCACAGTCATCATCAATCCTGACCACGTCATGTGCATTCTTGGGTCTACAACTTTTGACGGGGTCTGAAGGGCTTATTACATGCAGCCACACACATTGCCCCTTTACATGTAAACAAACACTGCGGCAGTACAAATTAGGATACCTCCGCGGGGCGCGGCCCATTTGCACATCGTCTAATTTATCTGTCCAAAGAAAATCATCGCTCCGTTCGAAATTACAGCAATTCGAGGGTTAATTACCGAATACCGGCATTACTGCATACCGCCGTCCCACCAGAGAAGCCAGATCCGCGTCCTAACCTGCCCGCTACTCCACCGCGGGTCAGGATATGCTGGTCCACATACGCTCCCCTCCGTGCACAAAAGGTCGTAACTGGTGGTGGTTTCCTACTGACATAGAATCTTTGGTGTGGACAGTATAGCGCTGCTAATAAATTGCTGCCGTCATGTAGGTATGCGTTTAATTAACTGGTTATAGCGCCTTTGTTTTAGTTGAATGGGAGGGATTTTTAGTGCTTTGGGATGAGTTTTATCTTACGTGTACCTGTATGGTACATATATTTGAAGTAAATTAAAGCTGTAAAAAAAATCACGTTGATCGAACATTTTTGAGATATAAATGTACCTTAAAATGGCTTAAATTAAATTTCTTTACATAGTAAGTATTTTATGACCCTTTAGAAGAAATCACAACAAGACAAGGTCTGTTTTTGAATTACAAAAAAGGTTTTTACCACATTTACCACTACTATTAGGTTTTACAAAATTAAGTTTTCAAATTAAACATTAAATTTTACCTTACTGGCGTGCGAAGTTAATATGTCATTTGATTTTTGGTAATTTGCATAGCTCTATGTGTTATTTTGTGGAATCGTAAGCTCATAGCCACCTAATCCCGCTGTTTCGTTACATCCGCGCGTATCCCACTAATATTAAAAAAAATAAAGTTTGTAAAGATTTTTGTTTATTGGATTTTTGTTTCTCA
This sequence comes from Hedya salicella, assembly GCA_905404275.2. Taxonomy (NCBI): domain Eukaryota; kingdom Metazoa; phylum Arthropoda; class Insecta; order Lepidoptera; family Tortricidae; genus Hedya; species Hedya salicella. The sequence continues at coordinate 630,616 of FR990109.1, forward strand.
ATAACGAGTTAATTCTTGTACAAATTAGCACACAGATAGATCAGGTTAGGTTAAAACTACTTAATAGGGTTAAGGCTACTTAATAGGGTACATGCAATGCATGATTTTTTTAATCGCATTTCTTAACTAAATGTCAAAATACCGTAAAAACGATTTCAAAAAGTGAAATTAAAATTAATATCGGCCTAGAAATTCGTATGATATAGACATTTTAAACCACTAATTAGACAGCGATTTGGCAGAGGTCCGTGACACTTTACATAGGTACCTACTGTTCTTTACGTTATGAGTACACTACAGCCATATAAAGTCCATATTAAATTCTATTTTGCTAAAAAGAGGTAGAATGAAATGTTTGATGGATTGTATCTTCGTATAAGTTATTTGATTATTATTCGAAAATGTATTTTTCTCTACTGTTTGTTACATGAATGGGCTTTTAATAAAGCAAAAATTAAAACTCATGCATATTCCCAATCCCCTCCAACGCAGACAATGCTAGTAAATGTTAGTTATAAATATACTTACGGCATGTGATAAGCTATTTCGCCAACTCGCAGCTCATAGGTGTTCCCGGATCCCGCTTTGTTTCCCGTTCCCCGGTCAATAAATCCCGCGCCGCCAACGCGTCGGCAAATTAACAATTACGCAGATAATTAGGGCGCGCTGAAGGGTTGTCGGGTAATGCGTGTGTGCCAAGTTTCCGGCTAAAGGGTCGGAGGAATGTTAATGTGTTGCCGGGAATTGATATTTTCGGATATTCTACTAGGAGGCCACAACTTCGCGCGGTGAAGAAAAAGTCATTAGCCTCTTTTTTGCTCCACCGTAGACGGGTAGAAAGTATCACGTAACTCACGTCACTATATTATGTGGCTATCCAAATAGTTGAACTCTGACTATCTATTTTGGCGTGATGTGGACGCAAAAACTCACACGTACAAAAAATGAAAATATCATTTTTTTCGATTGAGGTACCTCTGAAGAGCCTATTTTACTTTATTGTATTTTTATTAGCCTCCTGAAGAGTCCCACTACTGGGCAAAGGCCTTCCTTCTAGCCTATTTCACTTATTGATAATACAATATCTTCAATATATAGGCTTTTCAGATTAGGTACAGATTGGGTATGATTTCCAACAGTTCCAAATAACAAACAGCGACCAATCGCCAGAAAGACAATTGTATTGCGTAAGAATTAACTTTTTAAAAAGTTTATAATAGTAAAAGTTCATCAGCACCCTCCCTTTGCTTCGCCGTGGTCGGGTAAAGATACCGTAGTCCCGACAAAACCGCGCTTAATCGCAACACAAACGATTAGGATGCACACAATGTTTCTATTTTTACCCTCTTAACCCTATTATCGTCTTACTGACAGTCGTAAGTGGATGTAAGCCGCTAAGCCGGCCCCGCGGGGCCGAGGGGAGGCCGAGGCCCGGGGCCAGAGGCCGACGCCCGGATCAATTAACCAGGACAATTGTCGGACAAATCCTTCCGGATTGTTGGGACTCATTGTGATATTAGTTTGATTAGAGTATGCTTGAGATCAATTTATAAAGCATGGAGGTTTATTACTTTATACCTACACGCCCCTGTTTTCTATAACTTGATTTACTGACTAGTGTATGGTCATTTCTCCGAGCGTTTCAACCGCTCTGACTTGTGGTCGCATTAGTGCCGGGATCCCGTGAGATCTGCATTTCGTCGGCTAAAGTCGCAAAACCTCTTAACTCCATTTTTTTCACAATAATGTTTTGGCACTTTTAGATATAGGTAGTTAAAGCCTGAACGCATATAATAGCAAAATTCTTAAATGCTAGGAAACACCGTTTAAGTTATAAACCGAAATAGAAAACCTCGCAATACACGATCGCCATATTGTTAAAGTTGTGTATTTTGGGCCTCCTGTAAAATTTGATACGATTGAGTTACGAGGTTTCCGACTTCAGCTGACGATGTTTTTTTTCGTCTTTTTGCAGATATCACTGCCGTCTTTTTTTATAGCTAAAAAAACATGCACATCTCACGGGATCCCGGCAATAATAAGACCACCGAAGTCAGAGCGGTTAAATAGCCCAAAGAATTGCCCATATTGAATGCTGCTCATAGCAATAGTATGCCAAACTGCATAATTATTTCTTCTAAAATACGAGTTTGATACGCGATCGCGACTTGCAACAACCAAACTTAGGGTCTACTCAGACTTACCACAACCACAATATAAGGACATCCGCGTGGTCAGGCGATAATTTATAATGAAAACAAATAGTTTTATTCACACGTACCACATTTTGCCGTCATACGTGGTCAAAAGCAACTGCAAGAACCTGCAGCCCTCGAGCCAAGAACCATGTTTACTGGGACTCAACCCCGGGCCCGGATCTGTACTGTAAAATTGTACGTGATCTCATAACTACATCCTATATCATGCAGTTATGAGAATGTTCAATTAAGTAATGAACCCTCCCCCCCTGTACCGCTCCCATACCTGAGGAACAGACTCAGTTAAGCGTTAGACCTGTATATGGGTGTAATGGATGTAGATATATTTTTTCTTAAATAAAAAAAGTACCGACTTCAAAGTGAACTAAAAACCCAAAAATAATCTTTTATGTACGGTACGGATCACATTTGAATCACCTTTTGAATTCGGTGCCAAACCATTCATTTATTACTATTAACACAAATGACACGCAAGAACCGCGGCGGCGAGCCTTTAGTTATTACCTAAATTTAGTTATAGTAATTCGTATTTTTGTTGAATAAAGGACTACTTCAGGTTTGGCACCGTCTTCAAAAGGTGATTCATATGTGATCCGTACCGTACATAAAAGATTATTTTGGCTTTTTAGTTTATTTTGAAGTCGGTTCTTTCTTTATTTAAAAAAAACTATTTTTTGCTTTTTAGTGATGGATTTTAGTGATATAAAGTATTTTTAGAGCTCAAAATGGAAAGATTGAGGAGGCCCTATTGTAAATAAATAAGACCAATGGTAGATAAGACTATTGTAAATAAAATCTAAATTATAAGAATTGGCTAGGTCAAAATGGTTAAGTCCAGTAGCTTGCTGGTTAAAAAAGAATACGACTAACAGTCTCAACTGACCCATAATATTTAAATTATCTATGTGGCACTAAGCCGTGTCAAAACTTTGGAAGGCAAAGCGGTGTTAGATTTGGACGCGAACAAATTATTAAATCGACCACATGATGAGCGATCGTTCACGGAAATAACAAGACTACGAAATCTGCCTTCTGACGATCGAAGCCACTTTCACGACTTTTATGACTTCTGCGACTTTTATACGGCACTTATAGCCATAACGCATTCTAATTTCAATTGCTCACGGCCTTCAGCTGAACGTGGCTATTTCAGAATCAGGGCCGTTAACCGTCGAGGAGTTCTCTGGTTCTTCACTTTGCTACCCTGATCTTTACCAACTTCTGCCTCGAAGCAAAATATGACCAATAATTATATTGCGATTAGTGAATTAAATAACATTGGTTGAGCCCTAATTAGTGACTGGTGGCTTGTGTCTTCATCATCAGTTTTTCTTCACCAATTAATGATTTTCGAGTATAAATGCTTGTTCTACTTTAATAAACACCAAAATCGCCATAGATGTGCCCATAACATTTGAGGAATTCCTTCGATTCCTCTTCGCTCTCATCATCAGATCTTCACCAAAATTTTATGGGATCAACTTAGAGATTTCTACTCTTAACCGAAAAAATAGTTTTCTAAATCGACTTGCGATCCGCGAACTAAATAACACTTGTAGAGCCCAAAGTGGTAACTGATGGCTTGTGTCTTCATCATCGGTTTCTCTTCACCAAATGGTAATTTTCAAATGTAAATGCTTAAACTACTGTAATAAATACCGAAATCGCCATAGATGTGCTCATAATATTCGAGGAATTCCTTCGGTTCCTCATGGATCCCGGCTAGAGGTGTGCGCCGATCAAAAAATTGTCGGCGGCGGCGTCCGGCGAAATTTTCACCGGCGGCGGCGGCGTAATCGGCGTGAAATCGGCGTGGAGCAAAATTTGCTAGGTTGATTAAAAGTAAAACGAAATATCCTTGTAAATCAACTTTTTTTATCAAATTAGAGCATGTTTCACATGAAATCAACAATATAAAATATTTTAAACAACATTTTAATAAAGAAACATATGTAATTAAAACTTTTACAGTCAAACAATCCTTAACATACCTAAATAGAAAAAAATAATTAAATCACAATAATAAGACTAGTATAATTCTTAATCAGTCAAATCAAATCACATCACAAGCAAATTTTTGGTAATTCTGATGAAATTGGAATCATATATATCTCGTTCGAATCAGTTTGTCCAATAATTAAGAGCTACCCTTTTTTGATTTAGAGTAATTATCATGTATGAATATTATTTTATTTACACGAGATGGGTGAAGACGGGATCTTTTCGCGTTCAAAGTCAATCCCGCTATAGAAAATACACGTTCGCTGGGTGTGCTCGTTGCAGGAATTGACAATATGGCTCTGGCAGTCGCATACAGCCATGGATATACGCTCTTGCGCTGTTCCCAATATTGAAGGATCCCATGTGTGACATCATTGGCTGATGCACTGCAGAAATACTTCCATGCCTCTGACTCTACGGGTGATGTGAAAGTCGAAGTCTCTTCACTGTATTTATTAGCTAAGCTTAGAAGCATTGCTTCTGAGGCCTGAGACGTTGAGGGCTGCTGCATTTGAAGCTGCACTGAAGTTGAGTCAACATCTTTTAATTGCAAATCATTGGCCACATAATTTGCAATAAAATCAGGCCTTGTCATGATGCGGGATTCTAGATACAAATCGATTGTTTTCAGCTTTTGAAACCGGGGATCCAGCAACGACGATGCGATCAATGTATCAGTTATTGGAAATCTGTAATCCAGTCGATCTAACATCCTCTTTTTCAGAGCCGTTATAGCGATCAATTCACGATCTTCAGTCTTCCTCAAAATATCTTCGATTTCATTTCTCAGAACTAGCGCCACGTTTATTGTGCAATTCAAATCAGAGCTTAATATTTCCACTGCAGTACGAATTTTCTTTAAAACTTGAATTAACTGTTGCATTATATGCCATTCCGCGTCGGTCACTTTCAAGTGATTTTTTGAAATTTTGCCCAAAAGGTTATTTACTGGTCCTTTATTGTTGGGATGGGACAAGCTCTCTAACATTGTCAGCAAGCTGTGCCAACGGGTTTTGCTTTCTGTTTTAATAGTTTGAGTAGTCTTAGCATATGTCGTTGCTGAACGACGCGATTCTTCTTCATTCTCATCAGTATCGTCGTCATCACTGTTGGACTCAGAGTCACCACCATCATACATATTGGGGTCTTGTAGTGATGTCAATATTAGCCGTTGTTCTTTTTCGGCTTCTTGTTCAAGCTCAGGAGCGCGAAATCGTAGAGCTTTTGCAATTTTTTTAGATTTCTGTATTAATGCTTGCAAAGATTCAACAGTAGCAATCCCATCCACCATTACAAGATTATGCAGTCCAAGACAAAAATGACTGGTGACATCATCAATCAAAGTAGCCGCTTTTTTGACATTAGAACCCGAGTCTGTTACGAGAAATACTTGATTTTTTATCAATCCGAAACGCTCTCTCACAGCTTGAATTTCCTCTTTTATTCTTTCACCAGTCTTTTTTTCAAGAATGAGGATAGTATCCAGGGTAAACCGATATAAGGCCATATTTTCTGAAAAGAAAAAATGTTTTAATATATTATTGCCACACATAGTTTTTAATTTTTTTAAACAAACAGAAAAAGTGACCTAAAAATAGCATGTGGCACTGAAAACTTCTTTACACATGTGCGAGCAAAAACTATTTTTTTATCGAAAAAGTGGAAGATAACGTGAAATATAAAGGTAATGGTACATAAAATCACCACGTGTATAATGCCCTCTCTCTACTAACTAATAACTTACCATCAAGATAGTGCAGTGTAAACGTGATATAGTTTCGGCGACGATACGAGTCACTCCACAAATCCGTGGTCATTGCAACGTGTTGGCCTGCTTTCGATGTTTCACGTTTTACTTCGTAAAGCAATGAATCGTACACATCTTGCAATGCATCACGAGAAATTGTTGTTCTTGTTGGTAGATCTTCTGAAGCAACAATGACGCCATATTTCTGAAAAAAATAGAAGTGATTATTATAATATATGCATGTAAACGCATTCTTGTACATAATAACAAATCATATACTAAATAGAAGTTATTATTACAATGTATAAATGCTTTCTTGTACATAATGCCAAATCATATACTGGCAATAATGTTTGATTCATATACAGATACAGTATACAGACCGATAATTCAGACGATAGAAAATATTATTACAAAGTTAATAGGATGACTTACTTGGAAAAACTCTGTCATTCCTTCATCTGCAACTGAGTCAAAGGGCATCAGGGATCGACAAAACCATATAGCTAGATCTCTTGCAAGTAACCACTTATGATTAGCTGCTGTATTAGTTGATGGGCGCGGTCTTGGTGTGAAGAACGTTTTTATGTTTGCTATGGCTTTCTTTTCCTTTTCCGCATCACTAATATTGTGTTCTTCTTTTAAATGGCGAATCAAATTTCCCGTGCTCACACTGCTACTGTATGATTTTATTTTTACCCTGTAACAATTTTTTATTCGTTATTGCTTCCATAATCTAAGCATTCAAACGTTTTATTTATTATTTTATAAAACAACGCAATACTTACAAGCCAAATAGAGTGCTTGAATCTTGATTTTGTGCATTGTTTAAACTAATTTCACAAAACACTTGATCGGTTAGCACGTGCTTCTTTTTATTATCTTTTTCCCACACAAGTTTGCCAAAATGCTTCCAGCAACTACTATTTTTTTTTGATTTGCAATACAAAGTCTGTATTTTAAAATCACAAACTTTTTGATTTCTGACCGATACATCGTCACTTTCGTCCGCCATATCTGACAAACGACACTCGCACACAGTTACACCGTTGAACTATCACTAACCGATAATAAGAACAATTCGGTTCATCTCCTCTCCCCCACCGCAAAATACCATACGCTCTTACACGCTTCGGCGCGCTACCTGTCCTGAGTTTTGGGCTTTGGGTTTTTCCTCATGCTGCAGCTGCACTGCACTGCACTCATTAACAGTAGTAGCATAAAGATGTTGTAAAAATAACACGTGCACGCACATAATAAACGCCAAATACTAAAAGAGCTGTACTTATTAACAGTAAGTAGTATAAATCATAAAGATATTATATAAATAACACGCGCACATAGAGTATGTCAAATGCATCGTGTCACCACTGTCACCTAGGATGGGGCTGATTTATTATATCCATCTCTTTTTTTCGTATGGTATATTATGAGATAGATATATAATCAGCCCCATACCCGAGGGGCGCGGGCGCAACTCGCTTGACAGACTCTAACAAACTCCAAATACTAAAAGCTAAATGTTGTTGATTTTGCAATGAACAAAATGTTAATGAGATATGATTATTCAAAAATATATAACACGATGTATTTCTCAGTATGTACTTGTAATTTGGATAAGAAAATCATTTATCATAAAAAATTGGCCACGCCGATTTTACGCCGGTCAACATCATCGGCGGCGGCGGCGTGGAAAAATTGTCGGCGGCGGCGGCGCGGCGGCGCGGCGCACACCTCTAATCCCGGCATCAGATCTTCACCAAATATCCTATCCACCTACTCATGAACAAAAAAATAATTTTCCAAATCTACTTGTAAATGACGGAGTTCTGAGGTAACAAACATTAAAAAAAAAATACAACAGAATTGAGAACCCCCTCCTTTTTTGAAGTCGGTTAAAAATACGGAATAGTACTGTACGCAAGAACAGTCGAGATGGAACAACAATTACCTTCGCGAGCCGTGTCCAATCTGGCTGATAAGATTACGACGATGAATGGGATTACGTCGGGTTAGTGCGAGTAATCGCCGAGTTCTGTAATCACAGTTACAGGTTTAACTACACTGTTATTAGTTTTGTATCATTGTACAACTATCCGTCTATAATTTAACGTTAACATCTATACTATAAGGTTGTAAAAATGAAATGTGTGTACATAACATTGAAGATATTTAAAAAAAATACGGACTATTTGAAGGTCAAGTACGACCGACTGGGCGCCGTACAGTAAGATTGACCGTGATATGTATTTATTTAATTATAGAAGGTGTCCGCAACTTCGGTCGCGGAGGAAAAAAAAGTCAGCCATCTTTTTTACTTCAGTAGTCGGGTAAAAAGTATCCTATAATATAAGGTTGTCGATTTGGCATGATGAAGCCACGACGACACATACAAACATACAAAAAAATATATTTTTCGAACCTTCAAATAAACCGTATCACTTTTTTTATATGTTCAATGTACAGACATTTTCACTTTTACAACTATATAATAATATAATAAGTAGTAGTCATAGTTAAAACGTCAAAAAACCTCATAGGTCTAGAAAAAGGTCACAGTTTAAGTTTAATTTTTTACTTGCAAGATGACTTAGTCATGTTCTTCGTTATGATTCCAGAATCATTTCGACTGTTTGGATATCATCGGTGTTTTTCTTCTTTTTTAGTCTCACTGTAGGTTTCTAGTAAAAATCAAAAGTACAGTCAGCTGCAGAGAAAAGTAACCAGGGGGTTTACAATACTAACATTATATGGCAGAGGGGTCACGTTTCTCTGCTGCTGGCTACATAAGTGATGGTTAGTAATTAATTTAGATTCTGTAGAAATGGATAAGCTATACCGACGAGTAACGCTAATGCGCCTGCACCGATCTTGTAACACGAAGCTACAACACCCCACATATTGTAGGTACAGTCGCAGCACAATATACGGTTCTAATTCCCGCAGTAGGTGCTGGGTGCCGGTACAGTGCGCCGTATTAATTTGCAGCGGATCGCGTAATTAACGGATTTAATTAGAGATTAACTGTACGGAGCAGGGCTGGCGCACGGGACTAGGTAATGGGATCAAATTCCTATTAACATCCCAAAGATTGTTTGAAAGATCGTTCTTTAGCTACCGCTATATTATTTACTGCTGTTTTTTTTTTTTAATTGAAATTGTATTGAAGTACCTACGATAAATTATATTGCATAACATAAGTACCTATTAACTTTTGGTTTTTACTTCGTTCGATTCGTTTCGTGGCTCATTAGGTCTACATTAAAATGTCACTTTCTTGATAGTCCAGCATCTTCAAGAATTAGCTCATAAATATTTTTATTATCAAAAAATAATAACAGACTCCAAAAAAATGTGTGTCCAAAAAACCTTGCTACATGAGCAAGATATTAACTATTTTTTGTGTTTTTCGTTAAAGGATAATCGTTGTGTTGATAATTATATCCCCATGTTATTTAACTTTATTATGTTTAGAAATGTTCTACATACCTACGTGTTTTTGTATGTATACGCTGTATTTTAAAAGTGATACCTAAAAATGACTTCTGGGCGCACTCCGGTCCAGTGATTATCAAAAGATATACATATACCAACACTTATGAGAAAAAAGCGTATTAACAAATTCAAGAAATAAAAATTTACAAAATAATTGAAACATAGAACTCATAACATGACTTGTACCTACTTCTAAACTCCAACACAAATCGCAATAAATAATTGAATGTAACAAATAACATGATCCCCTCGCGATCCCTCGTCGGCAACCCTAGCCGCTCGCCGAATTTCAAAATTTAATCTAGTTGCGTTTTGTCCGGGTAAATTGGTCTGTTTTCTATGCTCGCTTGCGCCGCGCGGAATCTCGCCCGCCGCAGAACAAACTGCACACGTTATAATTTTGTGACGTAATAGTTCTATCAGGACTAAGGTTTTGCAGTAACAGAATTATTTTTCTGCAGGCGACAAACACTCGAATGTTTTAAGTTGATCATTGACTGCTTAAGTTGGGATTGACGGATCTGTTGCATTTACGCAAAAATTGGCTATACGTTAACCCTCTATATACTCAATAAAATCGTTAATTACTTGAACTTTTTTGCTTGAGCTAAATAAGAAGATTATTAGCGCTTATCTGGTGTATACTGCATTTTCATAGTTTATTTTTTAGAACCTATCATCAGTAGTCCTGATTCAGCGGGAGAGCGTAATCCTAGAAACAGGAATGAAATGACATTCATCGCCACTTTGAAATTAGTATTCTAGTATCTAAGACTGTCAATACATTGAAGCGGAACTGCGTAAATTAACCAATCACATTCAGAAGATTCAAAATTGCTTATGTGGGTTTTAACAGTGACGCATCCTGATGATTTGTCCATTTCGTACAGTTCAGCTTCACCTGCCATTTGCAAAACATTGATTAGGATAGGTCAGTATACATTTACATCAGTTAGATATGCTTGTGAAATACAACCGCAAATTTATTTTTCGCCCTTGCTAAGTAAGTAGGTACCTGATCCATACCATCATAAGATCCATCATCGATGATGGGACAATCATAAGATCCGGAAAGTACTCACTTGACCGAATTGTAAAACAGTTAAAATTCCTTTATATACATTCAGCTACTTTACGAATTATAGTCACGTAATACCCTGTTTATTTTTAACTGCAAAGTACTAAGCTGTAGACAAATAGGTACTTACTCGTACATACGTATAATCACACCTGTATCCCACTGGGGTTGGCAGAGACTACTGAATGCCGACTCTACGGTCCTTACACACTTCATTCGCTTCATTTAGATCCATGCATCTTTTTATACACGTTCGTTGGTTTCGGGTACTCCTCACCCCACCTTTTTTCAGTAACTCTGTTATTTGGTTGAGATACCCTCGCCGAGGCCGCCCTCTTCCAACTCTTCCATCTATCTAATCTATCTCGCGCAGGTCTGGTTCCAGTGGGCCTATGATGGTTGCGTTTGTCACGCGATAAATAAGTGACATAGCTGCCATCATCTTCTGACACGTATGTGAGTGCGAGAGTGACAGGCGCATTATGATATCATTTATCGCGTGATAAACGCGACCATCTTAGGCCCGCAGATAATTTATACCAAAAAAAACTGATAGTTAGCGCTACGGTAAATTTTCAAATGCAATAATCGCTATCTTTTCCCCAGGTGTGGTTCCAGAACCGGCGAGCGAAATGGCGCAAGACGGAGAAGTGCTGGGGCCGTTCCACCATCATGGCGGAGTACGGGCTCTACGGCGCCATGGTGCGGCACTCCCTACCGCTCCCCGACACCATCCTCAAGTCCGCCAAGGAGAACGACGCGGTTGCACCTTGGCTTCTTGGTGAGTTCGGTGAGGCTATTTTGATTACCTGCGGGAGCGGACAGTGGCTACTTGGTTACTTCCTTCTTTATCGTAACTCTTCGCTTTTGTATACTTATAGTAAAACTCCTAATGTTTGATCGTGTAATTTTAACAATTCGTCAGTCTGTTTGTCACCTCTATTGCTATGACTTACGGTTAAAGGCGCCATTTTTATGGCGTCACAGTTTCTATCTCTACAGTTTCTATGCTTGTCATCTCATATATTTGTGTTCAGGGCATTATTTTGAACGCTTTATAATATATGCCCATAGGATTTTTGTTAACATCGATTTTAAGCGTCTTTTCCACATTTTGCCCACCTAACACTCTGATTTTTAATTCAAGACCAAAATCTGACTATTCTCATCTTCATTATTAGAACAAATGAAGATTTGCTCCTGAGTCTTGGATGTTTTCTATGTATTTATGAGAATTTATCTACTCATAACATTATCTTTATTGAGCTTACAAGTTTATATGACAAGTTCGATTTGTGTAAAAATTGTCCTGTAACATTTATTTATTTAATATTTGTGATATTTATTACATAAAATAAAAACATGAATGAGAACTCGTGTAACCAGTAATATTAGGGTAAGTTTCATTGATAAAAATACCTACACTTAAACCAATATGCGTAATCACAGTGAATGTGCTTCCGTTGATGTTGAATTTTGGTCTTGAATAAAAAATCAGAGTGGGTATACGTTGGGAACTGGGACATTAACAAGTAAATGTCTAGCTCTATCTCTTTCTTTATGACATTAAACTGCATAGTTGCGCTCGGACTAATTTCTACCACGATATACAAGACCAACAATTAATGACTTTGAAACTCCAAACCTAAAAAAAAGGATTTCCCCATATGTAAGTTTGCCACTACCCGCTTTCCGATATTTCACGATTTCCAGGTTTCCACTCTATTCTCAATGCGCACTATTGATATAATTTCATCATAAAAGTCACTAAATGTAATTATATTATAATTTCATCATGAAAGTCACTAAATGTTAATCATTTAAAGACCAGCGTTAATTTGCGAATCTGGTGGAGCCGCTTGATTTTAAGCCTAGTTTGCAGCGCGTCGGCGGTAAATTTTCGTAATTCCGCTATCTTCGAGTATCTTCTGTACTACGTACTGAGCCGCATTGTTTTGCCAGCTAATTTCATAAATCAGCGGGCCTATGCTTCTTCTCTGTCACTCTCACACCACTCACTCTCACATACCTACTTGTCACAAAGTTACATGGGCATCTTCATCCATCGCGTACATGTTGTCGTGGGCCCGCTGGCATTATAAGTTTAGAGTCTCAGATTAAATCCCGGGGAAGTCGTCCAATTTTAATATACAAAATGGTGGCCTAATCAGAACTTGGAATTTAAATAAAACAATTTAACGAATTATATCGCGTATATTATCTCTTTGAGTTCCCGTCGTTTCGGAAGCTCTTCAGCTTTCCATGGTCATGGTTTTTTCTCCTCAGTACGCCTCATTTGTAAAATGCTGCTTGGCAAATTTTTTAAATAAAAAATTAATTCCTTCTGGCACATGTGTAACTGTCTTTACAGATTAAGCCCATCTGGCATGTATGTAAACCTTTATTTGTTTTTTCAAAGTGGGTAGTTTGCACAACTCACTCTGATACTCACTTTGATAGAGGAAAATATATCTTTTCTCAACCAACCCGTGACCATGAAAAGCTTCCGAAACGTCGGGAACTCAAATGAGATAATATACGCGATATAATCCGTTAAATTGTTTTATTTAAATGAGTTATAATCGGAAGAAAATATTAGAATTTGGAATGTTTAAACCTAGCTTCAAAGACCATTTTATTTCTGGCAATAGTTCACTTATGACGGCCAATTTAATGCAATTTTTGTTCCTGTTAGTTAGTTGACGAAACTTCGGTTCAGTATACTTTTAACTTTTGTGGAATTCTGATTACTCCGGTGGTATAATTATTAACTAATGCAGGTAAGTTCTGTGTTGTGAATAGATATGTGTCGTTGTTAGTTAGTAAGTTTTGTTCGTGTAGCTGTTAAAACCCGTATTTTCTCGTCTTACGCCAAGGAGTTGCTAAATTTCTCAAAGATTGAGTCCTCAAAAGAATTAGATCTAAATAAGGACTCTAGGTACTTAGTTTTTGTTTATGAATTAGGTACTTGCTTCCTGTCGCCCTATTGTTAACTCCACCGTATATTGGCATTTATAAACCAAAACGCTAAGTCCTCCCTCCCCCACCCAAAATCTAAGTCTACTACCGCTCTGACCGTGATGATTTTGTTCAAGAGTCGAGCGCAGTGTCAGGTGGGGGGCGCCCGTAGCGGCGGACCTCTCCCCCCTCCAGACTACCGACTACCGGTGAGTCTAACTAACTAACTAACCGGCTAGCTGGCTGACTTGGTACGGAACAGATTGTTAACCACTTTACCGGTCCACAATTAATACATACATGAAACCTTGTCTTGTCTTTTTATAATTAGTGAAGATTTAAGTGACTATTTAAGATTTTTGCAATTTATGTTCAGATATTTTAGTGCAAATGAGTATTGTCGCTCATTCTGTCAAAATAACGCTGACTTCAAACATGCTAGCAAAGACGACCCATTTGATTTATAGACAGAAATAGTGGTCAATGAGTGTTGATACCGAAAATAATGAAAAATATCTTTCATAATTCCTGGCCCATGTGAATATCAGTGAATCTTACATGAACTAGCTTGTTAAATGTGAATGTCCGCAGAGTGGTTAACAATGGACATTCGGCTATCAAATAGTGCTTTAAAAAAGTCGGCCAGCATATGGGACAGCAAATATTCCTAAATCTCCCCCTGGCACTGCTCTCTTAGTGTAATTAGCCAAATATTAGGTACAAAGTATTAACATGTACTCCACTCCTTGATATCTATAAGTAACGGCTGGTGAGGCACGCATACCATCATCGCGGTCAGATCAATCAACAATTGAACACAAAAGCAACAACTTTGTTTAGTCCCAATAAATAATAAGTATTACAAGAATAGACAACTCTTAAATTTCAGCTTCATTAATGGTTATTGGATCCAAGCGAACTTACGCGAACTTCTTTAGTTAAAGCTGAGTTCAGTGAGCTCATCTCTGATGTAACACTAACACTGATGCCATGCCAATGTCCGATTTTTTCTGTCTCTCTCTTACGTTCTAAATTGGGTTGAACTAGTTCAACCCACCCCCGCAGTTCTTGTGCCTTGCACACTGCGTCCCAACTCTAAGTGGCTGTAATTGGCATTCCCTTTTGTGGGTTTGCGCTCACCCCTCTGAACCCGATTACTGTTAAGGAGGCCTACCCAGACCTAACCAGTTCAAAGTCAGGTTGTAAAAAAACTGATGCGATGATGCAATCTCCACGAATCGCAATAGTCGAGCGAAGCGAGCTCCAGTAGCGGACGCCGAGGCGTCATCAGCTTCAGCTTAAAATATACGTGACATTTAAACTGTGTTAATATTGCTTCGAACCATAAAGGACGAACCCAACTTCCGTGACTAGGCTAGGAGCCGCCAAGCGTTGCTACAATCTGACCGAATTGAAAAGGGTCGAGCAAACTAGGGCCCCAGTATCTGATGTCGCCTAGTGTCTACCGGTTTAAATACACCTCTGACATTTCAACGTATAATGTTCCATTGGACCGTAAAAGTCAAGCGAGGCGGCCATTCTCGACCTGAAGCCACCAGGCGTCGCCACAATCTTGCCAAAACAATAACACTCGTAAATCATGAACAAAGGAAGTATAATTTTTAATCCCAACAAGTCTGCTCATTTTTCACAGCCCAGAACCTAACCAAAAGCACACCCTACTAACGTTTACTTTAGGCTTGTTTTACAGAATGATGAGTTGTTACCCGCTTTGTCAATGAGAAGCATGCTCTGTGTTGTGGTTGCTAAGGTGTATGGTGGGAGGGCTTATGAGGAGCTCTAGTCGGAAGGCTTGGCTTAGAACAATTACATCGTATAATCGTGTTTCTCACAATTACGAATTGTACGGCTGCGATGGTATTTGTAGAATCGTTTGAGGTGTTTTGCTGGTTTTAACTTCAACGTAACATAATAATAACACAATTGGAAACATTAAGTTTTCCAGAGATGAGTTAATAGTAGTATTTTTTCTCGATAGTATTCACTGCGTGGACACATAATTATGAAATAGTTTATGCATGATTGCTATCGGCGAGTACTTGCACAGACATAACCAACTGGCCAGGATTATTCACCAGCAACTCGTTGTTACATACGGTCTTGTGGGGTCTGAGGTGCCGTACTGTCAACATCTCAAGAGACTCTGGCTAGATGGCTGGTTCAAGGGTCAGATGCAGGAGGAAAATAAATGAAGTCACAAGGCGCGCATCGTCAAGAGGTTCCTCTCTATGCAGCGCTAACCACCGGAAGTTTGAGCCCTGCCGCTGCCGGTAGGTTAGGTTTTTTTATAATGTGTTTATATTTTATAATTGATAATTTGGACGTAGCATGATAATATAGATTAAGACAAATTGTTACAAACATTCATAGATATACATATTAAACCCTAACTAAAACTAGATTAAAAAACTAAAACTAAACTTGAAAAATAAAGATTAAAGATAAAAAAATTGCCCCAAATCGCTCTCCATTAGTATCGTGTCAAGAGGGCTGGCAACATTGCCACGTTGTATGGCAATGCTGATCCGCTGTGCCAATATGATCCAGCCCTCTGGTCACGTGTCACAACCACGAGTCTTTTGGAGCATTCCCTGAAAACTCTGTGGACTCTTTCCCAGGGGTCGCAGGGTCTCGACCACAAATGGCTCAAATAGGTAGCCACTATTTATGGCTGCGTATTTGCGCCGCTTGAGGAGCTCGGCTGACCGTCGTCCCATCTTCCACGGCACGAAGGTCATGCCGTCGGGTCTTTTGTCATTATCGCGGGCAAGTCCGGTCGGTTCCAAAATAGCCGGTGCTCCCGCGCTGGCTAGGGCCCGACGGATGACGTCATACAGGCTTTCGTGACGAGGAGCACGCCCCACGCTTTATATTTTGTATTTTCTTTGTGAATTTTACTTTTTATATACGTAAAGATAACAAATAGTTTAAGTATTTTGAATAAGTAGGATTCCTACAAATTATCTACATTATACAAAAGTCAATAGCAAAGATTATTAGAATTAAAAGAAAAAAATCTGTTTTAATGAATATTGAAGGAATGAGCAACGCAAAGTAGAAGATTTTCATACATCGATATACTGTAATCATAGTTCTTGTCATAATTGATTGAATTTGAGAAATGAGATATTTATTGATAAAATGTTGTACATTTTACATGACATTATTATTAATAAGTGTTATACTATGATTACATACATTATATCGCATATTATGTGTATGTATACTATGTTATGAGTGCTTAACGAATATAATGGTACGTTTCGTTAATACTTAGGACTCCCTAGTCCTACTGAAAACGAATGAAAAGCCCGGTCGATCACCTTTTTTTGTATATTTTTTGGACATAACTACTTATGTCTAAAAAAATATACATAATGTGACATTTGTCGAATTTGCTCGACTGTATATATTTTTTTGCGATATTAATTTTATGATATAGATACCTAAAGGTTATTTACGGTAAAGGCTCGACCACACCGGCTTAGCTCAGCGGTACAGAATCTGTACCGGTCTGTACTACAGACGCTACTGGTGAAGCTGAGGTCATGGCTTTAAATCCCAGTAAGGGCATATATTTGTGTGATGAGCATAAATATTCGTTCTTGAGTCATGAATGTTTTCTATGTATATGAAAGTTATATGTCTATTACATATAGGTAATGTTGTCTAGTACTAATAGACACTCATAACACTTATCGAGCTTACCATGGGACTAGTCCGATTTGGGTTTTTAATATGTATTTATACCTATAAAAATGAAAAGTAGTAATATCATAACTAACAAATATAAGTTTGATTCAACTCAATCCAAATATTTTATTTCAGACCAGGGTCCATAGACTGTTAGAAATGCAATAGATCTTATTTTATAGTGACACACAAATTTAAACATTTCAATATGTCGGTCAATAAAATTAATACAACATAATAAAAATCCAATAACTTAATCATTATAAAAGTTTTCAGGCAATAAATAATCAAAATAAAATTATAATCAAAAAATTATACCTCAGTTACCTCATTCGTTGATACCTCAGTTATAAAAATTATATAGGTAATAGCAATATTTATTGAACTTAAGCTTGCAACATAATATTTTCTTTTGTTTCCGCGATTATTACTCATTGAAATAAAACAATTTATCGGATTATATACGCGATATAATCCGTTAAATTGTTTTATTTCAATTAAGCTTGCGACGTTTTATTAAATTTACGTTAGTATCACGTCACACGATAGGGTAGGTACTACTAGGTACGAGTAGGTTTATTTTCAATAGTGAGCAATAAATTACGGCATGGAATAAGAAATTAAAATGTAGGTAAGTACAGATAAACATAAATATTATGGTTTTGAGTTTATTAAAGTGAAATTAAAAGTCGATATTTTTTATCTATATCGTGACCGTCGACACCGTGTTTCAATTAATTGTATTCTGTCTTTAAATACTTACAAAACTCATCAATATTAAATGAAAGCACGAGTGAGTATGAGTATATACATAAAACTGAAAGATTATCTACCCATAAAAACTATCAATCCGACAAAAAAGCAAAAAAATGGCCTCAACGGACTAATCAAATCAGACCATCAAAAACGCCTTTCCATCAAGGCGAGTGTTCCCCCCCGGTCGCGGGACGCGGTGGCGGGCGGCAGGGGGGCGTGGAGGGGGCGCGCAAGATGGCCGCCGCATTGTCTAAGGCTTGATTAAGGCAGATTTAAACCGCCGCTTACATATTAATTATGTACTTAGCATTTAGGTTCCTGCACTATGTAGTCTGTGTTTTGTGCGCCGTTTGTGGAGTTTTTTAATGAGTCTTTCACTTTATTTACTGCGCTGTGTGGCACGGCAGGTAAATGTTTTGAATGAGTGGGTTGAGATGGCTTGTTGTGAGATTAGATTTTTGTATAGTTAGATGGTAAACCATATTCATTTGGAAATTTATTTTTGATGCAAATGATCGTGAAGTGTATTATATATATTGTACTATAATAACATAATTTAATTTTAAATGAAATACATATTTAAATATAAGTTTTTAATTTATAATGCTGTTTAACAATATCTGAGCTTAAAAACAACCTTCCTTATTACTTACATAATAATTATAGATACTCGTATAATGAGTTTTTAAGTATAAATATATTTATATAGAGTATTCATAATTTAAAATATATATTTCGGTGCATTGAAGTAGGATTTTATTAATATAAAGTGTACCTATAGTTTATTTTTTATTTTTTTTATTCTTCTATCTACATTGAAATTAATTAAGTAGGTGTCACAGTGCAATACTAAAAAAAAGTTTTTGTAACTATGGATTTAATATTGACTCTTTATTTTACAATCCAAAAACAATTTTATACGAAAAATATCGTCAAAAAATAAAAAAATACTTACCTCGTATTTCACTGAAAGTTAACATGAAAAATAATATAAACATTAGTGATTTGCAAATTTTCTTCATAATGACCAATTAATTATTTAATAAAAATTTAAATCTAATCATAACTTTAAATAAGCAATTGTGCTTTGACACTTTTAAAATATTCAATGATTTCAAATACCTACTCATATGTCCGGCTTCCAATAAAATAATCAGCACCCATAATAACGATAATAACCCATTTCAAATTACAAGCAACAAACAGACACAATTACATCCAATCCAACCATTTCCTGGTAGACTAGTGGCGCGCGCTGGCGCCGCTTGCCTAATGGAATCTAATGCACCTCTCGGTGGCGATTACCCTCTCGCTTTGTGCATCCCTTTCATCTCACAAATGACACCAGCATCGACAATCTAATGTGCAATCGACAAACGAAAAGCCATTGAATTTTTCACTTTAACTCTAAAACCGCAAGCGCTAAAAGCTTTTCAAACAGCCGCATTTTTCACGGTAAAATGTGATAATGGAAAGGTAATTCTTTTAGAGCTCTCGGCGACTCCTCGCTTTGATTTTGCATCTCGACATATGAAATTGATAATAATTACAGCTTCAAAGAATGCGGAGAAGCGCATCTGGCCAAGTACTACTTATATTTTGATAAAATGTAACGAAAATTGCGAATATTAAAAGCCATACTTCAGATAGAACAAGGAGACTTGATTACCCGCCGTATAGAAAACACATTCAAGATAGAACCACAAACTTGCTCTTTCTCAACACTGTCATAATTATGAATTCAAACTTAATTTATTTCCATGGATATTGGACAAATAACTTAACTATTGAGAAACACAACGCGCAGCTTATACCGCTGAAAGTAGGCATATGGATTTTGAAATACACATTCCTTTAAAGGCGATCATGTTTGATCCTGAAGCCCCTGAATTATTTTTAGCTCTAAAGCCTTTCTCGGACCAGCTACAAACATAGACACATTATCTGCTTTAACATTACTGCTACCTCAGCACATTATTCGGTATATGTTGCCCCAGAGTAACTTACTGTAGCAGCGAAATTCGAATTAAATATCCACGATAAATTCCTGGAACTAATTGATCAACAAAGTCCGAGCGCGGGTACGTAAATCAAGAGGATTTATACCCGGACTATACCCGGGTATGCCCGAGCAAGCCGGTTGCCCGGGCCGGTACTAATGGAGAAAGTTGTAGTGCTAATGGCCGCGAAATCAGGCCATTATTGAGCCAGATCCGCGTGTGGTAATGACCAGTTAACGGCCGACTTGACTGATCGGGGTTGTTCGGGTTAATTGCTTTAAATACCAAATTATGGCCAGTTTTAGCAGTTCCTTGGAGGACCTAATTACAAAATACATTTCGTAAAGTAACTATCACACTCTCGACTTATCAAGCAGGTGGTATGGAGAAAATATACTGAATGTCGACACCTACCAGTGCCAAGGTTTCGTTATGAAATCTAAGACGACGAACAAGAATATTTTAAGGCATTCAGGTACCTTCATCTTACCCATAACTTTGAGGTCTTGTCACTGGTACCTACGGGGTCTTTCGTCTCTGTAAAGGACTGATAGATTTTAATTGACGATGTTTATGATAGAATAATCTCTTCATTTACTACCTACCAGTAAAAATATTTTATAAAATATAGTGATATAACATAGTGATTGCAGCATTCACACACCAGCGTCCAGTTAAACCTTCTAAAAACAAAAAATGTATAAAGTTTTTTGGCACCTTCATCTGACTGATCAAATCCGATCTCGTTCACTCATGGATAACTTTAAGGCCTCACCATTGGTATGTGCCTACGGGAGTCCTTCAACTCAGCAAAGGGCTGTTAAACTTTTAATGACGATGATCATGATTTGATAGAATAATCCATTTACTGATTACTAGTAGGAATATTTTGTAGGATATAGTGTAACATAACGATTGCAACACCCACTCAAACACTTACTCCACGTGTTGTAAAAATCAGTTTGTTACTGAAACTGCACCATTTAATGAACTGTGTGAATCTATTAGAAGCACAGCAATCAGGAGAAGAAAATTACTTTATTCTATCGATAAAAACTTAATAGAAGCGATACTTTGCTTTAGGGCTCTCTCCTCATGTTCAGATGCGTCACATGACGAGATGTAATGAAGAACCATATCAAAGTCCTTCTCAATTGGCAGCACCGCGGCTACAATGGCGTAGGATTGGTAGAATAGTGATGAGCCAAGTCAGCGAGTGCAATGATCATGGCGAGGCTGACCTTGACGCTAAACGTGACAAGCTGAAGGCTCGTCCTCTTACTGCCATCTACTATACCATTACGAAACCGGGGAACTCTCGCGCCGACACGGAAGTTTGCTGAGATTATCGGCAATATAAGTCATCTTCGGGCGCGTGAGCACCAAGCCCATAAATAAATAGGAGTCGAAGTGGTCGCCATGTCCAATCCGCAAGATCTTAACCTCACATTCCTGAGGTCATTTGCAATGAGAACCCAAGTCAAATTCAACAAAAAAAGTTCTTTTTTTATCTTTCGCTTCTCTATGAAAATTATCCCTTTTAGTCCAAAAAAGGACGACTATAGTGACTGGTATCTGTAACTTTAATGTATGTCCATAGCGACACGACACTTGGAAACATACGTGGCAACGTCGCTATCAAAAGAGCTTAATGCACTTTAGTAATGACAATAATTAGATTACATGAAAATTGATAATATCTTCAAAACTAAGCTACTTAGATTTGCCTGGGGTTCATATAAAATGTTTTGGTCCTAATGATCTCAGGTATACAATGATAAAATAATGCGGGATCCTCACGAGCAAGTTGCATTAGGGCTCTAGTTTAAGACAGACAAAGTCACACCATAAGGGTTCCTTTTTTACCATTTTTGGTACGAAACCCTAAAAATTTATAGAAAATAGAAATTAATTCTCAACGTTCCCGATGATCAAGCCTTAGATTCCATTCTAGCAGTAACTCTTTTTCTATTAGAATACGAAACACATCGAGCTATTCATCACCCCGAACAGGCAATTCCCTGATCTAAATATTCATAATTCGGAATCCTCACCCCCGCTATGTACAGCGTATAAATCATGCGTATGCTATGTACCCGCTGTAGATAACGCCTGATTAGGTATGCAGGCGGCACCCGCCACTAAAAATCTCGTAAAAATACTACGCAGAGATATTAAAGCGCAATATGGAGATGTCGCCCGGGGCGCACGCAGACTGATGAGAATTTTAAATTTTGTTGGTTTTTCAGTTGAGAACACGATGTGTTTGTGCGAATGAACGGGATGCGTAGGAAATTAAGAGCATGTTTTTTTAAGTTTTATGCTAGCTGTGGAAATTTGTGGGCCTTAACTAAATACTTGGATTTTATCTTTATATATCCTTTTTGAGGATTATTTAATGGGTCTCCTTCGGAATCCCTAATGTCGTTAATCCTAATGTATCGTTTGTCATAACGCATTTTTTTTCAGAAACCGTAAATCGTTCAGGATTTTTTAAACGATCATCGTATAGATTAGGTTAGGTTACGTTTGTTTTATAACAATCTTGAAAAGTTTACAGTTTCATAGAAAAATGCGTTGGGACAAACGATACATTACGACAAACGACATTAGAGATTCTGATATAGATCCTTATTTAATACTCTATTGTATTTATGTTTGTTGATGTTAGACATGTTTAGAGATCTCATGTACTAACTAACTTGAGCTACCTACCTAACCAGTACACACAGTCAGCTAGTAGTATTATATTTTCTCGTAATCAAAGTGTATGTAGAATAATAAGTAGTAGGTAGTTAATTTTGACACTAGGCTAGAGGCTAAAGTAATTATGTCACTCAGATTGTAGTAATTCTCGCTCGCTTTGCTTGTATACAAATATATTAATACTACACTGTGGAATAAATTGTCGCCTGCAGTATTTCTGGACTGATACGACCTTCAAGCCTTAAAGAAAAGAGCGCCCATCTGAAAGGCCGGCAACACACTTGTGACTGTGTTGCGTCATCTGTCTATGGGCGAGGGTGACCGCTTACCATCAGGTCATCCGTCGTTTGCCCCCTATAACAAAAAAAAAAAACAGTTATTATTTTTTCGCGTCACTTGCAGTAAAGTTGATAATGACTTTATAACGGCCATCAGCTTGAATCAGCGGCGTATTTGGGCCAATAAGTCTCGCCGCCCCAGAAGTTAAGGAAAAAATCGGCCAAGTGTGAGTTGGACTCGCGCACCGAGGTTGCTACGCCGCCCCTGGGTGTTGGCCGCCCCGGGCCATGGCCCCCTTGGCCCTAGGGTAAATACGCCCCTGGCTTGAATAGTTGAGCGTTTATGATGATCTCAATAAACAATTGAAGAAGTAAACAATCGTTTGATTACTAATACCGCTAGCCCATTATCACTTTAAGCACAACTGCGCTTTGTAACTCTTTATCACAACAAATCAAAAATAGTCTTTCTAGTTCGTACTATGTGACATAGACAGGTATGAGACAAGCAAAGTCGCGATATTTCGGCGGTCTCAAGTAACAGAGTCGGGACCATCAATCATTTCAAATGGTTTCGTAAAAGTCACTACAGTATAAATGTCTTATTATTTTAAACTTAATTTTTGTCTCAAGTTAGGATTCAATAAAACAAGTATTATTTTATATAAATAAATCAGTTGTTTGAATCCCGAATTGTCCTTAATTCGACGCACGACCTCTCTTGACCTGCATCGATTCGTGCCTGGGGTTGCATAAGCTTATTACATTACATTAATCATCTTGAGAAGCCCATTGACTGGTAAACCATGTTTCATAGAGAAATGTGTTTCACAGAAAACATGAGTGTTTTATTCTGAAACCGTCAACTTTTTGGGATTGTTATGAACCAAACATAGTTAATTCTATATTATTTGATAATAAAGACAAAATAATTTATAGAAATAGTCATGATATGAATGCTGATTTAATTGTATTATACTCATTTTGTACAGTCAACTGCAAAAAGATACCTATACACGATTAGTCCGTTTAAAAAATATTTTCGCTAAACTGTATGTACCCATCAATATAGAGTTGAGATAAGATATTTTTGAACGGGCTATCCTGTATATCTTTTTGCAGCTAACCCTACCTATAATTTAAGTGTGTATATTTTGATTACTATTTTATTCAAATAGCACGACCCATATTTCCATGTTTCAAAAGTTCGATTCGACCTTATTCAGTTTTGAGAAATCCAGTCTAAATCGCATACTATCGATACGAGTACAGTATTCCTAGATTTTAGAAACGTTTCAAATAAGTACAGAAAATTAATCTCCTACGCCGGGAAACTAAGTTTGGAAGTGTGCGTCTTTCTCACTTAAGTTTTATATAATACGAGAGTGAGAGGGAAGCACGATGCGAAACTTGGAACATCGTTTCGAACTTCGGAGTACCTACATTTGTAGTTGTGATACTAAAGTAATTTACAAGGAGTCTTGATTTAATTAAACTCGCTCATTGTACTGTTTGCTGTATATCGAAACTATTAAGCTGATGATTTGTGCAGCTACTGATATCACAAAAATTTCCAAAAGTGATCAGCGCTTTAATCTGATCCCTAGACCGATCAGCTGTTCATAACCGAAGATTTCACCCTAGTCCTCGATTCGATAATTTGACTATCTGTATAACGGACCAGTATATTTTGATCCTGATCCTACTTCACATACCTAATTATATAAATGCCGAACTAGCGGATTTTCTGGGTTACAGCTAGCTAGTATCACCAGACGATTTTATAGAGGAGGACTCCCTTGGCCCATGTAGATAGGAGAAATTTAATATGAAATGTATTCTTTTAAGCCCATAGACGTTATGTGTCGTCCTAAGATTCATAATGAAATATATAACTTGATTCTGTAAGCAAGGTCACAAGGTCACTTTTACAAGTCTGAGTTTAGCGGCATTTCCTAAGATGAGAAAACTGTTAGTGAAGAAAGTCGAAACAAACTCCAGAATCAGTGTTTTTTCTAAATAATTCTGTACTTTCTCAACTATTACAATATTAGTGCTTAGGCTATCTTAAATATATATTTTTAAGTATACACTTTATGCAAAAGAAAACGTATAAATTCTACTGTTACGCGTAAAATTATAATGGAAAAATAAAGAAACCAATATATGAAGAAGTAAAACGACTTACCTCCTGTAAAAGTAAGTTATTTGATTTCTGCTTTGGGCCATACATTTTTGTTTGTTCAACAGTTCTCTATCCTATAATACTTAATATGATTTTAGCATCATAAACTTTTTCAAGTACTTTTTGAGAGCTGGAAAAGGCAAATTTAAAACATTATCTGGCAACTTATTACAAATATTATTCATATTTCGCCTACGAATGATTCGGATACTTTACGAACGCAGAACTTTCTAATAGCAATTTTAGTCTATTTTTAAAATTAACATTTTGGATATCAGAATTCTTAGTGAATGAATTTAGGTTCGATCCTACGAGACTAAGTCCCGTTTTGTTGTCATAATGTGTGAAAATTATGTAAGTATAAACACTATAAATAAATAAATATTATAGGACAATTCTCCACAAATCGAACTATAAGTAGTCCCATCGTAAGCTCAACAAGGCTTGTGTTATGGGTACTAGACGACGATATATTCAATAGATATATTCACTTGTATACATAGAAAATATCCAAGACTCGGGAACAAATATTTATGCTCATCACACCTTCAGCTTCCCAGGTAACATTACTCTACGAACTAGTGCATTAACATCGAGTACTTCCTACAGTCAACTCACTCATATCCTTGTAAGTGACAAGAATCTAGGTCCTGAGTTCACTTCCGTGCTGAAGCGATTACGCATCAAGATGAACGACGTCGCATATTTTCCACCAGCATTAACAGCTGTTTGAGTTCAAGTCACGTCGAACACGCGTCGTGTCCTCGTCGCGTGACTGCGTGCAGTACAACATCAGAGCAGACAATATATAACAGTGCAAGTACGGAATGCTTACTCTTTTGATCTTAGCGAAAGACGCATCTTCATAATTATTATTTACAAAGTAACTCCGCTTAGGATAGGATTCCGCTACTGTCGGATACAATCGAAAATATTCCTGTAATAGAATGATTTTGGAAATATATAGAGCAGTTAATACCCGGCGATCATCAGTGTCCCCGTCAATTTGACATTTAAGCTGCAAAAAGGACAGTTAAAAAAACGTTTACAGGCTTAAATCGGACTGGTAAAAACCCACGAAAAAAACGTTTACTCGGTGAACGAACATAAACCGTTTTAAATAAGACTATAGTCGAAACCAATTTTTGCTTTGACTATAGTTATATTTTAAAAGTATTCAGCTACAAGGATGACATGGAACTCAGTAAATACAGTCGCATCCGTACTCGTTTGACGATTTAATGCGATTACCATCCGCCGCAGTGCAGTTTACGACCTCTGCATAATTAAAGATCTCCTTTATATCCCGCATGTTCGACATTGTCGGGGGTTGGAGCTATGACGATTTTTCTTTTCTTTTTCTATGGTCGGAAAAACTAGTTGTGGGAAAAGAGCAGACACTTACTATAAGTGGATTCTGAGGCTCGCATCTGAAATACAAAAAATTTAAATACTTACTAACCCGAAAACATTGCTACAAATTTCACAGATTATCTTACTTTTACACTGAAACACATTATTTAGAGGGCGGATTTGAAAGAACGATCTCAATATTAATATAGATATGACTTGTGCAATTTGTTAAATACATGTCATGTTGCTTATATAAGCTCTTACTATTACACCGCACACCGCAATATTAGATAAATAATTAGATTAAGAACTAATAAAAATAGACTATTTCAAAAAAATTCTATCGATGTTTTTATTAATTATCATAATTTTTGCCCAATATTTACAAAAGCTTCCAAAAAGGTTTTTAGTTTTTTGTTTCGATAAGCATCAATTTTTTTGTGTGTAGAAAAAATAAATTACACCAGTCATATCCATATTAATATTGAGATCGCTACTTCACATCCGCTCACTACACATTATACGAAAACTATACTGCCTGGCAGCAGGTTGGCGGATAATAAAACGTGCTTGTGAAGAACATAGTTTTACCTAATTACAACCAAAAAATGTTATATGAACTCTGGAGTTCTTCAAAACTACGCTGGATTTGTCTGGACAAATCCAGCTTAGTTTTGAAGATAGTAGGGATCAGTTTTCATAAAATTTATTGTGATTACTAAAGTGCATTAAGCTCTTTTGATAGCGATGTTGCCACGTATGTTTCAGTGTCGTGTCGGTATTGACAGACATCAAATTGACAGCTACCACTCACTAAAGTCATCCTTTTTTAGAAAAAATAATCGTTTCAACGGTTCTTATCAGGCATCTTTGTCCTCGACCATGCTAGTAGTTCTTCATAAGATTGTTTGTGTCCAGTTGATCCTTTCTATTCTCCGCCAGCACCACATCTCGGATGCTTCCAATCTTTCTCTATCCATTTGTGTCAATCTTCACGTTTCACTGCCATTTAATGCAGTACTCCTGATGTTCCATCTGAAAACAGTCACATAAATTGGCATCCCAAAAATAAACGGGCATCACGCTCATTTTTACCACGCACTTGCAAGTTGTGGAATAACCTTCCCCCTGAGGTATTTCCAGAGCGCTATAACATGGGATTTTTCAAGAAGCGAGTTAACAGGGCTTTCAAAGGTTGGCAAAATACGGGCGATTCCTCCGGTGTTGCACATATCCATGGCGATGACTATTTTCCATCAGGTGGCTCGTCTGCCCTTTTGCAACTCGTTACATAAAAAAAAACAACATAATTTCCTAGTCTTGGATGTTTTCTATGTATCTAAGTATTATAATGTACCTATATGTATATTGGGTATTATTATATTGTCGCCTAGTATAGAAGCTTTGGTTAGTTTGGAACTAGGTTGATTTGTGGTAAGATTGACCCTGATATTAATTTTAATTTGTGCCGCTTTTCACTAATAGATGTAATAAATATGGTATGTACCATTTCCCTACTTCCATTTCAAACCAAGTACAATAATCTTGGAAAGCAAATTGCTGTTGTTTATTTAACATTATTGTAGTTAACGTTTAAATATGAATTTATCGAGACAGCGCAGGAGCCATGATTTCATTTCGCCGTAAGTAATTTAATTTGGCTCCCGCGTTGTGGTAAATCAAGTTACTTAATTTTTTATGACCATTTACGATCTTGAGGGTAAGAATATTCGTGCCCGAGAATGTTTTCATGTCATTTTGTTCGGGAAATAAAATCGTATTAACGAATTACTTGACTTTTTTGGGGGCTACGTTGTTTTCAGAAATACGCGATGAATACATTCATTATGCGTAAACGATGGTATCCTCGATCAAGGGCAAGTTTTCAATTCAACTTTAATACTTCCGTCATAGCTTACTACATACATACATTCAACAAAATCCATTTCTTATATACAACGTGCTTGTAAGGAACCCGTATAATTTAACCAGCGTATACCTGAGGTTATTAGGACCAAGAAACGTTATAAGTATGAAGTTTTTTTTTTAAACTATTTATTTTCATTACTAAAGTGCATTAAGCTCTTTTGATAGCGACGTTGCCACGTATGTTTCAAAGTGTCGTGTCGCTATTGACAGACATCAAAGTGACAGTAATTCTACCTATTACGATCGTCTCATGCTAATGAACCTCACGCTGACTAGAGATTTTCTTGCATAAGTTCTTTTTCATGACATATTTTTTGTATATCAGACTGGGTTCATGATTGCAAAGGACAAAACGTGTAGCGTCTTGATATCGGAGAGCTTGCATCACGCATACCTTCCTTTCGTTACTCTTAGCGATTTCCTTAAATCCACTCAACATTATCTCACTTTACCGGCTGTACCAGCTTCACCATTTATGGTGAACTGATCTCTATTTTACTTTGCTGCTAAACATTATCTATTACCAACTTATATAACTAACTAGTAGGCTTATGTTATGATGGTTTTGTTTAACATGCAATTTATAAAAGACTAAGTACCTACCCATCACTTTCTGACAAGTAGGTTCGTGTGGCAGTGACGGATGCTTTATTTACAGAATAAATATAAAATAATTTAAAAAATACATATGATCACACATTGTGGTATATCCAGCAGACCCCTAAATTGGCTAGACCTTAACATACACGGAGCTTGCAAGGAATTCGAAAGATTTTAACCACGCATTTCTTTTTGGGCATAGGGCTTATAGGGTTACTGCTGATGCCCTCTCTATAAGATACTAATTGAAGACTTTGTTGCAGGCATGCACCGCAAGTCGCTGGAGGCGGCCCACCACCTGAAGGAGTCAGGGTCGGAGCGGGAGGGCTCGGAGGCCGAGGGTGACCGTGCGGCCTCGGCCTCGCCGCACGACCACAATGACAACCACGACGCACAGGTACGGTCGTACTTCTGGTTCTTGTTCTGTCCTACAATAAGCAACACTGGCTCTTATAGGTACTGCCTTAGCTGCATACCACGGCTTTGTAAGCTCAATCATGCACTACGGAGTCATTTTCTGGGGCAATTCGTCATATAGGGATATTCTACTTAAAGCACAGAAACGTTGCATAAGAGCAATTTGCAAATTAAAGCAAAGTAGAAAGCTGCCAGCCTTATTTTAAATTCTTTAAATCTCTTGACTCTGCCACGTATTTATATTTTCGAATGTGGCATATTTGTAAAGTGTAATCCTGAGTTGTTTCCAATAAAAACACAGTCTCTTAACCTCCGTCAGAGAAAACATACACTAAAATTGAACGTAAGAAATACCGCTCTGATGGAAAAAAGCTTCATATCTATGGCACCAAAGATATTTAATAAACTTCCTGAGGAACTAAAATTGGAAACAACAAACACTTTTAAATATGTATAAAGAAATTATTTAATAGAGAATAATAATGTTATTATATTGTTAAGGATTATTTAAATAATTCTAGATAGTGACATTAATGTTAGTGTAATTTTTGAATATTTTAATTATTGAAATAAAACAATTTAACGGATTATATCGCGTATATTATCTCATTTTAGTTCCCGACGTTTCGGAAGCTTTCCATGGTCACGGGAGGACTGAGATTTTAATTATCCTTTACAACATTTTATTTTAGCGTTATTATATTTTAATATTGTTAAACAGGTTTAAGACTTAATTTTATTTATTAGATATCATAATTCACTTAATTTAATATATGCCAAAGTTTCGTACGCCAAAAGGCACATCATAGCTGTTCTATATAATACCACACTGTCACCTTATATTACCTATGTGTGACGAAATAAATGAATTTGATTTGATTTGAAGCAGTAACGTGTACTTTAGACCTAATAGTTAGGCAATAGATTAGAAAAAGATTTTTTGACTAAACGTTATTATGGGGATCCTTTACTTAAGTATTTTTTTTCCAAACTGTCGTAACCTATTTATCAACAGTATAACCTTTTGAACTAATAAACCAATTGTATGATACCAGGAAATGACGTCATGGTGGAGGCACAATTTTCCGTTGACGCGATTTGTCGTCGTTACCGCTCAGGGCAAGTCGCGTTTTTTTCCAAAACCGAAATAATTCCGGGTTTTTTTTAATAGCTGTATAGAACCTAATATTTAGGGTAGTGCAAAAAAATTATGAAGTTTACGGTTTCAGAAAAAAACTTTAATTAAATGAAACTATTTACGAAACATAATTCGCCCATTTACTATTATGAAATGAAATGAAATGATTTAGGGCCTGAATCAAATGAGCGTAAGATAAACACTAAGTCGGACCACTCGCTTGCACTTTCTGTATCTTCTAAAGCGCGAGCAAGAAGGCCGACTTAATGTTTATGACCACTATTAAGGCTACAGAGAGGCCTAGTGAGTCATGTAAGCTTTCAACCGTCTGAGTAACCCTCCTGAACAATGACGCTTCTTTTGAGTAGCGATTACGCAATTCACAGAAATATTACCTTGAACTAATGAAATAAAAAAAAATACTAATATATATAAGGTTTGCAAAATGGCAGAAACCGTTGGATTGGCGCTGATGATGAACAATGAAAACTAAGTTATAATTTGTACCTTTTCAGGCACAGAGCTCGCCAGCTAGCAGCACCACGGCGTCCTCCTCAGCCAAGGGCCGCGCCTCGCCCGAGGGTGCCTCCTACGAGGACCCGGAGGCCTTCCGGAACAACAGCATCGCCTGCCTCCGCGCCAAGGCACAGGAGCACCAAGCCAGGATCCTCTCCAACAATATCCTGCTGCAGGTGAGATGGCGGCCATGGTTTAATGACGATACCTACACGAAGATGGTCAGTCAGTTGGCCGAAGGCCACGTCTCGCCAGCAGGTACCTCCTATGAGGACCCAGAAGCCTTCCGCAACAACTGCATTGCCCTTTTCCTTGGATCCGAAATGCAGACAGTTCAGAAAGTAAGTTACATAATTCCGAAGTTTATTCCGAAGTACTAACAACGAAATTTACATATGTCAATAACCAATATAACCATAATGCTTGCTCTTAACCCTTTGAGCGCTAAAGACGGCATATCACGTCAACGGAAAATTGTGCCCCAGACTCCACGACGTCTTTTGCCGCTATACGGTATCATAATTATCATTTCATTTTTATATTGATTAACTTACTAATGTAATTTAAATTTTTTTTTCCAATTTTTAGCAATAAGTTGCTCCAAAAAGCTTTTTGTAAATAACGATTCAAAAGTGCTTGTAGCTGGGCCTACTTGAATAAATAAAATTTTGACTTTTGACATATAATTGGTTTATTGGTTGGCGTGTGACGCACGGTTTCCTGTCAACACAATTCATTCGACATTGAATTGGCTTTTCTTTTGTGTTAGGTATAGGAGCAAACAAGGAGACAGATCGCCTGATGGTAAGCGATCACCGTCATCCATAGACACCTGCAACATCAGAGGAGTCACAATTGCGTTGCCGGCCTTTCAGGTTGGAGGTATAGCTTTATAGCTAACCAATGAAATGTTGTATGAACTGGGTAACAATATAATATAGTACCTAAGTAAAAATTTAGTTTCAGGATATAATTCGAGAGATATTATTCATGCATCATTGTTATATAATGTAGAAATTAATGATGTGTGTGCCTGATAAATAAAATAAACATGTACTAAATAAATGTTAATTTTTGAGACAGTCGTAATAATCACTCATAGCTCTTGCACTATGAAGTGCACAGTGTGGTCTTAACGGTATTTTATGCAAGTAACATTTCGTATCACATTTTAGATTTCGCCTTGTGTTGAAGGATTTTTTTCCCATCCACAGAATTTGATGGCGACTATTTAATTTCAACAATCTCAAGCCTTATAAATAATCATCAACGTTTAACGTTGCAGGTCCGAGGGTTAACGCGGACACCGAGCACACCCCACGACGACGACGGGCCCGTCGACATCGACGTCGGCACCGAGCCTCCGCCGCTCGACCCCCACGCGCCCACTCCCCTCTACTGACACCTCTAGAACATTCTAGCAGAAAACAGAACATGCGCGCTCATTGGCTGATCAACCAGAATCCGGCTGCGCGATTGGTTGACGACACGTTCTCGTTGACTGATCGTGATCGCTGGCTACGCGCGATTGGGGGATTCGTGTTCTTTAAGCCGTTAAGCTCAAATGACTGACAACTTTAGAACATTCCATCTCTAATATGATACTCACGCTATGATTGGCTGATGATCCAGTGTCGAGATTGATTGAATACGCGCGCTCGTTAGATTCCAGAACTGTGATTGGTCGGACATGCGCGCTCATTGGTTGATCTTGATCAGTGACTTGTGATTGGTGGATAGGTGTAACGAAAGACCGTTAAGTTCAAACGCGTACTTAAGTGTAATTATGTAAATTATTAAGCGTATTTAACTAAATCCCTATTTTTCGTGCAATACATTTAGTTAAGTATTTATGTGTGTAGCTTGTGTTACTATAGGCGTTGTAAAAAGTCCCAAGCACGTAGATAATATTGTATAACGGTATTTAGCTGTAAGTATTGAGTATTCGTGCCCGTTATAGTTCAGTGTAACTCGAGGCAAGACTAAAGCGGTACTAAATTTATGAAAATGTTAGCGAGTAAGTATTTTCAATGTTGAAAGGTTGTCATTAATTTTATCGAGAAGCTAAACGCTGAAACAACATTTGTGACATGCAAGCGTGTAATTTAAGTGCAAGTTCCTCTGGCACTTTATTTGCTGTTTAATTATACATATATTAGTCTTTACTAGGCATGTGATGTCTTGAATTTGGCCCTAAACTGACAATGAAACCAAAAAGTACCTCAAAAGTTAACCGAAATCGAATCAAACTAGCAACGAAAGAAATTGTTTTGTGCTTGCCGTTTCTTGCCTTTAGCATAATGAATAGACCTAAATAGTATACCTACTTATGTGTAATATATCCGCAACGTGACTCTGTTTCTAGAATCGAATGTGACATCGAAATCATTCCAGTTCTGTAGCTTCTTTATTACGAGCAATGTAATTTTGAAATTTATTATCCATAGAACTCAATCTGATTGACTAATTTGGCAAAGATTCGGTGCATGTATTGTGAACTCTTCGAAAAATAGTTATTTGGCTAATAATAGTGCCTTGAATCCCGTCGTTCTGTGACGTGGCAAATCGCTGTACATTCAGTATCTAAGTCTGCATTGGTCTGGAGTATACAAAGTGCCAATTATATCGCCACACATCTATATTTTAATAGGCATAAAGATACGTGACGATATATTTGGCACTCTGGATGCAACTAGGGTTACCAGATACAAATTTCGTAATACCTGAAGAAATTACTAATTCGCGAATAAAAATCCTGACGAGTCAGGATGCGAGGGATGTGACACATAACCAAAATTTCTGACTTCAGGTAAACCTAGATTCAACAGACTATTGGATGCTAAATGTAGTCATGCGGGTCATTGGTTTATTGCTTGTTGACCGTTTACCATCAACGCGCTGGGCGCTCAAATGGTTAAAAACTATTCTGATCAGAAAGCTTTTTGACCTAGACACTCTAGAAAGTATTTTTTACCTTCAAGTTGAGGATGGCTGAATGGTTCAAAGAAGTCTCCTGCTCTACTATCGTTAGTGTTTTCAATCCCGGGATTTTTAGCATGTATGTAGATCGAACGTCTTTATACAACAATCTGTTTACTAGTCTTATCAAAACAACTTCTTACCTCAAAACGCATATTTATTCCGAAAAGAGCAGTAGGTACCAAACAAAACATTTAACTGCGATGCTTTAATCATTTGACTGCCACAGACGGCAAATCAAGTGATCAAAAATTCGTGCGACAGACACCAGCGTCGGCATATGCCGACCAATTTTCATGGTTTAAAAACTCCGAATATAATATCAATACCTCGTATTATGTTTGAAGGTTCATTTTATTTTATTGCTGTGGCGTCAGGGTCACATCGTATTAATTCACGGCTTGGCGCTCAAAAGGATAATTACGGTAAAATGCCAGTTTCAGACAAGAAAGGCGGTTTGAGGTATAGGTTTACAGTAACATCACATATAATTATAAGTTTAAAAATGCGTGTAAAGGCAATCTAACTGGAATAAAGGATAAAATTATTGAGTTTAATTATGACGTTGATTATCACTTCAGTTCGAATACATGCACTACCAAGCTAATTCCCAAAGAAGGAATCTAAAAAGAGAGTATGCATAAGCTTGCATAAAACTATGGACTTGTAAATTTCTGCTTAACTTGTGCTTCATTACTGATTATTTTATTGTAATCTTATGAAAATGATGTATTTTCACTTCGAAACAGTCACTAGAAATTGTCATAGTCTGGAGAATGTACCGGTGTACTTAAACAGTACTTACTACACTAGAGCTGTAACATATTATATTTAAAGAAACGCACTCAGTATGTGGGCGATCATCGTAATATTAAGATTATTCCGATGAATAAAACTGTGTAAATCTCTAATTGAAGTATTATTTCACATGCTTGCTCCCGTGATGATTCTCAGGACATCTGCTGCGTTAACTTCCGCTCCAGTGGCGGGCGGTCCACGTCTATTTATTTTATTTATTTATTTATTTTATCGAATCACATAAAATGCAACATGACAGTTTAACACCAAAACGTTACATGGATTCTTAAGCACCTAATACTTAACTATAATCAAAAATCGACTTAACTATTTTACAACGACAAGGTGTTTATCTTGTTCTCTTTCTAGCACTCTCTTCCATTCTGTCATCAGCCTCGGTGTCCCACTCGCAAACGAATCACATTCAGATTGTGCTAAGAGTGGGGAGTTGATGAACGTGGCCATCATATAGGCACAAAGACCTACCCTGAACGACCATGGATCCATATTCAGGCACAGAGTAACTGCCTACCCATGTGGTTGTGGCCATAACATTTTAACTGCCTACCTTGGCCAAAACCCCTGTGCATGCTAGTGGCGGGAGCCCGGCGCAGGCGTCCGCTCTGCGGGCATTTCCTGTATATTCGCGCGCGACGGGCGATCCGCCAGACGCACTCGTAACGCTGCTCTATTGAATACAGGAAACGGCATCCGGAGGCCCAGCACCGGACTCTTGTTCAACCCAACGGACGCCCATCGTTTGTGCACCTTAGCTTTTACATTATAAGTGACACTTTAAGTTTTTTTTAAGACAGAAACATCTCATTTCACTTCAACTTCCATACGCATTGAAGCTCTAAAAGGTTGCAAAGTCACGCTACAATATTTTGTGGGCAGGGTCACACAGGGTCCATTGCGATTTAATATCTATCTATACTATTATTAAATTGTAAAAATGAAATGTCTGTACGTTGAAGATATATAAAAAAATATACTGTTATGGACTATTTGGAGGTCACTAAAACGTAATTATCATTTTTTTGGATTTTTTGTATGTTTGTATGTGTCGTGGCTTCATCACGCAAAATCGGCTAAACAGATTTCAGCACATGGTTCAGTACACGGGTAGCTGGGTATCTCCAGATGGTTATAGGGTACTTTTTACCCGACTAGGCTGAAGAAAAAAACGAGGGGTTATGACTTTTTTTCCATCGCGAACGAAGTTGCTAGTTAATAATAATGTTTCATTACTTCGTTTGACATGTAATTACCTACTGTAAACGAAAAGGCCTTTTATTTAGCACTTTCACGACCGGAAATTCACTAGGTGGACGGACTGCTTATAGTAAGTTTTCGCTTCATGCGCATTTTCCCATGTTATGACTACGCGCGTAGCACTTTGTGTTAACTAGACCAAAATTCGTAAACACATCATAATTATATTTCAAAGGACGAATTAGTGTATTTTAAAATGTTTGAAAGTAAAAACACTTGAAAATCCCATAATAGTAATGCACAGTTAAAAGAAAAGTTAAGTTACTCGACTTCAATCGTATTGTGCTGCAAAATATTCTCAGACTAACAGCGCTATCTCTTAGGTACACAAGTCAAACAACGTTTCAGTTTGGGCAAAGCCTACTTTAATAAAGACAAAACTATAAAAAATAAGCATCTAAGAGCAGTATAATATAATCATAAGTACTCCTTAAAGCAAAATGAGGCCATTCTTTATAAACAGTGCAAATAACATTACTTTCAAAATCCCGACTATCGTTTTTTTACTTCAGTATGATAGTCTAACATAAACAAATTGAGATAGCTTTTCTCCTATTACGCCGGGATACTGAAAATAGTTAATTTGCTATGCAAGGCTGCAAAGTTGTTATTTGGCGCGAGTGCTTGAATGAAAGCCGAGTAAGCGAAGAAATATAAAATTGAACCACGAGAGGAACGAGTGGTTCAAATATACCTAAATTCCCAGGCGTAACGAGGCTTTCAAGGCACGAGAAGCCAAATAATTTTGCAGCCGTGCGAAATACACAACTTTTCACCTCACTATGTGAGAGGAAAATGTGAGATGCAAGTACTTTGAAAATAGAACAATACCTACCAGATATTTTTCATTTCAAACAAGTGTTAACTAAAAACACACTAATAACATAACAAACAATTATTAACATATTAAAATTTATAAATTCGAACTTCAAATGACTTTTCCACGCTATAGGATAAAATAGACTTTTTCATGCAGATTTGGCGCTAGAAAGGGGATTATTCCGAGCCAGTGAGGTGAAATAGTTATACTTTCTTATAAAACACGACCGATTATGAACGAATAATCTAAACTCTAACGTCTGTACCATTTAAAATTCGATTCGAAAATCTGTCAGCTGTCATTTTGATTACATACCGTCAACTGGGGTTACTTTCATCAACGGGGTAACATTGATCACTCATTTTTAATCCATAAGAAATTTGTTTCTAAACGCGTTAATGAGATTTTATTGTTAAGGTTGGCAACCACGTTAAAAAAACATCTATGACGCTTTCAGAAACACACTCCTTATAGTTTAAAAATTAATTATCAATGTGACCCCGTTGATCAAAGTAACCCCAGTTTACCGGTACTTAGTTATTTACTCAACCATTGTTTCGTAAACCATTAATGAGATTCCTTGTAACCAGTGAAATTAGGATGACTTCAGCCAAAATACAGTAATCACAGCAAATGTAGGCCCGTAATCGTTCTATTTTCGAATTGAATTACAAATCGGAGTCTATCGTGTTTCTTTAAATGATACCCATGCCCAGTCGGGACTTGCTGGTTGTTGCCAGACAACCAAAATAAGTTCTTAGGACAAATTAGTTTCCTTACATTAACATGTATGAGTGAAGTATGTGTATAAACACATATCTGACAATGATGGAATGTTGCAAAAATCACTTAAATAATTACAAAAGCTAGCGTAGATATATATAATTAATCGATTTATTTAAAATGTATAAGTAAATATTTTTATTCTTTATACTATATTTATGCTTAATAAACAATCAATTTGTTATTTATGTTTTACAAATATCATGATAATAATCACAATTTTTGCAATTTATTAGTGGATCACTCCACTAGCGTTATTATTATAAACAAAGATCAGAAACACATGAAAAACAAATTCGATGATACTGGACTTGAACCAGTGCCTTGAGCCAGACCGGGGCAGCACGCTCTACCATCTGAGCTAATCGTCCATACCAGTAGTCGACGAATTTTGTCATCTGTTCTTGCTTATGGATCATCCGAATCTTTAGCCGTTCTTTAGTCGAATGCACCATATCGAGATCCATAAGCAAGAACAGATGACAAAATTCGTTGACTTCTGGTATGGATGATTAGCTCAGGTGGTAGAGCGTGCTGCCCCGGTCTGGCTCAAGGCACTGGTTCAAGTCCAGTATCGTCGAAAAATGTTTTCATTTGTTTCTGATCTTTGTTTATAATCAATTTGTTTCCATATATTGAATATAATTGTTTTAAAGGCGCAAAAACGGACGCAAGCAACTCGACCGTCATAGGAGAGGTCTCTTAATCTATTACAATGCAATCAATTTTCTATATCGTAGGTACCTATATTGGTCTTTACAAATTTTGTTGCAGAAAATATACTTCATTAAATTGGTTGAAAATTATAAAAAATATAAACAGGTAAATTCAGTTACCTAGGTTAGTTTTTTTTTTCAGTGACATAACTATACATTTTACTATTAACCAGAAAACTTTCACAAAATGGTCACGATGGAATGCTCTGTCGGCATATGCCGACTGGCGCAGTGAAAGGGTTAAAACGCTTATTTGCATATAGATTTACATGGCAGTACGTAACACATTTTCTTACGACAAGTACAGAAATATAAACAGTTCGAAAATATATAAAATGCTGATTCAGCTTTGGAACAGGGTATAGACACCAAATTGGCGGCAAATACTAAGGTAAATGTCCCAGTGTCCGACACTGTCGCATTACATAGTTGGCACCTTCAACCTTAATTCATAGCGAGGACCGTTAAAACAAGAGGACTGTCATTGGCCATGATTCGGTTCGTACCCCAACCGCAAGAAGTAATTCTGTCAAAAACTAAACTCTGATTTTTAATTCAAGACCAAAATCTGACAGTTCTCATCTTGATGATTTAAACAAATAAACATTATTGAAACATTAAAAACATGAATGAGAAATCATGCAACTAGTCATATTAGGGTAAGTTTTTTATAAAAATACTGTCACTTAAACCAGTATGCAGTGATCACAGCGAAAGTGCGCCCGTTGACGTTAAATTTTGGTCTTGAATTAAAAATCAGAGTATAGATGGCGCTTTAAACAATAAGGTACATGCATGAAATTTTTTGTCGCTTTTCTTAACTAAATATCAAAATTCCGTAAAAACTATTTCAAAATGTGAAATTTAAATTTAAAGCGACCAAGAAATACGCAAGATATAGGCATCTTAAACTACTAATAAGACAGAGAAGTCCGATATGCACTGTTACGTCATCGTGCACTCTGGCTATATAAACTCCACGAATTCTGTTTTGCTATAAAGAGATACAATGAAATGTTTGATGGCTTATATCTTGGTTATTTTTAAAGTTATTCGAAAAAATCTTTTTGTCAACTGTTTGTTACATGAATGAGCTTTTAATAAATCAAAAATTAAAATTCATGCATATTCCCAATTAAGAAATGTTACATGTTATAATTGTACAAAGAAACATAGCACAGTAACAATTAGTTCGTAAACAGCCAATAATAAATAAATCTTAACATTTCAATACTATGTCACGTTTGCAAAGTTGAATAATTGTAAATAATAATAAATATACATAGATGGCGTTGTACATATCAGGCTTTTTGTATGGACATTGTCAGTCCACTTGTTTTTAGCAAGCAATCAAGAGGACTGTTAATCGCTATACTTTGGATCGTACCGCAAGGGGATATCCAGTATAAAAACTAGTTGGCGCTTTAAATTTAAAAATTTAATGATTGTCGAGTGCCACGCTTGCAAAGTTGGAAAACTGTAAACAATAATTCTTATGCCGAGATGGCGCTGTAAATATCGGGAAATGGCGTTGTGTTTGGATGGCGATTAACAGTCCTTTTGCATAATAGTTCTTGATTATATATATACATTGTTTAAATGCAAATTTACAATTACAAAATATAAATGCTTAATTAATATGGAAATTCAAGCCACTATATTAAGCAAGATATATTAGCAGAGTTACTGTGGGCCGACCGTTTATCTAAGACCACGCGCGCGGTATGTGACGACGACGATCACACCGTACCGCCGAACTCAAGCAAAAAAACCCATTTTTTTACTTGGGTATATCTCATTATTTATTTTGACGGTTACACATTTGTGAAAGTCAGAGGTCGGAATAAGTAGAGCTTAGGTAAATCCCTTAACTTCGCGGGAGGGCGTCACTAAAAATTATGAATTATTTTTATTGAATGCGGGATTTCCTGTATGAGTAATAACACTTAATACACATTATTAACTCTCTGGGTCAATTCTAAATCCGACGGACCTGTCGTATGTCCGCTTTTGGGATAATCAACGTATTAAAACTTTCTGCATTAGAGAATTGTCTGGACCTTAATCTATACTATTATAAAATTGTAAAAATGAAATGTCTGTACATTGAAAACATTTTCAAAAAAATGATTGTTATGGACTATTTGGAGGTCACTAAAACGATTTTTTATTTTGGATTTTATGTATGTTTGTATGTGTCGTTGTGGCTTCAACACGCAAAATCGGCTAAGCGGATTTCAGCTATTTTTGGTACACGGGTAGCTGGGTATCTCCAGATGGTAATAGGATACTGTTTACCCGACTACGCTGATGAAAAAACGAAGGGTTATGACTTTTTCTCCTCCGCGAACGAAGTTGCACGCGCCTTCTAGCACACACACAGAAATTCACTCTTTATTAGTTCTAATTAACTAATCCGGGAAATCCCGCATTCAATAAAAAAACAATAATATTTTTTGGTGGTCATAACCACTCTTAATTAAGTAGTCGCACGAAGTTGAGGTAAATATGCACACCTATTCCGACCCCTGCATATAAAATACCACAGTACATGGAACACTAGCAACTCAGCTGTCG
Source organism: Hedya salicella (assembly GCA_905404275.2). NCBI lineage: Eukaryota > Metazoa > Arthropoda > Insecta > Lepidoptera > Tortricidae > Hedya > Hedya salicella. Next base: position 671,654 of record FR990109.1, read on the forward strand.
AGTGCGCGGTAGCGCCAAGTAAAATAATCATCCAGTTTAAAAACATTAACACTTACGACACTATCCTTATTTTATAGACAAGTTTAATAGAATGTTTAAAGGTGCGTCCACACTTGTATCATTTGCTCGTATCCGATCACCGTGCCGTAGCATGACTGAGTATCGCGCTGCTTGGACGCTCACTGAAGGCGGCGATCATGCCGCACTCATCCGATATAACTGTGTGATACGCGTAGCAACATGGATTGCGAGCGATCGGATCGGCGCAACGTCCAAACGCGTGATCGTGACACGCGATCATGCCACGCGACGATGATCTGATACGGGCAAATGATACAAATGTGGACGCACCTTTATTAGAAGTATCATTTCTTAGAAAGCATTTTTTTCTCCAACAGTAAATTTCTAGCATTGTTATAAAACAAACCTAGCCTAACCTAATGACTTCTGTATTCCTTACAAGAACTTTCTCAAAAATCATGAAAAAGTTGCCTCTTCAAAGCAAAAAGTATTCTAAAAAATGAAAATTCTATGAAATTTTATAATTATATGAATCACTTGTTAATGTGATTATTCTTATTGCATACTTACACGTATTGTTTAGATATAATTCATTATTTCACAATAACCATATACTTATCTGTAATAATAGATTTCTATAAGTACATTCACAAAAAGCGTCTTTATCATAATGTTAATAAGTAAAATCTGGCCCAATTTTTTGTGTTAATTTCAATTAATAATTAATATATGACATAAAAAAACTCTTAATTTAACTTTGATTTATACGCGATTAAGACCCGTTTTGTTGTGTTGTGATATATATATATTTATATATTTTATGTCGCACTGTATAGTGGGAATCCACTTTCGAGGCCGAGATCAATTACTATTTCACCCTTGAACAAAACCATTTACTTTCATTGTAAAGTGTTAGACCAATTGTTTCTTTGTAAAAGAAGTTTTTATCACCTCTAGAGACCTTTATTTTAATGTGAACCTTCTTGCCTTAAATATAAAATTGCCCATTGTGTGATAAAAGTGTTTGCATACACTAGCATCCACTTTAAAGCAAACAATCGTGATTTTTAGTCCACAGTGAAGACAATCACTTTGTTCGCAGGTACTTATAGTAATCGCTTTCCGTCTCGATAAAGGATTCCCACTATATACGAATATAATAGAAAGTGCATAAATTACGTATAGAGTAAATGCCAAATATGAAATGTCGTTAATTGTAGGTACGTTTAAATTTAACCGGTAAAGACAGTGCCACCTGAGGTTAGGCTACTGTTCTTTTTGTTTTACAAATATCATGATAATAATCACAATTTTTGCAATTTATTAGTGGATCACTCCACTAGCGTTATTATTATAAACAAAGATCAGAAACAAATGAAAAAATTTTTCGACGATACTGGACTTGAACCAGTGCCTTGAGCCAGACCGGGGCAGCACGCTCTACCATCTGAGCTAATCGTCCACACCAGCAGTCGACGAATTTTGTCATCTGTTCTTGCTTATGGATCTCTGTATGGTGCATCCGACTCTTTAGCCGTTAGCGCCGCCTAGTGCAGAACTATGAAGTTACTTTACGACGGACGATTAGCTCAGATGGTAGAGCGTGCTGCCCCGGTCTGGCTCAAGGCACTGGTTCAAGTCCAGTATCGTCGAAAAATTTTTTCATTTGTTTCTGATCTTTGTTTATAATAATAGGCTACTGTTGTTAGAATATTGGAACAAACAATAATATCTATTACAAATCTAGTCTAGACATTGAAGCACTACTAGTAATACATTTAAATTTTATATATGAACTACCTGGGCCGTTTTATAAAAAAACCTAGTTAAGGGTCTTGATTATTACAAAATAAAAATTGCCAATATATGTTGTACGACTGGCTTTCGTTACTCACAGATATCGATTAAAAGTTTGTATATATTTTTTTAAAACGACCCACCTACGTCAATTTGAATCAAAATAAGCGGCCAAATGCGAGTCAGATTCACGTACCGAGGTTTCCGTACAAAATACATGCTAAAACGGCCGTGTCTATGAAAATTCAGTGTAAGCAGAGCCCTACTCGTAAGTAAAATGTACGCGGTGTGAGGTTATTTTATATTTGTCACTGACATAGATAAGCAGACATAAAAAATATGATTTTCAGATTTATTTCGCAGGTTGTGCTATAAGAGCTACCTTCATATCAAGTTTCTAGAACAACTGGACAACATTTATTAGAAGCGTGACCAAACCACTGGATTGAGCTTCATAATCCCAAGATCCTTTCTACGGAACGTAATTACTATTGTAGAATCGTGCGTGAAGCAATTGAAATCAAGAAACACCGAAATTTCAACCGGGAAGACGGTTTCAAGCTTTCATCTTAGTGGAATCCAGTAATTAGTAAATGTAAGCAACATCATATAACATCAGATAAATCGCCTGACGTCGTGAGTGTAGTGTGTCGGTCTAGTGACGACCGTAGTGTTCAACCTAATAATAAACATCAAGCGCGGGTAGATCGAAAAACTCGCGCGGCTAGAAGACGTTGATTTCGCCGCTCCAGTTTCCTTCGAGATCATGGACGTAACATGACGTCCGAAACGTCCAAGAATTACCAACGAAAGGTAATTAAATAAATCATATGTATACGCGATTAAGTCCCGTTTTGTTGTGAAAATGTTTAAATCAATGTAGTCTGACGGATAGACGGACAACAAAATTATCCTATAAGGGTTCCTTTTTTTCCTTTGAGGTACGGAACCCTAAAAATGCTTCAAAAATGCAATTAATTGTGTAAAATTGCCATTTTTCTAATGTTACTCAAATACTCGTCAAAAACAGGCACATTTTATTATCATTAGGTTAGGAAGCTCGTGAGCAGTCCTGTTTAGGTTGCCACCAATCACTATTGCCACTAGTTTAACCTATTCATCGCCACATGTTTATAGCTAGGCCAGCTAGGTTAGCGAGTTTCAACACAGTGACGCTGAAGACACTGTTTTTACAAGCTTTTCTTAATTTGAAATTTGTGTAATGTATGTTTTTGTAAAGAAAGATGTGCACACATCGTTACCGGTATTATCAAACTATCAGCATACAAAAGTAATATTTCTGTTCACGATTTAGGATTCATCCTGTAGTTTTCTGAGTTTTACAATCTTCAGATATTCAAAAATATTGTAATGAAAATGGATGTAGTACCCGTATGAATTAAAGCAAGTTGCAGTCTAGTACATGCCGTTGAAATGCAGCCCGTCTGTTTAGGGTAAGTCCGGGGTAGATGGCCATAGTTTTTTCCAAGACCGATTATGCGGAAACTATGAACATTAGAATTTAGATTTTAGTTGAAAATTAAACTTTGATTATCTATCTAACGTAAACAAAACCGCAATCATGGTTAAGACTAAGCGAACATTTTGAAATCAGATTAGGATTGGCCATCTCTCCCGGATATGTGCGGGAGAGATGACCATAACATTGAAAAGGAGTAGATTTCTAAATTTTTCTATTTTTGTGCACATTTCTCTCCTTCTTTTTAATAAAATAAACGTTTTTTTTAATTTAGTATAATTTTAATGAACCCACAGTAGATATTTGTACATAATAGCCAATTCTTCATTATTCTGGATTTATAGTAATGTATTTGTCATCTTTCGCATATTATTATTACTACTGTTATGATTGTAATTAATTACATCTATTTCTTTTTTTTTAGTATCTTAGATCCCAGTTTATGGCTTTCCAGTACTAAATAACTGCGTATGGCCATCTCTCCCGATGTAGCCGGTTCATTATATCAACGAATAAAAAAATAAGTACTGAGCCCATTCAAGTTATTTTAAATTGAATATGTACGAAAACCTCCGTACTTTCTAAAATAATCATTATTATTGGGCCAGTTAAAAAACAAATACAGTTACGTTATATATCGGCAATCTCTTTATAAATTTTCAAGTAGCGTAAGTTAAATAAAGTTATTTTTCATGAGATTTTCCTTTTGATCTACTTGTTTTTCCATTTATATCAAGTGTTATCTTCTGAACGAATAAAGTTTACGTGAAACAAGCGACATTAACATCCTATAAGTTGGAAAAATTTCAACTAGCCATCTTAAACTTATGGCCATCTACCCTGGAATTACCCTAATTATAATTATTGCATAATTTAGTCAAACAATATTCGTTGACAACGGGGATGATGACTAAATTTTAATTATTAGTCGCTTACAGTGGCGCGGCGTTAATAGAACCCGATTCTCATCGGCTTGCCTAATTTAAGGCATTTGAATGAATGAATGAAAATTTATTTGGATCAACAACAATATTACATGTATCAACAACAATTATTATATTAAGTCTAGGGAAACATTTACAAATTGAATATTTAATGAATAAGGAAGTGATTACTTTTCCATTAACAGTTTAGCAACAAAGCAGTTAAAACTATTATAACACTCGCATTTTTTTGTCTGGGATTTCGGCAGTTTTAGTTAAACCAGAAGGGCTATTGCCTAACGAAATTTTGTCAATTGGTATCCGAATGAACAGTCATACATAGCTCATACAAAATCATGACACTTGATTCTGATTCCGAGCGTCAAACGCCTTAAGCAATAGGGGGGCTGGTCCCATTATGAGGTTAAAATAGGGTAGGGGAGGGTGGGGAACAGTGAATCATTGCCTATATTTTAGAGATATAATAGATATATCTTTGTCATAGGACGAATTGATAGAATGCCTATGTTATCAAAGTGCAAACAAGATGTAAATCTATTATTTCTCTAAAATATAGGCAAAGTTCCACTGTTCCCTCAAGATTCTACTGTTCCCTCAAGATTCTACTGTTCCCTCAAGATTCTACTGTTCCCCACCCTCCCCTACTTAACTGACAGATCAAATCAACTCATTTTTATGAACTGTCAAAACACTCAGGGTATATAATTGCAAAGCAAAATATTGTATGATGTTATACAGAATGCTATATAGCAAATTGTCGCCCATTTTTATCCTTTGACGATTAAAATTCTGAGTTATCTGATTGTTTTCAGATAATTTAAATACGACATTTTACTTTGGACGATTCATATTTTTAATTTTAATATTTTGGGTGTACGCGCTGCAGATGCCTTATGATGGTAATCATAGACACGTTAGTAATGGGCGACTCGAATTTTATCTGATACGAATAGCTCGAATCAGAGTGTAAGCGAGTTGATTCGAATCAAGTTCCTTCGCAACTCGAATCAACTCGTCGACTCCACTTGCCTGTTTGACTCGCATAACCCTGGGATTGATACGGATCAACTTAGCGGAGACGCGGAAAATCAAGTTAACTCGAATCAAGAATACGAATATAAGCTGAACTCGACTCGACTCGCCGATACGGTACGCCATCCGGTTGATCCGAGTCGAGTCAACTCGAGTTTCGATTCGAACCAGCGGCGGAATCAACTCGATTTATCCGAGTTGGAAAATAATCGACTCGCAAGGACACGTAGAACAGGATTGCTGCGTCAGGGGGCTACACGTGCGGTGTGTTGTGGGCCCGGTTAGCGAGTCTAGTAGGGTTTGTTGCGCTGGTACGAGTAGAGTAAAACCCTGACTGAGTTTACCCTACATTTGGATGTAGAGGCCTGTTTAAGGCTGGTTTTATTCTACCTACATGTTGTGCTGTTGGTTACTCTAGTAGGGCTTGTTGGGGCCCTCCATGTCCTCTGCACTCTTCAGCATGAGGCCGTAGCTGTGCACGCACAGGATGCAGTACGCCAGGAACCCTAGGAAACCAACAATATGATTAATAAATAGTCTAGCTGAAGTTAAAAAGTAAGGAGTTGGAAGCATTTTAGAGATCGTTTACCGAACACGTGGGTCTCAACACCGACGTATATTTTACAAAAAGGGAACATGAGAGAACACAAAATTAAATCATAAAGGAAGTGTGTTGACATATTTTTATAAAGAAAGAATCAGGATTAATTAATTATTTAGGTAATGGTTTACAATAGTATATGTACATTATAATTAGTGGTAAACAACGGGTAGTATTATTGCTAAAGAGCAAGACTCAAGACAACCTCGTTTATTAACAGGTTTGCTTATTTTTATTAGATTGATGGTTATTCTGGCGGTCCAGTCGAAACTCTGATACCAGTACTCGTGCCGCGTACATCGCGCGCACTATGTCGTCCCTGCGACACGACACTCACCGAACACCAGCACGCCCTCGAGGAAGGCGAGGAACATGTCGGAGCCGGAGCCCGACACGCCGCGCGTCGCGCACGTCACGATAATGTATAACACTATGTCGTCCCTGCGACACGACACTCACCGAACACCAGCACGCCCTCGAGGAAGGCGAGGAACATGTCGGAGCCGGAGCCCGACACGCCGCGCGTCGCGCACGTCACGATAATGTATAACACTATGTCGTCCCTGCGACACGACACTCACCGAACACCAGCACGCCCTCGAGGAAGGCGAGGAACATGTCGGAGCCGGAGCCCGACACGCCGCGCGTCGCGCACGTCACGATAATGTATAACACTATGTCGTCCCTGCGACACGACACTCACCGAACACCAGCACGCCCTCGAGGAAGGCGAGGAACATGTCGGAGCCGGAGCCCGACACGCCGCGCGTCGCGCACGTCACGATAATGTATAACACTATGTCGTCCCTGCGACACGACACTCACCGAACACCAGCACGCCCTCGAGGAAGGCGAGGAACATGTCGGAGCCGGAGCCCGACACGCCGCGCGTCGCGCACGTCACGATAATGTATAACACTATGTCGTCCCTGCGACACGACACTCACCGAACACCAGCACGCCCTCGAGGAAGGCGAGGAACATGTCGGAGCCGGAGCCCGACACGCCGCGCGTCGCGCACGTCACGATAATGTATAACACTATGTCGTCCCTGCGACACGACACTCACCGAACACCAGCACGCCCTCGAGGAAGGCGAGGAACATGTCGGAGCCGGAGCCCGACACGCCGCGCGTCGCGCACGTCACGATAATGTATAACACTATGTCGTCCCTGCGACACGACACTCACCGAACACCAGCACGCCCTCGAGGAAGGCGAGGAACATGTCGGAGCCGGAGCCCGACACGCCGCGCGTCGCGCACGTCACGATAATGTATAACACTATGTCGTCCCTGCGACATGGCACTCCCGAACACCAGCACGCCCTCGAGGAAGGCGAGGAACATGTCGGAGCCGGAGCCCGACACGCCGCGCGTCGCGCACGTCACGATAATGTATAACACTATGTCGTCCCTGCGACACGACACTCACCGAACACCAGCACGCCCTCGAGGAAGGCGAGGAACATGTCGGAGCCGGAGCCCGACACGCCGCGCGTCGCGCACGTCACGATAATGTATAACACTATGTCGTCCCTGCGACACGACACTCACCGAACACCAGCACGCCCTCGAGGAAGGCGAGGAACATGTCGGAGCCGGAGCCCGACACGCCGCGCGTCGCGCACGTCACGATAATGTATAACACTATGTCGTCCCTGCGACATGGCACTCACCGAACACCAGCACGCCCTCGAGGAAGGCGAGGAACATGTCGGAGCCGGAGCCCGACACGCCGCGCGTCGCGCACGTCACGATAATGTATAACACTATGTCGTCCCTGCGACACGACACTCACCGAACACCAGCACGCCCTCGAGGAAGGCGAGGAACATGTCGGAGCCGGAGCCCGACACGCCGCGCGTCGCGCACGTCACGATAATGTATAACACTATGTCGTCCCTGCGACACGACACTCACCGAACACCAGCACGCCCTCGAGGAAGGCGAGGAACATGTCGGAGCCGGAGCCCGACACGCCGCGCGTCGCGCACGTCACGATAATGTATAACACTATGTCGTCCCTGCGACACGACACTCACCGAACACCAGCACGCCCTCGAGGAAGGCGAGGAACATGTCGGAGCCGGAGCCCGACACGCCGCGCGTCGCGCACGTCTCGATAATGTATAACACTATGTCGTCCCTGCGACACGACACTCACCGAACACCAGCACGCCCTCGAGGAAGGCGAGGAACATGTCGGAGCCGGAGCCCGACACGCCGCGTGTCGCGCACGTCACGATAATGTATAACACTATGTCGTCCCTGCGACACGACACTCACCGAACACCAGCACGCCCTCGAGGAAGGCGAGGAACATGTCGGAGCCGGAGCCCGACACGCCGCGCGTCGCGCACGTCACGATAATGTATAACACTATGTCGTCCCTGCGACACGACACTCACCGAACACCAGCACGCCCTCGAGGAAGGCGAGGAACATGTCGGAGCCGGAGCCCGACACGCCGCGCGTCGCGCACGTCACGATAATGTATAACACTATGTCGTCCCTGCGACACGACACTCACCGAACACCAGCACGCCCTCGAGGAAGGCGAGGAACATGTCGGAGCCGGAGCCCGACACGCCGCGCGTCGCGCACGTCACGATAATGTATAACACTATGTCGTCCCTGCGACACGACACTCACCGAACACCAGCACGCCCTCGAGGAAGGCGAGGAACATGTCGGAGCCGGAGCCCGACACGCCGCGCGTCGCGCACGTCACGATAATGTATAACACTATGTCGTCCCTGCGACACGACACTCACCGAACACCAGCACGCCCTCGAGGAAGGCGAGGAACATGTCGGAGCCGGAGCCCGACACGCCGCGCGTCGCGCACGTCACGATAATGTATAACACTATGTCGTCCCTGCGACACGACACTCACCGAACACCAGCACGCCCTCGAGGAAGGCGAGGAACATGTCGGAGCCGGAGCCCGACACGCCGCGCGTCGCGCACGTCACGATAATGTATAACACTATGTCGTCCCTGCGACATGGCACTCACCGAACACCAGCACGCCCTCGAGGAAGGCGAGGAACATGTCGGAGCCGGAGCCCGACACGCCGCGCGTCGCGCACGTCACGATAATGTATAACACTATGTCGTCCCTGCGACACGACACTCACCGAACACCAGCACGCCCTCGAGGAAGGCGAGGAACATGTCGGAGCCGGAGCCCGACACGCCGCGCGTCGCGCACGTCACGATAATGTATAACACTATGTCGTCCCTGCGACACGACACTCACCGAACACCAGCACGCCCTCGAGGAAGGCGAGGAACATGTCGGAGCCGGAGCCCGACACGCCGCGCGTCGCGCACGTCACGATAATGTATAACACTATGTCGTCCCTGCGACACGACACTCACCGAACACCAGCACGCCCTCGAGGAAGGCGAGGAACATGTCGGAGCCGGAGCCCGACACGCCGCGCGTCGCGCACGTCACGATAATGTATAACACTATGTCGTCCCTGCGACACGACACTCACCGAACACCAGCACGCCCTCGAGGAAGGCGAGGAACATGTCGGAGCCGGAGCCCGACACGCCGCGCGTCGCGCACGTCACGATAATGTATAACACTATGTCGTCCCTGCGACACGACACTCACCGAACACCAGCACGCCCTCGAGGAAGGCGAGGAACATGTCGGAGCCGGAGCCCGACACGCCGCGTGTCGCGCACGTCACGATAATGTATAACACTATGTCGTCCCTGCGACACGACACTCACCGAACACCAGCACGCCCTCGAGGAAGGCGAGGAACATGTCGGAGCCGGAGCCCGACACGCCGCGCGTCGCGCACGTCACGATAATGTATAACACTATGTCGTCCCTGCGACACGACACTCACCGAACACCAGCACGCCCTCGAGGAAGGCGAGGAACATGTCGGAGCCGGAGCCCGACACGCCGCGCGTCGCGCACGTCACGATAATGTATAACACTATGTCGTCCCTGCGACACGACACTCACCGAACACCAGCACGCCCTCGAGGAAGGCGAGGAACATGTCGGAGCCGGAGCCCGACACGCCGCGCGTCGCGCACGTCACGATAATGTATAACACTATGTCGTCCCTGCGACACGACACTCACCGAACACCAGCACGCCCTCGAGGAAGGCGAGGAACATGTCGGAGCCGGAGCCCGACACGCCGCGCGTCGCGCACGTCACGATAATGTATAACACTATGTCGTCCCTGCGACACGACACTCACCGAACACCAGCACGCCCTCGAGGAAGGCGAGGAACATGTCGGAGCCGGAGCCCGACACGCCGCGCGTCGCGCACGTCACGATAATGTATAACACTATGTCGTCCCTGCGACATGGCACTCCCGAACACCAGCACGCCCTCGAGGAAGGCGAGGAACATGTCGGAGCCGGAGCCCGACACGCCGCGCGTCGCGCACGTCACGATAATGTATAACACTATGTCGTCCCTGCGACACGACACTCACCGAACACCAGCACGCCCTCGAGGAAGGCGAGGAACATGTCGGAGCCGGAGCCCGACACGCCGCGCGTCGCGCACGTCACGATAATGTATAACACTATGTCGTCCCTGCGACACGACACTCACCGAACACCAGCACGCCCTCGAGGAAGGCGAGGAACATGTCGGAGCCGGAGCCCGACACGCCGCGCGTCGCGCACGTCACGATAATGTATAACACTATGTCGTCCCTGCGACATGGCACTCACCGAACACCAGCACGCCCTCGAGGAAGGCGAGGAACATGTCGGAGCCGGAGCCCGACACGCCGCGCGTCGCGCACGTCACGATAATGTATAACACTATGTCGTCCCTGCGACACGACACTCACCGAACACCAGCACGCCCTCGAGGAAGGCGAGGAACATGTCGGAGCCGGAGCCCGACACGCCGCGCGTCGCGCACGTCACGATAATGTATAACACTATGTCGTCCCTGCGACACGACACTCACCGAACACCAGCACGCCCTCGAGGAAGGCGAGGAACATGTCGGAGCCGGAGCCCGACACGCCGCGCGTCGCGCACGTCACGATAATGTATAACACTATGTCGTCCCTGCGACACGACACTCACCGAACACCAGCACGCCCTCGAGGAAGGCGAGGAACATGTCGGAGCCGGAGCCCGACACGCCGCGCGTCGCGCACGTCTCGATAATGTATAACACTATGTCGTCCCTGCGACACGACACTCACCGAACACCAGCACGCCCTCGAGGAAGGCGAGGAACATGTCGGAGCCGGAGCCCGACACGCCGCGTGTCGCGCACGTCACGATAATGTATAACACTATGTCGTCCCTGCGACACGACACTCACCGAACACCAGCACGCCCTCGAGGAAGGCGAGGAACATGTCGGAGCCGGAGCCCGACACGCCGCGCGTCGCGCACGTCACGATAATGTATAACACTATGTCGTCCCTGCGACACGACACTCACCGAACACCAGCACGCCCTCGAGGAAGGCGAGGAACATGTCGGAGCCGGAGCCCGACACGCCGCGCGTCGCGCACGTCACGATAATGTATAACACTATGTCGTCCCTGCGACACGACACTCACCGAACACCAGCACGCCCTCGAGGAAGGCGAGGAACATGTCGGAGCCGGAGCCCGACACGCCGCGCGTCGCGCACGTCACGATAATGTATAACACTATGTCGTCCCTGCGACACGACACTCACCGAACACCAGCACGCCCTCGAGGAAGGCGAGGAACATGTCGGAGCCGGAGCCCGACACGCCGCGCGTCGCGCACGTCACGATAATGTATAACACTATGTCGTCCCTGCGACACGACACTCACCGAACACCAGCACGCCCTCGAGGAAGGCGAGGAACATGTCGGAGCCGGAGCCCGACACGCCGCGCGTCGCGCACGTCACGATAATGTATAACACTATGTCGTCCCTGCGACACGACACTCACCGAACACCAGCACGCCCTCGAGGAAGGCGAGGAACATGTCGGAGCCGGAGCCCGACACGCCGCGCGTCGCGCACGTCACGATAATGTATAACACTATGTCGTCCCTGCGACATGGCACTCACCGAACACCAGCACGCCCTCGAGGAAGGCGAGGAACATGTCGGAGCCGGAGCCCGACACGCCGCGCGTCGCGCACGTCACGATAATGTATAACACTATGTCGTCCCTGCGACACGACACTCACCGAACACCAGCACGCCCTCGAGGAAGGCGAGGAACATGTCGGAGCCGGAGCCCGACACGCCGCGCGTCGCGCACGTCACGATAATGTATAACACTATGTCGTCCCTGCGACACGACACTCACCGAACACCAGCACGCCCTCGAGGAAGGCGAGGAACATGTCGGAGCCGGAGCCCGACACGCCGCGCGTCGCGCACGTCACGATAATGTATAACACTATGTCGTCCCTGCGACACGACACTCACCGAACACCAGCACGCCCTCGAGGAAGGCGAGGAACATGTCGGAGCCGGAGCCCGACACGCCGCGCGTCGCGCACGTCACGATAATGTATAACACTATGTCGTCCCTGCGACACGACACTCACCGAACACCAGCACGCCCTCGAGGAAGGCGAGGAACATGTCGGAGCCGGAGCCCGACACGCCGCGCGTCGCGCACGTCACGATAATGTATAACACTATGTCGTCCCTGCGACACGACACTCACCGAACACCAGCACGCCCTCGAGGAAGGCGAGGAACATGTCGGAGCCGGAGCCCGACACGCCGCGCGTCGCGCACGTCACGATAATGTATAACACTATGTCGTCCCTGCGACACGACACTCACCGAACACCAGCACGCCCTCGAGGAAGGCGAGGAACATGTCGGAGCCGGAGCCCGACACGCCGCGCGTCGCGCACGTCACGATAATGTATAACACTATGTCGTCCCTGCGACACGACACTCACCGAACACCAGCACGCCCTCGAGGAAGGCGAGGAACATGTCGGAGCCGGAGCCCGACACGCCGCGCGTCGCGCACGTCACGATAATGTATAACACTATGTCGTCCCTGCGACACGACACTCACCGAACACCAGCACGCCCTCGAGGAAGGCGAGGAACATGTCGGAGCCGGAGCCCGACACGCCGCGCGTCGCGCACGTCACGATAATGTATAACACTATGTCGTCCCTGCGACACGACACTCACCGAACACCAGCACGCCCTCGAGGAAGGCGAGGAACATGTCGGAGCCGGAGCCCGACACGCCGCGCGTCGCGCACGTCACGATAATGTATAACACTATGTCGTCCCTGCGACATGGCACTCACCGAACACCAGCACGCCCTCGAGGAAGGCGAGGAACATGTCGGAGCCGGAGCCCGACACGCCGCGCGTCGCGCACGTCACGATAATGTATAACACTATGTCGTCCCTGCGACACGACACTCACCGAACACCAGCACGCCCTCGAGGAAGGCGAGGAACATGTCGGAGCCGGAGCCCGACACGCCGCGCGTCGCGCACGTCACGATAATGTATAACACTATGTCGTCCCTGCGACACGACACTCACCGAACACCAGCACGCCCTCGAGGAAGGCGAGGAACATGTCGGAGCCGGAGCCCGACACGCCGCGCGTCGCGCACGTCACGATAATGTATAACACTATGTCGTCCCTGCGACACGACACTCACCGAACACCAGCACGCCCTCGAGGAAGGCGAGGAACATGTCGGAGCCGGAGCCCGACACGCCGCGTGTCGCGCACGTCACGATAATGTATAACACTATGTCGTCCCTGCGACACGACACTCACCGAACACCAGCACGCCCTCGAGGAAGGCGAGGAACATGTCGGAGCCGGAGCCCGACACGCCGCGCGTCGCGCACGTCACGATAATGTATAACACTATGTCGTCCCTGCGACACGACACTCACCGAACACCAGCACGCCCTCGAGGAAGGCGAGGAACATGTCGGAGCCGGAGCCCGACACGCCGCGTGTCGCGCACGTCACGATAATGTATAACACTATGTCGTCCCTGCGACACGACACTCACCGAACACCAGCACGCCCTCGAGGAAGGCGAGGAACATGTCGGAGCCGGAGCCCGACACGCCGCGCGTCGCGCACGTCACGATAATGTATAACACTATGTCGTCCCTGCGACACGACACTCACCGAACACCAGCACGCCCTCGAGGAAGGCGAGGAACATGTCGGAGCCGGAGCCCGACACGCCGCGCGTCGCGCACGTCTCGATAATGTATAACACTATGTCGTCCCTGCGACACGACACTCACCGAACACCAGCACGCCCTCGAGGAAGGCGAGGAACATGTCGGAGCCGGAGCCCGACACGCCGCGTGTCGCGCACGTCACGATAATGTATAACACTATGTCGTCCCTGCGACACGACACTCACCGAACACCAGCACGCCCTCGAGGAAGGCGAGGAACATGTCGGAGCCGGAGCCCGACACGCCGCGCGTCGCGCACGTCACGATAATGTATAACACTATGTCGTCCCTGCGACACGACACTCACCGAACACCAGCACGCCCTCGAGGAAGGCGAGGAACATGTCGGAGCCGGAGCCCGACACGCCGCGCGTCGCGCACGTCACGATAATGTATAACACTATGTCGTCCCTGCGACACGACACTCACCGAACACCAGCACGCCCTCGAGGAAGGCGAGGAACATGTCGGAGCCGGAGCCCGACACGCCGCGCGTCGCGCACGTCACGATAATGTATAACACTATGTCGTCCCTGCGACACGACACTCACCGAACACCAGCACGCCCTCGAGGAAGGCGAGGAACATGTCGGAGCCGGAGCCCGACACGCCGCGCGTCGCGCACGTCACGATAATGTATAACACTATGTCGTCCCTGCGACACGACACTCACCGAACACCAGCACGCCCTCGAGGAAGGCGAGGAACATGTCGGAGCCGGAGCCCGACACGCCGCGCGTCGCGCACGTCACGATAATGTATAACACTATGTCGTCCCTGCGACACGACACTCACCGAACACCAGCACGCCCTCGAGGAAGGCGAGGAACATGTCGGAGCCGGAGCCCGACACGCCGCGCGTCGCGCACGTCACGATAATGTATAACACTATGTCGTCCCTGCGACATGGCACTCACCGAACACCAGCACGCCCTCGAGGAAGGCGAGGAACATGTCGGAGCCGGAGCCCGACACGCCGCGCGTCGCGCACGTCACGATAATGTATAACACTATGTCGTCCCTGCGACACGACACTCACCGAACACCAGCACGCCCTCGAGGAAGGCGAGGAACATGTCGGAGCCGGAGCCCGACACGCCGCGCGTCGCGCACGTCACGATAATGTATAACACTATGTCGTCCCTGCGACACGACACTCACCGAACACCAGCACGCCCTCGAGGAAGGCGAGGAACATGTCGGAGCCGGAGCCCGACACGCCGCGCGTCGCGCACGTCACGATAATGTATAACACTATGTCGTCCCTGCGACACGACACTCACCGAACACCAGCACGCCCTCGAGGAAGGCGAGGAACATGTCGGAGCCGGAGCCCGACACGCCGCGCGTCGCGCACGTCACGATAATGTATAACACTATGTCGTCCCTGCGACACGACACTCACCGAACACCAGCACGCCCTCGAGGAAGGCGAGGAACATGTCGGAGCCGGAGCCCGACACGCCGCGCGTCGCGCACGTCACGATAATGTATAACACTATGTCGTCCCTGCGACACGACACTCACCGAACACCAGCACGCCCTCGAGGAAGGCGAGGAACATGTCGGAGCCGGAGCCCGACACGCCGCGTGTCGCGCACGTCACGATAATGTATAACACTATGTCGTCCCTGCGACACGACACTCACCGAACACCAGCACGCCCTCGAGGAAGGCGAGGAACATGTCGGAGCCGGAGCCCGACACGCCGCGCGTCGCGCACGTCACGATAATGTATAACACTATGTCGTCCCTGCGACACGACACTCACCGAACACCAGCACGCCCTCGAGGAAGGCGAGGAACATGTCGGAGCCGGAGCCCGACACGCCGCGCGTCGCGCACGTCACGATAATGTATAACACTATGTCGTCCCTGCGACACGACACTCACCGAACACCAGCACGCCCTCGAGGAAGGCGAGGAACATGTCGGAGCCGGAGCCCGACACGCCGCGCGTCGCGCACGTCACGATAATGTATAACACTATGTCGTCCCTGCGACACGACACTCACCGAACACCAGCACGCCCTCGAGGAAGGCGAGGAACATGTCGGAGCCGGAGCCCGACACGCCGCGCGTCGCGCACGTCACGATAATGTATAACACTATGTCGTCCCTGCGACACGACACTCACCGAACACCAGCACGCCCTCGAGGAAGGCGAGGAACATGTCGGAGCCGGAGCCCGACACGCCGCGCGTCGCGCACGTCACGATAATGTATAACACTATGTCGTCCCTGCGACATGGCACTCCCGAACACCAGCACGCCCTCGAGGAAGGCGAGGAACATGTCGGAGCCGGAGCCCGACACGCCGCGCGTCGCGCACGTCACGATAATGTATAACACTATGTCGTCCCTGCGACACGACACTCACCGAACACCAGCACGCCCTCGAGGAAGGCGAGGAACATGTCGGAGCCGGAGCCCGACACGCCGCGCGTCGCGCACGTCACGATAATGTATAACACTATGTCGTCCCTGCGACACGACACTCACCGAACACCAGCACGCCCTCGAGGAAGGCGAGGAACATGTCGGAGCCGGAGCCCGACACGCCGCGCGTCGCGCACGTCACGATAATGTATAACACTATGTCGTCCCTGCGACACGGCACTCACCGAACACCAGCACGCCCTCGAGGAAGGCGAGGAACATGTCGGAGCCGGAGCCCGACACGCCGCGCGTCGCGCACGTCACGATAATGTATAACACTATGTCGTCCCTGCGACACGACACTCACCGAACACCAGCACGCCCTCGAGGAAGGCGAGGAACATGTCGGAGCCGGAGCCCGACACGCCGCGCGTCGCGCACGTCACGATAATGTATAACACTATGTCGTCCCTGCGACACGACACTCACCGAACACCAGCACGCCCTCGAGGAAGGCGAGGAACATGTCGGAGCCGGAGCCCGACACGCCGCGCGTCGCGCACGTCACGATAATGTATAACACTATGTCGTCCCTGCGACACGACACTCACCGAACACCAGCACGCCCTCGAGGAAGGCGAGGAACATGTCGGAGCCGGAGCCCGACACGCCGCGCGTCGCGCACGTCTCGATAATGTATAACACTATGTCGTCCCTGCGACACGACACTCACCGAACACCAGCACGCCCTCGAGGAAGGCGAGGAACATGTCGGAGCCGGAGCCCGACACGCCGCGTGTCGCGCACGTCACGATAATGTATAACACTATGTCGTCCCTGCGACACGACACTCACCGAACACCAGCACGCCCTCGAGGAAGGCGAGGAACATGTCGGAGCCGGAGCCCGACACGCCGCGCGTCGCGCACGTCACGATAATGTATAACACTATGTCGTCCCTGCGACACGACACTCACCGAACACCAGCACGCCCTCGAGGAAGGCGAGGAACATGTCGGAGCCGGAGCCCGACACGCCGCGCGTCGCGCACGTCACGATAATGTATAACACTATGTCGTCCCTGCGACACGACACTCACCGAACACCAGCACGCCCTCGAGGAAGGCGAGGAACATGTCGGAGCCGGAGCCCGACACGCCGCGCGTCGCGCACGTCACGATAATGTATAACACTATGTCGTCCCTGCGACACGACACTCACCGAACACCAGCACGCCCTCGAGGAAGGCGAGGAACATGTCGGAGCCGGAGCCCGACACGCCGCGCGTCGCGCACGTCACGATAATGTATAACACTATGTCGTCCCTGCGACACGACACTCACCGAACACCAGCACGCCCTCGAGGAAGGCGAGGAACATGTCGGAGCCGGAGCCCGACACGCCGCGCGTCGCGCACGTCACGATAATGTATAACACTATGTCGTCCCTGCGACACGACACTCACCGAACACCAGCACGCCCTCGAGGAAGGCGAGGAACATGTCGGAGCCGGAGCCCGACACGCCGCGCGTCGCGCACGTCACGATAATGTATAACACTATGTCGTCCCTGCGACATGGCACTCACCGAACACCAGCACGCCCTCGAGGAAGGCGAGGAACATGTCGGAGCCGGAGCCCGACACGCCGCGCGTCGCGCACGTCACGATAATGTATAACACTATGTCGTCCCTGCGACACGACACTCACCGAACACCAGCACGCCCTCGAGGAAGGCGAGGAACATGTCGGAGCCGGAGCCCGACACGCCGCGCGTCGCGCACGTCACGATAATGTATAACACTATGTCGTCCCTGCGACACGACACTCACCGAACACCAGCACGCCCTCGAGGAAGGCGAGGAACATGTCGGAGCCGGAGCCCGACACGCCGCGCGTCGCGCACGTCACGATAATGTATAACACTATGTCGTCCCTGCGACACGACACTCACCGAACACCAGCACGCCCTCGAGGAAGGCGAGGAACATGTCGGAGCCGGAGCCCGACACGCCGCGCGTCGCGCACGTCACGATAATGTATAACACTATGTCGTCCCTGCGACACGACACTCACCGAACACCAGCACGCCCTCGAGGAAGGCGAGGAACATGTCGGAGCCGGAGCCCGACACGCCGCGCGTCGCGCACGTCACGATAATGTATAACACTATGTCGTCCCTGCGACACGACACTCACCGAACACCAGCACGCCCTCGAGGAAGGCGAGGAACATGTCGGAGCCGGAGCCCGACACGCCGCGCGTCGCGCACGTCACGATAATGTATAACACTATGTCGTCCCTGCGACACGACACTCACCGAACACCAGCACGCCCTCGAGGAAGGCGAGGAACATGTCGGAGCCGGAGCCCGACACGCCGCGCGTCGCGCACGTCACGATAATGTATAACACTATGTCGTCCCTGCGACACGACACTCACCGAACACCAGCACGCCCTCGAGGAAGGCGAGGAACATGTCGGAGCCGGAGCCCGACACGCCGCGCGTCGCGCACGTCACGATAATGTATAACACTATGTCGTCCCTGCGACACGACACTCACCGAACACCAGCACGCCCTCGAGGAAGGCGAGGAACATGTCGGAGCCGGAGCCCGACACGCCGCGCGTCGCGCACGTCACGATAATGTATAACACTATGTCGTCCCTGCGACACGACACTCACCGAACACCAGCACGCCCTCGAGGAAGGCGAGGAACATGTCGGAGCCGGAGCCCGACACGCCGCGCGTCGCGCACGTCACGATAATGTATAACACTATGTCGTCCCTGCGACATGGCACTCACCGAACACCAGCACGCCCTCGAGGAAGGCGAGGAACATGTCGGAGCCGGAGCCCGACACGCCGCGCGTCGCGCACGTCACGATAATGTATAACACTATGTCGTCCCTGCGACACGACACTCACCGAACACCAGCACGCCCTCGAGGAAGGCGAGGAACATGTCGGAGCCGGAGCCCGACACGCCGCGCGTCGCGCACGTCACGATAATGTATAACACTATGTCGTCCCTGCGACACGACACTCACCGAACACCAGCACGCCCTCGAGGAAGGCGAGGAACATGTCGGAGCCGGAGCCCGACACGCCGCGCGTCGCGCACGTCACGATAATGTATAACACTATGTCGTCCCTGCGACACGACACTCACCGAACACCAGCACGCCCTCGAGGAAGGCGAGGAACATGTCGGAGCCGGAGCCCGACACGCCGCGTGTCGCGCACGTCACGATAATGTATAACACTATGTCGTCCCTGCGACACGACACTCACCGAACACCAGCACGCCCTCGAGGAAGGCGAGGAACATGTCGGAGCCGGAGCCCGACACGCCGCGCGTCGCGCACGTCACGATAATGTATAACACTATGTCGTCCCTGCGACACGACACTCACCGAACACCAGCACGCCCTCGAGGAAGGCGAGGAACATGTCGGAGCCGGAGCCCGACACGCCGCGCGTCGCGCACGTCACGATAATGTATAACACTATGTCGTCCCTGCGACATGACACTCACCGAACACCAGCACGCCCTCGAGGAAGGCGAGGAACATGTCGGAGCCGGAGCCCGACACGCCGCGCGTCGCGCACGTCACGATAATGTATAACACTATGTCGTCCCTGCGACATGACACTCACCGAACACCAGCACGCCCTCGAGGAAGGCGAGGAACATGTCGGAGCCGGAGCCCGACACGCCGCGCGTCGCGCACGTCACGATAATGTATAACACTATGTCGTCCCTGCGACACGACACTCACCGAACACCAGCACGCCCTCGAGGAAGGCGAGGAACATGTCGGAGCCGGAGCCCGACACGCCGCGCGTCGCGCACGTCACGATAATGTATAACACTATGTCGTCCCTGCGACATGACACTCACCGAACACCAGCACGCCCTCGAGGAAGGCGAGGAACATGTCGGAGCCGGAGCCCGACACGCCGCGCGTCGCGCACGTCACGATAATGTATAACACTATGTCGTCCCTGCGACACGACACTCACCGAACACCAGCACGCCCTCGAGGAAGGCGAGGAACATGTCGGAGCCGGAGCCCGACACGCCGCGCGTCGCGCACGTCACGATAATGTATAACACTATGTCGTCCCTGCGACACGACACTCACCGAACACCAGCACGCCCTCGAGGAAGGCGAGGAACATGTCGGAGCCGGAGCCCGACACGCCGCGCGTCGCGCACGTCACGATAATGTATAACACTATGTCGTCCCTGCGACACGACACTCACCGAACACCAGCACGCCCTCGAGGAAGGCGAGGAACATGTCGGAGCCGGAGCCCGACACGCCGCGCGTCGCGCACGTCACGATAATGTATAACACTATGTCGTCCCTGCGACACGACACTCACCGAACACCAGCACGCCCTCGAGGAAGGCGAGGAACATGTCGGAGCCGGAGCCCGACACGCCGCGCGTCGCGCACGTCACGATAATGTATAACACTATGTCGTCCCTGCGACACGACACTCACCGAACACCAGCACGCCCTCGAGGAAGGCGAGGAACATGTCGGAGCCGGAGCCCGACACGCCGCGTGTCGCGCACGTCACGATAATGTATAACACTATGTCGTCCCTGCGACACGACACTCACCGAACACCAGCACGCCCTCGAGGAAGGCGAGGAACATGTCGGAGCCGGAGCCCGACACGCCGCGCGTCGCGCACGTCACGATAATGTATAACACTATGTCGTCCCTGCGACACGACACTCACCGAACACCAGCACGCCCTCGAGGAAGGCGAGGAACATGTCGGAGCCGGAGCCCGACACGCCGCGCGTCGCGCACGTCACGATAATGTATAACACTATGTCGTCCCTGCGACACGACACTCACCGAACACCAGCACGCCCTCGAGGAAGGCGAGGAACATGTCGGAGCCGGAGCCCGACACGCCGCGCGTCGCGCACGTCACGATAATGTATAACACTATGTCGTCCCTGCGACACGACACTCACCGAACACCAGCACGCCCTCGAGGAAGGCGAGGAACATGTCGGAGCCGGAGCCCGACACGCCGCGCGTCGCGCACGTCACGATAATGTATAACACTATGTCGTCCCTGCGACACGACACTCACCGAACACCAGCACGCCCTCGAGGAAGGCGAGGAACATGTCGGAGCCGGAGCCCGACACGCCGCGTGTCGCGCACGTCACGATAATGTATAACACTATGTCGTCCCTGCGACACGACACTCACCGAACACCAGCACGCCCTCGAGGAAGGCGAGGAACATGTCGGAGCCGGAGCCCGACACGCCGCGCGTCGCGCACGTCACGATAATGTACAGCAGCGCCGCGACGTACAGCGCGCACATTATGTACACGTACGCGCGGAGGACGGACACGTGACGCTGAAAACAATATTATTTGTAAGTATAGAGAAATTAAACACGACAAGATGTAACAAACAGTTTGGGACAGATGTTATTCTCCAGGTCGGAAATCTAATGTTAAATTTTTCATCATACGCATTGGATAGATGAGGCGTAATGATAAAGAGTACAAAACGTGTACGAAACAAATGAAATGGGCCCCTTCTTGGCCCGCATCGTGGGCCATGAGAGATCTCTCGAGGAGACACTTGGGGCACTATCTAGGCAACTTAGAACCATACATGTACAGCAACGCCAACACCAGCAGAATATATAATGAGCACCGCCGCCACTATGGCGATCTTTTACCAGATGACCACGAGCGATTTCATGAGGGGAAACTTTGGGGCACTATCTCGGCAATTTAGAACCCTACCTACTGCACAGTATGCTGTACAACATCGCCAAAGCCAGCTCTGCTTGCTGGACGTGCAAGGATTGTGAGCACAGCCCAGTAATGGCGATCTTGTACCAGATGGAGTAGAGGTGAACCACAGTGCCTAAGTAGGAGCCCGCGTTGTGGGCCAAGTGATATCACGAGGTGAAACTCTGTGGCCCTGTCTAGGCGACTTAGAACCATACCTTCTGCACAGCATACAGCAACGCCAACGCCAGCAGAACGTGGACGACTGTGAGCACCGCCCCGACTATGGCAATCTTGTACCAGATGGAGTAGAGGTGGTCCTCCGCGTCCTCCATGGTGCCCACGTAGGAGCCCGCGTCGTGGGCCAAGAGAAATCTTACGAGGAGAAACTTCAGGGCACTATCTAGGCGACTTAGAACCATGTTCTGCACAGCACACAGCAACGCCAAAGCCAGCAGAACGTGGACGACTGTGAGCACCGCCCCGGCAATGGCGATCTTGTACCAAATGGAGTAGAGCTGGTACTCCTCGTCCTCCACGGTGCCCTCGTAGGAGCCCGCGTTGTGGGCCAAGAGACATCTCACAAGGAGAGGCATACGCGGAAGCGAGTCGGTGAGGCGCCATTAGCTAGTAATGAGACACTTTAAAAACATAGAACCATATCTTCTGCACTGCGTACAGCAACGCCAAAGCCCGGAGTACGTGGAGGACTGTGAGCACCGCCTCGGCTATGGCGATTTTGTACCAGATGGAGTAGAGGTGGTCCTCCGCGTCCTGCACCGTGCGCACATAGGAGGCCCAATAGTGGGCTAAGAGTCACGCGTTGTGGACCAAGAGAGATCTCACGAGGAGAAACACACGCGAAAGCATGCCTATAGCTAGTAATGATACATTACACAACATAAATCATACCTTCTGCACTGCGTACAGCAACGCCAAAGCCAGTAGGACGTGGACGACTGTGAGCACCGCCCCGGCTATGGCGATCTTGTACCAGATGGAGTAGAGGTGGTCCTCCGCGTCCTCAACGGTGCCCACGTAGGAGCCCGCGTCGTGGGCCATGAGCGAGGTGATCACGAGGAGTGACGCTGATGCGATCTGGAAGTGAGACGGGCTCGTGATACGACTGTTGCAGAAACTTATTACTGAACCAGCGTTCAGCCTAGTACAGACTGAGGCATCAGCAAATTATAGATCAAAGCCTGTGTCTCTAAATATAAATCAAGCTGGAGTGCCGGTAATGGAAGTAGATAGTATTACTTTTTTTAGAGTCACAATCGACGCCAACCTAAATTGGAAGGCACATAGGATAAATAAAAGTATTTCTAGCAATTGTTATGCTCTTTCAGTATTATCTGGTACTTGCTCCGAAAACATTGCCAGAAATGCTTATTTCGGAAATATTTTCCCGTTATTAACTTATGGTATAATTTACTGGGGAAACTCGGTTGATGTGCAGTCAACGTTTGTTTTACAAAAGAAATGTATTCGCACCATATACCGCTTGCACGCGGGTTATTCTTTGAGAGAAGTATTTAAAGAAAAACGCCTGCTCACCCTTACTGGAATTTACATACTGGAACTATGTCTTTTTGTCAAGAGGCACACAGATTATTTTACAAAAAAAGGCACGCTTAAAAATAACTTAAGACAACAATACAAACATGATATATGTCAACCGAAGGCAAATAATATGATGTATTACAAGAGCACGTGTATAACAGCAATTCGTGTCTAACAATTTACCAAACGAAATTATAATGTTGGAGGGTAGCCTGTTCAAGGGTAAATTAAAGCAATGGTTAATTGACACAGTTTTTTATGATGTAAAGGAGTTTTTCCAATATGCTTCGAAAAATGGTGGTTGTAATTATAATTGTAATTGGTCTTGAATGCCAATATGTACATTAGTATATATTATTATTGTATGTTCGCAGAGGGCAGCTGTTGATACGAATCATATGTTACCATCCTCTGTATACACGGCGAACAATATCTTTTTTCTATTCTATTCTATTCAGGTGAATTTTGGTCAATTGGGGATATTACATTTCTCAGAGTCTCTCTCTCTCTTTATATCTTTTTTTTATTTCAAGGTACAAATTAGATGTGATGATTGGATTATCTTTCCAGGTATATACGTTACGTGAACTCAGAATCTACAAACATATCATTTATACTAGTACTAGCGTGGTCAGGTAAAAAGTATCCTATAACCATATGTGGATACCCAGCTACCCGTGTACCAAAAATAGTTGAAATCCGTTAAGCCGATTTGGCGTGATGAAGCCACAACGGCACATACGAACATGAAAACATACAAAAAATTCAATAAAAATATTTTCCAATTCAGTGACCCCCTAATAGTAGGTTACATTTTTTTTTCAATCATCAATGTACAGACATGTAAATGTTTTTTTTAAACATTCAGATTCGTACAGTTCCCTCGTATGAATACTTTTTACTTTGGACTATATAAATTAGTAAAAAAAATTTCGCGTTTATAAACGAACATTTTCAATTAATAATAAAAAAAGGCTTTTTGAAATCTTACTATTTCTAAAAGAACTGTAGAAATATGTGGCTCTCGTTGACGTTTGCTGAAAAATAAAATCCACCCCCCCCCAGGAATATGCGATAAAAAAAATGCGATATGAAAAAGTGCACTAGCAGAAGAGCGTAGGTATCTCCACGGCACTTACGTCTTCTTGCTGAGAAGCGCTGTTTTTCGGCAATAACTTCGTGATGAAAACAATTTTCATATTTCAATAAACATAATTTTTGGACATAACGTTTAGAAAATAGACGGGGGGGGACACAATTTATGCTACTTTCGGAGCGATTCTTTCCGAAAATATACATAAAATAAAAAATAAAAATTAGAAACCTCTAAATGATTTTAAAAGATCTGTCGAAGTATGTTCGAAATTGAAATTTGTTGAGAAAACATTTTTCAGTTTCGATTATATGTATGGAGTGCCCCTCGTAGATATTTTGCGGCTTACACAAGACACCTATACTCCAAATTTCATCAATGCACATCTGGTAGAGTTTGCGTAAAATGCCTGTGACATACGGAAGGACGCTTCTGTTATTGCCATTTTGGCTACGGAACCCTAAAAATGTAAAAAAATATATTTCGATTCAGTGACCTCCAAATACTCCGTTTCAATCACTTTTTTGAAAATATCTTTAATAAATGTCTGTAGACATTTTTGAGTAAAATGCCTGGGACATAAGTACATACTGACATTACGAAACTATAAGGGTTCCGTTTTTGCCATTTCGGTATGGAACCTTAAAAACAGACAAACAATTTCAAGCTAATGCTCGAGTGTCTGGAATTTGACCTCGACGGCGCGTCGCCGATGAGGCAAACGTTTGTTATATTATGCGTGTTATCTATGGTAGGTATTCGCTGGGTGCGAAGTACAAGGTGGGGGGGGGGGGGGGGGGTAATATAATCGATCGCAGCGCTCATAGTGGCCAAAAGTAAAACTAATGTTGGCGCTGCTATCTGTCATATCTTAAAGTAATTTGTTTAGACTTGGTTACCTAATTTGAATAAACCCGGTGATTAAAAATAATACTCATTTCGATGTGGAAACGATATTTAATGTATCACTAGCGATACAGGAACAATTATATATGTTTATTATTATTGAATGAAACCATTAAAGTAGCTTTAGCCTCTAGTTTTACAGTAAAACTAAAACTAAAAATTTAGTACACAAACCCTGACATATTCAAAATGAAACGCACTTTTTGAATCAATTTAACTTACCCTATTTGATTTGAATGACGAAAATTGATTTCACAACCCTTTCTCCACCCAATTAAGGTATAACAGTAATTTTGGAAATAAATTAATAGATAATTTTGGATTATAATAATATTTTGTCACAACGTCGCGATCAAATGTCAAAACGTCAGAGCCAACAAAGTTGTGGACGCTAGGTTGGAGCTGAACTCGTGCACGGAGCCAATACTCGAAAACATATTCAGTAGTCTACAGTCCATCAGCACTAAGAAAGGTATTGTTATTTATTATTTATTATTATTATTTATTTATAGAGAATCACAATGGTGTAACATTACAGAGAATTCCATGGCGTTACATCGATTCTTAATTACTATTACTTTAGGCTAAATTATTGCACATTGACATAGTCAGTGGTCATTCCTCTCTAGCACTCTCTTCCATTCACTCATCAGCTGCACCATCACAGTCGCTAACACATCGCACTGTGGTGGCGCCGCAAGCTCGGAGTTGAGAAGCGCTACCGCGCGGGGGAGGGGTGAGTGGCGGTACGAATTAGTTCGACAGGGTACTGTTGCTAGAAGGGGCACCTCTCGTCGCCTATTGCGATAGTCGTCCGGTACCTTAAGTTTAATGATGTTTCCTAAGAGACAGACGCTATCAATCTTATTCCTTAAGATGTTTAGAGTAAAAAATAACAGTGACAGGTTTCTTCGCATTTCTAAGGACTCGAAACCCAAATAACCTGTTATGTAATAATAAAACGATTTTGTTTCCTCTTTTTGTATTCTCAACTTTAATGATCCTGCACTAACAGCTAGTTTCTGTTTGGCCCTGTGGTTGACTGGTAGAGAATGCCTTAAGGCATGAAGTCCGCCACTTGTACCATTTTGTATTGTGAAATAAAATTTAAATAAACAAAAGGATTCGGCTTACAGTCGGAGAAAATCGGATGTTTTCGTATAAATGATCGCTGTTAATGACAATTTGGAAGATTATATAGAGCAGATAATACCCGGAAATTATTTAACGAGGTTAATGGCTATTATCTAGAGGAAGCATCGACAACTCGTAGCTCTGTAACAAAACAAATTAAGGTAAATTTTCAATATATTTGATTTTTTTTTAATTATCGCACGACCACATGGTTGTCATCGTTGTTGTGTGGTAGAGGTTGTTGTGTGGTTGTGGTTGTCGTGTGGTAGAGGTTGTCGTGTGGTTGTGGTTGTCGTGTGGTAGAGGTTGTCGTGTGGATGTAATACGTCTCAATAGACGGTAAATGGTAGTTAAGTCGAAATGTTTAAGTTTGTATGTTAAGTCGTCTAGAACCGATAGTTTATACTTACCTATGCATTATTTAGATTGGGATTAAATGGACTTCTGCAGTAGATTCAGCAGATAAAAGATCTGGAGATATTGTATTAGGAAAATGTGAATACCAAGTCGATATTATTATAATTTGCATTATAGTCATATGTTGCGAAATATAAACCAATTACATCGCCACTAGAAGAACTACGTCTGGACGTGTAACTTATAAATATTCAATCATAACTACGCCATGTCACGAACCCTGCGGCAGACTTACGTATGACTGGCGCCAATGCAGTTTTTAAGGCAAGGGAAAAACCAACGTGTTGGAATTCGAAATACGTGCTTAGAAAATATTAAATAAGAACTGTAACCAGTGTGTTGCCAGTGATGACATACGGCACTGAGACGTGGTCACTCACAATGGGCCTCATAAGAAGGCTCAAAGTCACTCAAAGGGCAATGGAGCGAGCTATTTTAGGAGTCTCCTTGCGTGATCGAATCAGAAATGAGGTGATCCGCAGAAGAACCAAGGTCATCGACGTAGCTCAAAGAGTTGCTAAACTTAAGTGGCAGTGGGCGGGGACATTGCTCATAGAACCGACGGCCGCTGGGGCAGAAAGGTTCTTGAGGGGCGACCGCGTACAAGACGACTCAGCGTGGGGAGGCCCCCACCAAGATGGACCGATGACATTGAACCAATTTATGTGAAATTTGGTATGGAGATAGTTTGAAACACTAGAAAGGTCATATGATAGTTTTTATCCCGGGCGGGTGGAAATTTGTATGCAAAACCAATCATTAAAAGCTAATTTAATTATACAACGTGCTCGTAAGGAACCCGCATAATTTTACCAGCGTATGTACCAGCGACCTCAGGTATACGGTATACCTGAGGTCATGAGCATTAAAAAAAAATGTATGAACCCCCAGGCAAATCTAGCTCAGTTTTGAAGATATTTTCAATTTTCATGTAAACTAATTATTGTCATTACTAAAGTGCATTAAGCTCTTTTGATAGCGACGTTGCCACGTATGTTTCCAAGTGTCGTGTCGGTATTGACAGACATCAAAGTGACAGCTACCACTCACTAAAATCATCCTTTTTTGGAAAAAAATATCGGTACTATTTCGTTACTAGTTTGGGGCCCGCCGGATATCCCATCATGTTTTATGTGTTTTGTGAAACAAAAATATTTCATTGCATTTCATTTCATTCATTATTAAAAGGGATAATTTTTATAGAGAAGTTATTCAAGTTTTTAGTACAAAAATCAACAAAACAAGATTCCAAAAAAAACTTTTTTTTATTTGACTTGAATTCACAGAACATTTTTTACGTGGTTAAACTGTTATGAATTCCTGAGACACCTTATATACATATAAATACGATACTTACTAGATGTATGGCGCCGACCACTCGCGCGCCGGTCTCCAAGCCCAGGCACCAGCAGAACGAAGTGATGTGCGGGAGACCCATCGCGCCCTCTTTCGGAGACTCCCTGGAAAACACAGACATTTCGTCAGACCTGCTCACGGACACGGCAGTGTATCAGCTAAGGCTAGCACGTATTGCACTTTGCTGAATTTAGAATCCTAAGAGAGAGTGAGTGAGAGAGAGAGAAGGGAGTTAAAGCGTCTAACTCCAACTTATTGTTGTTTCCCTGTCGTTAGCAATTTTGGAGGGGTGGCTCCAAAATTTGAGGCTGCGAGCTAATAATAAAATATGTCTTTATTGCACGATACACAATTTTATTGCACAAATTATAAGACAAATGGAAGTCTTCTATTTTTATTGCCAAAAATACCTTTTTTATTTTGTACATTTTTAGAAGATTTTTTCAACTTGATGTGTACGATTTTGGGGGGGGTCATGTCGCCTGTGACCCCCTCCGGACCGCGCTTGGTTAGCATCCTAGTTAGGATAGGTGACGCGCTTACCTCATCGTCAAAAAACGGTTTTTTTTTGGTTTGCGTACGGTGTATCAGAACCCTTTTTGAGCAAATCCCGAGTAGCACCTGGCTGTTTTTTTTTTTGTATATTACGTCAACATTAGACAGATTAACAAAGCCTGTATTTTCTTTAAAGGCCTCGTTGAATGTAAGGACATATTTAGTAAGTTTTTGTGTCAGAAATGGACTCACTGCCTTGCGTCCGCCGCCATTGCCGAAGGTGCACTGACGGGTATCGCAATTAACTTGGACATATTGTTGTTTCGTTTTTTATGCTTTAGCCTACATACATATACATCAGTGAACAAAAAGATGCAAGCCCTGTTTGCAAAAACGATGCGGTGGGACGACTTGGATCGAGTCATGAGCGTTCCGAAACAGAAATGTTTATTTGTATAACATGTATTATAAGTATAGAGAATCTACTCCGAAATTTGAAAAACGAAGTTCGTATGCCGCCATCCTGCTCACTCAAATACTTACAGCATAACATCAGGCGTTAAAGTTAAAGCGCTTGCATGTCGCCAACTGTTTACACTGTTATATTATATATTTTGATTTGAACAAATCTCTAAGGGATATAAATCACGCAGGATGGTAAAATGGCGAATTTATTTTATCATTTGCCTAGAAAACATCAGTAATTTGATCGAATTCCTGAATCTGTGTAGTGAAATGACTAAATCAGACACAGACTTTCATTTCACCAGATTTCTTTAGTGATTTGATAAAATCCCTGAAACACGTCAGCTAGTTGACGAAACGAAACGATCACGCCCCAAACGCGAAGTCAACCAATAAGCGTGATTTGTAATAAGGGACGCATTTATTGCTCGCGCGCATCAAAGAAAGAGAAAGCTAATACACTACATGCTTGGCGTTTTTTGGCGTAAGCGCCAGATGTATAAGTACCATGAAATTGAAGATATTATTATGTTTTGTTAACATTTAAGTTAATCACTTAAAAGATAATGGGAAGAATGACATTTTAACATAATTTAGCCGTTTATTAATTTGTCGTTTGTACAACGTAGACAAAAAACGGGAAATGAAGACGCGTTTTCGGATAAATTTTCTATCGAGGAAATTTTCTTTAAACATGTTTCCGCGTTAATCACTGAATAGGTGATATAGTCAAGAAACACATATCTGAAAACCAGCCTGATTTATATACTAGATTTGACAAAAAATGCGCTACAAAATAGCTTAAATTTTCAATGCATCACCTTAACTCGTTTTATCATTTTATTTAATGATGTTATAATTAAACAAAGATAAACAGCTAATAATAAGTAAATCGTATCATTTAAATACTGTGTCACGCTTGCAAAGTCGAATAATGGTAAATAATAATCATTATACATAGATAGCGATAGTACATATCGGGAGCGGCTTTTTGTATGGAGATTGTCAGTCCTCTTGTTTTTATGGTCCTTGATTGTAGCTGACCGGGCCACTCGTGATGGGATACGGTACCTATACATAGTGATAGTGACCCATTTTTAACCCCCGACACAAAAAGAGAGAGGAAGAGATGTTTATATGTAAGTTTAAAAACGTATGTCCGCCTGAGGCATGGTCATGGTCACTCTCAAACTCGTGGAGTGTGGAGTGTTTTTAATGCGGTTATTTTTAATAGATAGCTGGATTTCTTGGCTGTGGTTCTTAGCTACGTTTAAAAAAAAACCGGCCAAGAGCATGTCGGACCATGCTCAATGTAGGGTTCCGCAGCCGTTTATACAAAAAAATGCACTACAGATGAAAAAAATACGATGTGAAAAAAAAACACTAACCAAAGAGCATATCTCCCAGGCACTTTCGTCCTTTTGCTGAGAAGCGCAGATTTTGGGCAATTACTTAAAAACGGTATGTCCGATCATGTTGAAAACAATTTTCGTTGGAAGTATTTATTAAGCTTTATATTTATAATTTTTTTCATAGGTTTTGAACATACCGTTTTGAAAATAGAGGGGGGGGCAGAATTTTTGCTACTTTCGCAGCGAATATTTCAGAAAAAAATCACTAAATCATTTTTTTTTTTTTTTTGAAAGATCAAAGTTTTTATAGAAGAACTGTCGAAATGTGTGCCAAACATTAATATTTGCAGAATTTTTGTTTTTTTAGTTTCGGTTATATGTATGGAGTTATATATATTTTTTATTTAACTATCAAACTAAGTAGCGGCTTACACAAGACACTTACTCGTATACTTGAAATTTCATCAGTATCCATCTTATAGTTTCTGAGTAAAATGCCTGTGAGATACGGACGGACATGACGAAACTATAGGTAAGGGTTCCGTTTTTGTTATTTTGGCTACAAACGGTGGTATCTATGAAAATCCAATGTTAGCAGAGCCCTACTCCTAACCAAAATGTACGCGGTGTTCGATCATTTTATATTGGTTACTGACAGACAGACATAAAATTATACTGCTTTTAGTATGTCTTGTTATAGCGGCAACAGAAATACATCATCTGTGAAAATACAGCTTGGTGACAGACAGACGGACGGACGGACGGACAGCGGAGTCCTAGTAATAGGGTCCCGTTTTACCCTTTGGGCACGGCACCCTAAAAACCGAACCAGGTAATATGAAGCCTTAGGGTAATTCCGGGGTAGATGGCCATAAGTTAAAGATGGCCAGTCGAAATTTTTCCAACTTATGGGATGTTAATGTCGCTTATTTCACGTAAACTTTATTCGTTGAGAAGACAACACTTGATATAAGTGGAAAAACAAGTAGGTCAAAAAAAAAATCTCATGACATTTTTCATGACATTTATTTAAAATACGCTACTTGAAAATTTATAAACAGATTGCCGATATATAACGTAACTTTAGTTGTTTTTTAACTGGCCCAGTAATAATGATTAATTTAGATGGTACTGAGGTTTTCATACATATTAAATTTAAAATAACTTGAATGGGCGCAGTACTTTTTTTTTATTCATTGATATAATGAACCGGCTGCATCGGGAGAGATGGCCATACGCAGTTATTTAGTACTGGAAAGCCATGAACTGGGATCTCAGATACTAAAAAAAAGAAATAAATGTTATTAATTAAAATCATAACAGTAGTCATAATAATATGCGAGAGATGACAAATACATTACTATAAATCCAGAATAATGAAGAATAGACTATTATGTAGAAATATATACTGTGAGGTCATTAAAATTGAACCGAATTAAAAAAAAGTTTATTTTATTTAAAAGAAGGGGTGAAATGTGCACAGAAATATATTTTATTGAAATCTACTCATATTCAATGTAATGGCCATCTTTCCTGGACATATCCGGGAGAGATGGCCAACCCTAATTTGATTTCAAAATATTGTTTGACCATGTTCGCTTAGTTTTAACAATGTTTGTGGTTTTGTTTACGTTAGATAGATAACCAAAGTTTAATTTTCAACTAAAATCCAAATTCTAATGTTCATAGTTTCAGCATAATTGGTCTTGGAAAAAACTATGGCCATCTACCCCGGACTTACCCTAATAATGATGGTTTGTTTACTGAAGTTGTCATTGAGGGTGATACGCCACTATCCTATGACTTAGACCACGTTTTGGACAATTAAGTACCGTTATGCACACCGCAAAGCATTCCCAAGGTCACTCGTCTCGTTAATTGGGAAGGGAACGAGCTCCCAGACCACAGCGATACGGTACATAAGGCGGAGAAGGAGGAGAAAAAGTCATAACCCTTCGTTTTTTCTTCAGCGTAGTCGGGTAAAAAGTATCCTATAACCATCTGGAGATACCCAGCTACCCATGTACCGAAAATAGGAAATCCGTTTAGCGGATTTAGCGTGATGAAGCCACAACGACACATACAAACATACAAACATTTCAATTTTACAACTTTATAAGAGTACTCCTTATAAAGTTGTAAAATCGCTTTAGATTCGTTTATCGCGGATAAAAGGTATTTTTCCGGGATAAAAAGTAGATATTTTACTAATTTAAATGTGAAGCATATTACCAAGATTTAAAGTTCTTAGCGCAAAAAAATATTTACCGTCCATACAAATTTTCATCCCCTTTTTCGTCCCTAAAAGGGATGAAATTTGACATAAATGCCTATGTCCTATTCTGATATATCACGTACATAACTGGTAAGTTTCATAAAAAATCGTCCATTAGTTTTTGAGATTAAGTGGAACGTACATACATACTTTCACGTTTATACTATAGTAAGGATAAGGATAAGGATAGACTAGAAGGTGCCCTTCGTCCCTTTTTAGGGTTCCGTACCCAAAGGGTAAAACCCTATTACTAAGACTCCGCTGTCTGTCCCGTCTGTCACCAGACTGTATCTCATGAACCGCGTGACAGTTGACATTTTCACTGATGATGTATTTCTGTTACCGCTATAACAACAAATACTAAAACAGTAGTATTTTATGTCTATGTCAGTAAACAATATAAAATGATCGAACATCGCGTACATTTTGCTTAGGAGTAGGGCTCTGCTAACACTGGATTTTCATAGATACGGCTGTTTGTATCGTATATTTTGTACGGAACCCTCGGTGCAAGAGTCCGACTCGCACTTCGCCGGTTTTTCAAATATATTCAATATATACATTTCATTAGACAGATTACACTGTTTGTTGTTGCTTACTATCGCTATTAGAATGGTAGAAATAGGTTTGAAGTATCATAATACACGCTAAAACAGCGTAGGTATAATACAAATTGATTTAATCAGGTTATTCCATTCAGGTCAATCCCAAATGAACCCAATGTGGTCCCACAGCGACGCCAAAATTAGACAATTCGAAGCACTCTTTTGAGTAGTAATAACGGCTACATTGGCTTGTCAGTTGTCATCATTTGACTATTTGTGTAATGTTGGGCATTAAAATTCAGCCTTGAGAGGTGTATGTTTAAAAATCGGTGAGCCTGCAGTCGCCAGCTTTAATATCCGCCACAACAAAGCGCGCATAAATGGGTGAATCAACTTTCAAGGTACTCCCCAATTTTCGACATGTCTCACTATGTCACCTTTTTTTTGTTCCCTTTGCTCTCTGGGCCTGTAGGGCCATTTTAGACATTTTAGACAACCGGAGAAAATACTTTTATATTTATTTAGAGCCTTCTTACAGTAGGTACATAATTTATATTGATACATTTAATTTAATTATGGTCTTCTGTGTGTGTTTTGGCAAATGCCTCCTCGAGCACTTTCCAATCCCCTCTCTTCCCTGCCATTTTATTCCAGTAAGACCTGGAGCCATCTAAGCCATATTTTCCTCCCATCTACTCAATGGTGCCATTATAATACTTATGCTTAACTAATTAACATGACTTAGCAATTATTAGGTTATTCCTACTAAAATATGTTATCAAAAAAGGAAAAATTACTAATTTAATTAACCATATGATTATTTAACACCATCTGGAATATGTAAATAAAGCAACAGCAAGTAAATAAAGGATGTGGGAAGTCAGAAGTCCGGCAATTCCGAGATATTTTATGTAGTTTAATATCATTTAAACTCAGACACATCCATTGTTAATATGGTATGGTCCACAATGAAACACAGTATACTTTTTCTGTATCAATTGTTTCTGAAAGAACTCTCATTCCAAACATATCTTCTTCCACCACTAGTCTATCTCACCTGCACACAGTATCTACTCTTAATCAACCATTGCCGAATTTACTATTTTAGAAAATATCCTAGCTTTTTAGTCAGTAAGTGTTACTAACATTCTATGGATGATCTGGTCTGAAATATATATATATTTAATTATAATACTACCCGTAATTTGCAGGCTGTAGGAAGGCTAGCAAGACATCATCCTTCATACAACTATTTCCCTATAGTAGCAAATAAATAATTTCGAGTTTTGAATATCGCTTATACATATACCTGTTGAGACCAGAGGATCAAGCCACAGCTCTATACAGGAAAATATAGTACATCCCCTAAATTTATGACTTAAAGTATTCATGCAAATAATAATCTAGAAGTATTTGATAAAAATAAGAAAAATAATTTTGATGTTTTTATTTTATTTTTTTACCAGTTTGTCTATTAATAATTTATTATTGAAATATGGTGATTAACTTGTATTCCCCACCACATCGCAGTTTAGCAGGGGCGTGCGGCATATATGGGCACTGCCGACCCTGAACGACAATGGCTCCATATAGGCACAGAGAAACTGCCTACCCTGAAACCCGAAATGAACATGGCTCCATAAAGGCACAGAAAAACTACCTTGGCCTAAAACCCTGTGTATGCCATTGCAGTTTCGTAATACTTATGATTTTATGACCAATACATATTTAATTTGTATTAGGAGCAAAGAAACAGAAACAACTATTTCTAAAATGTCTGCAGAATATTTAGACACTAGCTTGTGGAAACATTGGATCTAGTGTTATTTATAAGTAGAAGGTGCCCACAACATTGTTTACAAAGAGAAAAAGTCATAACCCGTAATATTTTCTTCAGCACAGTTCAGTTTAAAAGTATTCTGCAACCATCTGTGGATACGCAACTATCTGTATACCAAAAATAGTTGATATCCATTTAGTGGATTTAATGTGATGAAGCAACAATGATACATACAAACACGCTACAAATCAAAATTATTTTTTTTAGACTTAGTGATCTCCAAATAGTCCATTTCAAAGGATTCTTTTTTTTAATATCTTTAATGTACCTACAGACATTTCATTTTTAACCCCCGACAAAAAAGAGTTGAGATTGTTATAAGTTTAATGTGACTGGCTGTGACTGTGTATCTGTCTGTGGCATCGTAGTGCCCATATGGATGGACCGATTTGAGTGCGGTTTTTTTGTGTCATAGATAATTTTATCCTGAGTGTTCTTAGCTTTGTTTGATGAAAATCGGAGCACTTGTCTCCAAGATATTCAGCTTTTAGTGGAACAAGTCGGGGGTTTTTAAAAAAAATAATATTGTTTTTACGATTTTATAATAGTACCTATAGATTATTAAAGTATATTTATCTTTCAAATAGGTGAGGAGAAGGAGAAAAGAAAAATGCTCCCAGTGTTCATTCCGTCTATAACAAACTGTTAAATTATTCATACATCTCATCCATTGTCCAGCATCCTCTGGAAATCAATAAGCAGGAATACTGTCATGTCTTCAGGGCTAGTATTTTCTTTTTCCATATAGTGTAATCTTAGTGCAATTAATGCTAATACTAAAAATTTTGTGGTTTAGCTTGATTTCACACTGATAACAATTTCACCAAATAGGAATAAAACAGAAATAACGTACACATTTCTGCTATTTTGTTTGCGTTTTGAGATAGCGACAACATTTAGATAGCAGCTGGGTCTCACAGAAAACAGATAATTTTATACAATCGATTCAAAGCAAAAGTAAACAAAGTATTTAAATTACTTACCTAATAAAAATAACTCTCAAACTGGCTCAAACCTCTATTGTTTTGAAGTTTACTTATAACCAGTTATCAATAGTCACACTAGTTGTTAATTTTCACTTTCACAACAAAAAAATTCACAAAAATCTTCGAAGTAGTTACACTAGTAGTTTAATACTACACTGAGCAGACTAGACTACAGCCTTGCCTTACTGGCACAAACTACTAAGAGATACTACGTATCAGACAACCATCTCTCATACTATTGGCTTAGGCGCTCATGTAAGAAACTTAAGTGACGTTTAAAGATTTTTTTATCCGGTTCTAATATTGGCAATGACACTACGTGGAAACAGCCAGCAAAAAGGCGGGAATAAGCTCGAAATTTAAATTACGGTTTTATGAAAGCGCGGGAACTTTCAAATAGATTTCCTAATTTGTACTTTTATGGGTTCGTTTTTATAGTGTAAAAACTACCTCAGTTTATCAAATATTACCAGAGAGATGGAGCAATTAGATAAACTGAAATAGCTTCTGAAATTAAAGGACCATATACTTATTAAGTGATTTATTTCTTAGCTTTTTTGTATACTTGTGAAGAGCCTGCGCCTGCATGAAGGGCAAGTTTCTCCTATCCAATCTAAATATATTTGTTCCTTTTAATATTTTATTTATAGTATTGCACCAGTTAAATATGCACAGTGTAATGGACACGGAAATGAAATATTTTTTTATATCTTCCTGATGCGTCTTACATTTGATAAAATCAAACGAATATTTGGAGAGCAAAATATGGCGAATGCGCTCATGAAGCTCGCTCCGGTGGGCATCGCGTTCCAAATATTCGTTCGACTCCATGACGGCATAGGTAAAAATCCTCAGAGCGTGCACCGAAGGATAGGTCAATTTATTTTCTTTCATATGGTCGTATTCCCGGTGATTGATATATTTATGGATGGACATCGGATCGCTCGTGGCGAAATCATTTTTGCAATCCGTACAATCAAACGACTTTAGAACTTTTCTTACGACCCATCCCGCGGTGTACGCCCGTGAGTGCACATCCAGCCGCTCTCTGGCGGCTGCGCCCGCGTCGCGCACCGGCGGTGCGGCGGCGGGCGCCGAGGGTCCGCTCGAGAGTGTACGCCCGTGAGTGCACATCCAGCCGCTCTCTGGCGGCTGCGCCCGCGTCGCGCACCGGCGGTGCGGCGGCGGGCGCCGAGGGTCCGCTCGAGAGTGTACGCCCGTGAGTGCACATCCAGCCGCTCTCTGGCGGCTGCGCCCGCGTCGCGCACCGGCGGTGCGGCGGCGGGCGCCGAGGGTCCGCTCGAGAGTGTACGCCCGTGAGTGCACATCCAGCCGCTCTCTGGCGGCTGCGCCCGCGTCGCGCACCGGCGGTGCGGCGGCGGGCGCCGAGGGTCCGCTCGAGAGTGTACGCCCGTGAGTGCACATCCAGCCGCTCTCTGGCGGCTGCGCCCGCGTCGCGCACCGGCGGTGCGGCGGCGGGCGCCGAGGGTCCGCTCGAGAGGGATCGGCGCCGAGGGCGCTCGAGAGGGATCCGCCCCGCGCACAGGCCGGAAGCGTGTCCGTTACACCGTCACAATCGAACAGCGATTGGATTTTTAACACTTGCTCGGCGCGGTCATCTTCACAATTATAAATATTCTCGTGAAATTTAATTAAATTGGTTACGAGTAAGGATTTAAACGTGCAGGCGAAGGCGTGGCAGGTCGGGTCATTGTTTCGGGCGTTGTATGAGCGCACCCTTCCGAAAAAGTTTTCGACGGCATCAGAGTTATAGTACCTGGGGCGCATAATATTTATATTCTTCTTATTTAATATCTGCCACAGCCTTTGAAAACTCCTGAGAGTGGTGACCCAATTTTTAAGGCTCGGGACCGAAGAGATTTTGCCTTGGTGATCCACGAATTTTATATTCTGAAGAGTCACTATTGCCTTTTCCCAGAAGGCATGGTGGTGGGAATCCTTCGTGACGGCGGTGCGCAGGCGCTTGCCGCGCGTGTGCTTGTGGCTCGTGCTGGCACCGTTGACGCTGTCGAACAAGTCGTCGAGGAAGGTGACGAGCTCGGCCGTGTTCTCCAGCGTGTCGCTCACCGGCGTCCCGTCCGCGTAATGCGCTGAAAATGAATACATACGACCTCAGTAACGTTGTTTAGTAAAATAACAATGCTGTACATTTGTTTTCTTAATTAGGGTTCCGTACCCGAAGGATAAAACGGGACCCTAATACTAAGACTCCACTGTCCGTCTGTCTGTCACCAGGCTGTATCTCATTAACTGTGATAGCCAGACAGTTGAAATTTTCACAGATGATGTATTTCTTTTGCCGCTATAACAACAAATACTAAAAACAGTATAATTGTATGTCTGTCTGTCTATGTCAGTAGCCAATATAAAATGATCGAACACCGCGTACATTTTGCTTAGGAGTAGGGCTCTGCTAACAATGGATTTTCATAGACTAGACCGTTTGTAGTATATATGTTGTACGGAACCCTCGTTTCTAACCCATTCATATCTAAATATTTTAAAGCAATAAGATGTTGGACACTTTTATTCCTACAGGATAAGAACATAAGTTATTTTTCTATTTCCGAAATGAATCCTTGATTTGACGAAAGTCAATGATATCATAATAATTCAAGCCGTAAAGAATTCTAATGAAATAAAAAAAACAACATGAAACTTTTGTACATCCTGGTTCCTGGTTATGATTGCGAAATTAGTGGCTAACACATTTGAATAGCGTTTACAAATGTAAATTTAATGAAGAAAATAATGTATGCAGTTTGTGAAATAAAAAAACTCGAGAGTATCAATTACTCTAAATCTGTTACATACTATTTATTATACGGATAGCAGCAAAATGTTAACATTTTTGGGGATATCATAATTTACTTTACATCGATATAATTGTTCTGCTCTAGGAAAAAAAACTCTACTAAACTTATGTTTATAATATACTTATATTAGTTATTGCTCGAAAATTCCTTACTTGCTTACTGGTTTTCAATGAGCTCGAACGGGATAAAAGACTACACTATATCGTTGCGTGAAAGAAACACAACAAAATCCCAGTGACGTCAATACCGGCGGATTGGTAGGTAGCTCTTGTTAAATCGGAGACACGCGTGACGTAGGATCTTCTTTTTTCGTCCTTCTAGACATTGACATACGATGCGTTTTGTTCATAGACACGTTTCGTTTTTCCTAGAATTACTTTTTTCTTAACTTTGTTACTAAGGTAAACGTCATTACTTATTTTAAGTAATAATTGATACACTGTTTGTCACCTCTACAGCCTCTATTATTATTGTTATTAAGATTGAAGGTTGATGTTAATATTGAAGTTCAGGTCATCTGGAGCAGTGGAGCTGGCATGTTTATTTTGTTTGAACAAATACGATGACAAAAAAAATAATAACTGCATTATTCAGTTTCTTCAATTCACTTACAAGTAACCGTTTGTCTTGTCTACTCAATCTATACAATAAGTATATACAATTAATCTTATTTCGGAGTTGGATTCGTCGGTCAGACGGACGGAAATGACGAAACTATAAGGGTTCCGTTTTTGATATTTTGGCTACGGAACCATAAAAAAATTATGAGATGCTACTAATGAGCCAGTGTCAAGCACAAGGAACTAGGACCTCACTCATTAGTCTCATGCGAAAATGTAATTGTCTTGTTCAATCAGTTGAGAAGTGAACAATCGCAATGGGCACATTTCTGTCTCGGCGATCTTGACCAATGGCGGCATAAATTGCATCGCATTTGCCAAATATTTTTGCAGTCTTATCTTTCATTTTCTATGTTTTTTTTTATATTAGATAGGCAAGAAATTCCAGATCATCGGAAATAGGCACGGATACACCTCCGAAAGTCACGTCAAACCACGTTAACGGACTCGTTTAGGGGAGAATAACCATGCTTGCGTTTTGGCGGCATTGAACCTGACTAGATTAGCGTCTCCCTAATCGAACACTGCCTCTAGCAAGAGTCAAATTTAGCCGATCCACCATCTCTTCTCGACAAGACTGGATTTCTTCCCACTTTGCCTTTGCACTGAACATATACTTCTCTACAACTCTGCTGTCATCGGCATAGCCGACGATACCTGGCATTGACATGTCGGTAATGTGTAGCAAAAATAGAGTCAAAAAAATTGATGTCAAGCGAAAAGGATGCAACATTAATATTTGGCGCATGCGCATTCGACGCAGTGTGGTGCTAGCCTTACACATACGCATTTAATTTAAAGACTGCAAAAAAGAGTTCCGATAATTAACGCGCATCCGGCAGGATACCATTTTAAACGGTCTCATTACTACTATGTATGTATCGATATCCCACTCGGGAGCCGCCGCAGTAATTCCACGCCTGCGCAATGGAGCGAATCACGTTCAAAGTTAACGGAGAAACATGCTCAGGTATGACCGCAACATTATTAATAACATCGCCAATAAATTACTATAAGACAGGTACCTTAACGACTGGTTGGTACTATTGAACTGATGACATGTTGTTATCATATGTAAATAAAATTTAGAGACGAGCATCGCTTTGCTTTTGACATGTTCTACAGCGTGCTAATAAAAAATCTACGTCGGGTGCCATCCATTGTTATAGTTTCTTAAAACCGTTGCTCACAATTAAGATGGATGTTTCAATCCTCAGCCATAACACCTAGCAAGTAAAAATCCGTTTCAAAGAACCAAACTAGCTGATAGACAATGAAAGTTTTTTTTTCTAATCAAATAATGGAATTTATTACGAACGCACCTGAAATATATTTAGAAGCATCAGGGGATCTTTCTTCAAATTTACGGAATTCTCTCTGCGATACAAAAAAGCGTATTTTACAGTGGGGTCCGAGGTGGACGCAGACGTGTCGGTGAATGACTTCGTCCGGGAGTTCCTGAACCTCCGAGGCACCAAGTACATGTGCAAGGAGGGCGGCTGCGGCGCCTGCGTGGTCTCCGTCACCGCCCCAGACCCCTATAATGGGGGCAAAAGGATCATGTCTGTCAATTCTGTGAGTTCTATATGGCCGTCATCATCAGTATTGCGTAGAAAATGCCTCGAATGGAGAGAGATGGTGGGAGCCCTAAAAAAAAGCAGTGCAAATGCAAAGTCCCCATGACTACAACTCTGGCAAGAGTACACTAAGAAGAGCATCATTATCGCGATACGACTCGCGAAGATCATGATCAGAAGCGCAACTACGACTATATTTTTGCTATGGCAATGGCACAATAAGTTCATAGTAAAGTTAGGTGTCTCTCTACAATAATAAACATTATATGGTCACATTTCTCTGCAGCTGATCGTACACCACTCAACCGATTGTAGGCTCTTGGCCACATTCTTCCTCCAATTAGTTCCATTATGACTAGTTCATTACTAATTTAAGTATGTTATCAAATCAAATCAAAATATTCTTTATTCAAGTAGGCCTAGTTACAAACACTTTCGAAATGTCAGTTACATGAGAGTGAATGTTTGCTGGGGGAAACAAAATATGATCCAACATTTGCTGCAAGGACTAGGGAAACCCAGAAAAACCTAATCAGATCATTTAACTTCAGTGTAATATTATTGTTAAAATCATCATTTTTAAAATTAAAATTAATATCTTCCATCTGCTGCCTCTGTTGCTTTATAGCTTGAGGACAACGAGCATAGTTATGTATTAGGGAAAAAAATAATGACTAAGTAGGTGTATAGTAGTACCTATATCTATCAAGTCTATGAGTTGTCTACAACTACCTATAGATAGGTAGAAAGAACTGTAATTTTTCTTTCAGGTACATACTATTTAGGTAAGCACGAACTAGACACAGCGTGGGCATGCCCCCTACACGGTGGACCAACAAACTTGTAAGTGTCGTGGAAAGCCGGTGGATGCGGTTTAGGACAAGACCAGTCAACGTGGGAAGGTCTTTGTCCAGCAGTGGACGTCGTTTGACTGAGATAAAAATGATGATGACTCCAACTACTCGTAAGCTTAGACCTCGCACGTTTTATCTTGTCACCTGTTTTCAAACCAGCAACTCACTATCTCATCCCAGTGCCTGGTGTCAATAACGTCATGCCAAGACTGGGAGATCACTACTATCGAGGGCATAGGGGATCGCCGCAGAGGGTACCATCCGATCCAGCGCACCCTGGCGGAGTACAACGGAACCCAGTGCGGGTATTGCAGCGTGGGATGGGTCATGAGCATGTACAGGTGAGAAAATTCAGATATATTTACCCAGTCAGGTCATGTGGCCACCGCCCCTAAATTAATTGTGGTTTATTAAAGTCAAATGACGTACCTCACTGTTGTCTATGCATTAGTAACTGGTGAAAATTTTAAGTCTCGAAGAGTCCAAGTACTGATTAGATCGATTAACTCGTTCGGTGACAGTGTGTCCACAGGCGTTCAATATGTAGGTTTAACAACGCTTAATTAACAATACGCGAAAGTGTTAAAACTAGATAGAAAGACTATAGTCTCACTAAAGTAAAATCAACTAGGTAAGTCCTCCAAAATTTAGTTAGTCGATTTGAAGTGAACTTTATTCCTAATTTACGTGGACTTAAATACATATTTAACTTTGATATGCATAGACAAATCGACGCAAGTATTACTCCCAACTTCCCCATTGTACACTTCCTACTTTATTTATTTAAACTTTATCACACAATCGAAAAATATACAAATGGCAGCATCTACTAAACCAGGCAAAAGGCATACTCTACTATTTAATCACTTATTGTACCTACCTTGAGAAAACGATTGTATGTATGGTTGTTGCTTTACTAAGTATAAGAAATTCCTAAGTAGCTTTATCTCCTAAACTTAATCCACTAGCTAATACTTTTTTTAGCTTATTAGAGTCAAACCACTACGACCTCACTCAGTACGAGATAGAACAATCATTTGGCAGCAACATCTGTCGTTGCACGGGCTACCGTCCTATCTTCGATGCCTTCAAGACCTTCGCAAAGGATGCGCCAAAACCTAAAGATATCACTGATATAGAAGACATGAAAATATGCGACAATAGTTGTAACAGACCTTGTAGAAGCGAGTGGTGTATAGTGGATAAAAAAGGCGTAGGATCTGA
The DNA here is from genome assembly GCA_905404275.2 of Hedya salicella. NCBI lineage: Eukaryota > Metazoa > Arthropoda > Insecta > Lepidoptera > Tortricidae > Hedya > Hedya salicella. Next base: position 715,435 of record FR990109.1, read on the forward strand.
GGAAATAAAGAAGATGATTTTGAAAGACAAACGCATTTGGTATGGAGTGCATGAGATAGGACAAATTCTGGAGGTACTGCAGAAGGAAGGTGACGATTATATGTTGGTGGCAGGAAACACTGGGAAAGGTGAGGAGATATCGACAAATTGAAAGTCAAATCTTCTAGGAAATACAATTCCTATGTTAAATAATAACAAATATTAGGGACAATTAATTAAACAAATTGACTTCGTCCCAAACCAAAGCTTGTACTATGGGTACTAGGCGATAATGTTATGGTAATATCAATATCAGTCTTTGTGGTCTAACTGCACTTTTAATTATGCATATTAATAACCATTTGCAACAATCGCAATAAAATAGAATTGTTTGCAATCCTAGACTATTGCGATATATTCCTAGACTATTTTTAATTTTAAGGAGCTTACCCGATCTTCGGCTACCCTAGAGTCCTTATAGACATCAGTAGAGTTTTCGAACTCAGGTCCCATGTTCTGGATCAGAGCTTGATTGTTGGGGCCTCAACGACCCTGACGGACACCATATCGCTGTTCTACAGAATTTCGAAGGAGCACGAGGAGTTTAGATATCTTTCTTTGGTGGCTGATCATATCAGACTAGTGGCACATATACCCGTTAGGAATGTAAGTAAAAAACCCTTGATTCTTTGAATAAAGTTCGCAATCTTCCGCAGTAAAATAAGGTCAATCCCTCGTCTTTGATTGCAGGTAGGCACCATAGCTGGCAACCTTATGGTAAAACATAGAGTGCCGGTATTCTCTTCTGACTTATTCTTACTCTTGGAGACAATTGAAGCTGTTCTTACTATCAGTACGTATACAACAGGACTGTTAGCAGTACAAAACTGCTGTTTTGCCTCAGAGATTAAATAATCGAGTGAACCGCTGTAATGCACCTTCTAAGTATCAAAATAATCACCTTGTTGGGACGATGAGAGAGAATAGACAGCAAAACGTAAAGCGAAATATAGCGCTCGTAGAGCGAAAAGATGAAAAATGGTATGATTTGAGCAAGATTCGAACTCAAGTCTACATCGGCTCTCAAGGCCAACATTTTAAGCAGTAAGTTTCCCTGAGGTGCATTGAAAGTAAAGCCTTTGGGTGAAAAATTCAATGCTCCAGTCTATAGCTCCTATAGCCTATTGGTTATGGGGCTTATGCTTATGTTGGGCAAAAGAGTTGTTGGAAACGAGGGGTTACTCCGAAACTCTAAATTCGAAGTCCGTAACTTGCCGTCCCTCTCGCACATGTTAAGCTGTATTTGAGTGAGCGGGATGGTACCATACGAACTTCGTTTTTCGGGTTTCCGGAGTAGCCCCACTGCTCGACGCATACAATTTTTCATATGTTCGCTTTAATCTTACATATTTTTGATTTATTCACATTTAACGTACTTGCTTTAAAATTTCATAAGGAAGGAAGAAATTTAGATGATCTTAGGTGGCTATATGTCTAATATCATATTTTCAGTGGACAAATTCGGAGGAGTGCATTATATGACGCCCGCAGAATTCCTTGGTTCTGATATGACAGGAAAAGTCATCACGGAGATTAGAATACCGCCGTACTCACATAATTATCACTTCGTGTCGTTTAAGGTATAAATAAAATAGATTCTTAGATGTTTCGACTTTTTAATTCGTTCTAACCACAATTTAAACTATCCGGTAATCATACCTCTATGAATCAACTTTTACTCCAGTCTATTTTACACGTCTCCCCAACTTATATGATCTGATTAGGTTTTTCTGGGTTTCCCTAATCCTTGCAGCAAATGTTGGATCATATTGTATTTCTCCCAGCAAACATTCACTCTCATGTAACTGTCATTTCGAAAGTGCTTGTAACTAGCTCTACTTGAATAAAGAATATTTTGATTTGATTTGATTTGATTTAACGCATTGTGGGCCAAATTGCACCTCTTCTTTTCTTATCTCTCTTCTTAATTGATTATAACTACACCTCACTCTCTTATTTACGCTTTATCTTCATTTTAATCGTCATAATCACCTTGAGCATATATTTCGTCAAGGGATACCTACCATAATGTCTTTAATTCCTTCCTAGATGCTGTCTCTCCTCTACTTCCTTCCAACTACTGCTGCGATAACGTTAGATCATCGAACTTTAAGTTTTCATGTTTTTCATCAACCTATATACATTCTTATTTCCAGATCATGCCTCGTGGCCAAAGTGCTCATGCGCAGGTGAACGCCGGCTTCTTGTATGAATTTGATCACGGTGGTGAAACCGTTCGCTCGGCTAAAATCGTGTTTGGAGGCATTTCGGCTACCTTTGTACATGCTTGGAGCACAGAACAGTAAAGTAATGTTTTATAAAAACTCTCTAGTTTAACTTTAAAACTTCCCCGCGCTGGTTACAAGGATTGACTTAGAGTCTACTTGGGTGATCATCACCATAACGTTTGCCTTGACTCGTTTATTATATTAGGAACCGAGGGCAAAAAAACATACCGACGCAGCTCTCAATCCAACATGCTCAAGGAAGAGTAGCAATCTAACTAAAGTATCTAAAAAATGTTTTACCACAATCAAATGCCACAGAAGCTGGGTATCAGCGATCCAAAATCATGTCACAATTTACAATGCCCTTCAAGAACTCGTCGACTAAACAATGAAAACAATTAACTCAATATTTTTTTTAGGTACGTAATTGGTAAGCAAATATTCACAGACGAGGTGCTACAAGGAGCACTGAAGGTTTTGGAGCGAGAGCTGGTGCCTGAAGAAATCGCAGGGGAAATGAAACCCGAATTTAAGAAGAAGTGCGCTTTGGGGCTCTTCTACAAGGTAAGAAATAAATTCAATAATGGATAAACCAAGAAGAGACACAAGGGTTTAACCGGATCTTGGCATTTACCTCTGTTATGCGTATGTATTTACTCCTGTTTAATTTAGCTATGCTTCTATAGATTATCCATTTTCTCTGTTGCTAAGTAAAATCGAATATTTTATATCACTCATCTTTGATGTGCTTTGACAGAGATTAAAGATGCCCTACATTGCTAAATATTTATTTGCTCTGAGCGCTTATTTCTGCTTAGTAAAGTAATGGATAACTGATAATAAATCCTTGATGGCATTATAAGTCCATCATTTTGACTTTCTATAAGTGCAATTAAGTTTAAAAGCCGATTTAACAGCACCGGTACTACTAACGTTCCAGGGTCTCCTGACTATTATACCTGAGAACCGCCTGAACCCTCGCTACCGCTCCGGAATTCACGACTTACGCAAGACCAGGCCCCTCTCCAAGGGGTCTCAGGAATACGACACTAATCCACTCACCTGGCCAATTACGGAACCCTCGCCTAAGGTAAAGATATCGTTTCTTGGAGAAAAAATTGTGAGTTTATTTTTCATCCAACCTACATAAGGATCTCAATGCTGAATGCCCCTAGATTTACGCAGCACCCGAATTAATGCTTCTTACAGTCAGTTGTTCAGGAACTTACCTAGATCGTTCCACCGTTTTTGTTATCCAGCTTACAAGTTTCCTTTTATGAAACTTTCTACAATCTTTGTTGACCGATTGAGCGACCTATTGTTACGCTTTAAAATAACAATTTAACATGCTGTTTTTTTTGGAATGGACCTACATAACTGGGAGAAAGATTCTGAAGATCATGACTTTTGGAGGCAGCCTCTGTGGGAGGGTGTAGTCGCACATGATGAATCCTGGTTGGCTTCTCTTTCCTAAATTAGAAGATTGAATTATTTTTAAATGCCTATAATATTGATATCTTATGTATAACTGAACACTGGCTAACTTGCAATGAGATAATGCCCCAATTCAATAATCACCAGGTGGGTAGTTCGTTCACCAGACTTAGTTCCATACATGGTGGATCGTTAATTATATTAAATAGTCAATTGAAATTTAAGGAACGTAAGGACATTGTATCCTTGTCTGTTGAACGGACCATAGAATTAAGTGCGGTAGAATTAGAGCAATTTATTGTAGTTTGTGTGTATAAGCCGCCATTAAGTAATTTCGATGTTTTTCAAACTATTATGGAATAAGTGCTTTTAAGATATCGCGTACTTGTAAAAAAATACTTATTTGCGGCGATTTCAATGTAAATCTTTTGGAAGATTCAACACTAAGTATTAGATTGTTGAATCTATTCAAATCTTTTCGTTTAAGCCACGTATTTATAGAACCTACTAGGGTGACCGATACCAGCGCCACCTATATTGATAACATTTTCACTGATATTTCTCCTTCTAAACAAAGTATAATCAGTAAATTAGAATCAGATCATTTAGGACAATGGAATTTGAGATATTAAGGGAAAATATAGTAAGAAAACAAATTACTTTTGTACCGGTAACCACAGACCGTGTGGAAAGAATGAAGCAATATTTGTTTCAGGCGCTACCCGTTCTGTCTTCTGAAATGAGTCACATGTTTGATTCATTCTTTACAACTTTTATGAAACATTATAATACAATATTTACTTCCAAATCGGTTGTGGCTGGCGGTGCACCAGTATTTAGCGAATGGGCTACTGCGGACTAACACAAACGTAGACAAGCACTGTATGCCATGTATGAGGAACGGCGGTTTAATACGAGTGATGAATTTAAAGAACATGTAAAGCAATATTCGGAACAATTCAAAATTGATTGTCATATTGCCAAACGTAATTATTTATCCCAGAAAATCAAAAATAGTTCTAATATTATCAAAACCACCTGGAAAGTGATTAATGCGGAGACTGGTAGATCAAGGCACGCAATTAGTGATCTAGAATTAAAACTTGATGGCATAATTATAGATTCTAGTTTAGATGTAGCAACAGAATTTGAAAATTTCTTCACCGATATACCAGTATCCACAACAAAGTGTTTAAATTCATCACCTTCGTCTGCCGTTTTGTTGTTAAAAGAAAACGTCTCAGAATGTAGTAAGGACTTTTATTTTGAACATGTCAGTCCTTCAGATGTAGTAAAGGCATTTAAAACAATTAATGTCAAAAAAACCAATGACCTATGGGGGGTCTCAGTCCATGCGGTCAAATCCCTAATAGAAGTCATAGCGCCTGACTTGGCAGATATATTCAATAACAGTGTTGACTGCGGTGAGTTTCCTGATCTGATGAAACATAGCAAAATAACTCCTTTATTTAAATCAGGTAGTACCTCTGACCCCACTAACTTTAGACCAATATCTGTACTACCTACATTTAGTAAAATTTTTGAAAAGCTAATTCTATATCAATTGTTAAAACATTTTAATTTTAATAATTTGATGCATAGTAAGCAATTCGGTTTTACCCGGGGTCGCTCGACATCCAACGCCGGAGTTGAGCTCGTAAAACACATTTTCGATGCCGGGGAGGAATCGCGAGATGCTTTAGGTATCTTCTGTGATTTATCTAAGGCCTTCGATTGCGTTAATCATGAGACACTGATCAGGAAGCTACACCACTACGGAGTTAAAGGATCAGCACTAAATTTATTAGAGTCTTATTTAAATGGTAGAATACAAAGGGTTGAAGTGAATAGAAAGCGTTCACCGGGGTCATTAGTCTCTATGGGTGTGCCACAAGGATCAATATTGGGACCTTTCCTGTTCTTTATCTATTTAAACGACTTGCCACACCTCGTAAAGCCCCACCATGAGATAGTTATGTTTGCAGATGATACGTCTCTAATTTTCAAAGTCGTACGAAATCAACGATCCTACAATGACGTAAACAATGCTATCTGTGAAGTAGTAAATTGGTTTAATGTAAATAATTTATTGTTGAATGAGAAAAAGACTAAATGTGTTAAGTTTGTCACGAGTAACGTAAAACACGAGCAAGCAAGCGTTATGGTTAAAGGTGAGGAACTGGAACTAGTTAATAGTACAGTCTTTCTCGGTATAACATTAGATTCTAAGCTCCAATGGGGTCCCCATATTGCTAATCTCTCGAATAGACTGAGTTCTGCAGCTTTTGTAGTAAGTAAGATTCGTCAATTAACAGACATGATAACGGCTCGTTTAGTGTATTTCAGTTATTTCCACAGTATTATGTCGTATGGCATCTTACTATGGGGCAGTGCTTCCGACATTAATACTATGAAGAAGCGGGCTGTTCGTGCGATATACATATAAAATGAACCATAGAGACTCGGTTAGAGATAAGTTTAAGGACATTAATATAATGACAGTGCATTGTCAATACATTTATGAGAATTTATGTATGTACAGAAAAATATTACCCACTTTAAGAACTGTGATATACATAATATTAATACTAGAAATAAACATAAGCTCGCAGTGCCTGCTACTAGGCTCCATAAAATAAGGAGATCATTCATGGGTAACTGTGTGAGATTTTATAATAAACTTCCTTGCAGCATAAGTGAGTTGTCTATTGGTAAATTCAAAAATATTGTGAAACGAAAATTATTTTCTAAAGCTTATTATAGCACACAAGACTACATGAATGATGAAGCCGCGTTGGATTAATGTAAATTATAGCGTCATTTAGGCATATGACTAATTATTTTAACGAATACCTAAGGTATTATTATTATTTTAATCTTAATTGTTTTATATACTCTGACATTTAGAATTTTATTCTAGATTATAAATTTTATTGGTGCATTGGTTGCGAAAACTGCTTAAATTAGTCTTAAATGAGTTTTGCAGTCTGTTTCTGCTATTTTTTCACATGTTTTTAAATACTGACCAAAGTTTTTGGTGATTACAGATAGAAGCACTAATCCAGTGCGCAGGTGAGGCCCGGTACTCGAATGACTCGCCCAGTCAGTCCCGTGAGGTATTCTGTGCATTTGTCACCTCTGACGTGTGCACGGGAGAAATCTTGGAGATTGATCCCACTCCCGCATTGGTGAGTCAAACTTCTAAGCATCAGTCAGTCGGTATTTACTTAATGTAAGGAACCGCGCAGACACTTAGTCATGTAGATGTGGGTATATATAGGAAAGAAGAACAAAACTGTCAGCTGTCAAGTCAAATTTTTCCGTTTCAAGTATATAAACAATTTTGACTGTACTTTTTCCTGTATATTATCTAAATTAACAGTGAAGTGTATTATTAAAGCGACAACAACGTGAACTCCCAAAATGGCTACCCTTCTCATCAAAGTGAAACCCCACTAGACGCCGTACAATGCCCCCATTGCCCCAGAACATGAATGGAATACGCCGACACATTCGTTCTGCCCACACCGATCATCCACCTCCAAATGCAACAATCCAGGCTGAACACAAAACAAAACTTGAAGAAGCTTTTGGATCTCCCTACCTTAACGGCAGAGGAATAATGACGGATATATGGCACAAACGTTGGAACATTGCGTGCGGCCTCCACGGCAAACTATATGACCTCCCTTCAAACACCTTAAGTAGAAGATTCATTCACAAGCTAGCCGATGAAATGCAGCCACTAACAAAGTCAGATTCTCTTTCCAAACGCCTCTTGATTTTTATTGCCGTCATACTACAACGTGATAGAAATGTCAAACAAGCAAAAGATATCACAAGATGAATCGATCGACGACAAAAAATATGGGATGACGAACAATTTGACATACTTATAACTGAAGCCACGAAAGCTGACCATTCCCTTCGAAATTTCTACAATAGAAAAAATTACAAAAATGACGACCATATCACAAAGATTTTGACGCGCCTTGTACTTCGAGGAAAAATTCGAGAAGCGCTAAATTGGCTCCTGATGAAGGATACTAACAAAATTCTTAAACACGAAGACGAAATTGACACAACTGGTAAAACCGTCATGGACGCTTTGCTCGAAAAACATCCCCACGCAGTCAATGCCGACTCCAACCTTTTCACAATACCAGACGGCCTCTCCGAATTGACAATGTTTCATGTTTCGGACCAATCCTTTTTATAATGCAGTTCGAAAGAGGGTATTTTTTCAAGTTATACGTAATTTTTATTTTCCTCGAAAGCCTCAATTTCGAAGCAAAAATCAAGTTTTAGAGTTACTCATTCTAAAAAAGCGTAACCGCCATAATGACGTCATTTAGTGGATGATGTGTTGCCAATGAAGAAAAATGTTATGTTTATCAAAAGGCTGCCATACACGCAAACGATTTTAATAACTATATCATGTCGGTAAACCTACTCAGAACTGATTTCGTAAATTTTGTGAACTAATGTTTGTAAAATAGAGCCTAATTAGCAAACAAAAGTCTCATAATCAGCTTAAATACACCAAACGGGCATCTGTCGTGTGTGTCAGCCGTAATATTACCTAGAGTACGAGTACTTATCTATGGAATTAAATATTGACGTTTAGTGATAGTTCAAATATTTGTTTACAAATTTGAGAAATTTCGGTGAATATGTCTTCCGCAAAAACTATATATTTTTTCGTAAAAACATTTAAAATTACGCGCTGGAAAAAGTTATTTTCACTTTCTCTAGAAAATAAAGCTGAATGGTGTCTTGCGGGCGGATGGGAGTGTGTGATGTGTTATGCTCAAAGCTACTACTGTTACTGTTAGCTTTAAAATAAACGATTTATCTTACTAAATATATGTTTAATTGTTGACATTATACAATGTAATTTCGACTTCCCATAGAAAGTATACAATCAGCTGATCAAGTCTACTTATGGGGAGCCGAATTTTTTTTCATATTTCGATCTATGTTTGTAATTAATGAAAATACTTGAATTTAATACAGGGCACAATAGCAACTTAACTATACACAGATATATCAACGAGATGTTTTCATGACTGTAGCTGTCAACAGAGTGCAGTATAAAACACTGTTTAAATGTAGTGACAGTTCGCTGTCACTACCATTCAAATAGAGAACAGAATCTCTTTCAAACCTTACCAGTCAGTCGATTGCTAACCTCCTTTCAACAATGTTCCTTGGGGAAAGTTGTTCAGTATCATGTTCAAAATCATCTCGCTGCGGGAAAACAACCACTAAAATTTCACATTGTTTAGTAATTTATTTCAGATACATTAGGAGAGATATTCTATTTATTTAAACTTTATGGCACAATACAAAATGGTACAAAACGGTAATCCCTTACAATTTGTTTTACACGCGATGCTCTGGAGTCATACGGCGTTGCACAAAACATATGTTGGAGACTCAGCGTACCTCCACGTACCCCACTGCATTATCGACTTAAGTGTTGCGTTGTGATTATGATACTTTTGGCACCTCTTAACTTAAGGCGGCCACGTAATACTTATCACAGCTTTGAGTATATTCCATTCACGAGCGTCTCTACTCGTGGCAAGTTTGTGTTATCAGCTTGAGTGAGTCAGTCGGAGTTCTTCATTTCTCAAATCCGTGGAGAAGTCGACTCTTTGACGGGTTAGAACCAATATCCGTGGAAAAGCCGAGTCGTAAAAAAGATGCGAATCAGTGTCCGTGGAAAAACAGAGTCGCAATAGAATAATCGTAAACGGGAAAATAGTGCACGAACGAAATTTGAACAAGGCAAAGCAATGACATATTTGGATTTAACTGTCAAACGTGACTTAGTGACAACCGAAAAGAGATTTTTTTTAATCTATGGAAGGCACAGACCTTCCATCCTCTAAATGACGTCATCTTCCGGTTTAGCACTTTCAGCTATATTTTTCGAAAAATAGGAGAAAAAAATTCTTAAAATATTTTTTTTGGATTCTATATGCAATTTTCTATACACTGGATATCAATTTAGAGCTATAGCTAAATATGAAATCTTGTCAATTGCCCCCGCTACTAGAAGTAGACATTACATGCGACCACGTGGAGTCAGTCGCCAGGAAACTACATGGTGGAGGTGGCCCAACCGGCAGCGCAGCCGAAAATTGGAAAGAATACCTTTTACGATTCGGTGAAACAAGCCAGCATTTGAGGACTGCCGTAGCACAACTAACCATGGAACTAAATAACAGTATTGTACCATGGAATCAAATACAAGCTCTAATGGCAAGTCGACTTGTGGCTCTAGACAAATCCCCCGCGGTGAGACCGACCGGCATCGGCGAATGCCTACGCAGGATCCTTTCAAAGTGCATGATCTTGGCCTCTGGCTCTGAAGTTACCGAAGCCTGCGCACAATCGCAACTCTGTAGCGGACTAAGCTGTGGTATCGAAGGCGCTATACACTCTATGAATACACTCTTCGAAAAATAATGTCAACCCGGCTCAAATTGGGGTATACATGCTGCTCGTCGACGCAAACAACGCCTTTAACTCCGTAAACCGACAACTCGCTCTCTGGCAAGCTAGAATACACTGGCCACACTGCGCTCGCTTCCTATACAATACTTACAATGGACACGCAGAACTTATAATCCGCGACTCTAATATGAGTTTGTTCAGCGAAGAAGGAGTAACTCAAGGCGATCCACTTGCCATACCACTATACGCCCTCGCAATACTACCCATAATAAATCAACTGAAATCAGAATCTACAATTACTCAATGCTGGTACGCTGATGACTCTTCTGCTCAAGGAACCTTTAAAAGCTTAAGACAATGGTGGGACAAAATCAGCCAAATAGGTCCTGCATATGGCTACTTCCCTCAAGACAAAAAATCCTACCTAATCGTAAACGAGAATGACAAACAACATGCGCAGCAGATATTCAAAGGTATTAACGTAACCATAACAACCGGATCACGCTTTCTTTGGTAGCTTCATTGGTGAGGGAAAAGAAAACTTTCTTAAAAATAGTCTCGGGGATTGGACTTCTACTATAGAAAAGCTCTCAGATATATGCAAAGACTCACCACAAGCCGCCTACACTGTTCTCACCAAAGCAGCCCAATTCAAATGGTCGTTCCTATTAAGAGTATTAGAAAACGCTTATCAATCCTTCGACCCTCTAACAAACACACACTACGTACCAGCTTTCTACCAAACCTACTAGGAGGCGACGTATCATCGCTAGAAGCCGATTTATTATCTTAACCTGTTCACACAGGCGGTCTAGCCATCCCTGCACTTTCAAAAATGACCAACTTAAATTACGATAATTCCAAAAAAGGATGTGCATCCCTCTCATCCGCCCTAATTGAAAATAAATGTTTGGACCTCACCCAACATCACAAATCTCTCAGAGATGCAAGAATAGAATGCCGGAAAAAGAAGGATTCTCAAGACGATGAACTAACAGGCTCTATTCTAGACAAAATTTCTCCCACCAAAAAACGAGCAATCAAACGAATCAATTTTCACGAAATCTAGAACAAAATCTTTCATTTGGCTTTCAGTCATACCGACAAGAAAAGACCATTTTGAGTTATCCCCACTAGAATTTAGAGACGCATTGGCACTACGATACCACAGAACACCTGTCTCCATGCCCAAATCATGTTATGGCTGCGGCAATGATGACTTCAATGTCGACCACGCCCTCTGCTGCAAAACGGGTGGTTTAAAAACACGTCGCCACAACGAAATTAGAGATTTTTTTTGTGAGCTGTGCCAGCACGCTTGGGGGAACGTGGTCAAAAAACCCATCATCACTGAAGGTGACGGTGCACTTCGCGGGGATCTCTGCTGCCGCGGAATCTGGGATGCACAGAGGGAGGCGTTATTTGACATCCGTGTCGTAGACACCAACGCTCCTTCTTATATCCCACGCCCGAAAGCATCCTTCTAAAATCCGCCGAAGAAGAGAAGAAAAGAAAATACTTGAACGCCTGTGAAAAGCGTCATGCAACTTTCACCCCTCTCGTTACATCCGTTGACGGAGTCTTCGCTCCACAAAAGTCCGCCTTCATCAAACATCTCGGTGAAGCCATTGCCGACCGGTGGGACAGAACCCATAGTGTAATAATGGGCTGGCTAAGATCCAAAATTATAATTTCGATACCAGCATGTGTATACGCGGGACACGACACAGATTTAAATCCATACAACACTTGTTCGGTGTCAATGACGGTGCAGCCTTACCCGACCTGACTAACTCGACCCTGCACTGGTCATCTTATTGTTGTTGTTCAATTTTGTTTTTATTACAATTTTTCTTTTTACTGTTATTAAATGATTATGATAATAATCAGTCAGAAGCATCATTCAGCATTGAAAATTAATGAATAAAGGAGATTTGAGGAATGCCTTTTAAATAACGACTGTAGCCCAGAGGAGTTCATGGAAACCAAAATTAATAAGTACCAGGTTTCTTCTTTGGGGATAGCGTCTTCACCTCTCTCTATTTATTCCATGAACTGCGAACGACTTACCATTATTTAGAGTCTTATCTAACTTAGGCGATATTTATTGTAGTCACTTTTTCTTTGCGGGTATACTTTTTGCTTTAATGTAACGACTTAAAACGGCACCTTTTTTCCTAAAAACATTAATGGCAGAGCAGAAATTTGCCTTCCAGAAACTACCCGGAGTCCTCGCCTTTTTCTCAGCAAAGGACATACCAGGTCTCAACAACTTTTTACCCCCTACGGTACCCTCGTACATGGCTGTGGAAGAAATCTTCAGCTCCGGCAGAATAAAGTACTACGATCAAGCCATCGGGCTGGTGGTAGCTGACTCCGACAGGCTCGCCAACAGGGCAGCGTTGCTGGTTCGAGTTAAATATAAAAAAGATGCGGAAGAACCGGTCCTTACCGTGGAGGAGGCTAGAAAAGACCCTAACAGGTATGATAGCCTGACATGCAAGGTTTTATGTAAAATACTGACTTTGTAATTTGCGAACAAAAAATAGTAAGTATTCAGCATTCGAAGATTTTTTGTGTGTCTCCCTATAAGCTTTCGTAAATCTATCGGAGTGAGAATCTATTACTTATCTTAAGAAAAAGGTTTTTGAATGCAATATTAATTATTACTTTTTCGCTTTTCCTTAACTGTCCCTAAAGTTATACTACTTTAAACATGAAGCGTCTGATACAAGAATACAATATCGTTAGTATCGGATTTGGCCTTAAAATTACAGAGTGTCACTATTCTTCGTGCTGCCGCCTCGTGGTCGCGGTGCAGATGTGCAAAAGATTATTAAGGATTACAACAGGATCGGGTGGCAGTACCACTTCACGATGGAGACGCTGCACACGGCCACCAGGCCCAGCGATGATGGACTGGACGTGCGCTGCAGCAGCCAGTGGCCTGACGCGATACAGGTCACTGTTGCAGCGACCCTGGGCATTCAGCAGAACCGGTGAGTAGTCAGTGTAAATATTGTATAGGGTAACCGCCCTATATAGGAACTACATCATCTGTTCTAAGTAGTAAAAGATGACCATGCAAGTAGAAGCCATACCCTATTTCAATCATAGAAGGCCTACCCCACAAAAAACCATGGAACTCGATGTCTGGGTTTCATATTAGCTAAAATTATTACACTGGCAATTCGTGGCCTCCTGTTTAAATATGTACTAATTTAAGGCTACGTGACTCAATTTTGGTGTAGAACTATTAACATTATAACTTGAGTCAAGAGTGCTCTCTTAGTTTGTCCACCAACTGATGTGCTTGATATTTTGCAGACTTGATGATCAGAGTAAGCGACAAAGATTAACTTGAATAATCTAATTAAAACCTTACGAAGTCGCCGATTCCGTGCTTATTTTCTATTCTCCATTTTTCGGACTATGTAATATATTATCATCCCTAGACTTAAGAGGAACTTCTTCCTCAGAGTGAACCTTGTCATCCCCCGCGTCGGAGGTTCTTACGGTTTGAAGATATCTCGCCCTAACCACACGGCTGCCGCGTGCGCTCTGGCCTCGTATCTCCTGAACCGGCCCTGTCGCTTCTCCATGAGCATTCAGGCCATGCTCAGGATTGTTGGGAAAAGACCACCAGTAACCGTGGATTTTGAGGTGAGGCTGGTACCGCGAGATGAGAACAAAAGATTATAAAATTACTACCACAACAGCTTTTGCGTGAAACGTTTTCCAGAATACTCATTATCAATTTAGCGTTGAAAGCATAATTCATTTATTCGAGTTTTTAGGTCGGTGTAAATGACAGAGGAGAGATCCAGTACCTTGAATACCATCTATACGAGGATCAAGGCCATGTGTACAGTGACCAGATCCAGGGTCTAGTCGCTCCAGGTATAAAAAGTTGTTACGAGAACTCCCGTTGGTCGTACAAAATCTTCAACGTTCTCACTGACACAGCTTCTAACACCTGGATGAGGGCACCGGGTGAGACAACTGATATTGCAGCAACTGATACTTAATTGATTTCATTAAAATACAGATTTCACAATTTTGTTTTTCAGGATCTTTTGAGGCAATTTCCAATACCGAAATGATAATGGAAGAGATATCTTACGCTCTCGACAAAGATCCTGTAGACATCCGTCGAGCCAATCTCAACCCTCAGTATCCCGAGATCCCGGAAATGCTCAACGAATTGTTGGAAGAAAGAGAATATTATAGAAGGAAAAAAGAGGTCCAGGAATTCAATGTGAGAAACCGTTGGAAGAAGAGAGGCATTCGAATAGCCTTAATGAGCTGGCCTGTTAGCATCCAAGTAGGACACCAGGTCTTCTTGACCGTGCTGCACAGCGATGGCACTGTTATAGTCAAGCATGGAGGCGTTGAGATCGGCCAAGGGGTAAATACCAAAGTGATCCAAGTAGTCGCGTACACATTGAATATTTCGACGGATAAGGTGAAAATAAAATATACCAATACTGAGGAGAACGCTAACAGTTTCTCAACAGGAGGGAGCAGAACGACGGCGTCGATTTGCATTGGAGCCATGAAGTGCTGTCAGTTGCTTCTTGACAGATTATCAACAATCAGAGAGACGATGACTGACGCATCGTGGGAGGAGGTTATACAAAGCGCTTTTCTAGCTGGGATCAATCTTCAGACCAGCTATTACACGACGTCTAACGACATGGTTATTTACAGAGTAGGGGGAGTAGCTATGGCCGAGTGTGAAGTAGATATACTCACTGGGGAACATGAGATCATAAGGGTCGATATAATTGAGGATGTTGGGACATCGTTCAATCCGGAGATTGATATCGGACAGGTACTGTCAATTTTATTCCTTAGTTCAGTTTATCTATTATTATTCTTACGATGTATTAATCACATTTGTTAAATTAGTTTCAATCTCGCTAGTTTTAGATTCCTGGACGTAAGTGTCTATAGG
Source organism: Hedya salicella (assembly GCA_905404275.2). NCBI lineage: Eukaryota > Metazoa > Arthropoda > Insecta > Lepidoptera > Tortricidae > Hedya > Hedya salicella. Next base: position 730,558 of record FR990109.1, read on the forward strand.
TTGAAGTAAATATTAATATTAGTAGCACGGAAAAGTTTGTTAAAAGTGTTTATCAACTGACGATGTTTCGCTAACGCACGTCTGAAAATTAAAAGATCTTTCACTTACGTGGAAGAGGTGAGAGCATAGAAGAAAACGAACACACAAGACACATACGACTTACGAGTAACTCAAGCAGATCAAAAGGTCAGTCCTTTCCGGATCACACTAAGGGCGACTTGCACCATGGCGCTAAATAGTATTTAAATCCTATTTAAATACAAAATTACGTTTAACGCCTTGCACCACGTTAAATAGATCGCTAAACATGTTTAGGGAGCTGTCAAAATTAAACGCCCATCAAAGGCTATTTAACTCGGCTAAATACGTTTAGCGCCATATTTAAAATTAATTTGACGTTTACTTTGATAGATGATGTTTGTAACATTTTGCGCCGATTGTTTGAAATTTGGTGCAACTATTAATTAATAATGGATATTTCGAGTTTTTATTCTGAAGATGAGGAGGAAATAATAGAGTTCATAGATAGACCAATTATAGCTATGGGAAATTAATACAAGCAACAATTTATTTGAGACGCTTAATAACAAAAAAATCATAAGAAGGTTCCGACTACGAAAACATACCTTACAAAAACTCTTATAATAACTCAAGAACACGAACACACAGCACCGCACTCAGCAGTACGAATAGTGATGGCTGGAGGAGTCGGTTTATTTACTTTAGTTGGTTGTTAAATTTAGCGGCAATACTTTGCTGTATTTGTTTTTAATTTGATTTTACAATGACAACCAACAAATAAAATGTTGAAATGCGCGCGCACGTCACTTTGTGTCAAAATTAAACGTTCCTATTTCCGCATACTCGTCGCGTGGAAATGATTAAATTTGGTTAAAAAGATGGCGTATTTCGCCATTTACGTACAACGAAACGTAGGAAAACTGTTTTACCGACACATTAAACGCGTTTAGTTAAATAATCTTCAAAACAGCTTGGTGCAAGATGTCACTAAACGCAATTATGTTAATCGCATTTAACGATATAAACGTGTTTAGTTAAATTTGTTTAGCATATATTTAAACGAAATTTGGTGCAAGCCGCCCTAAATGTATAATTTTTCACTATAATAGGGATGATGATTAAATTTTAATAATTTGTCCGTCATGTAGATTAATATAAAATATTGGAGACGTATTTTTTTTTACATAATCGAAAAATAAAGGCGGTACATTGAATCATAATGTCGCGTGACGTCACTCCTACTTACAAATTTTACTTAGGAGTGACGTCACGAGCCCCCACTCCTAAACTTTAATGCGATTTATCTGAGTATTTTTTTTAATATCATGAAAAAGCACTAAATACGTTTCCAACTTTTTTTTTACTATCTAGCTGTCGGACGGAAATTTGAATTTTGATTTTAATACCCGTCTTCATGCCTATTGCTCCCATTGATTCCAGATCGAAGGCTCCTTCCTGATCGGCGTGGGATACTGGACCACGGAGCATATCATCTACGACAAGAAGACTGGGGAACTCCTCACGGACCGCACCTGGTTCTACCACGTGCCCAGCGGGGCAGATATCCCGCTCGACTACCGGGTCAAACTGAGGAAGAACTCTTACAATCCTGTGGGCACTTTGGGTGCTAAAGGTCAGTTGATTGTAGCAGCGTTGAGTCTAGGGTACAGAGTGGAACGGCCGCTTGAGGCGCCAGGTGATAGATGCCAAAATGCCAAATTCAGAGGTAAAACAACTGGTGAAAAATCAAATTTTGATGGTGGTTATTACCACTCTTAATTAAGTCCTCCCTCGAAGTTTACGCAAATAGGCACTACCTATTCCGACCTCTGCACATTAGACAAGGACAAACATATTCGTATAAAGGCAGCACATACACAATTTATATCAGTGGCGTAGGTACCTAAGGGCCAGACCAAGGGTCAAGGTCCACACTTGTATCATTTGCTCGTATCCGATCACCGTGCCGTGGCATGACTGCGTATCGCGCTGCTTGGACGCTCACTGTCGGCGCGGCGATCATGCCTTGCTTGTCCGATCTAAGTGTGTGATACGCGTAGCAACATGGATTTCGAGCGATCGGATCAGCGCAACGTCCAAACGCGTGATCGTGACACGCGACCATGCCACGGGCGAAGATCTGATCGGGTAAATGATACAAATGTGGAGGCACCTTTAGACGGTGCACCGGCGCCCGTATATTTTGGAGACCCTTGGTCCCTGACAAAAACCTCGAACTGACATGGGGCCCCAAGCTTTTCTTTTGCACTGGGGCTCTCTGTTACCTAATTATGCCACTGATTTACATAGATTCGTAAGATGAAGTCGTCATTTGCTGATCAAAGTTAATAAGAAAACCGTAAATAGTCGACTCCATTTCATTCTAGCCACGCGATTAGTTAAAACTTAAAATATAGTGTAAAGTAAGATAAAAAAGTGTATAAATATTAATTGTTCGCAGCGGTTGGAGAACCTCCGACGTGCCTGGCCATCTGCGTCGCTTTCGCCATTCGAGAGGCCATCGCGGCCTCCAGGGAGGACACTGGGTATCCCAAGTCTGAGTGGTTCCACGTCGGTGAGGCATTTTAATATTTTTAGGGTTCCGTAATCCGTCACCAAAGAGTAAAACCAGCTGCAAAAACTTTTACACAATGAGTCCCTTCAAAAATATCTTTGCTAAGAATCAATTACCCATCTAGAGTATTGAGTTGCATCTTTTTGTAGCTGTCTATATATACTACAGGAAGCCTATTGTTAAGCTTCCGACAGACAAACAGTCAGTCTATGTCTATTACTGCGCTGTAACTCTTGAACGGAATAGATACTTGAAATTTAACATAGAATGTATATAACTGTGGTCGGTTTAAGAAAAAATATAAAACAAATTAAATATTTAAATTCAATGTACCTATGTAATTTTTATGTATGAAGCACCAAAGCCGGTACAATTTGAATTTTCGGCCCATGTGGTCGTATCCCTTATTTCCATAATCATTGAAAGTTACAATGTAATGTTATGCAAAAAAATCATTGGTCATATTTTGAAACCGTGAAATTTTTAGGATTTTTGAAAAGGTCACCTGTAGGACCCATTAGGGTTAGATTAGGTTTGTTTTGTAACAATACTGAAAAGTTAACGGTTTCATAGATAAATGCGATTATAACTAAAGAAAATTCGGACAGACATTATATTTTATAACAGTCAATATTGTAGATTGTTATACTACCTATGACAGCATAGGTATAGGTTAGGTATCTTGTTTGAATCATGAGACAAGCAAATAGACTTTACTCAATGTTATTTTTTATTTTCCAGACGGACCATTTACTTTGGAGGCCAATGTACTATCAGCTGATGTGAGACTTGATGAATTTAGATATAAGTAAATGTAGATTATTCTAAAATTGCCTTTATTGGCAATAAGATTGTTCGTTTGTAATTTAAATAAAATACTACATAAATGTTGCCTTACATTTATTTGTTTCTTTAAAGTATGTAATAATAAATAATACTTTTGTATCTATCTATTTGCAAATTACAGTGTATCGTGATAATATGAATTAAATATCGTTTTAAACTTTAAGATATAGTACTCATCACAACCATCTATCACATGCGTAATCTAAGTTAAAGATTACTCAACCGCGAATCACATAAAAACCAAAATTGACCAAGCAAATATAACTTATCTACCCCACCAACTTTAGGGCGTATGGTACTCGTAGGTATACACGTCCAGCTTACAGGCGAGGTCACAGGCGACGATTTGCCAGCGCTTATCGGAACTCAAAACCGATCCGCGCAGGTAGTCAGCGCAGGTAGTCTTTATACTTTGTGCCTAACCAGTGGCGATAAGCAATACGCGACGTTCGGCGCAATGTGTCCACGAAAATCTGTCCACGAAAGGCGGTTGCAACGCTCAAACGATGACTCAATACATCATCGCCATCATCATTCTCTTAGCCTTATTTATTTTCTTTGGGGTTTCGGCTCAGGTTTTTTTTCTTCCATCCCTCTCTATCATCCATCATCTCATTGCTTAAATATATTCTTCTTATATATCATCTTTCACACAATTTTTTACCTACTTGTATCGCATAACGACTACATCGCATAAAACCGTATATTTACTAAACTCCATTTCAATGTTGTGCTTATTTTGCAATGTAATGATGTTCTTACAAAACCTCCTAAACGAATTAACCAATTATGTCCAGTGTAATCAGTTCAGTCGTTTGAACATCAGCTTTTTCTAAGTATATCGGGATTTTGGATTATTTCATTCACTTTATTTCTAGAAACCCTTTTTACCCGTTCCACCGATCTTTTAAATTTTCTTCTCTTTTCCTGAAGCGTCCAAAGTTAGAATTGAAAACGTTCCTAGGCACAATTATGGGGTTAGAAAGATCATTATCCTAGTTCTACACTCGGTAGTCTTCAGTCTTGACAGCATTGTAAATCCTGCCGGAGTGCTGGAAGCGGCTCTCGTCCTCCTCGGCCATGATCTGCTTGTGGCGACTGTGCACCACCATGATGCAGTACACTGATATACCTAGAAACAAGTAGATTCTTACATATGGAAGAGAACTAAAATGTAGCTCTGTTAATGAAGCTGAGAATATTTTAATGAAATAGGTAGGATGAATAAAACCACTATTCATTTACCTGTATATCAGAATGTCAGAGACTGTTTGAGGGCTGAAAGCACAGATAAACTAATTCACTACAGATAGATCGACATACAGACAGATGGTCATCGACCTCCGGGATTGAGAAGGCACATGAAGAAGAGGAAGAGTATAATTATATTAGAATAAAATCGCATAATGGATAAAGTCCTATGGTAAAGTCTGCCCGTTGAAGTTAAGGTTGGAGACTCAGGCCAGGATCTTTTAGATAATAAATATTAGATATAAACACAAAAAATTACGGAATCAAACTATTCTCATGGTAAGCTCAATAAGGGTTGTGTTATGAGTACTAGACGATCATATATTTCCTTTTACATAAAAAACACCCAAGACTCAGGAACAAATATTTATGTTCATTACACAAATATTTGCTCTTACGGGGATTTGAACCCAGGACCTTCAGCTTCGCAGGCAACGTTACTCCTGTTGAGCTAAACCGGTCGTCAAAACTAGAGTGAAACTAGATGACTATAATATACTATATTTACCTGCCGGCTTATTATGGTTTCATTTCTCCACGATAAATGAGTACGAGAGTGACGGGTGCTTATCGTTTATTTATCACACGATTAACTCGATCATTATAGGCCCACTGGAACAAATCACTCAAATAGGAAGGATCATTTTCGAGATAGATTAATCGTCAAACCCCACCCGGTTAGGCAACGTCTGAGTGTCCTGGAGCACCAGGCTATGCAGGTATAGCACATTCCAGGAAACACATCACCAAGAGACCCTAATCTAGTCTAGTAAATAGAACTTATAGGTCCTAGCGAACTGGATGCAGATGTTGACTGCCTCGAAGGCCAACAGCTCACCCGTGTCCTGGAGCACAAAGATGATGGCTGACGGGTATAGCAAATTCCACCAGATGACATATCATCAAACAACCCTAATCTGGTTGAAAAGGTGGAACTCACAGGTCCTGGCGAACTGGATGCAGATGTTGACAGCCTCGAAGCCCAGTAGCTCTCCCGTATCTTGTATCACGAGGCTGATGCCAGTCAAGCACAACACGAAGTACATTGCCGTCAGCAGCCCCGTCACGATCGTCCACGGCAGCGTGAGGTAGGGCAGGTTCTGGAATGATTGTAGATTCGTTTAGGAGGGTCATTATCCAAGCGTTGGTCCTGTTTCAATCCGTGGACATATTTTTATCAAATGATCTGTAGATTTAGTGCCATTTTAAGCTATTTGCTGGAGATTCCGTACTCCTGGGAAATAGTTTGAAATCACGTTAAAATTACAGGCGGAACAAATTCTTGAACCCAGGAGTGGTCAAAGCAAAACAGGATACGAAATGCGAACAAAGACAATATGAGTAACAAAACTGTGTCATATAAATCTCTACTCATTACTTTTTCTAGTTATTCCACCTCCGACCCATAACAAGGACGGAAACAACAGTTCTGCCTTTGCAGGGACACTAGTGGACGGAACTTTAACACCAGACACACAGCTGCTGCTGTATTTTAAGGCATTGTACCTTAAGACTGACTTGAGCAACTCAGTCAGACCTTAATCAAGCCGACTACTCCATTACTCAGTCAGTTCTTAATCGAGTGTTGGATCAAAACGGTTAAGATTTTTAAAGTTCTCCTCTAATATATACCAATGCTACGCTTTATAGCTTGCTGTCACTAGCAATTCCCGAAGTATGGAACTCCTAGTACAGGGTGTTTTATCATCATCTATCGCGTGATAATCACGACCAGCATAGGTCTGCTGGACACGGCGCGCATGGTCAGGAGGTTCCTCTCTCTGAGACCCTAATAATCAGTCGCTTGAGCCCTGTCCCGCTGTCGGCTGCACCCTAGGTTGGTTTTTTTATGTGCTTATATTTTGAATTTACTTTTTATTATCATAGTGTAAACAACGCCAACCCACGGTGAGAAGTAAATAATAGTAGATTGTTTGACTAGGGGCTAAAATAAGCCATTATGACACGATGCGAGCGATGAGCGAGGACAAATATGTCTGAGTGTCATAATGGCTTTTAGCCACGTGTTAAACACTGCTCTTCACTTCGACTGCGAGAAAATAAAAAAGACTTAACATTAAAATTGTAAATTTCATGAAAAACTAAAAGTACAGTTCGATAAATTCTATCAGAAAGTTTGGCCAATCTGATCAGGATGGTTTGTTTGTTTTTAATTATTCGTAAGGAGTATGTAGCTGGCCGCTAGTTTTTTTTTCAGTGTCATAGAAATTTTTGTATGGGGTTATATGGTTTTCTTTTAAACCCTAGGGGCTAAATGTACTATTTCAGTCTCGCTTCGCGAAGCTAATATGACGTACTTTTTGAGGAGGAGAATTTTAATTACCTTGTAAGCGGCCAATATAAGAAGCAGCGAGCTGAGCAGATGCACTCCACTGACGCCGGCGGAGACCACGAAGAACACGTACTTGCTTGTGGACAGTCCGCCATCCCCCTTCTCTGTCGCCAGTGGACGAAAGGTCACTACCAGGCAGTATGCGGTCAGCTCGACTAAAGCCCATACCTGACCAATTAAAAACACAAATGAGAAAACAAGCAAAAGTAAAATTAGCGTGATTTTTATTAAAAAAAAAATGGAATTATGTTGTATAACATTTAAGGTTTTATATCATACTAACTTTTGCCCGCAACTTCGTCCGCGTATAGCTCTAATTTAAAAAAAAAACCCCCTAAGTGCGCCTTTACATACATCTTTGGCTGATTGAGATTTCGCGGCAATATTACTCGAGCACCCACTTTTAATATAAGTATGTGAGAAGGTAGGCCGGGTGGGTTAAGTGCATTTAAAAACTCTACGCGATAGTTTATGGCATCATCCGTGTTCACTACAGATCGAATCTACAGACTTGTATTCGTATTCTGAACCTTCGAACGACTTCAATAAAATGTTATTAATAACGGGGTCGTTCTTAGGTGTCAGTTAGTTTTTTATTTTCTCGCAGTCGCAAAGCAGAGTGTTTGACACGTGGCTAGAAGCCATTATGACACTCAGACATGGTAATTATTATTTTATTTTATTATTATTATTTTAGCCCTTTGTCAAACAATCTACTATTAAATACGTGTTATCAAATAAAGTAATGATATTCTTACTATAAAGACTCGAGACTATACATTATCGAGTGTTTTATTTACCGAACTTATATCTTACGTTAAAATTATAAGGTCAGTAAATAAAACACTCGATTTGAGTTCTAAGTAAAGACTCTTTAAATCTAAGCGAAACTTATTATGGGCGCGGAGATTATATATGTATGTTTACGTGTGTCGGTATGTTAGCCTTGTTTGTCTGGGTGTGCGTGTCGCTGTATGTTAGGTTTTAATCGTGTTATAATGCAAGATCAAAGCTCATAAAAGGCTACCATACCCATATAATTTTTAAACCATGTATCTTATTGATGCAAGGAACTCCCTTAAATAAAACGCTACTGGAGGTTATGCAACGATTTTCAGTTACGGTTTAAAAAAAAAACTTTACATGTTTTTTTGCAATATATTTAATCAAGTCATAAATTCAAATTCAAAAGTTTATTCTGCGAGTAGGCCTCAAGGACAGTTATACATATCTGATTTTACAATAAACAAAAAAACATTCACAATCTAGATATTGACATTATTGTGCATAGCAATATTAATGCAACAGACAAATTCCTGGGCACACTTTAAAGGGAGATGCATATTGTCTCCGGGTCCATTGGATTTAGATTATAACTTAACCTATACTTACAGCTTGCAGAGATGTAAAGGGTCTCTAGGAGTCAAATATATATATATATATATCTAACACATACATAAGTATCCATAACCCGGTACCTACATAAATTCACTGGTTTTTGGTACACCATGTTAATAAATACGTTGACGCCTGACTATTTTTTACAGTGATATGTCTCTTTAATGATAAGTCTTATATTTATCGCAGGCGCTGTTTTCTAACAGAACAGCGTCACTGAAATTCAGTAATGTAACTATAATTATGTGTGTAGTATAATTTTAAAGACATCAGAATTACCATTTTCAAATTGAACTTAGTACTTGTTAGTAACATTCAACATTACGAGTAGGTACCGGCTTTATGTCGGACAATGTAACACCTATAAATGCCAAGGTTATCAAAACATTACGTCTGCTGTTGTTATCTCAAAGCGATACCAATTTCATCTATGTCTAACATAACCTAGAATAACTACTACATCTTTATCCCGTTATTTACAGGTCTTAGCATAGTTTACACTGCTTTTAGTACCTAACTTGTGTGTTTTAAACTAGATACACAGCCTGAGTTAGTTGAATAGCAAAAAATAGTACTCACTGAATACAAATATGCTATTATGAGCATTCCAGTATGCAAACTGGCACAGCAACAACACCTCTTCAACATCGGCACACCCATTGTTTGACACTAACACTCCTCACTAACTCCAAACCCAACTTGCACTCTAGATGCATGTAAACATTATCCATGGAGGTGTCACACTGCTACAACAGTATGTGTGACACTAGCGGGCTATCTGTGGCCATGATTCGCGATGATAAGCCGTGACGTAGTGATACTCCGGACTTTTTATGTATAGGTACAAAGCTTAGAGCATTTAACTAACAGGTAGACATGACAAGGCGTGTCGTTACGGAACAAAATGTTCATGCATTTTTAGCGCGGGATGAGTCAAATAGGCACACACTACTTAAGGAAAAATTCATATTTTAATAAACGCACACAATTAAAAGAATCACCTACAAACAAAAAAACACCCACACACTAACAATTTACCGTATAAACTAACCGGAGATCACGCGATTACTTTGGCAGAGGGGAATGAATGTATTCGTATGGCATCTCCATTAGTTAAATGTGATTAAATGTTTTAAGTTACAAACAGCAACAACACAGTACAAAACAATACACTTTATTGCACACCAAAAGAAAAAACCATCAGACACTTAAATCTAACAGAAATCCCACCAAATCCCACCAAAAACATTCTGTAAAAAACTAGCCAAGTCTCGATGGAGCTGCTTGTTTATCTCTAAAAAGTAATGAAATCTAGACAAAGTCGTACCAAGTCTAAGGTTCCTTACTGCGATTTCTTTATTATTATAGTTAATGTTGTGTGACCTGGCCGTTGAAGGGTACAAAACTAGGTGCTCCATGACACCATGTCTGTTAATGTCAATATAAGGTCTACTAATGGTCGTTTTATATAAAAAACCGGCCAAGAGCATGTCGGACCATGCTCAATGTAGGGTTCCGCAGCCGTTTATACAAACAAAAGCACTACAAATGAATAAAATACTATATGAAAAAAAAACAACACTAATAAAAGAGCATATCTCCCAGGCACTTACGTCCTTTTGCTGAGAAGCGTAGTTTTTTGGCAATAATTTAAAAACGGTATGTCCCATCATGTTGAAAACAATTTTCGTTGGAAGTATTTATTAAGCTTTATATTTGTAATTTTCTTCTTATTTTATGAACTTACCGGTTAGAAAATAGAGGGGGGACACAATTTTTGCTAATTTCGGAGCGATTATATCCGAAAATATTCACTAAATCAATTTTTTTTTTGAAACCTCAAACTGTTTTTAGAAGAACTGTCGAATAATGTGCCACACATTGATAATCGTGGATTTTTTTTTTTTTTTAGTTTCGGTTACATGTATGGAGTGCCCCCCCTAGAAATATATATATTTTTTATTTAACTATCAAACTAAGTAGCGGCTTACACAAGACATCTATCCTCCAAATTTCATCGATATACATGTAGTAGTTTTTGAGTAAAATGCCTGTGACATACGGACGGACGGACGGACGGACGGATATGACGAAACTATAAGGGTTCCGTTTTTGCCATTTTGGCTACGGAACCCTAAAAAGGCCCCCATGCCATGGAGTGCTAGCCCTTTGGTTGCCTGAGGTGTCAACGAGCCGTCTAGATAGCTCCTTGAAAAAGACCCGGGCGCATGGACCCCACGGGCACAGGGTCTCGATGCCGAATCACATTAAAGGGTCAATTTTTATTTTGTTTTAGTTTTTTTTATTTCGACCAATTTGGGTGAAAATTGGTACTTACATAGAGTCCATCATTCTGTATACTTTTTTTTGTAACTCAAGGTTTTCATACTACTTTTGTAGGACACATCGGGTAATTATGTTTTTCGTATACAGAATGCGGGACTCTAAGTAAGTACCGTAAAACCACCAAACTATAGTCCAGGCACCCCAACTGTGGTCCGGAAAGAAATTTATTAATATGGAAATAATCATTATTAAATTTTTTGACAAACCATACGTCAGAGTTATAGCCGAATAATTTTGCCTATAAAGCACATTATAATAATACAACCCCAAATAGGCAAGTAAAATTCGATTTAGTTTGGACCATAATTGAGTGATTTTGGACTATAGTTGGGTTGTTTTACGGTACCAATTTTCACCCAAATCGGACGAAATAAAAATAACTACAATAAAATTAAAATTGACCCTAAAATGGTATTAGGAGCCGATTTTTTACGTGTTTCGGCCACTCCGCTGAAGCATCGGCCTTGGCTGAGGTCCGTGGTAGATATGACGGCGCTAGTGTATCGACGCATGTAGAGGTGCGTCCACACTTGTATCATTTGCTCGTATCCGATCACCGTGGCGTGGCATGACTGCGTATCGCGCTGCTTGGACGCTCAATGTCGGGGCGGCGATCACAACGCGCCGATTTAAGTGTGTGGATCGCGTAGCAACATGGATTTCGAACTATCGGATGGGCGCAACGTCCAAACGCGTGATCGCGACACGCGATCATGCCACGGGACGAAGATCTGATCGGGCAAATGATACAAATGTGGACGCACCTTAGCGTCCCACAACAGCACTCGACCCATCGTCCACGGGACCAGGGACATCCAAAAACGTTCATTATTCTAGAGCTATTATCAGCAAACTTTATAATCTAAAATCGAATCGTTGTTTTCCTTTTATTATTTAGAAGCAATCAAATTCAAACCTTAAGAGTCCCCGGTAAGCTCGGTTCTCCATTCAAACGTAGTTACGCTCTCATAGCTAGTTTGCTCTGAAACTTTGTACTTAGAAAAATGCAGGCCTGTAATTAGTTTGTGTAGCTTCGCTTCAGATACCATAGTAAAAAAAAATACAGCGAATTGAAGGTTTTCATACAAAAATTGTTTTTGCTGTATTTCGTTTGTTTCATAAACTGGAGCTATATAAACTAATTACAAGACTAGTTATACCTCATGTAATTTTATATGCAAAGTTTCATTACAATCCAACACGTAGTTTTAAAATGAGAACGAAACTCCGTTTGTATGGGAAGGTGAAATTCGGCCGAGCTTGCCGGGGACTCTTAAGGATTATGTCAGCCGAAATCGAATCTTGATACCTAGATATATCGGGCGTCAATATTTAGAGTATCCAATTATATAAATTCCTGGATTTTTCGGCGAATTATACAAGAGATATACTGATGATTAATACTTAGTATAATTCTGTATTCTTGTAATTCTCACTCTTTGTTTAATTTGCGTGTCAGTATCACCACGATCCAAAGAAATAATGAGGGATTTGTTTATCTATGTTACTATTACGAAGTAGTAAAATGAATTGTCTATATTTTGAAGCTATTTTCAAAAAATAAGTTGAGGGGACTATTGGTGACTGAATGGAAAAATATATATGTTTTGTAATCTTGTGTATGTAGCGGGCACCTTCCAGTATCTAATAATAACTATATAATCGACAAACAGTAATGACAAACGACAAAACTATTTATTGGTAGTTCCCAATATTGGACAGCAAAGATTCAGTGCTTTAAGGACCATCGTTCATGAACATTAAATACTTACTAGTTATGAACATCTATACTAATATTATAAATGCGAAAGTGTGTCTGTCTGTCTGTTACCTCTTCATGCTTAAACTGCTGAACCGACGGACGAAAAGGTATGGAGATAGTTTCAGTCCCGTGGAAGGAAATAGGCTACTTCTTATCCCGGAAAAATACCCAACGAATTGAAACTGTTATAAATCTGAAAATAAAGTTTTGATACTTTAAAAATGTTATGTTTATAAATGTAGGTAAATGTTATGTCCCTTACCAAAAATGGGATTTACGGAAAGAAAACATAATTGGGTACTTGTCCATTACTGGTGCCGTCACCCTATTATTAAGTACGTAGAACATGTTAGGCGGGCTTGCACCAAAATTTTAAAATAGAGTTAAGACTTAACCTAGAGTTAATCTGACAGTTCTGATATGAATCTGACAGGAGTTAAAATCTAACTCGGAGCTAAATACGTTACCTAACTCTGGACTGCGCAAGTGGGCCTTACTGATATATTCTTCACTTCAAAATGTTTTTTTACCTAATGACTTATTTAATAATAAAAAATCGCGTTTCATTTATAATTATTAACTGCAGTGGGCTACTAAATGATCAAAAGATCGGTAAGTATCTTCTGATATCTACAGCTAACATTCAACAATTATGACACTTAAGGTAGTATGTATCAGCTATCTTCTATTATAGACACTGATATACTATGTGTATTTATAGATATATTATAGATAGTAGTAGGCAGTGGTTACTGCGTTACTGTTAAATCTGATAATGCCGAAAATGGCAGTCTTATCATTAGGAATGCTGAAATTACACAATGTTTTTGGTAAAAGTACTCGAATATTGCAGATAAAGGAAAAAAAACCATTGCAAAACAATTTGATAACATTACACTGAGAAGAAAGTCTCAACAAAAGCGTACTTACCTAGTGTACTTACTTAAAATCGTAAAAAGGACTCGAAATCAGAGTTTAATACGCTGATAATATATTCTATCTAGAAAAAAAATAGGACAGCATCCAAGATATCTCTTAGAGCATTTAACTAATGGAAATTACAAGCCATGTCATTACCGAACAATTTTTTCATGCATTTTTAGCGGGGAGTGAGGTAAACACGTACAGCACACTACGGAAATATTCTTATTTCTGCAAACGCACACGACTAAAAGAAATCACAAACAAAAAACACCCACACACTGACAATTTACCTTATGAAATAACCGGAGATTTCGCGATTACTTTAGCAGAGGGCGGAGTATTCGTATGGCATTTGCAGTTGTTAAATGCTCTAAAGGACATCTAGGTACCATATAAATAATACAAGTTGTTTCGCACGTTCAACTCGTGGTAGAGATCGCTGCTTTGAAAGCGGACATAAAATGAATCACACTATTCTGGAACACTCTAGAGAAGAACAGTAATTACAGTAGGGGAATAACCACTAATCAGTAGGTAGATTCGTATTTGCGTAGTGACGCAAATACGACATTTATTTGATAAATCCGGTTCCTTGACACATTGCGAGTATCATAAATTTCACCACGATTCCGATGTATTGATAAAAGCTACTACAACGAGAGGCAAAGTCTTAATAATAGTCTAGCCTCGTTCTGATGCAATTTATATGGTACAGTCAGTACATGAGGCACGGCAGGAGTCTGTCGAGTATTACTTCAACGTATCACGTAATTTTAACAAAATTGGAAGCCACTGAGAATGTATGCAGTAGACGAGGCTATGTATGGTCCGAGTTTAAGTAGCAATATCAAATACCTGGTCACTGCTGCGAACTCTGTCCTGAAGCACTGTGAGAACTTTTCTTTAAGTAATAAGTGCAATTCCTCAACTATAGTTTGAGACCAAAGAATAGTTGACCTGAACTTCGAGGTCGTTCCAAAGAGCGGCTCACAGATTGGGTATATAGCCCGTAGGAAACCTGGAAGAATTACAGTGACCGAAAAATATTGTGAATGAATGGGATGGAAGAATAAAATGTGGGAAAAAAGCGCGAGGGAAAGAGCTCCTTTCAAGTAAGCGTGCGTAGTTTTAATTTACAATTAGCCACTCCGTACGCCTTATGGTGAGAAGGACCATGACGTGACAGGAGGGGTTGCCCTCCAAGAAATTCTATTTTTAGCAAGCTGGGCCAGCTAATAAAGGCAGCTCTTAGCAGTTTTCCCGCTTGAGTCACCTCTCGAGTTTTCCCCTGCTGGTGCATGTGCCCTCCACTAATTAGCTTCACTATAAAATAGTACCTCTGTGATTTATTGATGACCCCAAATAATCTTAGTTACAGTGCTTTATCAGCGGCGCAGATACTAATCAGAGTGGGTGTGTACATCTCTTCTTCAAGATCTCTTCAACAAGGTAGACGAGCGAGACTAAACTTAATTATGTCCACCAGAATTGGTAGGGAATTGCACAAGACAAGACCGGGACACTTAGTGACGAATGACAGGTGGCCCAGAAATGGGACTCTCTTAAATAGATAAACTCTAACATAATCATAGAAGGGCTCATAAACACCGTCTGAAGTGTTACGCCCTTATCTGATATCAAGTCGTGACAGGATAATGAAGTCATCAAAATTAATCATGGCTGTACATTGTGATAACTCGTGATTGCTGGCGCCAGTCCCTTGCCAACCCCAGCAGAATATACACGTTACAGAAGTGAACGAATTTGGCAGGAGTATGAGTGTCTTCAGATTAAATAATTGTTGTCTGTGCATCAGTCTCGATGTGGGTGCAAAAGTCATCGGTTTTGTGTGCACAGTAAGTGGGTTTCTTACACGTAACGCGTTATTTTAACAGGATTAGTGGCCATGGGGAATTCCTTATTCTATATTAACGTAGAAATACTTTTTAACTGGGATTAAGCAATAATAATACCTTTGCTATTCCGCGAAATACACTTGCGATATTTTCATACAATTTATTATAATAATATGCCCGCCATATCGCTCTCCACAAAGAAATACGGAAGTATTGGAAGTAAGAGTAAGTAGAAGAAACCACTACCAAACAGTATAAACCTCGACAAGTGTTTCGTTTCTCTCTCTCTCTCTCTATCTCTTTCTCTCTCTGTAGAGAGGATAAGAGATACTATTTTTGAACTTGATTTTGCAGCTTATTTGATAGCGGATAGCCTCATCAAGGTTAGTATAAGTTCAAGTCCACTCGTATTACATGATTACGGAGGTTTACAATCCATTTTGACATTTGGTCGAGATATTTTTTGCAAGTTACGATGAAGATATTTATCTGAACAATGTTTCCTGTGCCTCCTATCCTATGTAGGTACGAGTGAGGTACCAATATATCAAAAAAAGTTTCGAAGTGGGTTACTTTTTATTTAATCTGTTTTCTTGTCCCCAGCAAGCTCGGCCGAATTTCACCTTCCCATACAAACGGAGTTTCGTTCTCATTTTAAAACTACGAGTTGGATTGTAACGAAACTTTGCATATACTTATACAATGACATGAGGTATATCTAGGCTTGTAATTAATTTATATGGCTCCAGTTTATAAAACAAACGAAATACAGCAAAAACAAGTTTTGTATGAAAAACTGGAATTCGCTGTATTTTTTTTTACTATGGTATCTGAAGCTACATAGACTAATTACAGGCCTGCATATACTTTAACTTAATCTAAATACAAAGGTCAGAGCAAACTAGTTATACAGTCGTTTTAAAATGAGAGCGTAACTACGTTTGTATAGAAAACCGAGCTTACCGGGGACTCTTAAGCCTTATTTGTTTTTAGTCTTTAGCCCTGCGTTTATATGCATTGTAACTTTAAACTATTTATATTACATCTCAATTTTTATTTAATCTTCGTAAATCCCTTTCTCCTATCGGACTAGTCCACCACTTGTCTTGGTAGTTATCTTCATAATCATAATTGTTGAGGGGCAGATACTGTAGCTTATTTTAGTGGGTTCAACACTTCAAGCAGAATTGCGAAATTTGAAGGATAAATGGGGCATTCCACTCAATCTCAGTCTGTCGTCTATGTGACACCATTCATTTCATCCTTCTAACCATGCAGAAAGGCGATTATTTATTATGATTATATTACATATTGGCCGTACTTATACTCTATATTTTTATATTTTATTATTAACGACTAACGTAGTTCCATAACCCGTAGCCATCACAAGTGTTACATAAGACATTCTGGCGGAAAGCTGAAAATGTGGAATCTGCCTCTTAATTGCCCGAACAATAAGCAACATTATTGATGTTTACAGCTGTTCGCAGCGTTGTCAGCCGCTCTGTATGCAGTGCCAGTGGTGCTGCTGAACCTACAGCCGGCCACCATAATGTTCTACGGCTCCGCCTTCATCACCTCCACACTGCAGTTCATCACCGGTTGTGTGATGATCTGCGGATTATTCCAGGTGAGCTACTCAAGCATTACCATCATTACTAGAATATTCAGCAGTGCTGTCTTCCTCACCTCTGCGCTGCAGTTCATCGCCGGCTTTGTAATTATCAGCGAACTGTTTTAGGTGAGCTTCTGAAGCATAAGCTTCATTTCATCATTAGTAGTCATTCTACAGCTGCGCCTTCATTACCTCCACACTGCAGTTTATCACCGGTTGTGTGATGATCTGCGGCCTCTTTCAGATGAACTGCTGAAACATCACCATAATTTCTGCTGTATCCAACTGTGCAGTACTCATCATTTTCGCACTGCAGTTCATTGCTAGCTGTGTGAAGATCTGCGAGCTGTTTCAGCTGAGGTACTGAAGCATCATTATCATTATTCATTCATCCATCTGTTCTCATTATCATACCAACTAAAAAGGGAACTCAAGAACATCGGTTCTTGAGTTTCCCCTTCATCATCTCCGCATTGGCGTCCATCGACGGCTATGTAATCTACTGACCTATTACCATCATTATTATTTAGTTCTGCCAGGTAGAAATTAGCCCCCTGCGTGGGAGAATGTTCTGTCACAGGATAAAACATCCCCCCGAAATGTTTATGCGTGGTGCTGGAAAACGTCAGCGTAGCTATACAATGGACTGAAATTCGTAAGACATCAAGGTCATTCCAAGAAACATCTGGATTCAAGCTTGAGGATCCCCCGCATCTGGACGCAGTAAAGCTGGCTACTCTGAACACCTGTATGACACAATCTCCCACGTACCATGGATCAGCTTTTTCCGAGCTGCGTGACGGAAACGGAAAAACATATAACCCTAACTTCTCCATCCAGTTCTTCTGTGTGGTTCTGACTGTTTTTTCCGACTTTCTGTACTTA
Source organism: Hedya salicella (assembly GCA_905404275.2). Classification (NCBI taxonomy): domain Eukaryota; kingdom Metazoa; phylum Arthropoda; class Insecta; order Lepidoptera; family Tortricidae; genus Hedya; species Hedya salicella. The sequence goes on from FR990109.1 coordinate 748,390, forward strand.
CTTTTTCTGCATCCAGAAACGTCCCGGCCTGATGTGGGCGTGGCTGACACTGTCGTGGGCAGTCGGCGGCGCGCTCTTGCTGCTCTCGTGTGCTGGCACTGTGTTGCTGTACATCGATGGCTCCGCCCGCGATACCTACGTCACCTCCGCCTACTCTGTCTATGCCAGTGAGTGTCAGTTCCTCTTCTAGAAATTTCCATTCTGGATATAATAATATCCAGGGTGGTGGTATTGCTCTACATAGGTACCTCCTCCGTATATGCCACTTACTCTCGGTTCCACAAAGTCCTGATATGGCTGATGATGCCAGTCTACTCGTACTTACTACCATGAAAACTATGCAATTCACTCTGCGAGTTAAAAATGTAATTGGAGTGGATTATCAGCTATCTTTTTTAACTGACTTCAAAAAAGTTGGGGATTGCCAATTGAATTATATGTATTTTGCGTTCGTCACGCTATTATTTGAGATATAGATTTAGGTAACAATTTTAACGATTTCTTTATTCAAAGCTCGAAGTCTGCAAGCCAAGGGTGATATATTATGTGACAGCATCGAGTGATTGGTCAGGACTGTCCTAAAAAAACGATTTCTTTTTTCCAGTGATACTACTCTATTTTGCAACAGTTGTGAGAAGTCGCCGAGAAGAACTGCTTGATGAAATCAAGTGGGATTCTGGTAAACGCCTCATGAGACCCGCAGTATTGGAGAAGAATCTCTACGTATAGGGCACCAAAGTTCAAATTCTCTGAGAATTTTCGAGAACTGGCTGGGAATGTCAGCTCTTCTGGTTGAACTGGTTCAAATTCAGGCCAAGACAAGCCAAAGGAGAAATTTGAGGAAATATGAAGGAAAGAGAATATTGGAATGTTTCGAAATAGAATAATACATGTTACACGACTTTACTAACATTAAACCAAGTTGCCATTAGGTATATATTTTTTAATTCTATCCTCCTCCACGCCACTGAGTATTTTGCTGACGAATGCGTCTATTCTATAGGAATATCTCCAAGCGTCTTTTTGAAGTCTGCACAGTATTCTGATAACATATCTTGGGTGCATCATGCGAACCTGGCCCTTGTGTAACAAGGCTAAAAGGAGTGCTTGTTAGAGGCTACGAACTTGGGGACACAAGAGTTTTCGATACTAATAAAAATTAATCCAACAATTTGGAAACTCGTCGACAGTTGATCTGTTGTGTTAAAACGCTTCAACAAAAATGGTTGGCCGTGCTCGAATCTTCGTTTACCGCATGTGTTTCCTAAGAGGTTGCAAGCGTTAAGGAAAGCCTTAACGTTTCTGTAGTTGTCATCAACAGCATCAGCCATCACATAAACCTCTAATTAAATGCCATCTAGCCTAATCCTTCGCCTCTCTCAACCAAGCGTCCAGTAAACCTAACATCGCCGTTACAGTTAGCAGGTGGCTTGCCTAGTGCTCACACTAAAGTTGCCCGTGCTTAATTATCTCTCTCTGATACACCATCAGGTCTCCTAAATATATGACCCACCCGCAGCCACTTCAAGTGCAGTACGCTCTTTTTAGAACGGTGGGGGTCATAATGCTCTTTACTAACTTAACGATGTCTTGCGATCTTCCTCGATTAGCGGCTTTTAATACCGTCATGTAATGTATTGCCAACAGCAGTCTGTATCTGATTTGAAGCTTCCTTTTCACCTTTTTTTTACTCCACCAAACCCTAATACATAAAGTTACATAATTCAAAGTAAACGTCATGCGCAACCCGGTAATCTCTCATTATCCAAGACAATGCAGCGGGCGCACGCGCGCGCGCCGGCCGGAAAATCACCTTTTCACCACGCGCGCATGGTGACAATGGGAGTTTATAAATATGACACGAGAGGAAAGGCGCTTAGTCGGACCCTGGGTGCTGCATGATGGTGAGTGTTTTTTTATTTATTTAAATATTTAAGTAATCACTTATATACTCGTAAATTACTAGCATAGAGTAATTTCCATCTTAACGAGAGCTCCATACAGGGAGCACAGCAAGCGCGAGAGGGGGGCAGCGATAGTTTTTAATAGCTATACAGCGCAGGAATGCTGCCTACGTCATGGAGAGCCTACCGAAGGAATAATTTTTTTTAAATTTTTAGTATTTTACGTTGTATTTTTCACATAAATTTGAATAGAATAGTAGTAGATCGATAGATCTTTAGCGTTCGCCTTTGGAGTCTTTCGATTGCAGATGTCTATGGCCCTAGACTTCACTTACCAGCAGGGGGCCATGTGCTGGTAAGTGAAGTCTAGGGCTAGGGCATGCCGTTTCACCTACTCTGTATCATAAAAATTGTCGTTGATAGATAGATAGATAGAGCAAATGTTTCCCAGTTGACTTCATATTTTACCATATTGGTCATTTGGTCATGTCGTTGTTGATCGTCGCTGTTGTGATGACACGGGGCTCTAAAAGGTAAGAACATTCAAGTGGCGGCAACTTACGGTAATATTGACCCATATAACAACGAAATTGACAACAATGATCATATAAAAAGTCTTGCTTGGGTTCGGAATCGATGGAAACCGTGACCCTTCGAACACCAATCATAAGATAAGCATGCGTTAGACATTTATCCGAGTACAACAGAAATCCAAAATGTAAATATCCGTAAATTCCAAAAAAATATCATTTATCAAATAAAAACATAATCATTTATATATATGTCCAACCTAAGTAAGCGGTTTTCTTCTTCATTTACCTTCTTTATCATATACTTACTACCTAATTCCCGCTAAATTCTAGCGAAGCCCCGGGTAACCGCTAGTTCCCCAGTTCCTCATTAGCATGAAGACAAAAGTCAACCAACTTTGTGGCGCTACGCGTTTTTATTCTCTTTTTGTGTCTCTCATCTGACCGTTTTGCCCAAATGCGTCCTCAACTGCTGCTTTGGAGCCCAGGGTCCGATTTCCAGCTTTTTGACCTATCCACTGCCGGAGCTGTGCGAAATCGACCAATCAAGGTGCGTCACTATTGAAACCCACACAAGTAAATTTGAATCTACAGAATGTGATTGGTTAATTTTGCACAGCTACACTCTGCTCCAGTGAGTTATTGTGAGACCGTTGGCACATAATTGTCCCTTAACGCCATCAAGCCAGCATTTTCCGGGTCAACCCGTCCTACCTGGGCCCAGCGTAGGCGACATGGCTAGAATTTATTGCCTCCATCGCGTTATTGATCTTGCGAAATTGCAAAGATTGACAAGGACATTAATAGAAGAAAAATCAAAAGTGTATAACGAAATTATTTTCCAAGAAAGTCACCCATATCCATAGTATCCATATGCCAAAAGATCCGTTTCTCATGATACTTACCGGCAAGGAAATCCTGATTTAACAGGACTTTTCAAAAACTTTTCCGTTGGGAAAAAGGCGTGATTGTATGTTTCAAAGACTTACAATGCGTCACGGGTACGGATGTTTTGAGATCGAGTGTTTTGGGAAATTGATATGAAACCAAACGTATTTTTTGGGAAAACACATTCTAGGAAACGGATTCTTTAGAAAACGGTATTAGTGGAATGGGAACGGTCTTTCGAGATTAGGTATTATTGGAAAATGAATATCAAGCCAAACGTATCTTTTAGGAAAAGTACATTGTGGGAAAAACATATATCGGAAAACGGGTTATTCAGGAAATGGTAGGGATGGGAACGAGTGGTTTGGAAACGGATATTTTAGGAAACGGATAGCACGTTCCGAAACTTTCTGAATGTTGTATTACATAAGTATGAAATAGATACGCATTTACGTCGTAGTAGTGATAGAAAGAGCAAGATACATGTGTAACCAAAGATTATCAGAATCTTAAGTAGGTACAACGAGAATAGGTATGCTTGATAATATATTTCAGTTGAACTCTTACTTATCAATGATATTCCATTTTTAACCGACTTCCAAAAAAGGAGCAGGTTATATGTTCGATTGTTTGTATTTTTTTTATGTATGTTCACCGATTACTCCGCCAATTGTAGACCGATTTTAAAAATTCTTTTTTTTTTGAAAGGATATACTCCCGAGGTAATCCCATTGCCACCAAGTTGGGATCTGATGATGGGATCCCAGGGAAATCCAGAGCAATCCTCAAATTTTATAGGGACTTATAACGTTTTTCATATATTTTCTTAAGCTTTTTAAGTATTTGCATATGGTAGTCATCATCTCATCATGCTGAGCTGATGACGGAAGCTACAACTCCTTAATAGTTAAGAGTTAGAGGATAATTCTTAAAAAAGTCATCTATTATAGGTAGATGCGTTAAGACTCTTAGTCATATTATTTTTAGTGTGTCCTTGAAGTAGTCTCCTTATTACCAAGTCAGGATTAGATGATGGAATACCTGGGAAATCGAGAGAAACCCTCAAATATTATAGGCACTAACAATGTTTTGTATATATTTTTCTAAAGTTATCAGTTGTTTTTCTCTGGCTGTCATCATTTCATGCTGAGCTGATGATGGAAGGTACAATGAACTAACCAACTTTTAAATTTCTTACTTCCAAAGACTCGAGATGCGTGCAAAGTGCCTCCTCAATCTTCCCATTCTGGGTTCTAAAAAATACTTTATATCACTACTAAAATCCATCACTAAAAAGCAAAAAATAAAAAAATATAGATAAAAAACAACCGACTTCAAAATAAACTAAAAAGCCAAAAATTATATATTTTATGTACGATACGGATCACATTTGAATCACCTGCCAAAACCTGAAGTAAAGTTCTGTATTCAACAAAAATACGAATTACTATAACTAAATATATAGGTATATAATAACCAAAGGCTCGCCGCCGCGGTTCTTGCGTGCCATCTGTGTTAATAGTAATAAATGAATGGTTTAGCACCGACTTCAAAAGGTGATTCAAATGTATCCGTACCGTACATAAAAGATAATTTATGGCTTTTTAGTTTATTTTGAAGTCGGTTCTTTTTTTATTTATATATATTTTAACAAAACTATTAATCAATACCTACATGTTCATCCGTCCACGTTTTTATAGTAACCAACGTTGCAATCTATTAAAATGAGATGAGATAAACATTGAAGTTTATATAGGGTGGGCCAATTTTTTTTGCACTTTTGAAAGATCGATAAAAATTGAAGTATAGGTACATGTTTTTTTCATATTTTATTTATTTAACATAAATAGTGACAGATAATTGCAATTTATTTTTACAAATTACATCATCCAAATATCCTCCGTTTCGTCGTTGGCATTCCTGCAATCGACTACGTGAACTTTGGTAAACTCGCTGACACATGCTGAAAGGGATCGCGGCTATTTTTATCATATTTTTTCTAAAACTGTTTAACATTTATAAAAAGCCCGCTGTAACGCTCCATTATAAATAAAATTGCACGAAGTTACGTATAGTTTCTCGCCAATTTCCCGCCGCTCACTCTGACAGTTTCCGTAAAATCCAGTGTTTGCTATTTGCAAAATTGTATGGCCCAACCTATACTAATATTCAGGTACTAGAAGGTGCCCGAAACTTTGTTCGCGGAAGAGTAAAAAGTAATAACTATCCTTCTTGCTTCAGCGTAGTCGGGCAAAAAGTATCCTATAACCTTCTGTATATACCCAGCTACCAGTGTAGCAAAAATAGTTGAAATCCGTTTAGCCGATTTGGCCTGAATAAGCCGCAACACATACAAACATACAAAGAAATCCGAAAACAAAAAGTAAAATAACCTTCTAATTGTTCAAACTTATTTTTTTGAAAGTTCAATGTAGACATTTTTTTTTTATTTTTTTTTATGACTGCAACTGTATAGAAGTACTAAAATCCGTACCTACCTACGATGATTTCGCAAACAAAAAATATTTTACTTATAGCAAGAAAATTAGAAAAAAAATTGGAGAGAAGACCTCTGACGAAGCTTTTACCATCTTAACACTACAAAACTTTCATTACAAAACGGCAATAATTGAAATCCCAACTCATCCAATAATGGTGTGAAATAACCTGTTACATTCTACGTCTATGGTGCACTAAATATTAACCTTATGACTTTTGTAATGGAGTACAGGATGGTGTGCTGAGATGGCCGTTAGCGGCGCATCAATTCCTCAAAGCGTGCTATATCAATTCGTTCTGTTACATAACTTTTCTAGGGTTGCCTCTGTCTGAATTTTAACACGAGCGGACCCGGACTCTGCCTTTCTCGCACTGATGTTTATGTGTATCGCAGCAATGTCACGCAATATTGAATATATGTTGGATGTAATAAATGATACCGCATCGCAATACGTACTCGTATTGCGATGCGGTATATAAGAGTAACTGATAATCATTTCCGGCCACATGATGAGTTCATTCTGAATCTTTGTATAAGTGGCGTATCGTTTTATCGTGAGGTACAATTTCATGTTTATTAATATGTTTGTAGACTAATTATAGTACGTAGACACATATACGAGTATATCCACGTGATCATAGTAAAAAGTTAATGCATTATTAATTACATTTAAAAATATATATTTTGGTTGGCAAATCTCCGAGCGTTTTGACCGCTCGGTTGAATAGTCATTGTTGTCTCACTATTATCGCCACAACGGAAAGACAAGCGTGATAACTTCGACCAAAATAAACTCAGCCGCGGGACTGTCTTTCGGATTAATAAAAAGTTAACTCGAAATATCATTTAATTTAAAGACATTTGCTGAGACGACAATGACGTAAAATAAACGCTGTAAAAACGCTAAAGATTTCCCCGGTTGCTGTTTTTTTATTTCGTATAACGTAGCGATTTAGGATAAAATTAAGTCAGGACCAAATCAAAGTAGAAATGGAAATAGGGAATATGCAAGAATTTTAATTTTTGCCTTATTAAAAGCTCATTCATGTAACAAACAGTAGACCAAATTTTTTTTCGAATAACTATAAAAATTACCAAGATATAAGCCATCAAACATTTCATTCTATCTTTTTCTAGCAAAACGGAATTTAATATGGAGTTTAAATGGCCGGCGTAGACTATGACGTAACAGTACATGTCGGACCTCTCTTTCAAATCGCCGTCTAATTAGCAGTTTAAAATGCCTATATCTTGCGTGTTTCTTGGCCGATTTAAATTTTAATTTCACATTTTTAAATTGTTTTTACGGTATTATGATACTTAGCTAAGAAAAGCGATAAAGAAAATTCATGCATGTACCCTATTGAATTGCAAGGGAAAGAAATAAAAAATTAAGTGATCGCCAAGTGACAACCCTAGAACACCAGCTTTCGGCAATAAAGGCGGTAAAAAGCGGCGAGTTCCCACGGCTCGTGCCGCTTTCTCCGCACCTGCCAGCCCTGCGATCAGATATGATGTCATATCGCATCGTAAGGAGTTTATCATTATCATTACTCAGCATTCCGATCGTATACGGTGTCCGTTTCAAGAAACTTTTCTCCCTAAAGGTGCGTCCACATTTGTATCATTTGCCCGTATCAGATCATCGTCGCGTGGCATGATCGCGTGTCACGATCACGCGTTTGGACGTTGCGCCGATCGGATCGCTCGAAATCCATTTTGCTACGGCGATCAGCGCTTCGACAGTAAGCGTCCAAGCAGCGCGATACGCAGTCATGCCACGGCACGGTGATCGGATACGAGCAAATGATACAAGTGTGGACGCACCTTAAGGCGTCGATATGGTAGCTAATGGAGAAGCCGCTGATAGCTCATAGCTTCTAATAAGTCATTTATTAATCTTAAACAAAAGCCAGTCAAGTGCGAGCCGGAGTCGCGCACGGTGAGTTCCTCAAACACCTTAAGCAAAAAACCAGTGAAACGCATCGCATCTTGTATGGATGACACATACCCTTTGATATTTAATTTAACATTATTTTTATTGATTGTTGTATTATCCAAGGTTGCGTGAAAGATGACATTGTCACGCTTGTAGTAAAAGAAAACAAAAGAATACTAATTAACAATTTTAATTAATCTAAATTACATAAAAGCGTCACTTTGTGGGTAGACTAAAAAAAATATAAAATCTCAGGGATCGTGGTCCTAGATTTCCACTGAGTAGTTTAGGTAAGCCGTGAACACTTCGCACTGTCTAATTGGACATCACTTCCCTGTCGGCGACTGCTCGGCGGGATGGGTGCAGGGGTGACGTCACAGGTATCGTGGTGCGGCAGTATTAAATGCAGGCGGTCCCAGCCATCAGTAGGCTCGGCTGGTCGCGGAATCCCTGAAAATTTCCATTTTGGACACTTGGTGAAAAGTCCAATTTATCGTTACTGACTGCAACATCCGGCGGGAAGTGAACGTGGAAGCACTACTAGCGGGGGTGACGACCAAAAGCATTAAATAGTGATCAATGATGTTGCAGCAGCACACAGTATCAACTTTTAGAATAAAAGCAAGTGAAAGTGAAAGTGAAAAGTGAACATTGATATAATTTCCATAGATTGGAAATTATGTAAAAGGCTATTTTAATGCCATTTAAATAGCTGGGGTTTATTTGATATTAACAGTAAAAATAATAGATTCTTAATTAAGCTAGAAAGCTAAATGCGAATGTAGTTTTTTTTTTACCAGGAGGTAGATCCATATTATGCTAACGAGAACAAAGAATTCACATTACTTCGGATATTTAGCAATAATAATTACTTAACATTAATTTCATGTTTCTAGCTACATGATAGGTAAATCGCAGTAAAATTAGGCATGTATGAACAAACTACTGATTTACATTAGTACAGTTAAAAGTAATAAATTTCAACACTCACCCAGTGGAAAACACAACACTTGATTTTAATTTACACTTCTTTGGTAGCGATAGGTATACTCAATTATAAAAAGTATCCGATTGCGAACTATTATGCAGATTAACGTTGCATTATAATGTTAAATGCACAGTATAGATGACCGTTCGCTAGCGCTGGCCAGTTTTGATCAACAGGTCCGCTCTCCCCTCTGCTCCTCCCGCGATGCCCCTCCGTGACGTTGCAATGATCTGGCATTATCGCTCGGAACGAATACTATCGGAATCGAATAGCAAAATCAACGACTGTCCAATTTTACTCAGATTAAGAAAAGGCTCTCTAGGTTTAGGTGTTGTAAATATTCGTTGTTTATAGTTATAAGGTACTTTTTATGTTTGTAAATAGTCTATCAACATGATAAAATTGTTTACTTTTAGAACACAGTAACTCTTTCGTCACATACCCCCTCTGTTTGGGTAGAATTTTGCCTTAGTAAAATTCTCTAAATCTCTATCTCTAAAGCTATCAGTTTCACATACAGTCTTCAACAACATACTTCACTCACTCATTCTACCTTTATTCATCATCTTTCATTAATGCCATAACACATTTAGCTGTATCTTAGCCTCTTCCACACAGAGTTTTTGATTAGTTAAAAAAAACTCACCAATAGCTACAGATGGTTCTTAAATATGTAAGGTTTCGTATTTTTTGTTTATATATTTGCTATCTCGTTTAGTATGGTAATTAAAGAATCTAACTACGGTAGGTAGATACGGTATGTTAGTTTTAACATTAAATAATAGCTGTGGTAAATCCGGTAGAGAATTTCCACAATCCAAGTAGACCACTTGAACAATTGAACATTTTATTTATAAATACGAGACAATAGGTATAGTTATTGATAGATTTATATTAGTTAGGCTTTATAATTAGTTAGCTTTATGTCCTTTATATGCCAATCACCTATATTGTTGCCTTGCATATCTTCAAGTATGAAAACTAGAGGTGACTTTTTAGCAATTATGCGACATTTAGCATATTTAGGTGCTAATTTCTTCGCAAATCTGTTATCCTTATCGCTCTGATAGTAAGTACGCTTCCAGACATAATCACCTACATTAAAATCGACCTGTTTTCTACGTAGATTATAGTTATTACAGTTTCTAGAGTGTGCCTTTATTAATGAATGTTGAGTTTGGTCGAATATTTTTCGTAGTACACCTAAGTTTTCAGCATATTCTTCTCTTGGCGAAAATATTAGATCATTAGTTGTGTCTGTGTCCAGATAGTGGGAACCACAAGTCACCAATTCGCGACCGTAAACTAAAAACGATGGTGTAAAACCAGTCACTTCGTTAGTAGAAGAATTTATAGCAAACTGTATTTTAGACGTGTTAATGTCCCAAGATCTATGATCGTCATTTTCGGTAAAAGAAGAAATCACTGTCATTATCGTTTTATTGTAGCGTTCAACCGTGTTTACTTGTGGACTGTATTTAGGAGTAAATCTGACATTAGGAATTTTATATTTAGTGAACAACTGTTTTAATGTATTACTAACAAATTGTTTTCCATTGTCCATTAAAATTGTGCTAGGAATTCCGTGAACAAGAAATACTTGATCTTCCAGAATGCACGAAATAATCTCAGCGGTTGCACGTCGTATAGGAAACAGAAGGCAGTATTTTGTAAAGCAACAAGTGACCACGAAGAGGAAAGTATTCTGTTTCCTAGATGGCGGCAGAGGACCGACCAAATCCATACTAATCATCTGGAAAGGTCTGCAGCATTCCTTCGGGCGACCCATTGTACCCAGTGTAGGGTGATTAGCATGTTTATAAGATTTACAAACATCGCAATTGCTTACGAAATCAGTCACGTCGCGATGCATGTCAGGCCAGAAATATTTAAGACAAAGACGTTTATAGGTCTTTAATGTACCGAAGTGACCAGCTGTAGGAGATGCATGATTTTCCTCGAGAACTTTCAGTCGGTTTTCGAGAGGCACAACTTCTTTCCATTCAAAGTCTCTAGTTAGTGGATTTAGACTTTTCTTGTAGCGAAAAAGTTTATTATGAATAACTTGATAGTCTAAAAATGATGTAGGTAAATTCTGACAACCATGAAGTATATTTAGATACCAAGGGTCAGCAGTATTCTGGGTTAGATTAGATGTTGATGTACTCAAAACTGAAACTGGTATACGAGAAAGACTGTCAGGAACTACGTTATCAGAACCACGGCGATGTCTAATTTCGCAGTCAAAGGCAGAAAGTCTTACACCCCATCTGGCTAAACGACCTGTAGGGTTGTTTAGATTTAAAAACCATTTTAGTGCAATGTGGTCGGTGTAGACGATAAACCGTTGACCATTTTCTAGATAGCAGCGCCAGTGCTCGATTGCTGTTAGAACGGCCAGCGCTTCGCGTTCTGTAGCACTGTAATGTTGTTCCTGTTTAGTTAGAGACTTGCTCATATAAGCAATAACCTTTTCAGCACCGTCCAAAGTCTGTGTAAGGACACCACCAATACCTACATCACTAGCGTCTGTATGTACTTCAAATGGTTTTGAGTAATCGGGACAACACAAAACTGGAGTTGTGACTAAGCATTGTTTTAGAGCTTTAAAGGCCTCGTCAGTTTCAGTAGACCATTTAAACGGAGGCGCAGCTTTGGCTTGTGAAGTTAGCTTGTTTAATGGGGAAGCCAAGGAACTAAAATTTGGTATAAACCTGCGATACCACGAAGCAGTGCCAAGAAATCTACGAACTTCTTTACGATTTTTAGGTGTAGGATAGTCTATAATCGCTTGAACTTTCTGAGGATCCGCGTGTAAACCATTAGAATCGACTACATAGCCTAAATAGCGTAATTGTTTTCGAAAGAATTGGCTCTTTTCGTAGTTGATAGTTAGGTTTGCAGTCTTTAGCTTTTCCATTACGCGTACCAGTAGCGAGATATGTTGATCAAATGTAGGTGACACAATGATAATATCGTCTATGAACACGAAAACTTTGTGTTCGAATTCCGGACCATAAAATAATTGATCGACAAGCCGTTGCTGCGTTGCCGGAGCGTTAGTCAGACCAAATGGCATAGATTTAAATTGGTAGCTTCCTCGAGACGGTATATAAAAAGCGGTCTTACACCTGTCTTCTTCTTTTATTAATATTTGCCAGAAACTTTTAGATAAGTCCAGACTAGTGAGGTATTTAGCATCGCGTAAATTGTCCAAAATCTCTGAAATGTATGGTAGGCTATAGGCGTCTTTTTTTGTGATAGCATTGAGCTTACGGCTATCCAGGCAAAATCTCAGCTGACCGTTCTTTTTAGGAGTCAGAAGTACAGGTGAGGACCAAGCACTTTCACAGGGTTCGACTACGTCTTCTTTCAACATTTCGTCGAGCTGTTCAATTAAGATTCGCTGTTTCTCTAATGGCATCCTATAGTAACGTTGACGAATGGGGGCAGCATTCCCAGTGTCAATGGAATGTGTAATCAGAGAAGTTCTACCTAGACCACGTACTTCGTAGGATATATCTCGAAATTGTGAAATAACATGATCAGCTGTGATCTTTTGATCCTCAGATAAGTGATCGTAACTACAGAGGCTAGCGTTATTGTCTACAGTCAGATCACCGAGAGCAACTTCAGACTCAGAACGCATTATAACCGAAGCTAAATGTTTAGGAAATAGACCGAAATTATTCCAGAAGTCCATGCCTAGTATTAAGGAATTCTGAATTTCGGGGACAACGTAGATTTCCAATATTTGTGATTGGTCCAAGAATTTAGTAGGTACATGTAGTATACCAATACTTTTTAATTTTTGGCCACCAGCAGCAATAAATTGCAAGGGTTTACCCTGTTGTAGTACAAAACCGATGCTAGTAAAATATTTATGCGCGTTGTTACCCAGTATAGTCACTGAGGATCCAGTGTCTAGTAAACCTGTCAGTGTTTTATCGTGTAATTCAACAGAAACATGAGGACGTGAATAGTCTAGTTGTAAATTGTGGATTGAAGAAACAGAGTAGCACGAAAAGAAATTTGTAATGAATTTCAGCCAGTCAGTCCATTCGGAAATATTGAATTTAGTTACATCAGCCTTAACGCACTCGCCATCACCACAATCCACATAACTTAGTTTTTTTGGCTAGAAGACTCATTGCAATTTGAGCAATCCGGATAACGAATACCTTTTTTTCCACATTTGAAACATATCGGAAAATGCGGTTGCTGACACTGCCCTAAAGAGTGAGTGTCCACGCGACATCTTGGGCAGTATAGCTTTTTAGTGTTTGTGCTACTTGGAGAGCTCAAAGCATTAACATTTAAATTTTTAGGCTGTTCAGATTGTTTTTTGTAGTTATTGCTATAATTATTCTGGCCAGATCTATAATTTTTATATTTGTCGTTGTAGTCATGTCTGTAGTTAGCGTTACTGTAATTATTAGCGTTTCGACTAAATGATGTGCTAGGAGATTGCCGAGTATATGCAAATTCGCGAGCTAGTGTATCCGAAGTTGCTTTAGGCGGTTCATGGAATAGTGCCATACGGGACTGAATATTTTCGTAGCTGCGGCACAGGTCTTTTAGACCATCTATAGAAGTAATATTCGGAGAAGCTGCAAGACTACTGGCATAAATAGGACGAATGTTATGAAGAAGTATTTCTAGTTTATCATCCTCTGATAGCGGTTTCGATAGTCGAGAGAACATGCCGTGCATTACAGCGATGTAAATCGAGATATTCTCCTGTTCACCCTGCGTACGCATCCTAATCTCTGACAGTAGGCGATAGACATAGTCGCTTTGACTAAAGTCTTGTTTGAGGAGCAAAACTAGATCATCCCAAGTCTCAATCTTGTCCTTGATGCATCGGTACCAATGGAGAGCATCATCAGTAAATATCTCATATGCAAAAGTCAGCAGTTTGTCCTTAGGCATACTCCTAGAGAACACTAGTTCTTCAGCCTTTTGAATAAACGACCTAACGCACGTTTTGCCCGAATATTTAAGCTTGCCAACGACATCAGAAACAATTTTTTTCTCACAAGTAACCGAGATGAGCTCTGACAGCGGTTCTGTATTTGATGACGTTGACGGTGCCTCTATTTTTAGCTTTTTCAGCTCTAGTAGATGCTGTTTAAAAGTTTGTGAGTATTCTATATAGATGGCATTTATAGCTTCAGACCTGTTAACCCTAATAAGCCTATAGTACACATGGTGTAACATAGTTTCAGTTCGCAAGTAAACATTTTTATCATATCTAGATTTTAGAGCATCTAGATTTTCCTTAGTTTTGGCTAAAGTATCCTTAACCTGAGCTAAATCGACCACCGGTTCTAAGTGAGACTCTAAAATATCCTCCGGCGGTAGCAACGGAGCTAATTTTACGATCTGTTTTCTTAGTTCTTGAACAGATTCTCCCGTAGAACCTCCCCTTACACCGACTTCATACTCAAGTTCAGCTTTTTGAAGTGAAAGGTATTTGATTGCGTAAGACATTTTGCTTTATAATAGGTGTGTGTTGCAATTTATTGAGAGAAACAATAAAAAATAATCAACAAAAGCAGATAATTGAAAAACCACCAGCGCAGTAATCAACAAAAGATAAAATACCAAGATCACCAAAAATGTGGGTAGTTAAAAAAACGGGGTACTAACAAAAGTTGTGGGTAGACACAATACAATTAACTAGTAACAATAAGAGCAATGAAAACCACAATTTTGATGACCAACTTGATCGAACTTATAGCTAGCGTTAACCAACACCAATGATTACTAAATAATACTAAAAACAAGTGGAAGTGTACACGGCTCAGTGAAATTCCTAATAAGTGGGCGCCATTGTCACGCTTGTAGTAAAAGAAAACAAAAGAATACTAATTAACAATTTTAATTAATCTAAATTACATAAAAGCGTCACTTTGTGGGTAGACTAAAAAAAATATAAAATCTCAGGGATCGTGGTCCTAGATTTCCACTGAGTAGTTTAGGTAAGCCGTGAACACTTCGCACTGTCTAATTGGACATCACTTCCCTGTCGGCGACTGCTCGGCGGGATGGGTGCAGGGGTGACGTCACAGGTATCGTGGTGCGGCAGTATTAAATGCAGGCGGTCCCAGCCATCAGTAGGCTCGGCTGGTCGCGGAATCCCTGAAAATTTCCATTTTGGACACTTGGTGAAAAGTCCAATTTATCGTTACTGACTGCAACATCCGGCGGGAAGTGAACGTGGAAGCACTACTAGCGGGGTGACGACCAAAAGCATTAAATAGTGATCAATGATGTTGCAGCAGCACACAGTATCAACTTTTAGAATAAAAGCAAGTGAAAGTGAAAGTGAAAAGTGAACATTGATATAATTTCCATAGATTGGAAATTATGTAAAAGGCTATTTTAATGCCATTTAAATAGCTGGGGTTTATTTGATATTAACAGTAAAAATAATAGATTCTTAATTAAGCTAGAAAGCTAAATGCGAATGTAGTTTTTTTTTTACCAGGAGGTAGATCCATATTATGCTAACGAGAACAAAGAATTCACATTACTTCGGATATTTAGCAATAATAATTACTTAACATTAATTTCATGTTTCTAGCTACATGATAGGTAAATCGCAGTAAAATTAGGCATGTATGAACAAACTACTGATTTACATTAGTACAGTTAAAAGTAATAAATTTCAACACTCACCCAGTGGAAAACACAACACTTGAT
This sequence comes from Hedya salicella, assembly GCA_905404275.2. Classification (NCBI taxonomy): domain Eukaryota; kingdom Metazoa; phylum Arthropoda; class Insecta; order Lepidoptera; family Tortricidae; genus Hedya; species Hedya salicella. Next base: position 763,847 of record FR990109.1, read on the forward strand.
TTTAATTTACACTTCTTTGGTAGCGATAGGTATACTCAATTATAAAAAGTATCCGATTGCGAACTATTATGCAGATTAACGTTGCATTATAATGTTAAATGCACAGTATAGATGACCGTTCGCTAGCGCTGGCCAGTTTTGATCAACAGGTCCGCTCTCCCCTCTGCTCCTCCCGCGATGCCCCTCCGTGACGTTGCAATGATCTGGCATTATCGCTCGGAACGAATACTATCGGAATCGAATAGCAAAATCAACGACTGTCCAATTTTACTCAGATTAAGAAAAGGCTCTCTAGGTTTAGGTGTTGTAAATATTCGTTGTTTATAGTTATAAGGTACTTTTTATGTTTGTAAATAGTCTATCAACATGATAAAATTGTTTACTTTTAGAACACAGTAACTCTTTCGTCACAACATGAACAGGAAGAATGTGAGTGATGAGAGGACAAGCGAATGGTGACGGCTGTTATAATAGCGTTTCGTCTTTAGTAATAAACATCTTGAATAAAAAGTGAATATATATAATACGGTTCAAAAGATTATATTTCGAAATATTACACAAAAAACATTTTTTTATATTCCTATCATTCCCCTTTAATTTTTAATTTAAGACTATACGGATACTCCGTCCACAGACGTCAATTACGACCCTCGTGATAAGACGCTACGGCTGTGGATCTTGTTACGCTTTACGCACATCATCAAGATCTGAAGTGCCACAGCAACAGCTTTAGGGTAGCCTCGAATTTACGCACTACGAGTACCCACTTAAAGGGGACGACTGGGTGCTGTGGCGCATCATGGCTGCGGATGTTACGGTTATGACCGTACAGTGGCGTGCAGTCCATATAGGCACAGAGGCACTGCCTACCCTAACGCTCTGAACGACCATAGCTCCAAAGACACAGAAAAACTGTCTACATTGGCCAAAACCCCGTGCATGCCACTGGCCGTATTGCCACAACGGGATCGTTTTGGCTGTATGAAATCTACATCTATACTATTATAAAGTTGGAAAAATGACATGTCTGCACATTGAAGATATTTTCAAAAAAAAATATTGTTACGGACTATTTGGAGGTCACTAAAATGAAAAATATTTTTTTTTGGATTTTATGTATGTTTGTATGTGTCGTTGTGGCTTCATCACGCAAAATCGGCTAAACGGGTTTCCATAATTTTTGGTACACGGGTAGCTGGGTATCTCCAGAAGGTTATAGGATACTTTTTACCCGACTACGCTGAAGAAAAAACGACGGGTTATGACTTTTTCTCCTCCGCGAACGAAGTTGCGGGCATCTTCTAGTACTATTATAAAGTTGTAAAAATTAAATGTCTGTACATCTATATATATAAACGTAAAAGTCCTGACTGACTGACTGACTGACTGACTGACTGACTCACTTAAATCAACGCCCAGCCCAAACCGCTGGGCCTAGAAAGCTGAATTTTTCACAATAGGTAGTTTTTATAACGTTAGTATCCACCAAGAAGGGGTTTTTTAAAATTCAGCTCCTAAGGGGGTGAAATGGGGGTTCAAAGTTTGTATGGGGAAACAAGATTAGTTAGACTATTTTATTTGAAACTTTACAGGAGTATTCTTACCAATAAATGAGTAAATACGTGTTTCAGGTTTTTTGAGAATTCAACTTCTTATGGGATGAAATGAGGGTCCAAAGTTTTTATTGGGAAATCAGATCAGTTTCAACTATTTAATTTTTAACTTTACACGAGTATTTCTAACAATAATTGAGTAAATACGTGTTTCAGGGTTTTTGAAAATTCAACCCCTAAGAGGATGAAATGAGGGTCCAAAGTTTGTATGGGGAAATCAGATCAGTTTCGACTATTTAATTCTAAACTTCACACGAGTATTTCTATCAATAAATGAGTAAATACGTGTTTCAGGGTTTTTGAAAATTCCACCCCTAAAAGGGGAAATTTGGTTACAATGTCTAAAATTCGACATGGGTATTGATTCTTTGGTTTATCCGGTCGCTGATCACGAAAACAGCAACGATTTTAAAATCCGACGTGGCGGTCGTGAAATATTATCTCCCCTGTTGTGGTGCGGTGGGGTTGAAATGTCAAAATATCAATGTGGGTGTCGTTTTTATGGTTTCTACGTTAATTACAAAAATGGCATCGATTTTGAAATTCAATTTAGTGGACGTGAAATATTATCTCCCTGTTGGTGTGCGATGGAGTTGAAATGTCAAAATATCAATATGGGTGTCGTTTTTATGGTTTTTAGGGACGTTAATTACGAAAATGGCATCGATTTTGAAATCTACCGGGGTGTGACGGGGTTGAAATTGCCTAAATATCCGTATGTCGTTTAAATGGTTTTTTGGCACGTTAATTACGAAAATGGCATCGATTTTGAAATCCAATTTAGCGGACGTGAAGTATCATCACCGTGTTGGTGTGCAATGCGATGGGGTTGAAATGTTAAAATATCAATATGGGTGTCGTTTTTATGGTTTTTGGGGCCGTTAATTACGAAAATGGCATCGATTTCCAAGTTTTATATTGTGGACATGAACATTCTTGTCATTGAAAGCATTTGTGCCAAATTACAACTCAATCGGTCCGGTAGTTTCGATCGAAAATCGGTTGTAACAGACGGACCACCCAAACTGTGTAACGGCATTAGGTTGCAAGTCAGTGCCTTGCACCGGAACGTAGTAGAGGCCACTACTTTATTTATTTATTTTATTTATTATTTTAAAAAGTTACTTAAAGTTACATTTTGACGGGATCTTGAATTATACTCATTGTTTTGCGCAGGGAAAGTCCCGCTTTTTAGGGTTCCTTAGCCAAAATGGCAAAAACGGAACCCTTATAGTTTTGTCATGTCCGTCCATCCGTTGTCACAGGCGTTTTACTAAAAAACTACAAGATGTATATTGATGAAATTTGGAGAATAGGTGTCATATATAAGCCGCTACTTAGTTTGATAGCTAAATAACAAATAAAAAAATATCTAGGGGGGCACTCCATACATGTTACTCTGTGCCACATATTTCGATATCTAGTTTAAAAATACAATACAATACAGTAACTTTTTATTGCACACCTCACAAAACAGAGTACAGAAAACAATATATTCAAGGAGAGGTAAACAACAGGCGGTCTTATCGCTACACAGCGATCTCTTCCAGACAACCTTTGGGTAGTGAAAACACTGCACTGAGGTTTCTAAGAAAAATAATTGAGTTAGGGAATATTTTGTGTCCTCCCCCTCCCTCTATTTTCTAAACCGTAAGTGGTAAAGAAAATTACAAACGTCAAACTTAATAAAAACTTTCAACGAAAATAGTGTTCAATACGATCGGATATACGGTTCTTGAGATGTTGCCGAAAAACTGCGCTTCAACAAAAGGACGTAAGCCGCATGCAGATTAAGCTCTTTTGCTGGTCTGTAGTGCTTATTTTTGTAGTAACGGCTGCGTTCTCTTAGCTGGTTTTTAAATTCAAAATTACCCCGAATATGACGCGAGTGAAGCCGCGCGCAAAAGATTCTATTCAAGAGTAGAAATCTGCATTAATCATAATCTCTTAGTAGTAGTAAGTCGTTGCCGGCGTAACAATTCAACAATTATTGCAATCTTTTTTTTTTAAACTAAAAAGAAAAAAACAAGTCCAGTACCCCAGAAATTTGTTAAGTTATACATGATCGATACTCACAATATAACAAATAATAAATTCTAATATGGAACATAGCGATTTTGAACAGTCGGGACCCATAAGAAATCTAGATCGACGCAAATCTTTCCAACAATGGGAATTCTGTTTTTTTAATTATTTTTTTATTTTATACCTTTTAGTTAAAATTATACAAGTCAGTCAATTTCGCAATCTTTATCGTGGGGGTTATTGAGAAGCTTGCACAGATTTATTACAATACAATGAAATGAAAATTTAGTGAGAACTGCTTCTTAGCCAACTTTAAATGGTTATAGTTCCTAACTGGTAAGTCCAAATTAAAAATGATAACAGAAACCTAATAATGATTTTTAAATCCCTATTCATTGATACCCTACTCGATATAGTACGTCGATCTTCATTTTTTTATTTTTTACAATATGGCGTCTCATTATCGCCATTTTGAGTTTTCACAATTTTCATGTCTTCAATGGCATTTGGACAGTTAAGACAAATTGACTGACGTAAGAATCATCAAAATCTGTCCACGCGTTAGGTCTCTAGAGTGCCAGATAGGAACAAACATACATACATACATACATACATACATACATAGACTGATAAGCACATTACCACTCCTTTGCGTCGCGCAGTCGGGTAAAAAAAATAAGGGAACTGCCTTGACCAAGACGTCGTTTACCGAGACCTCCAGAAAGTAACAAATACTTTTTCGAAAACCGCATCTAAATCGGTTCAGCTAAACGCTTAATAATAAGTAATATATCTATTAAATATATCGTCGTCTAGTACCCATAACACAAGCCTTATTGAGCTTACCATGGGGCTAGTTCGATTTGTGTAAAATTGTCCCGTAATATTTATTTTATTTATTTATTTAAACGCGAGACAATCGCGGACAAACATACATACCCACATAAGGGTCAAACTGAGAACCTCCTTTTTGTAGTCGGTTAATAATTCATATTCATATTCTTTATTGCGTACCATGGTAATTATAAAGTGTTATAAAATATACAAAAGTATCACATGGACCCTGGAAGGGTATTGCAAAATCTTAAAATCTATATTCTTACTTAAGTAGACATCTTACATACTATATTTTTGTTACAAACTAACGTAACAGTATTTAAACAATATTTACGAAGTTACACAACAATTTTGAGTTAAATTACGTTTAGTACGCGGGCGAAGCCGCGGCCAAAAGCTAGTGGAAGATATTTTCAAAAAAAATATTGTATCGAAATATTTGGAGGTCACTGAATCAATTTTTTTTTTGGATTTTTTCTATCTAAAAAGAAAAAAACAAGTCCAGTACCCCAGAAATTTGTTAAGTTATACATGATCGATACTCACAATATAACAAATAATAAATTCTAATATGGAACATAGCGATTTTGAACAGTCGGGACCCATAAGAAATCTAGATCGACGCAAATCTTCCCAACAATGGGAATTCTGTTTTTTTAATTATTTTTTTATTTTATACCTTTTAGTTAAAATTATACAAGTCAGTCAATTTCGCAATCTTTATCGTGGGGGTTATTGAGAAGCTTGCACAGATTTATTACAATACAATGAAATGAAAATTTAGTGAGAACTGCTTCTTAGCCAACTTTAAATGGTTATAGTTCCTAACTGGTAAGTCCAAATTAAAAATGATAACAGAAACCTAATAATGATTTTTAAATCCCTATTCATTGATACCCTACTCGATATAGTACGTCGTTTTTTATTTTTTTATTTTTTAAAATATGGCGTCTCATTATCGCCATTTTGGGTTTTCACAATTTTCATGTCTTCAATGGCATTTGGACAGTTAAGACAAATTGACTGACGTAAGAATCATCAAAATCTGTCCACGCGTTAGGTCTCTAGAGTGCCAGATAGGAACAAACATACATACATACATACATACATACATACATAGACTGATAAGCACATTACCACTCCTTTGCGTCGCGCAGTCGGGTAAAAAAAATAAGGGAACTGCCTTGACCAAAACGTCGTTTACCGAGACCTCCACAAAGTAACAAATACTTTTTCGAAAACCGCATCTAAATCGGTTCAGCTAAACGCTTAATAATAAGTAATATATCTATTAAATATATCGTCGTCTAGTACCCATAACACAAGCCTTATTGAGCTTACCATGGGGCTAGTTCGATTTGTGTAAAATTGTCCCGTAATATTTATTTTATTTATTTATTTAAACGCGAGACAATCGCGGACAAACATACATACCCACATAAGGGTCAAACTGAGAACCTCCTTTTTGTAGTCGGTTAATAATTCATATTCATATTCTTTATTGCGTACCATGGTAATTATAAAGTGTTATAAAATATACAAAAGTATCACATGGACCCTGGAAGGGTATTGCAAAATCTTAAAATCTATATTCTTACTTAAGTAGACATCTTACATACTATATTTTTGTTACAAACTAACGCAACAGTATTTAAACAATATTTACGAAGTTACACAACAAATTTGAGTTAAATTACGTTTAGTACGCGGGCGAAGCCGCGGCCAAAAGCTAGTGGAAGATATTTTCAAAAAAATGATTGTATCGAAATATTTGGAGGTCACTGAATCATTATATTTTTTGGATTTTTTCTATGTTCGTATGTGTCATTGTGGCTTCATCACGCAAAATGGACTTCAACTATTATTGGTACACGGGTAGCTGGGTATCTCCAGATGGTTATAGGGTACTCTTTACTCAACTACGCTCATGAAAAAAAGAGGGATTATGTCTTTTTCTCCTCCGCGAACAAAGTTGCGAGCGCCTTCTAGTTACATATATATTTATCTGTTGTGGTACAATTAATAAAAACAAGTAAATCTGACATTCCGTCTGTAGAGTTTGCCCAGAGAAACATGATATTGACCTTGAAAGAATTCTTTATATGGCAACAATTTTACATATTGAAAAATCTGTCAAATTATAAAACCTACTTCGTTTCTATGCATTCCGTATTGCCAGGTCATAATTTTTTCAAATTTGCCGCATATTTCTAATGTCATGTGTCGCTTGCCAAACTCTATCCGTAGTACTTTCTTGTATTAGATTTATCCGTGGCACAGCATGCAATTTTCAAAATGGTCGTGCGTCCATGAAAGTGTTCATTTAATTTTTATTATTGGTTCTTAGACGAGTAGCAGCCACACATATTCTGTGACAATTTCGATGCTCTACCTATTAAGGTAGAACATTTGCAGGGTGATAACGATAGAGCCATAATTGGTTTTATACTTATGTGCCCAGACAGCGTATTAGTGAACACATCGGCAAAAGATCATAGTTATTTTAGTACTTTTATAGCGGTTGTAAATCTTTCACTTTGTGTGTCCACCTTACTAAGGCTTACACGTATTGAGATACAAGTTACCTTTGATAATTGTTTGATTTATTATATTGGTATGTTGATGGTGGTCTTAAGAATTTATGTTAGATTCACATCGAGTTTCACCATTAAAGGCTTGCCTGCGGCTAGCCGCTTTCTGTGTCGAGTCTGGTAAACAATACTGGTCCGAAGCTGTGATGAACAGATAAGAATGAAGACGGACGGAGAAACTGCGAGCCGTCTGCTCAAAAATACGGCCTATGTAGTTGTTATCCTTCCCATCGAACCTTTCCCCGAAAATTGTAACTTAGATCTTTATTTTTGTCGTTTAAAATGAGATATTGATCGAGATGAGGTGAACTTTCGGCTTCGTCGACACGTTTGGTTAAATTGGTTACACGACTTACGAAGCTGGCGGTCCTGGGTTTCGATTCGAATAAAGGATACTTCAGACGTACTCGTAGCGTAGGACTGACCCCAAGAGTGAATTTATGTGTTAAGTATTATAACTCACTCGGGAAATCCCGCATACAAACAAATACATCATTATTTATGGTTGTTATAATATAACCACTCTCAATTAGGGTAACCATATCTCATGATTGTCCTGAGATTTCATGATTTTTGGACCCTTCTCAGGATTGCGGCAAATTTGAGGAAATCTCAGGATTTTTTGAAGTTTCAATAAAATACAGTACTTTTGAATAAAAACCTAAACAAACTAAAAATAATTTTCCCAAAAGAGAAAATTCTCAAACTGCAATAAAATCTCGGGATTTTTCACTGGAAATCAGGCCTTTCCTCCGGGCTTTTCAATTTTTCATCTGGTAACCATACTCTCAATTCTGTCCTCCAGTGAAGTTTAGGTAAATGGGCACCCGTGGCGTGGCGTCCATATAAACCGATTCCCACCGGGTTACCCAACGAAAGGCTTATTAGCACCTTTTTCTTTAAATACGAGTAAATGAATACCTATTCGGACCTCTGCCCCAAAAAATAAGTGGTTCCAGGCCATCTGTCAGTTCGGGATTGGATTCGTATGCGAAACTGGTACAAAAAACAAAGAAAGTCAACTCCGAATTCTGTGACATTATCGGGTAAAATTCCTATAACCTTAAACACAGTGTTTGTTTCCATTGCTCTTCTTATTAACTTCTGAAACTCGTTTGCATGGGGCCACAGTGTGCATGGAAGTGGGTATCGCGAGTGTGTAACGGGTAACTTTTCCTGCCCCTGACATTGCTACCCGCGCTGCCCGACGCTTCCTAAATTGGCAACATTTTAAATTTCCAAGTAATATTAGATCAACACCCATTTTGTTAAATTAACAAGAAAAGCAACCTAAATAATTTTTTATAGCTATTAATTTTGTAGAAATTCGGGAAAATATCAAAGGAGTATAAGATCCTCTAAGTGATGTCATTAGCAAAATTTTTGATAGTCACAGCAGACAGCACACAAGAAGAACAGCAATTCAATATCTGGAGTGAAATAGTCTTAGATAGTGCTTTCTGTATGATTTTCCACGCTACTTTATGTTGTCGTCTACGGTCTTTTAGATTTAGAACGAAGACCTTTGAAATTTTTGTTTGTGTTGTAATGTTGATTTCTATCGGAAAAATTCTGGTTAAAAAAATAACAAATACAATAAAGATACAAATGTCTTTATTTGCTTAAAAATCTGGTACAAAAAGTTGATATGTTTTATTTATTTCTCCACACTTACAGCTATTTTTACAGGACTTATACCTAAGACAATAGCGTAACTATTTATATAATTTTACATTATTAACCTTTAAATCTATTTATCTATACTAAGTACTGAGTTTATAACTAATTATGAATAAAGCTGACTTTGTGAATCCATTTAGAGAACACAAAAACAAATCCAAATCTTCTGCTATTAGGTTTAGGGTGCGTATTGCGCGCTTCAGCGGGGCCGCACCGAGCAGGTTGGTGCGCCCGCACGGCTCGACCAGCAGCCGTGGCCGGCGGCGGCGCCACACGTACCTATCAGGTACACACAGACTCACACAACTCAAAACCTGACCGTTAAAGATTTTACCCCTAATTAATTTAAATATGTATGTCACTATACCTAACTCTCTGCGCAGCTCGTTGTATCCAACCATACCCAAAATAAAGTTGGGTACATTAGAGGGTAGAAAGGATACACCCCATACCTTCTCAAATACAAAAATCTGACAAATTTATTTTGGATACGCTCCAACATTAACCGATATTTCGTTTCATGAGGAGCCAATTAGCAGCGTTGCATTCCAGACCACTTCGTACCAACGCATTGTATAAGGCGATAATCGCTCCAATATTTGTAAAATCATGGGAACGACGAAGCACAAATCCAAACATTCTGAAGGCTTTCTTACTAATATCAACAATATGATCCCGAAATCTTAGGTCCGATGTGAACTTTACTCCTAAGTCTTTTACCTCTGTTGTTTTGTTTAATTTCGTTTCGTTAATTACATAATCGTGACTGATATGGTTATGTGCTCGAGTAAACGAAATAGTAAGGCACTTGGACGTATTAAAATACAATTTGTTAGCTTCACTCCATGAAACCACACTGTTTATGTCGTTTTGGAGTCTTTCACAGTCTGCGGTCAATCTTATAGGTAGATACACTTTTAAGTCGTCAGCAAAAAGTAAACAGCCCGCATTTTTGATGATATGAACCTTAGGTAAGTCGTTGACCATCATAATAAATTGTAAAGGGCCAAGGTTGCTTCCTTGACTCACTCCCGATCTCACAAAATACGGGTCTGACCTATGTCCATCGTATTCAACGAACTGTCGCCTGTCAGTTATGTAACTTGCGAAGAACTTTAATAGATGAGGGGTAAAGCCGACGCCGGCTAGCTTTCTAAGCAAGATGTCGTTATCGACTACATCGAACGCTTTCCGAAAATCAAAGTAAGCAGCGTCAACCTGCCCCCCACTATCCACTTCTGGAATAATCTGCGTCACATAACCGAGCAGGTTACTGGTTGTGCTACAACCTGGTCGGAACCCATGCTGCGCGTCAGACAATTGAGAACGTAATTGATTATAAATAACATTCTGCAATGCTGATTCGAATGCTTTGGCAGGGGTAGACAACACTACGACCGGTCTGTATCCATCCACACTATATAAATTATCATGGTCACACAAATTCCACCAGAAACTGGCATGCAATCATAAATGTTGTCGATTGGCGGTTTTCGTTCGGAAGTCAAAGTGTGGACAACGCGACCTCGGGTAAGCTTATGTATATTATTGATATTAATCAAAGAGTTAAGATATAGCTTCGCTGGTGCGGCGCGTGCGCGCCAGCCTCAACACCATCCTAGCTATGATTGCGGGCATTGAGTGTCCGTATATTATGCACTGTTGTGGACTTCACAAGCCCAGTAACAACCTAAACTTTTTACTGTAATAACTATTTGTTATATAACGATACAACAAATAGTTACTCTTGCATTAATAGATTGTGAATATGAATCTAAAATTGCCCTTGAGACCTACTTGCAGAATAGAGTTTTGAATTTGAATTTGATCTATACTGCCATGGATTTTGGCCTTCTTTAGGATCTTTCATTTTGCTTTATTTCCTGCCATCCTTCTCCAACATTTTTTTGGTTTTTGCTTTACTATAGCTTGGATTCTTCTCAAAAATACCGCTTCCCGGATATTCTTCTGCAAAAATATACCTCGGTCGTTTCTTGACGTCAGTAAGCGACGCGCCGTGATACTGTGGATACGGGCGACGTAGTAACACAAGTTACGCAAGGTTCACTTTCACCCAAATCAGTAAGTCGCACGCGCAGGACACAGCGCGGATCTACAAGCGTCGTTATTATTTGACGCGCATGTAAATCAACCACAACTACCTCAACAGATTCCCCAGATGGAAGAGGCTCATTGGAGACTAGAGTTCGAATCCCGCTCGAAGCATGATTTGTTACAAGCTTATACATCAGCCTTATTTATTCGATGATAAAAAAAATATACAATACGTAAGAACTAATACTAAACTAGAACTTAAACTAAAATACATGTAATAAAGAGCTCCCATTCGGCCTGAAGATGCTGGCAGCATTTCCTCGCTGTACAGTATAGCTAATACGTTGAGCGAGGAAGCTGCCATCTCTTCGATCCCCAGAGGTGTCTATCAGTCCTTTGGACATTTCTTTGTAACGAGTCTAGTCTGTGGCGCTGGGACCCCGCGGGCCTGTCTCGACCCCGAAAGCTACAAAATTGTATTCGAGGCCCTGACCGTTATATTTAAACATTTTTGATTCTGTGTTAGTATGATAGTTTGCACTTCCCGGGGTTCGACTGAGCTAAAATTTAGCAATTATGTAAGTTCGGAGACGTGTGGAGTGTAAGACGTGTGGAGTAAGTGTGGAGACGGGAGGTGGTCATAGGAACACTGTAACAAAATAACCCAATTCTACCGAGCTTGGACTATTTAGAAATGTCTCGACGAATAGATGATGAGTGTTCAATCAAAAGTACAGTCAGCAATAAAAGCTTGTTAAAAAAAGAAAAAAAATTGAGAGAAACTAATTTAAATATTCTCTTTAGTAGGTAATAAAATAACCTTGACTAAATCAGGTAGAAATATACCATAACAAAATATTTTTAAGACCCTGTCTGGACTTGAGCTCAACAGAAAACTAAATTAAAATCGGTCCATCCGTTTAAAGGCTACGATGCCACAGACGGGCATACAGATACACGAATACACGCGTCAAAGTTTTAACCCTTCACTGGGGGCTAAAAATGCCATTTAATTGTTGCGTGCGTCGTGTCAGCAATCAACGAGGTGCTGAAATTTTATAACGAATAACCTCAATAGATCATTCAACTTTATTTTGATAATTCTGAGTAGTTTAAAACACATTTAATATTAAAGATACATATCCGTTGGCTATCCGGAAGCTTTCCCTAATGCTAGGTTTACACGGCCCTATAGTATTTGTCATTAGTGTAAGTGATTAGGCACTTATCTGCAGAGTCTACATATAGATGTTATGAAAATGAAATGTTTTTAGGCATTGCTCTAATATTCTTTTAATGACAGTGATACAAGATCTGCAAGCAGAATTATTCAAAAAGAACACAAGAAGATACGATTTATCCTTACTTGTCCTAAATAGTAAACAATATTCTAAGCTCAAAATATACATTTAGTGTCAATACCAGCTGTTTTCCCGCGCGGATATTAATTTATTGTATGAAATTGGTAATGTAGTGGCACTAAAAGTATTAATTCCTGTGACTTTATTTACGAGAAAATGGGAGTTTAAGACAAAAAAGTGTACTTTTAGGTTAGAAAGTTGTTTACTATTAAGGACAAGTAAAGATGAATAAAGCATAAGTAATTCCACCAAACACATAAATGTAAAAAAGGAGAGCCAAGTTCAATACAAAAATTATATTTGGCTAACAATTGTTATAGGTATCCAATAAAGCAAAGAAATAGAGTTAATACTTGTTCATAATGTTATTTTGTTCCTATAAATATATATTTGAATTTTGGATAGAACTTGGCACTTATTTAGATCTCCATTCTTTTTGCGACGAAGCCCATAGCCAAATATAATTTTTGTATTGAACTTGACTCTCCTTTTTTACATTTATGTTTTTGGTGAGATATCATTACTTTTTAGGGTTCCGTAGCCAAATGGCAAAAACGGAACCCTTATCTTATAGATTCGTCATGTCTGTCTGTCTGTCCGTCCGTATGTTCAAAAAATATGAAAAAAATTACAAATATAAAGCTTAATAAATACTTTCAACAAAAATTGTTTTTAATACGATCGGACATACCGTTTTTAAGTTATTGCCAAAAAACTGCGCTTCTCAGCAAAAGGACCTAGGTGCCGGGGACATACGCTCTTTTCCAAATTTCATCCTACTAGGTCATCTGCAAGTAGGTTAGATTTAGGCACTATATGTCAGTCAGTGCTAAAATTTACGACTTTTGACCTTCATATCTTTATAACCGTTTGAGCTAGCTTCATGAAATTTGGGCTTTTAGATGTCCTTATGGATATAATTAAACACACGTAGTTTTATGTGTTTACGTTAAAGAGGTTTTGAGTTATAGAAGGGTCAAAAGTGGCACCAAGTGGTTCGTGTAATATACACTCGGCGCTGGTAGCCAGTTCCTTTACTTGAACTTGGCTTGACACGCTGCCACGTGTCTAGATCAAACTTCACTAGACATGAATTTTCACACCACTCGAAAAGTGACAGTAATAGTATTAGTAATTTTTTTGCTGGGGGTAGATACTTGTTGCTTAGTAAACCGAACCGGCTCCTAATTTCTTGCACGTTGCAGTTGCACTAATAGAATATAATAGTACTAAGCATCAGCTACTAAGCCCGTATAAACCCAGCATAAGTTTCTTGAACAAGAGACAATGATCCGCCGCCGAGCTTTGACCCTTGGCTCATCCATAACGCATTGCACTGTCAAGAATCCTGTCCTGACACTACCCGACTTTAGAAAGGAGAACTTATAATATCCAGCTCTTTCAAACATTGCCCGAAGTCAAAAGTCATACTTTATAACTTTATATAAGACCTTATAATACCGTAAAACCTATATGTTACTAGCATTTACCTGTGGCTTTTAATGTATGATCATAAACCAAGTAGACCGCAGAAAACGGTTTAGCCTCATCTCGCATAAACTTTATTGACATATTGAAATAAAACAATTTAACGGATTATATCGCGTATATTATCTCATTTTAGTTCCCGACGTTTCGGAAGCTTTCCAGCTTTCCATGGTCACGGGAGGACTGAGAAAAGATGTTTTTCCTCTGTCAAAGTTACAATTTGTGCAAACTACCCATTTTTTTGAAAAAACACAAAGGTGTACATACATGCCAGATGGGCCTAAGCTGTAAAGACAGTTACACATGTGCCAGAAGGGCTTAATTATTTTATTCTAATAATTTACCAAGCAGCATTTCACCAATTTATTGACATACTTCATCGTTTGGCATACTTCATAATTTGGCATAATTGCTTTTTGTTCTGAACACGTAAACTTTTCAGGGCTACAAACGGCCGTATCTATGAAAATCTAGTGTTAGCAGAGCAAAGACAGATGGAATCTTAGTAATAGGGTCCCGTTTTACCCTTTGGGTACGGAATCCTAAATAGCCTCTTAGCATTAAATACGTACGACATAACCTGTGAAAGTATTAAGCACCTTATCGTTTAGTATCTGAACTTCGAGATCGTGCACGGAACAATAAAGGCACTTTCGCAATAATTATCCCATCTGCCATTTGTGCTCATAGCCACGTCCGCGTTACGTTCAAATTATAATTTATTTTAATCCACGTGTTACACACTTTCTTGTCCAAATGATTATATAATTTGGCAGACATAATATCATATTATGCTAGCACTATAATACTTCCAATTTCACCATGCGGCCCTATGATGGTTGCATTTGTCGAGCGATAAATAAGTGACATAGCTGCCGTCACCTTCTGACAAGTATTGTGAGTGCGAGAGTGACAGACGCGTTATCATATCATTTATCTCGTGATAAATGCGACCATTATAGGCCCGTGGTGTATAATTCACTTTATCAAAGCTTAATCTTTAGTAATATAAGAATAACATCATCATTCGCTTGACCCTTTATAGTGGGAATCCTTTTTCGAGACCGAAAGCGATTACTATTGTACAGTCAGCGTTAAATAGTCTGTAACAGGCAGAGCGCCAAATATATCGTCACACATCTTTATGCCTATAGTAATAAAGATGTGTTGCGATATATTTGGTGCTTTGGATGTTACAGCCTATATGATGCTGACTGTAACGTTGAACAAAACCATTGTCTTTCATTGTGAAGTGTTAGGCCAATCTTTCCTTTGTAATTGAAGTTATTAACACTACTTTAAAGTCCGCGTTATTTTATTGTGAACCTTCTTAACATTAATATAAAGTTGCATTTTGTGTGACGGGTGGACCCGTGACCATGGAAAGCTGAAAAGCTTCCGAAACGTCGGGGACTAAAATGAGATAATATACGCGATATAATCCGTTAAATTGTTTTATTTCAATGAGTAATAATCGCGGAAACAGAAGAAAATTTTATTTAATCTTTATTGTACAAAAAATAAAGGCACAGTTGGCGGACTTAATGTCTTAAGGCACTCTCTACCAGTCAACTATCTTTCAGTTTTAGTCCGCAATGAAGACAAACAATACTCGCCACCCATTAATCACATACTTATCCATACCAAGCTAGACAGTTACCTCTTCATTTTATCATACAATGCCAATTCCACATTAAAAACTAAACAATATATTTTTTGTTTAACAAATAAGCTAAACCACAAGTATTCTTTCAGTTCATAATATGGACGCTCCTGCTCCTCACTAGTATATCATGCTACGGAGTCACAGAAACCCAGGAAGACACCGACAACGTCACGACCCTCTTCCCGGTCTCGAAGAACGACTCGAGCGATGCTAGCCCGACGAACAGCTCCGACTCATTGAAATTAGGATCCACCTTATCTGAAACCCTGAACAAAGACAATAGCAACAAAACAGAGTCGAAGGAAGAGCCGGTGATCGAGAAGCCAGGAAATGATAGCAAGGAGTTTAAGCCTAGCTTTCATTTTCAGGACTTTTTTGATGAAGATGATTTTGGTATTGTTCCGTTGCCGACCAAGCCAACAGTGGATTCGTTTACACCACTCAAGAAACCGCCTTCTGCTTTTATCGGGTAAGAGTCTTATTATTATTACCTAGATCTCACTACTAGGTTTACTATCGAAAACAATTAATCGATATGGGTTTCACCAACAGATATAC
This sequence comes from Hedya salicella, assembly GCA_905404275.2. Classification (NCBI taxonomy): domain Eukaryota; kingdom Metazoa; phylum Arthropoda; class Insecta; order Lepidoptera; family Tortricidae; genus Hedya; species Hedya salicella. Next base: position 779,721 of record FR990109.1, read on the forward strand.
AAAGCTTTATTTCGTATCGTTTGCTACTACGTTGAAACTTCGTTTATATAAAGCTTTCACAGTTTGAAACTTTTAATTTAGCAAAGACTTCGTAAAAGTAGATATTGTTGTCATGAAACTTCACAGTACAGGTCTGTTATTGGTAACGTCTTCGGTAACATAATGACAATCGATAAATTGTCGATGTCGTTCGATCTTACATGGTGGACACCTCCATTGCAGTAGGACGCATTAGATTATTTACGAACAAAGTTTCCCTGGCGTCGCTGACTATGACTATAGGTATTTAATTAATTCATAGAACCAACTTCAATTTCCAGCTCCCACAAAGACACATTCAAATCCATCAGGCCCAAACCGCCACTCGAGCGATTCCCCTACAAATTCGAAGACGCCATTTTGACGCGCGCCAAAAGCAAATGGCGACCGACGCCAGGCCTGGAGTCGAAGCCCACAGCCCCTGTCCCCTCGCAGGTCACCGCGGGGGGGCACTACAAGAAGCCCGACATTTTCAAGGACAAGCCAGGCGATGATGACGAGGACTTCGGGCTGACTTTCAATGATGGGAAGGAGAATTTTGTCAAAAAGCGGTGAGTGACTCAAAAGCTGATAGCTGATCCGTAATCTTTAAAAAACATCAGAATACAAGTCCTAGATATTGTCCTTTACATTCACTTCGTCCACAATCCCATTTTGTCAACTTCCTAGATCCACTACATTTTGTCCACATTGAATTCCCAAATAGTCCACTTGCTCCGCACCCTTGCACTTGTCCATCTTGACAACAATTCCTATCTCATCTACATTCCCAACTTGTCCCCATTCTCAGTCTACGTCGACGGGAGCTATAAAGCTTTTGAAGCGTCGGGCACTCAAATAAGATATACGTGTTATAATATAATCCGTTCAAATTGTTTTATTTAAAGAGGTGATTGCGTCCTTTTCAAGTTGTAGCAAAAATGGTAAATATAGTGGAAATCTTTTTTCGAAACCGAAAGTGATTACTATTGTACCTTCAAACAAAGCCATTGTCTTCATTGTGGCCTAAGACTACGATTGATTTACATTAAAGTGGATGCCACTGTATGCAAACACTTAATTTGTAAACTAACTTTCTTAACCTTTGCGTAAATAAATGCCTCTAGAGGTGTTAAAAACTTGTTTTATAAAGGAATCATTGGCCTAACACTTTACAATGAATGATAATGGTTTTGTTCAAGGGTACAATAGCAATTGCTTTCGGTCTTGAAAAAGGATTCTCACTATCCCAATAATTTCATTAGAGTCAGAGTTAGTATTCAATAAAAATACTGTTGAGATGCTACTAACTTGGACACTAATAAAAAAGGAGGAGAGGTTCTATGTTGGACTGTGTTTTTATTATGTTTGTTCACCGATTACTCCGCCAATTGTGGACCGATTTAAAAAATATATATATAATTCAGATTCAACGGTCAATTAATTAAAAATAAATTCATATTGCCTAGATTAGTATTGTGCGTAATTTAAAAACGCGACATAACTATTGCATCATAATGCGCGGTCGTTGGAATTCGCGGCCAACTCCTCCCAGTTTGGATTCCGGAAGAAAGTGACACCAACAACATGGCATGACATGATGACACTCTGACTTGCATACTTTTACTTTTTTAAATTTCTATCAAAGGACTTAGATTCTAAGCTCACACTTGTTTTGCAAGCTTAATTTTGTTTTTTATGTCCCTTCGCTGGGCGCTTATAAATGATATTTTTTGGTATTACAGTTTAAGCCTGTTAATCCATACTAATTATATAAATGCGAAAGTATGTCTGTCTGTTTGTTTTCTCTTCACGCTTCAACCGCTGAACCGATTTAGATGAAATTTGGTATGGAGATAGTTTGAGTCCCGGAGAAGGACATAAGCTTTTTATGAAAAATACCCTTATCCTCGATAAACGAATTTAAGGCGAACGAAGTCACGGGTAGAAGCTAGTGGTCTATAATTTGGTGTTATTGCACAGTGATACGAAGAACTCCCTTTCGAGTAATTCGTGTATTAAACGAACTACTACTTTAAAAAATTTCATTGCGATCTGAGCGAACTGATGGCATTAAGCTTATATTGGTCAGTTCCTATCTTTAAGGTGCGTCCACACTTGTATCATTTGCTCGTATCACCGTGCCGTGGCATGACTGCATATCGCGCTGCTTGGACGCTCACTGTCGGCGCGCCGATCATGCCGCACTCGTCCGATATAAGTGTGTGATACGCGTAGCATCATGGATTTTGAGCGATCGGATCGGCGCAACGTCCAAAGGCGTGATCGTGACACGTGATCATGCCACGCGACGATGATCTGATACGGGCAAATGATACAAATGTGGACGCACCTTTATATGATGCCCAAATTAGACATATATTGGCATATCACATAATCATTTGTGCAGAAATGTAATATCTGTTATATTCTTGCCCGAGGGCAGGTCACGTCACATTAGCGTCCACGCCTCCACACTCAGGCGCATGTTATTCCACGTCCACTTAGAAGTCCACTCAAAATAGCTTTCAAGCCCTCCTTAATTGCCGACCGTGAGAAATTCAGCTTCTACATTTTTACCAAGGATAATAATGTAGCACTCACTACAAGCAAGGTAATTTAAATGGATTTTATATCGCGTATATTATCTCATTTGAGTTCCTGCCGTTTCGGAAGCTTTTCAGCTGTCGTGTTTAAGGCGACTCTCCGAAATAGCTTTCGGAACGTCGGACTCAAATGAGATACGCGATATAATGAGTTTAAATGGTTTTATTTAAATGACTGATAGTCGCGGAAACAAAAGAAAATATTAAGCAAGGTTATGTACAGTCAGCATCATATAGTTCGCGACACTCAAAGATACAAAATAGTTCGGTACACGTCTTTATGTTGGTTGAAATAAGAGTGTGTTCCAAACTACATATTTGGCGACTTTGGGTGTCACTATTTATTTGATGCCGACTGTAGCCACAAGATATAAAACATATCGGTACCTTTAGACTCAAAGTGCGTAAGCGCCATACCAAGAAATGGTGGAATCTAAAGGTATCGATATAAAAATCCTCGAGGAACTCACAATTTCTCTGGTTAAAACTCGCCTTTGCAATGTCCTTTACACATAGATAAGAAACTATAATTTAAGAGCCCAAGCATTTGTTTTTAACAGACTAAAATAAAGCAGTTCTCAGTTCGATTGTTTTAATACTTTTTAACGCGTAGGTTATGTGACAATACTTTGTTTTACAGCCCGAACCCGTGGAAGGGTCTCCTGCACCTGCTCACGGCGTTCATCCCGGTTGGTCTGATCATCTCCGCGCTCACCCCCAACCTCATCACCATCCACAATACCGGCCCAGGCGCGGGCCCAGGAGTCTCTGGCGTCCACGACCCGTGAGTACTTTATCTCTGAGGCTACAGAACCTGTGGAAGATTCTGCTGCACCTAACTGACGGCGTTCATACCGATCGGTCTGATCATCTCTGCCTTCACCCCCAACGCCTTCACCATCCCCAGTAGCAGCTCGGGCGCCCGCCCAGGAGCCTACTTCACGGATTTGAGGCTAAACTCGTGATCCTACTTAGTTTCTACTAGTATCGAAGGAATTGAGTACCTACTGAATTTTCTCCACGTAGACTTAGACAATGATTCATTCATTTTCAGAGTAGTATGAATAGTGGGATTACCGCAAGACAATTGAGTACCGCCAGGCGAATGGAACTCGCTGGAAATCGTCGATCAACCATGGCCATCACCAATGGCTGGGTATTCGCAGTGGGGCTTGTGGTGCCAGCTTTAAGGTCCCGGCCACGACAACGCGCACGCAGCGGCGCGTCAATCGAATTCCTAATACGAACGCGCAATGAAGAGAGAATTCGCTCGCCGCGCCGCTATAATATATAATATAGTCGCGCTTTATCGTAGCCGTAAGGCGTCAAAGTGAAACACATCTCAGGGTAGGCTGGAGTAACTTTGCCATTCTTTATCGAGTACTGTTGAATACGGTACGACCTTTGTCGGCGGGATCAACCCATATACCATTAAATAAACTTGAAAATTTTGCACTTGACATTTGAGCGACTAAAATGGGATTGGATGGATATTATGGCTTTAAGTTAATAAATGTTTTTGGAACTTTATAAAAAGGTGTAAAACTACAGTACTTAGTCACATCGATTTATTTTATATAATCCGTACCTACGTGACGTATAACTATAATGACATCCCGCATGGAATAAACGTATGTAACCCAATACCGTCGCGTGCGCATCCACATCCGCCTCTTCCGCGCTCTGCAAAAAGACGTAACCGACAACAATCTCCGACTAAAACCCGCCGTTTTACATAGTTGTTCGGTTTGATCCATTCACTCGCCGTCCGATTCTATAATTGTCCGTCCGCACGCCACCGCGCCGATTGAGACGTTTAAAAAAATTAAGTTAAGCAATGTTCGAAGCCGTAACTTACCGTTTTGCCAGTGGACAGGCCTTTAGTTCCTTTGATATTTCCTAGTCGGAATCGATACCTCTATAAATATTAACTAACAGGTACTTAAGCTTATTTATGCTTATAATTCGAGAGCAAATTTTACTGAGATGAAAAGAGGCCTATATTACTTTCCGGCCTATATTATCCTTTCAGAGGACTTTAGCGACCTTCAACAGATCATCAGGTTACCTTACTGACCCACACTGCATCGACAAGAACGTGGCTACCACTCAAGAATTCGTCGAATCTACAAACAATGTGCCCTGCCCATTCCCACTTAAGTTTCGATTGCTCTCTAAGTGACTATGAGCCCTCTTATAAGACCCATCATGAGTGGCCACATTTCAGTGCCACAAGTCGTCACTGGCAGTACTCTCTGGAAAACTTTCTTCTGGAGATAAACCGTTATCTGATAATTAGAATTGAGGTCTTTTCGAGTTACTAAACCAGCGAGTAGCCCCGTAGCCAGCAGTACCATCAGGTGATGGGGTCAACCACCGGATATTTTTAAGTTAAAACTCGGCCAAGTGCGAATGCGACTTGCACATAAAGAGTTCCGTACGTCCCCACGGCTTTCCATTATTAACTTATTTAATTCTTATTGTCTGTTGTTATAGCGGCCACAGTAAAACTAGGGTCACTGGAAAAGTTTGGAGATACTTGGAATTTAAAAATGGAACACACTTGAATTCAACTATTTGTTTGAAATTCGCATAAAGTAAACCATTTGACCAAATATAATAATTTAAATAAAACAATTTAACTAATTATATCGCGTATGTCATTTGAGTTCCCGACGTTTCGGAAGCTTTTCAGCTCTCCATGCTCACGGGTGGACTGAGTAAAGATATATTTTCCTCTGTCAAAATAACAATTTGTGCAAACTACCCACTTTGAAAAAACAAATAAAGGTTGTACAAGCCTTAAAGTAAAAACTCCCAGACTACCTCATTACTAAAACTATTAAACTACTTTTTAACAGATAAGATATTTTTACACCGTTCGGAAATTAAGGTTTTGGAGTCTTGTGTCTTGCTTGTTCCTTGATGAGATGTATTACAGGATCCCAAGCTGGTGGTAGCGACAACACATCTTCTCTATTGAAATTAGGATGCTTTTTAATCGCAATAGCCTTGCGTATCATTCAGGGAAAATATCTTTTCTCTTTGGCAAGGATAGAAGGTTTATCAAACTTAATTGAATGGTTTGGTTTGTCAATGACATGTTCACAGACTGCAGACCTATTATACCGACGGTGCTTGACATCTGCTATGTGCTCCTTCACCCGGGTTGATACACTGCGTTTCGTTTGACCAATGTATGAAAGACCACACTCGCAGTCCAGCTTATAAATGCCTGCACTCTGCAAAGGGGTGCTACTCTTCACGGGTCTAAGGTATTGAGACACCTTCTTCGACGGCTTGAAATATGTTTTTATAGAAGCACGCTTCAAGATGTTTCCGATCTTGTCTGTGACCTCTTTCACATATGGTAATACAGCAGGTTTACGCTCGCCTGTTGGTTTCTTCATACAGGGTTTCTGCTTTGAACGTGGTATCTGGAGCTCGTTGGCTCGAAGCGCACGTTTGACATTCTGCAACTCAGCAGTCAGATGTTGATCGTCGCAGATTCCCCTATCTCTCTGAAACAAAGATTAAGCATTATGTTTTTTTTTCGATCCCTAGGATAGACCAAAAGATCAACAGCTGACGCTTAATAATTACCCTTGGGGTACCTAACCATAAAGATCCTGCAGTTTCCGTTTGCAAGCAGACCCATTTTATAATTATGCATCGATTGATACGGATTATTTATGCAAAATATCAAACCATAGCGCACTATCAGTGCACGGAGGATATCCTGCGGCGCACGCGCGGAAGCGTTGCACAACGTGAAAGCCGGATGCAGGGTTATATTCGCTATGTTGTGCTTTCTTACCTCGTCAGTCTCTGACGCCGTCTCAGAGACAACTTTATGGTATACGGATGAGGCTATTTATAAAACACTGGGGCTCACCCTTCAATGTTCTCTTCAACTCTCTCTCCGTTGTCACTCTCAGATCTCATCAGAATGAGTATTAATTAATTACAAAATAGGGTATATTCATAGAATTGTTTATTGCTTTTTTGACAAAATATCAAAATACTGTAAAAACGATTTCGAAAAGTGTAACTAAAATCGGCCAAGAAATGCGCATGATATAGGCATTTTAAACTATTAAACACTGATTTATGGTTAAAGAATTTTTATTATCTCATAAAGAAATGTACATTTCACTTAAATGAGAATTACACGGCTTAATTAAATGTTATAATTATCTATCTTCGGCCGTGAGCGTCTGTTAATTAAATCTAGTGTCTGTTTTCGTATTTAATGTAGGTACTACTTAAGTGCTAGAATAATTAGATTAGATTAGATACAAATAAGTTGAAACAAGTTTAAGTTATCATTGCGTAATTTGTGCTATTACAATAATACATTTTGTGGCGTGGGGTAGAATCTATGGATAATATAGAACGCACACTATGATGCACCGCTCTTAGCAGATTTGACTGAAAGGTCCGACATGTACTGTTACGTTATCGTGCAGTGCACTCCTCCGGCCATATAAAGTCCATATTAAATTCTGTTTTGCTAGAAAGAGATAGAATGAAATGTTTGATGGCTTATAACTTGGTTATTTTTGTAGTTTTTCAAAAAAATATTTATGTCTACTGTTTGTTACATGAATGAGCTTTTAATACAACAAATAAAATTCATGCATATTCCCTATTGTAACGAGCAGATTTAATGTAGTATTGAAAGGTGCTATAAAGAAGACGCTATTGGAAGGCGCTATAACAACAAATACTTAAAACAGTATAATTTTATGTCTGTCTCTATCTATGTCAGTATCTAATATAAAATGATCGAACACCGCGTACATTTTGCTTAGGAGTAGGGCTCTGCTAACACTGGATTTTCATAGATACGGCCGTTTGTGGCGTATATTTTGTACGGAACCTTCGGTGCTTGAGCTCTCCGACTCTCACTTGGCCGGTTTTTACTTCAGCGTAGTCAGGCGAATAGTATTCCAAAGGTTCAAATATATATTAATATGAATAAGAACTTGAAGGATGTACGAGTATACCTATGTCAAAGTATATGACAAATATTATAACAGTTGTGTGTGTGTGTCTTTTTTTCGTTTGTAGGTGTTTTTTGCTGTGTGATGTGTTTGCAGAAATACGAACATTTCCGTATGCTGTACGTGTTTACTCGCAATCCGCAAAAGTGCATGAAAAATGTGTTCGGTAATGTCTTGCCAACTTCAGTGTTTAAATGCTGTAAGTACTCAGTAGATAAGTTAACTAGGCACTAGTTGCAGCCGCTTTAATGTTTGTGTAATGCAAGCTGCTGGTTCTGCCAGATTATGCGACGTAATAGCGTTCAGGCTAATCTGTTTCTAGACTAGAACTCGAAAATCTAGCCAGTTTGTAATTGTGGAAGCCTAGCGCGGTTTCGCTTTAGAATTACATCTGAGCCATTAAATCCATTAGATACAATCTACTTGCTGAAAAAGGCCTTCCCAAGGTTCTCCGGGCAGTTGCACGCTATAAGTTTTCTGTCACATATATTGAAGAAGTAAGCCACATTAATTACAATATTTTATACATTAAGATTGTACCGCAAACAGTGTTTCGTCGACACTTATATTAGTGGAAAGACTGGTAGAAGTACTCCTTCTTCCGACAGTTGAAATTATGATATCTATACTATTATAAAGTTGTAAAAATGAAATGTCTTTACATTGAAGTTATTAAAAAAACTATTTTAAGGGAGTATTTGGAGGTCACTGTAGCGAAAAATATTTTATTGGATTTTTTGTACGTTTGTGTGTGTCGTTACGGCTTGATCGCGCAAAATCGGCTAGACGGATAAATATTTTTTTGGTACTCGGGTAGCTGGGTATCTCTAGATGGTTATAGGATACTTTTTACCCGACTACGCTGAAGAAAAAAAGAGGGGTTATCACTTTTTCTACTCCGCGAACGAAGTTGCGCGCGCCTCCTTGTGATTTATAACAATCCTGTGCACGATAAAACCAAAAAGATCAAACACACCGAAAGTTAGTGCATATATACAATGACTTGTCGTTTTATACATGAACGCACCATCAAAAGCAACGAACCATTTGCGAAATAGATATTTGAAAATATTGTTGCCGTCGCGATTATCGCTCTAGGTGCGATAGAGACGTCTGCAGCTCAGGCTGAATATCTTTAATAATCAAGGCGAAATTCGAGGTCTGGCTCTCGACTGTTTCCTCCTCCAAATTTCGACATATGTAAGAGACATTATCCAACATAGTATGAGAAGGATTAGTTTTGCTTCTATTGCTTGACACAAATTAAAACTTCTACACTACACAGTACACTTCAAATCCGGGATTTTTGTTGCATTGTTCACGGTGTCTATTTAAAAAAAAACACCTAATATAAAAGTGAAAACATAGAGACATTCTTCGGATCTATCCTATATGAAAAAATCATTTATCTATCTTTAAAAACCAGAGAGGAAACAGTCTAGAGCGTCTGTAAGGCAAAAGTGCTGCCGCGCACCCCTCTTAAGCTCCGGTGTGGTCCTTAACTTTGTCATTAATGTTACAGCCTGCCTCCCCGGCTGTTTCGACGATCCGACGAGACCCTGGACACCCTGCCATCACCACCAGCTCCCCCTCTCCCCGACATCAGCGAGTCGTGTCGGCGCCGCCTGCTCTGCGAGCTGCACTCTGAGAAGAACTACCACAGTGATCAAAGGTAAGGAAAGCATACAATACATATTACAAGCGTTGTCATGTTTAAATCGAGCTCCCTGTGGGCTTTGACAGAATAACAGCGTTGCAGTTCTGCCGCTCGCGAACTGCAACACCATGCTGAGTCGGAGCCTTTTCCTTAGCGCACACATTGCTGGACCCATTGCAGACAATTTACCTAATTAACCTAAAAAAACAATATTAATTTTATGCAAATGATGTCCTGTCTGTGTGTGCTTTCTATGGGATAAATATATTTTTCTTTCTTTCTTTCTTTTCTTTCTTTCATATTATATAGGAGTGATCTAAGCATTCAAACTTCGCTCTGGCTTGACTCGGGTGCATAGAGACAACGAGATGGTACCACAGACGCGAAAAGAGCGTACTGGGATGGCCTAGTGGTCACTGAATGGCTAGGCACGCTGGGTATCGTTGTAGTAACTAAACCCTAAAATGTGAAGGGTGTCGGTATCGATGGACTGGCAAGAACTGGCTCAGGATCGTGAGAGACACTCGGTGATAACCTGTCCTGTTTAATCGGAAATCATGGTCAACATACGTATCCTACCTAACTCCTCCTAAAGTACTTCCCTACTGCCATCAACGCCTGCGACTTTAAGCTCGTTTTCAACAACCTAAACCTATAGGTGCCAGCTAGCTTGGGAAAACGAATGTACAAACTCAGTCGAGTCATCTTTCAACCCACTTTTCATTGATTCTCTAGAAACTTTACCTTTTTCTTGGCAGTGTTCAACGGCGTGGGCGCGCCTGCCACAAACTGCGCTGCAAAGACCCTGGTGTGCTGGCAGAGGTGCTACGGTGGCTCATACACCGACCACCCGACCCCAACAAACTCCACTAAGAGCCTGGTTTAAACAAGCCATACAAGAAAATAGCTAAACTACACCATCGTAAGCCATTTCGTCTGTTACAGACGATGATGCTTTGGATTTGGAGTATATATGTAGTCCGATGCCAACGTCTACATATGACATATTTAGTGTCTAGCGTTCATTATTATTCCCACAAATATGTTCGGAACTAGATCATCAGTCAACCTTTTAGAGGGCCTACTACTCACGCTGCGTTTTCCAATATTCCCTCGGCCATCAGTTCTACGAGCAATAGGCCGGCTTCCTGCCACATGATGTTCAGCAATGTCCTCATTTCTAAACCTTGCAAATATGTGGACTGATGATCAGGTGAAGATTGCTGGAGCAACCGAAGTGTTGGCGACTCGGGAACTGCCTTTTTTAGAAGGAGGTTTGTGTCCAGAAGTGGACGCATTTCATCTGATGATGATATAACGTCAGAATACAAGTCAATACCTATCAATCCTGTTACCCAGTAAAGTTACTTCAACTTAGGCGTTATATTCTTCGCTATAAAGCGTCCGAGCCCTGGCTCTTGATCAGGATCGAGCAAGATTGTCTTTCGACGCCCTTTGGTCGCGCCTGTCAAATCACGCCATCAAAATTTTACTTTACGCTAGTATATCTACGCTTTCGACGTCATTTTTGACGTTCATCATCACCCTGGGCCTACAGCGGCCGCTCCAGCCATTCGCTCCACCCTAGAGTCGAAGCTGGTCCGGAGTTTTGTTGTATTATCTAAACAATATACAATGTATAGTCGGCATCATATAGTTTGCATATATCGTGACGTAATTTATGGCTCTAACAATAAAGATGTGTTGCGATATATTTGGTACTTGATGCTACAGACTATTTGATACTGACTTTTTGTACCTATGTAGATAACCCCTCTTACTCCTTTAACAGATATGAAGGACACTAGAAAAATGTTCACTGTACATCGACTGTGTGAAATAAATTTTTACTTTTACATTTTATGATTTTTTTTTTTCGTCTCTTAGAATCGAATTCAACCCCTTACGAGACGGTTTCTTAAAAATCTTTAAAGAAATCACAGTATTTAGGTAAGAACCTTCTTGTCAAATGTCATGCTGTCACTACCGGTTCTGCGCCTATAATCTTTGTCAGTCAGCATTAAGAATTTTGATATCCTATAACCATCAGGAGATACCCAGCTACCTGTGTACCAAAAATAGATGAATTACCGTTTAGCCGATTTAGCGTGATGAAGCCACAACAACACATACAAACATTTAATTTTTATAACTTTATATTAGTATAGATAGATGACACGGCTTGACATCTCCAGTGGTTAAAAAGTCTAATATAGTGTTGGATTTCATTCTTGATAATGTATTCAGCAAAGTGCAGGTAGCTCCTGCTAACTTTGTAAGTTCCCAAGAAATCCTTCAATTAGAGAGGAATCCCACAAATCCGCGAGTATTTCACCCTTCACCAAGACTTCGGATTAATTGCCATCAGTTAAGACCATAGAAGAAATAGATAACACAAACACCCTGCCTTGAGGAACTATAAATATGGGGTATCCTAACCTTCTGCAGATAGACATACCCAGAGATGGGCAGTAATTGATTATTTTTTAATCAATTAATTAATCGATTAAAAAATTAATCGTCAAAAAATTATCGCCATTAACTTAATCGCGATTAAATTAATCGACACAGGTTTCGATTATGATAAATTAATCGTCAGTTTAATCGATTAAATTACACGATTAAATCTCGATCAGAAGTTGAAAAGCGCTCAAATGAGCGTTTTTCAACACATATGTGCACGTTATAACAATGCAATATATCTTGTCATGTGTACACTTGAAAAATCATTCTATTGTGCTGTGTGAAATAAACTTGTTTCAGTAATACAAGGTGGTTTTTATAGTGCAGTCTTACGCCTCGTAACTCGAGACTTAGACTTACAAAAAATATTTAATTTTTTCCTAATATTCATCGAGAGAAAATTAATGTAATCCATTAATCGATTAAAAACCTAATCGCTGAATATTAATCTACGATTAATTTAATCAGATTAAGTGCAGTCCTACGCCTCGTAACTCGAGACTTAAACTTACAAAAAAATATTTTATTTTTTCCTAATATTCATCGAGACAAAATTAATCTAATCCATAAATCGATTAAAAACTTAATCGCTTGATATTAATCTACAATTAATTTAATCAGATTAAATTAATCGAACTCGTTCGATTAAGATTAATTAATCGTCATTTTTAATTGTTAATCGCGATTAAGTAGGTTAATCTTAATTGTTAATCGTTAATCGATTACATTTTACCCATCTCTGCACATACCCACACACATGCACACACATACATACACACACCCTAACTCGGTCTTGACCCTAATTGTTAGATTGAAGTATAGTAATATGTTTTGTTAACCGTACTGGCAGATGGCCAAGATATAGGCTCAGCCTAGTTTACAGGTCACTGAGGGATAGCCTAAAAAAGTAATTAATCTGTTTTGTCAATAAAGATTTTTCTATTAAAAAAACATGTCGAAGTATATGGAAAACTGGAGAAGAAAACTTTTATTTATTCACCGATGCCGAATTAGGTATATCACTCTTTTAAGTAACTTATTTTACATATCTTTCTGTTAATATTTGATTACACATACGTTATCCAAGGGAACCAGCCCTTTGCTCCCCAGTGGGATCGACGAGGTTTTTATATCTTTAAAACAAATGGAAGCTACGTGCGTCTGTCTGTCCGCAGATCTGTCTGTGACAGATTATCTCTTGGTCTGTGATAGAGGCTAATTGCCGGGTCGATTAGGCGTCATTACGATCGATTAGCGGCGGATGCGCGCGCCTGCGTAAACGCAGCCTACTTGCGGCCGGAGATCAAGCTGCGATCCTATTGCGATCTGTTGCATGTTCCCATACAACATTTTGTTAAGCTTTGATACGTACAAATGCTCCCAAGGTAGCTAAAAAGCCTTATTAGGGTTCCGTACCAAAAAGGTAAAAAAGGAACCCTTATGGTGCGACTCTGTCTGTCTGTCTGTCCGACTATTAGAGCGTCATATATTAAAAACTACTCATGCTATCTATTTGAAATTTGGAATATTTATAAACATAATCAGCCCACATGTATTGCGAAGGAATTATTATAAGATATATTTTATTTTCTAAAAAAAACCGATCAGTATGAAGGGGTTGGCAAAAATTAAAAGTCTAGTCACTAAGTCAAGTGGGATGTCATATGAAAGGACTTGATTAGTTCATTTTCAATAATTTTGTGCTTAAATTTCGTTTTATTAAGGAAAATGTGGAAAAAAATACCATTCCCCCCTTTATCTCCGAAGTTTACCAAACGAAAAATGTAGAATTTTCTGGAATTATGTAATTTAATATGAATATTACACAAAAATTATAACCATACATCTTTCTGTCTTACTTTTTTTTTAATAACCGAAAATCATTTTTGAATAACCCGCTTTGGTTAAGTTTGCCCCTCTTTTGTATGTGACGCCATAGATACCAGAGGCAAACTTAACTCAAGCGGCAAGTTAAGTCGGAATAAGTGAAAGTTTGTACGGAACCCTCGGTGCGCAAGTCAGACTCGAACTTGATCGGTTTTTTTTTTCAGCTTAGAGCTGGTTAGTTAATGAAAAGTTCAACTTTCCATGAAGGCACGCTTCTCTATCTATCTATATCAGCCACAGACGTCCACTGCTGAACATAGGCCTGCGCAAACCGTATCCACCGACTCCCCGCGACCCTCATGATGTCATCCATCCACCTAGTCGGAGGCCGTCCCACGCTGCGCTTTCCAATTTAGTGCCCCAACGGTCTTCCGCTCTCCGGGCTACATGGCCCGCCCATTGCCACTTCAACCATGTGATGAAAATACCCCAGTGCTTGAAGACGAAGGTCTTTGAACAGTGCGTGTTGCCAGTGTGCTACGGAACTGAGACATGGTCGTTCAGAACGGGACTCATAAAGTGGCTCGGAATCACGCAACGTGCAATACAAAGGGCCATTGCTAGGAGTTTCTCAGCGTGATATAGATAAAAATGAGGTTATCCGCAGAAGAAGCTATGTCGGTTAATTTTTCTATGTCTCAGTTCCGTAGGTCATCACTGGCAACACGCACTGTTTAAAGACCTTCGTCTTCAAGCACTGGGGTATTTTCTTCACGGCACGCTAAATGGGTCATACTGATTTTCAGTATGAGTTAGCGTTATGCGTCTTTCCTGTGGACACCCGAAAGTTAAAGGCTTTAAATACTATTTTTTCTTAGTGCCCTATAGGCGATGTACGAATTGATTAATACTCTAGATCTAAGAGATAAAACAATCAGTTATATGTACCCAAGCCCTTAACTATTGCGTTGTCCACAGGAAATTCGGTTAAATTCTAGAACCAGTATGCCCCAAATAACCATTAATAGACTAAATTATACTTCATGTTTTCTTCTGCTTCCGCTATTATTACTCATTGAAATAAAACAATTTAACGGATTATATCGCGTATATTATCTCATTTTAGTTCCCGACGTTTTGGACCACCATGGAAAGCTGAAAAGCTTCCAAAACTTCGGGAATTAAAATGAGATAATATACGCGATATAATACGTTAAACTGTTTTATTTCAATAAATTATACTTACATATTTTACCAACTTAGCGTCATTCTGTTACCTAACATACAACATTCGTCATCTGCAGTTTCTCCCACATTTTAATGCAAACATGTTAAACAAAAGAGTGTTTAAGAATCCAGTTAGCATTACACATGTCATAAGCCGCCATTGATGGAAACCACAAACAAAGGTTACATTTTATTACACGTATACACACAGAGAGCTTTCACTGCATTGACAGAGCTACAAGTAGGGTTGCCAGATGGTCGGGAATTGGCGGGATTCTCCCGAATTTTTGTATGTCCTCCCGACTCCCGAAGCAAAAAATCTTCCGAAAAACCCGAAATGAAAAAAATACTTTCTTGTCTTATCACATGTTATGTATAGTATATTATATAGTATATGGTAATGTGAAAACCCTTTTCAATTTTTGTGGTAATTTTTATCTATACATTGCTATCGGCAGCGGACGATGTAAAAATAATAATAAGCCTTTAGTAAATTTACTATAATTTGGTTTTATTTTTATTTCTCCCAACATAAGTCCCAAAATCTATAAAAAAAATTCTCTTCTCCCGATATTAGGGTCTTGCGATCTGGCAACCCTAGCTACGAGCAACAAGATCCAGTCTAACGAGCCTTGTATCGACCAAACAAGACGTATTTTTCTTTTATGAGCACATTTTGAGGTGGTTTCAAAATAATGTTTCAAATGTACGCAGCGTTTTTTAGAGTTCCGTACCTCAAAAACAAAAACGGTACATCTGTATGTCTGTCTGTCAAGATACTTTTTCTATGGAACTCATGGAGGTATCAAGTTGAAATTATCATCAAATATGTCTGCAGTCTTTTGAAGTTGTAAAAAAATCAAGCTTCTAAGGCAACGCAATTCAAACATACAGTCATTAAATAACTATAGAAAATTAACAATTTAAAAACCCCCGACACAATTGAACACAAGAACAAAATTTGGAGTTACTAACTTCAATATTGGCTGAGATCCGGTCACTTGTTCCACTAAAAGCTGAATATCTTGGAGACGAGTGCTCCGATTTTCATCAAACAAAGCTAAGAACACATGGGATAAAATTAAATATAACACAAAAAAACCGCACTCAAATCAGTTCATCCGTATGGGCGCTACGATGCCACAGACAGATACACAGATACACAGATACACAGAGTCACAGACACGTTAAACTTATAACACCCCTCTTTTTTGTCGGGGGTTAAAAAGGTGTTTCCATACAGATTGGCGTCCATGGAAAACCTATAGGGTACTTTCGGTTGTCCTAGAAACTTAAAATAGAATAGAATAGAATAGAATAGAATAGAATAGAACATTTATTGGCCATGTAATACAGATTACATTTAGCAAGTCACATATTCACAATAATAATTCATAGTGTAATACAGTTCATATGAAGATTTAAATTGTACACGTAGCGTCTTTTACAACATCAATAAATTCGTTTATAGAGTAAAACGAGTTTGCTCCAAAAAAACTTTTCATTTCATCTTTGAAGTTCTTCATTGGCAAGGAAGTTATTTGCATAGGCAGTAAGTTGTACATGTATATTTTAATGGCAATTCCTTGTTTAAAGCATTTCTTGGTTCTTGATTTTGGCATACATATCTTCTCTTTATTTCGTGTATTATATCTGTGTACGTCTTTCCGTTGTTTAAGGTTGTTCTTTTCTCTGTGTATCTCTAAAAGGCTGTTGTATATAAATAGTGTCTCTTTTAAAATATGTCTTGGCTGATTGACGATTACGCAAGTTATTCATAATTCTAATCGATCTTTTTTTGTAATTTAAGTACTTTTTTGATCTCTACACCATTTCCCCATATGGTGACTGCGTATTTTATATTTGCGTGGATGTATGCGTAGTATACTGTCATCAGGGATTTTTTATTTAATAAAGGCTTTAATTTCATGAGAGCATAGTTTCCTCTTGCAATTTTCTTACAAATTTTGTCAATATGGAATTTATGGCTTTTTATTATCAATTTCGTATCCTAAGAATGTCGTATCTGATTCATTGTTAACTCCTATATCATTATAACATTCACTTGGGTCATTATTTGCTTTACTAGTATAATGTATTAACGTAGTTTTCTTTGTATTAAGTATTATACTATTTGCTTGAAACCAATCCTTAAGAGTAAGCAGAGCATTTTTTATTTTTCCAATCATATCTTGTATGTCAGTACCTCTTATACCCACATGGGTATCATCGGCAAAAAGTGTAATCATTAAATCAGTTGGCAAACATGCTGGTAAATCGTTTATACAAGGAACAATACAAGTCCTAATATTGATCCTTGTGGAACTCCTGTATCGATTTGTACCACAGTTGAGTTCACTCCATTTGCATTTACTACTTGGGACCTGTTTTCTAAATAGCTTTTAATAAGTTTAGCTTCTATTCCATGAAATCCATAGTATGACAGTTTCTCCGGTAAAATTTGGTAAGTATGAAGGTAGCTCTAATAACACAACCAACAAAATCAATCTAAAAATCTTATTTTATTGTGTCTGTCTGTATATGTCAATAACCAATATAAAATGACCCCACACCGCGTACATTTCGCTTAGGAGTAAGGCTCTGCTAACACTGGATGTTCATAGATACGGCCGTTTTTAGCGTATATTTTGCATCGGTGCGAGAGTCCGACTCGCTCTTAGCCGGTTTTTTAGGTGATACTTATATTGGCCACGCGTTTTTGCAGTTGCGTGTCACACGAGCGCCTAAATTTGTCTTATCACGTGGGTCCGAAAGTTGTTTTTGCTTAAATAACGTTTTGCTAACGGCATTTGGTGGTTACGTTACTCAATTTTAGTATTACGTGCAAAATATTTGCGTCGGACGTCCGGGAGAGCGCGTGTCACGCAATTTGAAAGTTCGCTCGAATGTCACTTTATATTATAATGCGGACTATTCGCAGTCATTGGCGTTTTATGGTTCCGCAGCCGAAATATAACCAACGAAATCGTGTTTATAAACCTACGCGCTGCCTATCTACCCGACCTAGAACATCAGAAGTTTTTTTACGGATTATGATGTATTCTAATATCTGCCAAGATATTAGAATACATCCAAAAAATACAGGAACCTGCCGTACAAAAAACATGTTTCAATTTTCTTTATATCAAAAACGCTAATATACCTACTTGGATATATATGTAACGACTTCAAATTTGGTTGACTGCTGTTGTAAACATAAATTAAAAAGTCAACCATTTTTTTATGGTACGGGATACTCAGCGCGCGATTGAGACCTATACTTGGCCATTTTATTTATAAGCATGAATGCTCAGAAGATCGATGACAAGCATGTCATGTTCACATATGATATAACATAAATGCCTGATGCCGCACCTATAATAGGTATACAAGTATACACGCGCTACACATTCGCGTAAGTGGGAACGAAGGTGAGATACATTGGCGTTTTTAAATACGAGAAGTTCTGCAGCACTTTCAGAATAACGTCAAAGTATCTCGGCTCGGCATAAGGAGGTTATCACACTGCCGCCGCATCCTGTTGCGATATACGGATCGACGAAATCCGCATGCGGCTACCACACACCACCCGTACGGTTTGCTCCGTGTCTGAGTCCGGAGCGGCGGTGCACACCGCCCGAATGGCCCCGCGTTCATTTTCCGTCCTGTGCTTATTTAATAATGAAATAATGATCTTTATTCTATAAGTAAGCCGCAAGGGCACTTTTACAAGTCTGACTGTACGGTATTTCCCAAGAGGAGACCACTGTTGAGAAAAGCCGAAACAAACTCAACAGCCAAGCATTCTTTCTAAATAACTCTTATCTATTACAATATTAAAAATATAATAGAAGGAAAAAAGCAAAATATGATTTTTTAAAACAACTTACGTACGTTTGATGTTATGCGGTCTTATAAGAACAGTGTCCCGGTAAAACTAAATTATTTGGTTTCTATTTTGGGCCATGCATTTTTGTCTGTTAAATAGTCCTCACCGTATAACATTAATTTCTACACAAAAAGCCGTTCGGTACTGCGGAGTATGGTATTACCCCGCGGACCGCACCGCATCTCCGTCCGAGTGCGCGGTACAGCCGCACGCGCCGACCCCACGCAAGAAAATGCGGTGTCAGTGTAATTATATCATGCCGTTTTTTAATACTCACCAAGATTCTAAAATCTACAGTCAAAATTAAAAACTGCAGCACCGCTCATCGTACCGGTGCTGATGGGTGCTGCGCGGTACTGTCACACCTACGGATGTAGTAAATAATGTTTTGCTAATGTATTATGTTGGAAAATTTAGTAGTTATCTTACTGTCTCAATTAGCTTACGGAGTGTACGGGGGATAGGTTGAGACAGAAAGAAAAATATAAGCTTTTCCGACAAAATACGTTGGCAAATCATTAATCATTATTCACTACATCTGTACAGAAGTGAAGGGAGTCCTCGGCGACGTCGTGATGCGCATGCGCCTATGAACTACGCTAAAGGTAACTAGGCTAGCCACGACATTGAACATTACTTAACGTAAGTTGTTGGAACATACGAACAACTCATTCGTAGTTGTGGTTAAAGAAATTTATTATCTCAAAAAGAAATATACATTTCACTTAAATGAGAATCACATGCCTTAATTAAAGTTTATGATTATCTATCTTCGCCTGAGCGACTGTTAATTAAATCTATAGACTTGGCAATGGGGCAAAAGGCGTGGCGTCAGGAATATTACAAAGGAAGCCAAAGCGTTTACTAATATTTAAAGAAAAAGGTGGTTATAAGCCATTTCTTGGACAACCCGGTGGGAATCGGTAGTTTATTAAAGTACTGTCCCAAATGAGTTAAATTAAATTTAAAACAGTTTTAAATATATGTGATCTAAAATAGTTTCTTAAATAAATTAAGTTTATTGCTAACGTAAATCAAAATCTTTTAAGTATACTTACATTGTGTATCATATTTTAATATTATAAATTTTCACTCCGTATGATATCACATATCAGATGACAATCTGCTGTGTTTAACAGCCACGTTTAAGGCGGTATAAAGTCTGCAATTGGCAGTGCTGGCTCACTGAATAGGAATCAACAAGTGAAAATTCGTTGAGTGATTTTCACGGGCGCCCCGCTTCGCGCTTTCTTAACCAGCGATATAAGTAGTATTATTAATTTAACGCGCAGGTTACTTAAATAGCGTGGATAATGTTGTAGTGAGGCAGCCATGGGATTGATAACAATACAATACAATACAACAATTCCTTATTGCACACCAACAACAGAAGCAGTACAAATAGAGCCTTGAGATGAAAAATAATGTTGATTATTGTTTTGGGTAAAATGAATGTTGTTGCTGCAATGAGGGTCTCCGCAATCCGCATTGTCATATATCTAAGACGTGGTTTTTTTTCGACAGATAATATCATAAACGGAGAATGCCAACGCCATAAGTTTTCACGAAATGATTGATGAGATTTGATTTCTCGGGTGGACGCCGGACCGTCAACATCTCCTGCATCTCCTGATGATGCCTCGTAGAGAGGCGAAACACGTGTCGAGGATTATACTGTTTGGTGTTGGTTTGTTGTATTTGCATGCGTATATATGCATCGCATACGAGGCAGTTCCAACAGCATCCTGGGTGTTGTCGCTGGTAGACTGGATTGCCCACTGGCAAAACATTGGTCTAGCTTACATCTCAACACATACCACTGGAATTCAGCTAGATCATAATAATTAAGCATTTGTGATATGCGTTAATAAATCTTGTACTTACCAACATCTAATTATTTTTAATGATTTTTATATAATTTTAAATTCAAATTTTAATAGTTATCCAAATTTTTGAAATGTTATAATTTTAATCGTTTTAATTGTAATTTATTACTAATTTGGTTTTTGTAATTGTTTTAATTGTAATTTCTATTCAGTGATAATTTTAATTGTTTTATTTTAATTTTATTTTATGACATTGATGATGATTGGTTTTATATACATCACATGTACTAACACCTAGGTTGAGTTTACTAACACATTTTATGGATCATTGTTATCTGGAATAAATGAATAAATAAATAAATAAAATATATATATATATATATATATTTATGGAAACTGCGTGAAAATATGCGCATGTGAGCACAATTTATTGTCACATCTAACCAAGACACAAGTTCGCGGAACAGCAAAGGAACTATAATCCATTGATCTAGTATGGAATTCCACAAAGTAACGCCTGAATCTATCAATCAAAAAGGCGGGTACTAGACATATTTATTGGATATATTTATTAATATACATAGAAAACATCCAAGACTCAGGAACAAATATGTATGGTCATCGCACATATATTTGCCCTTACTTGGATTTGAACCAAGGACCTTCCGCTTCGCAGGCAACTTTACTCCCGCTGAGCCAAACCAGTTTACAGATGTTGTAGAACCTTAATGAAAGTTAAATTTATATATTGAAATCATAAAGTCACTTTCCTCTGCTCTAATTTATAATACCTAATTGTATGAAAGTATGATAACGAGAGATATCACATTATGAATGGAGAACAAAAACCAAAAGAAAAGTGTACACCTTAACATGGAAATCACGTAACACTCGCTAAAAAACGTATTTTCGCTGTCCAAGCATCAAACACATTTCCCGCTTACACACAAGTCGATAAGTAATAGCTCTCTAACAAATAGAAAACGAAAGCCGTTAAGAAATTACACAAACCGATGATTTGACACAAGTTTGACGTGTAATTATTACAAGTAAAGAAACTATTACATGCTGCTTTTATGTTGTAAAATGGTTGTGTCGGGTGCAATGTTATTACGCGATCTTTGAACCTGGGGCATGAGATATTTGCCATTTATTATGTTAGGTTAGGAGTGAAACTGACATTCAGTATAGATAGATATATTAAAAGTATGCACTCGTACCTGTACCTAAAAGATAATGTGAATTAGCATTTGTGAAATATTTTCTAAAACAAAGATTCATTTGTATTAAGGACGATTAAAGCAAGAGGACTGTCCCTTTCAAAGTTCTTTGTGACTCCTGCAAAGTTGAATAATTGTAGAAAATAATTCTAATACATAGATGACGTTGTATATGTCGGGAAACGGCTTTTTGTATGAAAGAACGTTTACAGTTTATTATTATCATTACACTGAATTAAGAGGTAGATGAAATCCAAGCTTAACTTATTTTAATCAATCAAAATGAAGGAGGAAGTAGGCACTGTGTTGTATCAGGAAACCAAGAGGCTGACAGAGGATTAGGGAAGATTGGAGATTACTCCATCGACAAGAACGAAGCTTTTAAGTTACAAACGAACGAAAGAATTAACGTTCAGTTAAGGAGCTCCAAGCGTAAATGTACGATTTTTCATGGTTTTTGTTTTCTATCTAGTCCCTGGAATGGCCAAACTAACTTTCAAAATATAGTTTATATGATAGTTCAGTTTCTGTTTAACACTTTCTTGCATTCGAAAATTAGAATATACTTTTATATAATTAATTATGGATTTTTACAGAGAGGTCTATAAAAGTAAAGTTTGAGTATCTAGTCTCTCAATAAACCTTTGATAGACTCAAAACTTATGCCTAATTGTTCATTATGAAAAGACCTAACTTGCTAAGCAAGTATTTTCTTTAAAAAGCGTGTATTTTTTGAGAAAAGTGCCAAACAACTGGTTCTTCGTCGTAAAAATAACAAAGTTTGATGGCATTTATCTATTGGTTTCGGTGACTCTTGAAGATAAACTGAAACAGTATTTCGGTAAAGACGGTGGCTGACAACATGATGAGACATATACAACACAGAAAATCGAAGAGCGATAAATCGAAGGTCATTCAGAGCGGTAAGCCCCTTAAAATGGGGTTAAAATCACCGTATTTATTATCGGTAAGTATTTATTATTATCATTGTTGATTTGTGGGCCTTCTGTATGCCACCTCGACCAGATTTGATCTATTGTGGTAGCCCTTTATTAGAGTTCACTACTGAGGCCCGTTGAGTCTCGGAATTCCCAAATTCTTTGGGCATTGAAATGTTGTATCTCTTCCGGGGGCACGACATGTTGCCCTAATCTATGTTCTAAAGATCGGTAAGTAACTATGTATACACATATTATAAATAATTCCATTAGATCAACAGAAGCCTCACATGCGTCCATGTGTTGCAGAATGTACATTGACAGCTTGGGTGGGACTGAGGAATTGTCACCCAGTGCTGAAAATAAGTGTTTAGGAAAATCGAAGGGACTTAGGCCATACTAGGAACTTTCCAAAAAGGTTAATCAACACCAGAGTAGTATACCTAATATTATCAATATTAAGAATAGAAAGCGACAGCATAGAAGGAGGAAATAGGAATTAGAATTTTGGATGGTGAAACAGGTGGAGTCTTATTAACCGGCAGGGTCCAGAGGACTTGTGGGCGTATAACATCAGAGCTGGTTTGTGTGCATTATCCTTGCACTGGGTCAAACGTGGTATCCGCCTTAAACCACAATGTGGGATGACGCGTCACGAGGACACATGTAGGGTAAGAAATTACCACTTCCATGATACATACTTACAACTACCGAGGCCGAACCAAAAGAAGGCCTTCTAATTTCATATCCATACAATCCATACTTCTATACTATTATAAAGTTGAACTTCTATACTTTTATGAAAAGACTATACATTGAAGATATTTTCAAAAAAACAAGTGAATTGGAAAATATTTTATTTATATTTTTTGTATGTTTTTAAATATGTGTCGTGGCTTCATCACGCCAAGTCGCGTAAACGGATTTCAACTATTTCGGTTCTCGGGTAGTTAGGTACCTACAGATTATAGGATACTTTTTACCCGACTACTCTGATGAAATAAGAGGGGTAATTCCTCCGCGAACGAAGTTGCAGGCATCTTCTATGTAAACTCAGATTTTTAATTCAAGACCTCAATTTCACAGTTCTCATCATGATTATTTAAACAAAGAAACATTATTTCATTAAAACATAAATAAGAAATCGTGCAACCAGTAATATTAGGGTAAGTTTTATTGATAAAAATACTGACACTTAAACCAGTATGCAGTGATCACAGCGAAATTGCGCCCGTTGACGTTAAATTTTGGTCTTGAATTAAAAATCAGAGTATAGTTATAAATGCCATTTATTCTGGATGAATGCACAGTTCTTAAAGGATAAATAAAATTGTGGGCCACGGGGGTGAAGCTAAGGGTAAATCCTAGTATTTTATATTTGAATCCAGTCTTATTGTACTCGCGGACTGATAACAACTCTATAATTTCGATTGTTTTTTTATAAGGATCCAGACTTGGAACTACGTAGGTCCAGCTAAGACTTCTTACCAGTAAATAGGATTCAGCGGGGGAAGCACTAACTCACAAACGGGAATGCCATCCGCGGCTACTTGGAGTAGGACGCGATGCACAAAGCCAGTGGCGTGCGCTCCATATAGGCACAAAGGCACTGCCTACCCTGAACGACTATGGCTCCATACAGGCACAGAGATACTGCCTACCCTGGAGCCCTAATCGACCATAGCTCCATATAGGCACAGAAAAGACTGTGCACGCCACTACACAAAGCATAAGGACTGCGGAAGTAGGTTGAAGAATCCGACATTAAAGCCTCTAGTGTCCAAATGGTGTCATTAGTAAGGTCAACCGCACCTTACGCGATCCATCCACACTGCAGCCTCACATCGCCGGCAATCATCAATTGCGTTAGCTAACAATGCGTAATGCCGGAGATGGCAGTGAAAGCGCGTGGCCTGCATTCCGAGGACTTCAATCAAACATCTGGGGTACAAGAACCAGTTATTTTGGAGGCCGCAGGAAGGGTACTCGCGGAGGAAGTGATGGACATACAACATGGGTAACCATGATGTAAGTACTCACTGATAAACAATTTAGTATGCATAATTGATGAGTATTCTTGTTCAACTCTTTGCACGCTAAGGATATTTAGATGTGGTGGATAGATGGAGACAGCTACGTCTTCATCTTCAGCAACAGAGCCTGTCTTCTTAATTTTCTTTTACAGTCGTAACACTTTGACAGTATTGACAGATTACGTACGAATTACGAATATTTGTGTGATGAGCGATTAGCATAAATATTTATTCCTGAGTCTTGAATGCTTTCTATGTATATATAAGTAAATATGTCTATCAAATATATCGTCGTCTAGTACCCATAACACAAGCCTTAATGAGCTTACCATGGGACTAGTTCGATTTGTGTAAAAATTGTCTCGTATAATATTTATTTATTTTATATTTATTACGCTTGTCAAATGATCGATCTTACAGATATAATCAGTTGTTAAGTTATTAAAAGGGTATGGAGAAATGGAGCCTTAAGTAGAGGAGGTATTTTTTAACCGAGCGTTTAGATCGGCGTGAAGTTAGCAGCCTAAAGTCAGCAGCCCAAGATAACCCGACCAAATGAAGAAGTCTTGCTGGATTTCTACAAAAGTGTCAAAAAATACGTATTATTAATGACAAATCAAAAGTGATTCGCATGGAATTTAATTTTTCACCTTTTGCCGGACGCATTAAAGTGCGAAATATACTCAAATACCACAAAAATCGTTGGTTAGCTAACTTCACAAACCTGGCAGCCCGATTTCAGTAATTAATTACAATCCCGACATGGAGATGTCTAGATTACACTTTTTATCTACATTGATTAGAAGCCTTAAAAGTGCTTTCTAATAAGTTGCATCGTGTAAACATTGAAAAGAGATGGTTATGTCAAAATAAGAGAAACTACACAAATAGAAAATAACCTTAAATTTTCGAAGATTTATATAGGCGATTAAACCGTAATTTTCAATGATTTCAACATTAAGGACCGTTTTAAATACGTTCTTGCTAAAAGCTCTAGAGACTGAGCTTATAGAAATAATATACAGTGCTAACTTACCACGATTACTACAGCCACTGTGGGCCAAGTTAAGTGACTAGCCTAACTTACTGTCGGCTAGTAGCCATTAAACAGTACTTTTGCCCGATATCAAGATAACAGACCACTTTTGCAAGACACAGTTAAAAGCAATAAGGAGTTAGCTATTAGAAACTGCTTTTGAAACTCACTTAACTTGCCAAGGTTACTAAAGAATCTGCAGCTGATGGAAAGTAACCGGCCTAAAATGATTTTCACACCAATAAAGATTTTCAACTGAAAGACAGAATACCACTTTGAATTGAATGATTTTAAAAGCTTTGAAGGTAAAGCTTTCTAAACTAGCTTTTAGAACTGACTTGACGAAATTACTACATCTTTTGTGGACGAGAACAAATCAGCGGCCTAACTCTCTGTGGTAGGTTATCTAATAAACCATTATTTTATTTGATTTCAAGCTGAAAGACCACTCAGGCGTGGATGTCGCTAAAAGCTCTAGTGCATAAGCTTTCAGAAACAGTATGCAAAGCTAACTTGCCGAGATTACTACTGCCTCTGTGGGCCAGGCTAAGTTAGCAGCCTAAGTAACTGCCGACCAGTAGCTTTTAATAGTAATTTTGACCGTTATCAAGACGACAGACCACTATTAAAAGAAAACAGTTAATAGCAAAAATGTGTTAGCTATCAGAAACTGCTTTTGGACCTCACTTGCAAAAAACATTACAGAATCTGCAGCTGATAGTAAGCGGCCAAAACTGATTTTCATACCAATTGTAATTTTCACCAACCTCCAGACAAATAGCCACATTGAACAGCAAATTTTTGAAAGCTCTGAAGATAAAGCTTTCCAACATAGCTTTGAGAACTGACTTGCCGAAATTACAAGAGCTTTTGTGGGCAAGACCAAGTCAGCGGCCTAACTCTCTGTCGTAGGTTATCTAATAAACCGTTATTTTATTTGATTTCAAGATGAAAGACCACTCCGGCGTGAATGTTGCTAAAAGCTCTAGTACATAAGCTTTCAGAAACAGTATACAAAGCTAACTTGCCGAGATTACTACTGCCTCTGTGGGCCAGGCTAAGTTAGCAGCCTAAATTACTGCTGACTAGTAGCTATTAAATAGTAATTGTGACCGATATCAAGATGACAGACCACTTTAAAAAAAAAACAGTTAATAGCAAAAGGTGTTAGCTATCAGAAACTTCTTTTGGACCTCACTTGCAAAAAATAATACAGAATCTGCAGCTGATAGTAAGCGGCCAAAACTGATTTTCATACCAATTGTAATTTTCACCAACCTTAAGACAAATAGCCACATTGAACTGCAAATTTTTGAAAGCTCTGAAGATAAAGCTTTCCAAAATAGCTTTGAAAACTGACTTGCCGAAATTACAAGAGCTTTTGTGGGCAAGACCAAGTCAGCGGCCTAACTCTCTGTGGTAGATTATCTAATAAACCGTTATTTTTATTAGATTTCAAGATGAAAGACCACTCCAACGTAAATGTCGCTAAAAGCTCTAGTGCATAAGCTTTCAGAAACAGTATACAAAGCTAACTTGCCGAGATTACTACTGCCTCTATGGGCCAGGCTAAGTTAGCAGCCTAAATTACTGCCGACTAGTAGCTATTAAAAAGCAATTGTGACCGATATCAAGATGCCAGACCACTTTTAAAAGAAAACAATTAAAAGCAAAATAGTATTAGCGATCAGAAAATGCTTTTGGATCTCACTTGCAAAAAAAATAACAGAATCTGCAGCTGAAAGAAAGCTAGCACCCTTAACTGATTTTCGTAACAATTCTAATTTTCACCAACCTTAAGACGAATAGCCACATTGAACTGCCAATTTTAAAAAGCTCTGAAGATAAAACTTTCCAAAATAGCTTTGAGAACTGACTTGCCGAAATTACTACAGCTTTTGTGGGCAAGACCAAGTCAGCGGCCTAACTCTCTGTGGTAGGTTATCTAATAAACCGTTATTTTAATTGAGACCAAGATGTAAGACAACTTTGGCGTGGATGTCGCTAAAAGCTCTCGTGCATAAGCTTTCAGAAACAGTATACAAAGCTAACTTGCCGAGATTACTACTGCCTCTGTGAGCCAGGCTAAGTTAGCAGCCTAAGTTACTGCCGACTAGTAGCTATTAAAAAGTAATTGTGACCGATATCAAGATAACAGACCACTTTTAAAAGAAAACAATTAATAGCAAAAAGGTGTTAGCTATCAGGAACTGCTTTTGGACCTCACTTGTAAAAAATATTACAGAATCTGCAGCTGATAGAAAGTAAGCAGCCAAAACTGATTTTCATACTAATTGTAATTTTCACCAACCTCAAGACAAAAAGCCACATTGAACTGCAAATTTTTGAAAGCTCTAAAGATAAAGCTTTCGAAAATAGCTTTGAGAACTGACTTGCCGAAATTACAACAGCTTTTGTGGGCAAGACCAAGTCAGCGGCCTAACTCTCTGTGGTAGTTTATCTAATAAACCGTTATTTTAATTGAGACCAAGATGAAAGACCACTCCGGCGTGGATGTCGCTTAAAGCTCTAGTGCATTCGCTTTCAGAAACAGTATACAAAGCTAACTTGCCGAGATTACTACTTCCTCTGTGAGCCAGGCTAAGTTAGCAGCCTAAATTACTGCTGACTAGTAGCTATTAAAAAGTAATTGTGACCTATATCAAGATGACAGACGACTTTTAAAAGAAAACAGTTAATAGCAAAAAGGTGTTAGCTATCAGAAACTGCTTTTGGACTTCACTTGCAAAAAATATTACAGAATCTGCAGCTGATAGAAAGTAAGGAGCCAAAACTGATTTTCATACCAATTGTAATTTTCACCAACCTCAAGACAAATAGCCATATTGAACTGCAAATTTTTGAAAGCTCTGAAGATAAAGCTTTCCAAAATAGTTTTGAGAACTGACTTGCCGAAATTAGTAGAGCTTTTGTGGGCAAGACCAAGTCAGCGGCCTAACTCTCTGTGGTAGTTTATCTAATAAACCGTTATTTTAATTGAAACCAAGATGAAAGACCAATCCGGCGTGGATGTCGCTTAAAGCTCTAGTGCATTTGCTTTCAGAAACAGTATACAAAGCTAAATTTCCGAGATTACTACTGCCTCTGTGAGCCATGCTAAGTTAGCAGCCTAAATTACTGCCGACCAGTAGCTATTAAAAAGTAAGTTTGACCGATATCAAAATGACAGACCACTTTAAAAAAAAACAGTTAGTTACAAAAAGGTGTTAGCTATCAGAAAATGCTTTTGGATCTCACTTGAAAAAAATATTACAGAATCTGCAGCTGATAGAAAGTTAGCAGCCTTAACTGATTTTTATAACAATTGTAATTTTCACCAACCTTAAGACGAATAGCCACATTGAACTGCCAATTTTTGAAAGCTCTGAAGATAAAACTTTCTAAAATAGCTTTGAGAACTGACTTGCCGAAATTACTAGAGCTTTTGTGGGCAAGACCAAGTCAGCGGCCTAACTCTCTGTGGTAGGTTATCTAATAAACCGTTATTTTAATTGAGACCAAGATGAAAGACCACTCCAGCTTGGATGTCGCTAAAAGCTCTAGTGCATTAGCTTTCAGAAACAGTATACAAAGCTAACTTGCCGAGATTACTACTGCCTCTGTGAGCCAGGCTAAGTTAGCAGCCTAAATTTTTGCCGACTAGTAGCTATTAAAAAGTAATTGTGACCGATATCAAGATGACAGACCACTTTTAAAAGTAAACAGTTAGTAGCAAAAAGGTGTAAGCTATCAGAAACTGCTTTTGGATCTCACTTGCAAAAAATATTACAGAATCAGCAGCTGATAGAAAGTTAGCAGCCTTAACTGATTTTTATAACAATTGTAATTTTCACCAACCTTAAGACGAATAGCCACATTGAACTGCCAATTTTTGAAAGCTCTGAAGATAAAACTTTCTAAAATAGCTTTGAGAACTGACTTGCCGAAATTACTAGAGCTTTTGTGGGCAAGACCAAGTCAGCGGCCTAACTCTCTGTGGTAGGTTATCTAACAAACCGTTATTTTAATTGAGACCAAGATGAAAGACCACTCCGGCTTGGATGTCGCTCAAAGCTCTAGTGCATTAGCTTTCAGAAACTGTATACAAAGCTAACTTGCCGAGATTACTACTGCCTCTGTGAGCCAGGCTAAGTTAGCAGCCTAAATTACTGCCAACTAGTAGCTATTAAAAAGTAATTGTGACCGATATCAAGATGCTAGACCACTTGTAACAGAAAACAGTTAAAGCAACATAGTGATAGCTATCAGAAAATGCTTTTGAATCTCAATTGCAAAAAATATTACAGAATCTGCAGCTGATAGAAAGATAGCAGCCTTAACTGATTTTCATAACAATTGTAATTTTCACCAACCTTAAGACAAATAGCCACATTAAACTGCCAATTTTTGAAAGCTCTGAAGATAAAGCTTTCCAAAAGAGCTTTGAGAACTGACTTGCCGAAATTAGTAGAGCTTTTGTGGACAAGACCAAGTCAGCAGCCTAACTCTCTGTGGTAGGTTATCTAATAAACCGTTATTTTAATTGAGACCAAGATGAAAGACCACTCCGGCGTGGATGTCGCTAAAAGCTCTAGAGCATTAGCTTTCAGAAACAGTATACAAAGCTAACTTGCCGAGATTACTACTGCCTCTGTGGGCCAGGCTAAGTTAGCAGCCTAAGTTACTGCCAACTAGTAGCTATTAAAAGTAATTTTGACCTTTATCAAGATGACAGACCACTTATAAAAGAAAACAGTTAATAGCAAAGAGGTGTTAGCTATCAGAACCTGCTTTTGGATCTCACTTGCAAAAAATATTACAGAATCTGCAGCTGATAGAAAGTTAGCAGCCATAACTGATTTCCATACAAATTGTTAGTTTTACCAACCTTAAGACCACAGAAAGCCACATTGAACTGCAAATTTTTGAAAGCTCAGAAGATAAAGCTTTCCAAAATAGCTGTAAGAACTGACTTGCCGAAATTTCGAGAGCTTTTGTGGGCAAGACCAAGCCAGCGACCTAACTGTTTGTCGTAGGTTATCTAAAAAACCGTTTTTTTAATTGATTTCAAGATGAAAGACCACTCAAGCGTGGATGTCGCTAAAAGCTCTAGTGCATTAGCTTTCAGAAACAGTATACAAAGCTAACTTGCCGAGATTACTACTGCCTCTGTGAGCCAGGCTAAGTTAGCAGCCTAAATTACTGCTGACTAGTAGCTATTAAAAAGTAATTGTGACCTATATCAAGATGACAGACGACTTTTAAAAGAAAACAGTTAATAGCAAAAAGGTGTTAGCTATCAGAAACTGCTTTTGGACTTCACTTGCAAAAAATATTACAGAATCTGCAGCTTATAGAAAGTTAGCAGCTTTAACTGATTTTCATACCAATTGTAATTTTTTACAACCTTAAGATCACACAAAGCCACATTCAACTGTAAATTTTTGAAAACTCTGAAGATAAAGCTTTCCAAAATAGCTGTAAGAACTGACTTGCCGAAATTTCTAGAGCTTTTGTGGGCAAGACCAAGTCAGCGACCTAACTCTTTGTGGTAGGTTATCTAATAAACCGTTTTTTTAATTGATTTATAGATAAAAGACCACTCCGGCGTAGATGTCGCTAAAAGCTCTAGTGCATTAGCTTTCAGAAACAGTATACAAAGCTACCTTGCCGAGATTACTACTGCCTCTGTGAGCCAGGCTAAGTTAGCAGCCTAAGTTACTGCCGACTAGTAGATATTAAAAAGTAATTGTGACCGATATCAAGATGACAGACCACTTTTAAAAGTAAAAAGTTAATAGCAAAGAGGTGTTCGCTATCAGAAAATGCTTTTGGATCTCACTTGCAAAAGATATTACAGAATCTGCAGCTGATAGAAAGTAAGCAGCCTTAACTGATTTTCATACCAATTGTAATTCTCACTCACCTTAAGACCACAGAAAGCCACATTGAACTGTAAATTTTTGAAAGCACAGAAGATAAAGCTTTCCAAAATAGCTTTGAGAACTGAGTTGCTTAAATTACTGGAGCTTTTGTGGGCAAGACCAAGTCAGCGGCCTAACTCTCTGTAGTAGGTTATCTAATAAACCTTTATTTTAATTGAGACCAAGATGAAAGACCAATCCGGCGTGGATGTCGCTTAAAGCTCTAGTGCATTTGCTTTCAGAAACAGTATACAAAGCTAAATTTCCGAGATTACTACTGACTCTGTGAGCCAGGCTAAATTAGCAGCCTAAATTTTTGCCGACCGGTAGCTATTAAAAAGTAATTGTGACCGATATCAAGATGCCAGACCACTTAAGAAAGAAAATAGTTAAAAGCAAAATAGTGTAAGCTATCAGAAAATGCTTTTGGATCTCACTTGCAAAAAATATTACAGAATCTGCAGCTGATAGAAAGTTAGCAGCCTTAACTGATTTTCATAACAATTGTAATTTTCACCAACCTTAAGACAAATAGCCACATTAAACTGCCAATTTTTGAAAGCTCTGAAGATAAAGCTTTCGTTTCTGAAAGCTAATGCACTAGAGCTTTAAGCGACATCCACGCTGGAGTGGTCTTTCATCTTGGTCTCAATTAAAATAACGGTTTATTAGATAACCTACCACAGAGAGTTAGGCTGCTGACTTGGTCTTGTCCACAAAAGCTCTACTAATTTCGGCAAGTCAGTTCTCAAAGCTCTTTTGGAAAGCTTTGTCTTCAGAGCTTTCAAAAATTGGCAGTTCAATGTGGCTATTTGTCTTAAGGTTGGTGAAAATTACAATTGTTATGAAAATCAGTTAAGGCTGCTAACTTTCTATCAGCTGCAGATTCTGTAACAATTTTGCAAGTGAGGTCCAAAAGCAGTTTCTGATAGCTAACACCTTTTTGCTACTAACTGTTTTCTTTTAAAAGTGGTCTGTCATCTTGATATCGGTCACAATTACTTTTTAATAGCTACTAGTCGGCAAAAATTTAGGCTGCTAACTTAGCCTGGCTCACAGAGGCAGTAGTAATCTCGGCAAGTTAGCTTTGTATACTGTTTCTGAAAGCTAATGCACTAGAGCTTTTAGCGACATCCAAGCCGGAGTGGTCTTTCATCTTGGTCTCAATTAAAATAACGGTTTATTAGATAACCTATCATAGAGAGTTAGGCCGCTGACTTGGTATTGCCCACAAAAGCTCTAGTAATTTCGGCAAGTCAGTTCTCAAAGCTATTTTAGAAAGTTTTATCTTCAGAGCTTTCAAAAATTGGCAGTTCAATGTGGCTATTCATCTTAAGGTTGGTGAAAATTACAATTGTTATAAAAATCAGTTAAGGCTGCTAACTTTCTATCAGCTGCAGATTCTGTAATATTTTTTGCAAGTGAGATCCAAAAGTGTTTTCTGATAGCTTACACTATTTTGCTTTTAACTGTATTCTTTTTAAATTGGTCTGGCATCTTGATAGCGGTCACAATTACTTTTTAATAGCTACTAGTCGGCAGTAATTTAGGCTGCTAACTTAGCCTGGCTCACAGAGTCAGTAGTAATCTCGGCAAGTTAGCTTTGTATACTGTTTCTGAAAGCTAATGCACTAGAGCTTTTAGGGACATCTACGCCGGAGTGGTCTTTCATCTTGGTCTCAATTAAAATAACGGTTTATTAGATAAACTACCACAGAGTTAGGCTGCTGACTTGGTCTTGTCCACAAAAGCTCTACTAATTACGGCAAGTCAGTTCTCAAAGCTCTTTTGGAAAGCTTTATCTTCAGAGCTTTCAAAAATTGGCAGTTTAATGTGGCTATTTGTCTTAAGGTTGGTGAAAATTACAATTGTTATGAAAATCAGTTAAGGCTGCTAACTTTCTATCAGCTGCAGATTCTGTAATATTTTTTGCAAGTGAGATTCAAAAGCATTTTCTGATAGCTAACACTATTTTGCTTTTAACTGTTTTCTGTTACAAGTGGTCTGGCATCTTGATAGCGGTCACGATTACTTTTTAATAGCTACTAGTCGGCAGTAATTTAGGCTGCTAACTTAGCCTGGCTCACAGAGGCAGTAGTAACCTCGGCAAGTTAGCTTTGTATACTGTTTCTGAAAGCTAATGCACTAGAGCTTTAAGCGACATCCACGCTGGAGTGGTCTTTCATCTTGGTCTCAATTAAAATAACGGTTTATTAGATAAACTACCACAGAGAGTTAGGCCGCTGACTTGATCTTGCCCACAAAAGCTCTAGTAATTTCGGC
Source organism: Hedya salicella (assembly GCA_905404275.2). Taxonomy (NCBI): domain Eukaryota; kingdom Metazoa; phylum Arthropoda; class Insecta; order Lepidoptera; family Tortricidae; genus Hedya; species Hedya salicella. The sequence continues at coordinate 813,674 of FR990109.1, forward strand.
AAGTCAGTTCTTAAAGCTATTTTGGAAAGTTTTATCTACAGAGCTTTTGAAAATTGGCAGTTCAATGTGGCTATTTGTCTTAAGGTTGGTGAAAATTACAATTGTTATGAAAATCAGTTAAGGCTGCTAACTTTCTATCAGCTGCAGATTCTGTTATATTTTTGCAAGTGAGGTCCAAACGCAGTTTCTGATAGCTAACACCTTTTTGCTACTAACTGTTTTCTTTTAAAAGTGGTCTGTCATCGTGATATCGGTCAAACTTACTTTTTAATACCTACTGGTCGGCAGTAATTTAGGCTGCTAACTTAGCCTGGCTCACAGAGGTAGTAGTAATCTCGGCAAGTGAGCTTTGTATACTGTTTCTGAAAGCTAATGCACTAGAGCTTTTAGCGACATCCACGCCGGAGTGGTCTTTCACCTTGGTCTCAATTAAAATAACGGTTTATTAGATAACCTATTACAGAAAGTTAGGCCACTGATTTGTTCTTGTCCACAAAAGCTGTTGTAATTTCGTCAAGTCAGTTTTTAAAGCTGTTTTAGAAAGCTTTACCTTCAAAGCTTTTAAAAACTTTCAATTCAAAGTGGTCTTTTGTCTTCAAGTTGTTGAAAATCTTTATTGGCTTGAAAATCATTTTAGGCCGCTAACTTTCTATCAGCTGCAGATTCTTTAGTAACCTTGGCAAATTCAGTGAGTTTTAAAATCAGTTTCTGATAGCTAACTCCTTATTGCTTTTAACTGTCTCCTGCAAAAGAGGTCTGTTATCTTGATATCGGTCAAAAGTACTGTTTAATGGTGACTAGCCGGCGGTAAGTTAGGCTAGTCACTTAACTTGGCCCACAGTGGCTGTAGTAATCGTGGTAAGTTAGCACTGTATATTGTTTCTAAAAGCTCATTCTCTAGAGCTTTTAGCAAGAACGTATTTAAAATGGTCCTTAATATTGAAATCATTGAAAATTACGGTTTATTCGCCTATATAAATCTTCGAAAATTTAAGGTTATTTTCTATTTGTGTAGTTTCTCTTATTTCGACAGAAGCAGCTCTTTTCAATGTTTACACGATGCAATTTATTAGAAAGCAATTTTAAGGCTTCTAATCAAAGTAGATAAAAAGTGTAATCTAGACATCTTCATGTCGGGATTGTAATTAATCACTGAAATTGGGCTGCCAGGTTTGTGAAGTTAGCTGACCAACAATTTTTGTGGTATTTGAGTATATTTCGCACTTTAATGCGTCCGGCAAAAGGTGAAAAATTAAATTCTATGCGAATCACTTTTGATTTGTCATTAATAATACGTATTTTTTGACATTTTTGTAGAAATCCAGCAAGACTTCTTCATTTGGTTGGGTTATCTTGGGCTGCTAACTTTAGGCTGCTAACTTCACACTCGTAGCGTTTAGGATACTTTAGTAGCTAAGGCTACCTGTTACTAAACTATCACAGAATACAAAATTAAATATCCAGATACTGGAGTGGTGCCTGATCATCCCGCCTGCCCACTGCTCCTCTGCCTCCCCTGAGTTTTGTTTAAAATGTGCATTTTAAGGTTAATAATAGAATAGAACCTTAATTCCCAAAACTGGCAAGATGGCCTTGCCTAACATCGGCCGCTGGATCCTTTCTCCGCAGTTCCGCTCAGCGTCGTTACGTCAGCCGCGTGCGCAGCGGACATCGCGGCATTCAGGTCAGACAAAACATATAAACGAAATCTTTGACAAACCATCTCGATGTCGGTACCTACCTATTAAACAATTAAATATTTTTTAAAACGATAAATACACCCGACCAGCACATCTAGAAAAAAGCTGATGATCTTAACTCAATCAAGTATAGAATTCAGTTCAAGGCATGCAAGGAAAGACAAGACCAAGAATACGCTACATAAAACAAATAATATATACCATTATAATATAAAGTAGTAAAAAATTAATGGCTGTTCTTACATAAAATAAATTTAAAAAAAACATTAAAACTGACTATTTGGAGGTCACTGAATCGTTTTTTTTTTCGTCATTCACTTCATCACTTAAAATCGGCTAAACGGATTTTATTGATATAAAACAAGTTAACGGATTATATCGCGTATATTATCTCATTTTAGTTCCCGACGTTTCGGAAGCTTTCCAGCTTTCAATGGTCACGTCACGGGTGGACTGAAAAAAGATGTATTTTCGGTTGTCAAAGTTACAATTTGTGCAAACTTGTTTTATTTCAATGATTAATAATCGCGGAAACAGAAGAAAATATTAAACGGATTTTAACTATTTTGGTACATCCAGCATATATCTCCAAATGGTTATAGGAATCCTTTTATCCGACTACGCCGAAGAAAAAAAGAGAGGTTATGACTTTTTCTCCTCCGCGAAGGAAGTTGCGGGCGCCTTTCTAATGAAATAATGATCATTATTCTCTACGTAGGCCGCAAGGGCACTTTTACAAGTCTGTCTCTACGGCTTCCCAAGAGGAGACCACTGCTGCGAAAAAAGATAAGGTTGATATCATATCATACAGGGAGATCATGGAGGTGGCCCTGAATAGGTATTATTTGTCATTAAAACGGCGACAGTATAATATATTCTGTAAGAATTTCAACTACAATTCTACTTTTTTCAACTCCAATTTCAAGAATTAGAGCCCTGTATTAGACAGATATACAGACAATGGAGGCTTAGTAATAGGGTTCCATTGGTACCCTTTTAGTACCGAACCCTGAAGAAGACCTCAACACTGGACCGGTAGACTCAGACTTGTAAAAGTGCCGTTGTGGTCACTTACAGAACAAAATTCACCAGGTCATAATATCATTATTTCATTTCATTGACAGCTTCTGCAACGGCCTCTGTCTTCCTAGCTAATCTCTGGGTGGGGTCAGCTTTCCTCACTTTATTTTTCCGCTTTGCTCGGTCCATGACATCGTCTTCGAATACCTGACCCTCATTCATATTATTTACAACGGCATCGTTCCACTTTGCCTTTGAATCTTCGAGCGAAGATGAATAGTCCTGGCTTAGGATAAATCTACCGACAATTAAAAACCGCGGTGCTGGGAATGAAGTACTTCTCTGAATTAGATGATACAGATCTTAGTCACCACGCCATCGGATCCAGGCCGCTCCTGTCAATTTTAGCATAAGAGAACCAGGAATTCCCTATATTTTGTCTCTATAGATAGGTACTTAAGAAAAGTTAACCAAGGAACGACGTAACTTATTGGTCAATCATCCAATGGTATTGTACCACATATACAAAACACTTTGATTGGCTGAATGATTGAAGTCACTTGGTTTTTTTGTCTTATCACTTCAGTCTATCTCCGCCCACTACTGGACCTAGGCTTCTCCCATGGCATGCCACTGAACTCGGTCTTAAGATTTTTGTTTCCAACTGCTGCCAGACACTTTTGAAACCTAAAGGTTTTTTTAAACCTTTTTAAATTAAAAAAAAAATAATAAAAAAAAAAAAAAAAAATTAATCCTAAGGCTTAGCATTTCTATACCCACAGGCGTAAAAGAGCTCTTAAGACCCCTCCAAAAGTTTTTACTGGCTCCGTAGCAGCGTTGAGCGCATAGTCACCATAAATATCTTCCTTTTGGTTATATTTAAGCTATAAATCTAATCTGTGCTACACAGAGCGACATCGTCAACTCAACGTATAATATATAAAGTAGCTGCAATTGATAAGGCCTCCTTTTACCTCAGCCACTCACACCAACCCTCATATATGTAAACATGTCACACTTTTCACGTCTAAAAAAAGTCGTTTTGTAACAGATCGCAGCAACCATTTCCACTCGCTTCTTACACAACGGCGCGCGCGCTCTCTCCGCGCCTGCGCAGTTGCACCTGACGAGCCAACCGACGCGGACCAATCAGGGCTTACAAGTGACAGATCGAAAATACGCGTTCGAAATTCAAATATCATTCAGATTTTGAATTCGACGTTTGAATTGTGTTCGTTTTGTGTTTTGTTCTTGACTTAGTGAGAGTGTAAGTGAGGGGCATGCGTTGAGTTTTCGCTTTCTACGGGACACAGTGCATGGTGAGTTGACCTGTGTTTGCGTAATGAAGAAAGTGCATGAAAGCTTGACCTGAAGTAACTCTGGTAGAAAATGCGGCGGGAAATACTTGTGTGACCACTATGACGGGTTGATGCTTGTCGAGTTTACTGGTAATCAGTAATTTACTACGTATATTTACTTTTACTAGGTTACTTACAGTATCAGACGAAGTGGGTATGGTAGGGATTTTTTTATGCATAATATTGTCTGTACTGTATTGTCTGTACCAAGCTTTGCTCAGTCGTAAGGGACGTAATGGACAGAACCAGATGGAGGCAAATCATGACCAAGATCCTCAGTCATGAGCGAAAAACAAGAGAGAGAGTCTGTACCATACATACAATGTCTACTATGTCCACTATTTCATCATCAGCATCATCATCATCATTTAAGCCACAGGACGTCCACGGCCGGACACCAGGCCTCCTCAATAGATTTCCACATGGGCTGGATAGAGGCGACCCGCATCCAGCGAGTCCCCGCAACCCTAACCAGGTCGTCCGACCACCTTGCGTGTGGCCTTCCACAATAGTCTTGCCGGTACGCGGTCTCCACTCGAGAACCTTTCTGCCCCAACGACCATCGATTCATCGAACTAAGTGCCCTGGCCATTGCCACTTCAGTACTTCACTATTTCACCTTTAATTTTTCAAAATATTATAAATACCTTAGTGGTTAGTCCTACTTAGGTACACAGAAAATCTGTATCTACTATGTATTTTTTACATTTACTTAACTATGTCGCATCATATTACTAACAAGAGGTAGAGTCATAGTCGTAAACAGAGTGAGAAGCTGTGTTAACATTATTAAAATTAAAACCTATACTCATACAGCAGCCAAGATAGCTATTATAAATAGAAAATTTTCAAGTGCAATGAAAACGGGTACGTACTATACGAGATTTCTGAACTAAATTTAAGCTTTTCGATGACTTAAATAAACATTACAGATAGCTTACCGAGGTAATCTTAACTTCTTACTATTATCGAGAGCGACAAACAAATATAAGTAGATACATGAATAAAAAAATGCGTATTTTCCACACAAATCAATGCATACCTTTCTTAACTTAACATCTCATTGAAATAGCGCACTGTAATATATAAAATACTTGGAAGTAAGTAGTCACACGTCCGGCCTGTGCTTATATAGAGCCATGGTCATTCAGGACTTCCGGGTAGGCAGTTTCTCTGTGCCTGTATGTAGCCGTGGTCGTTGTGGGCTTCAGGGTAAGCAGTTTTTCTGTGCCTGTATAGAGCCATGGTCGTTCAGAGCTTTAGGGTAGGCAGTTTTTCTGTGCCTGTATGAAGCCATGGTTGTTCAGGGCTTCAGGGTAGGCAGTTTCTCTGTGCCTGTATAGAGCCATAGTCGTTCAGGGTAGGCACTACCTTTGTGCCTATATGGGTCGCATGCCACTGGTCCGGAGAGACGTGTGCTAGCTTGGAAGAGCCGATTTTGGTTGGCGATAAGCTACGCAGGGCAGAGCAAAATGGCGTAGCTTGGTATCGGAGGCAAAGATACACTTTGGGTCACTGAGCCAGTAGTACTAGTAAGTCGACAAATAAATAAACCACGAACTTGCGTAAACACACTGACGTCTTTTCATTCATAACTCTTCAGGGCTGCCTAACGTCGACTTCCTTATGCATCCTTTTGCAGCACTGATAAAATCGATTATTGGTAACATGCGTGTCATTAATCATCAGTATATCTGTCACTCGCACTCGCTGCGCGTGAGTCGACAGCGATATTACGAAACGCAGTGACCCGTGTTATGTATACCGTGTTATGTATAGTGTATAAATCACGAGATCGCCGTTCCTTGTCGTGACTCGAAAATAAACTTTTAAACAAAAAAATAAAACCGACTCCAAAAAAACTAAAAAGTAAAAAATAACGCCATAATTCAGTTTCTTCAAATTACTTACAAGTAACCGTTTGTATACTCAATCTATACAGTATATACAATTAATCTTATTTTGGCGTCGGTGCCATATAAAGAATGTGTAAAATTTTGAAAATTGACGATTTTAGTAACTTGTGACACGATGGCACCGAATCCAAAATAACATTAATTGTATATACTGTATAGATTGAGTATACAAACAGTTACTTGTAAGTAATTTGAAGAAACTGAATTATGGCGTTATTTTTTACTTTTTAGTTTTTTTGGAGTCGGTTTTATTTTTTTGTTTAAAAGTTTATTTATTTTATACTTTTTACTTAATCGTTACTTAAAAGTGTATCTCGTGACGATTCGAACAAGCCCAAACACGGCTAGGATACATTATTTTATTACATAGATCCGGTGCCTACCTTCCGGCTCCATCATCAAATCAATTCGATGGTACCATTCTCATCAGGAACATTTAAATTTATGACTATGAAGTTGCTTAGCTAAATAAATCAAGATATTTTGTTGCCACCCGTAAATCATTTATCATTGAGGAGTTCCGATGGCATTCTGTGGTCTTCTGCATAAGTTCCACTTCACCAATTTACACTTTCTGAATGCAAATGCTTATTATGTTTCTTATAATACCAAAATCGCTATATGTATGCCTACAATATTTGAGGAGTTCCTTCAATTCCTCATGGATTCCATCATCAGATCTTCACCAAAATTAAATGGGACCAACTAGAAAGTACCTTCTATAAAACCAAAAAAAAACTTTTGAAATCGGTTAAATAGTCTTTGAGTAATCGGTGAACATCCATAAAAAAAAAAAAAACATTCCGTCGAATTGAGAACCTCCTCCTTTTTTTGGAAGTCGGTTAAAAAGCACCCTTGTTGCGAATATGTTTAACAATGCATATGCTCGGAGAGTGCCTCTTTATATGGGCCATTATAGACACGGAAAGTGCTACTTACCTCACACGTACAGTAAAGTAATTTGACAATGCACTATTATAAAGTAAAACACTTTACTATTAGTTAACCCAGCACAAAAAGGCATTTTCCGAGCATATGCATTGTAAAACGTAGCACGCTACACGTACAAATAGGTAATTCCCTAATTACCGCACTTGTATCATAAATAACTACTTACTATAAACAAAACATAATAGCAAGATGAACGTGCCCGCAACTTCGTAATAAGTTACCTATAACCATCTGTGGTTGCCCATTTTTTTTTCGGAGTTGATGCTGCATGTTGTATATGATGATGACGTTAAAATTTTGGCGAACGTTTAAGTAGGGCAAATAGCAAACCGTATTGTATTTTAATTTATCATAATTGGTACATTAGTGTATCTACGTAGTAGTAACTGCCAAGTGCTTAAAAGGTCGTTTAAGTAATGTCTTTCAGTTATTTTATGCCTATTTATGAGCAGGCATAAATGCTTAGCTTATCCGTTGTGAGAAATGAACAATGCGGGCGTTGGCGGTATAAACTTATTGCAAGTGGCATGCAAAACAGGCCAGCCTACGCTATGCCTTCCATAGACACTAAACCCATTCATTCAGATTTTAGAGCCTCTAGTTTAAACAACAACAACAACAACAACAACAATTCTTTATTGCACACCAACAATAGAAGCAATACAATAGAGCCTTAACATAAAATAGGTAAACAATAGGCGGTCTTATCGCTAAAGAGCGATCTCTTCCAGACAACCTTTGGGTAACGGAAATGACATAAAATAGCTAGAAATGAGTAGGTGGTGAGATAAGATTACATATAATACAAAATAAATAAAAACAAACAAACATATACATATACTAAACATACATACTACTATAAATATATATATATATATATACAAAGTAAGAAAGAAAACTATGATACAGTTGACATCAAAGTGATTAGAAAAACAGAAGCAGAATTAAAAATATAAATTATGGGAGAGATAAATAATGATCCTTTAACTTATTTTTAAAAATAGGCAATGACTTCGCTTGCCTTAAATCGAGTGGAAGAGAGTTCCACAACACAGTAGCCCGGAATGTAAAAGAATTTGTATAAAACTTTGACTTTGATGATGGAACAGCTAGAAGACAGTTTTGAGCGGACCTTGCTGATAGAAGATAACTAAAACGTTCTTTGAGATAGCGGGGAGTCGCACGATGAAAGAGTGTATTATAGAGAAGAGAAAGAATGTGAGTGTTACGACGAAGACGGATAGGAAGCCACTTGAGTTGTGAACGGAAACTTGACACATGATCATACTTGCGTAACCCAAATATAAACCTAATACACATGTTTTGAATTCGCTCAAGTTTGTTAAGTTGCTCCTCTGAAAGATCTAAATAGGCAGCATCAGCGTAGTCAAAAATGGGAAGGACTAGTTTATACTTGTTTGTACCGCCAAAAACCTTAGAGTTAGTGTTAATGATATATACGAGAAACGTAAACAGAATAGGCAGGGTTTACCCTCAGTGTTGCCCTGAGGCACCATGAAAAATGCCGCCCATTTTTGATTACGAAGGAAATTGTGGCCTTCTAAGCCTTAGATTTTGACGCCTCTAAAAATGTACCTACCGCCCTAGGTACCAGTGGCGTGGAGTCCATATAAGCCGATTCCCACCGGGATTTTAACCACCTTCTTCTTTAAATATAGGTACTTCGGCTTCCCTTCCAATTTTCCTGACGCCACGCCTCTGCTAGGTGCTATTGTAGGGCCGAAATCAACTGAACGCTAGAGAACGTTAGACACTAAGTCGGATCTCGCGCTTGCACTTGCTGTTTCTTCTATAGCGTGACCGAGAAGGCAGACTTAATATTTATGACTCTAACGGTCAGTTGATTTTGACCCTGGTATAGCCCCTACCGCCCCTAGCATAAATCCTGGGCTGGCAATACAATGTTTTGTTTTGACTCGAGGAACTCAAGAGCTAAGCTATCTGAGGTGTCATATTTCAATTCCGCACTTGACTGCCTTCAGTTCTTCCCTAATATAACTTAGACACGTGAAGCAGTGGTACGCGTTTTAGAACACAGGTCGTAATATATTGGTCCGTCAAGCAGGTTGTAAAAAGTGACTTAAGGAAACGACATTGGCTTCGCGAGTCTTACTAAAACTATTTTGTGAAAACTATAGCTTGTCGGTGGAGTTATTTTTCCCTATCCTCCGGTTTTAGTCCCCTGATATGACCTAGTGTCTATTTTTTTCTTCACTTCATTAAAATAAGTTAATTTTGGTCTTCCTCTGCCTCTTTTCCCGTTAATTTTGCCTCCCAGAACGTTAACATATAAAGCATAATGTCGCATGAGATGTCCCAATATATTTTCTCTTTCATTTTGATTTTTTTTCAGTATCACAGATCAGTCTTTCGTTCAGTCCAGCATTATACAATAAGAATGATTATTAGGTCCATGTTATTCATCATCATCAACCTACTTTGGTCGATTACTGGACATAGGCCTCAAGTTTACGCCACTGAGCACGGTTCACGTTCTCATCCAGACCTCAGCCACCCTGCGTTTATCATTGCTCCACCTAGTCTGAGGGTCTTCCATACGTTTACCAATCTGCGATCTCGACTCAATTCATATGGTTAAGATTTACAAAATATCAACCAATCATTGTGTGTAACGAAATAAGTTTACCTACTCGTAATATACTTAGAATGTATGAAATACTTAATCAATACGGCATGCTCTTTTGTTTCTATCATATGTAACTTGTGTCGCAAAGTACTTTATAGTAATATAAAGGAAGATGATATTTGTGACTAGGTTTTCAAAAGTTTCTCTCTCTCATCTGAGTGTTTTCCCGGTTGCTTCGTCGTGAGCTACTGCTTCGGAGCTCGAGGCCCGTCTTTCGGCTTTATCTCCTCCATTTTGCATGGTCATCGGCATCCTTGTTTGTGAGATCGTTGACACACGTGTCATCCTTGACGACATCTAGCCAGCATTTTTGAGTCTCCTCATACCGGGACCGAGTATGGTTAGACATTAACTCCCCACAACTAGGCGTTCAAAAGTAATTTCCCAAAATTCTTCAGTATCATTTCGAATGAGTTTATAAAAAACTATGTCAATTACATTCTGTGTCGTGATTTGTGTAGTGAATAATACTTTACGAAGCACGCCAAACGCCGCGACGTTGGCGACTCACGCGACTAACATGCGCGGGCGCAGCGGCGCGCTACGTGAGACCAATTTTCGGAGCTACGTGATGCAACAGGTGGACACTGACCCAATACAATGGCAGAAGTCCTCTTGCACGAGTAACAAGAAATAAATAAAACACGAGCATTAACAGTTTCAGGCGCTACTGAATATTAAGTCCTATATGTTTAATCAATGACCAGACTTTGGTATCTGTAGTATCAATTGACCTCAGGAATGTAAAGTTTATAAATAAATCTTAATACTAATACTGGAACTACACATTGGCGTGAGTTGAGGCGAAGCCGACATAATAACATAATATAATAATAGTCTTTATTTCTGAAAAAGGGTTTACTTAATACTTAATTAAATTAACACGCTGTCAAGCGATCCGTCTGCTCGTTTACCTCCTACAAAAAAAAAACCGTCGGATTAGCAATTATAATATGTCCCTTAATTCGGCGTGCCTCTTGGCATAGGCCTACTCTAACAATCGGCATTGGGCTCAGTCGTTACTCGTTAGCTAGCTCTTGTCCAATACAAAGTTAGCCGAAGATCGTCTTCCCATCTTCTTATTAGGCGTCACTGTCGCCTAGTGCCATCTCTCCGGTTGGTACCTACTCGTATAGTGGCTTGCTTGCTCCACTTATTTATTCTATAGCGCAGCATTTGACCCTGCCCATCCCCAGATAAATATTGACGTTATTCCAGAAGTTTTGCAATGCTTCTTGTATATGTAAAAACTGCAATGTATCTTGCCCTCGTCTCGATTTCCGCCAAAATTTAGTACCGATATAAGTTTTCCCAATGTCATTATTCACTACTTACATATGCATCAAACCAATAAGCCACGCCCATTGCAGCCATGGCACCTTTAATCTATGCTCCATTGTGCACCCACGTGTTGCACAACCGTTCTCGCAGCCAACTGCCGTTCCCATGAGAATCGAAACCATTAACTCGATCTATTGACTTTCCAATTAATGGAATTACAATTCACAGATGTTAATACTAACATGAACATTTTGACAACAATACTTAAAGACAATTTCACAGTGAAGTTCAAATTGACGATTACTGCAAAATCGCACGAATGTTCCAAAAGACAGTAAATATTTTTTTACGCTAGGAACTTGAAATCTTGGTAATAAGCTTCACATTTAAATTAGTAAAATATCGAGTTTTGGGGAAAGACATAAGCTACTTTTATCCGAGATAAACGAAAACGAAAAACGAAGTCGCGGGCGGCCGCTAGTTCAATTATATATATATCCATAGATATTAAAAACGATCGTAAATTTGGTATCATTTTTTGGTGCAGATAATCATGTGGCAAATTGATGGTGGAAGATACGTGTGGCAAATTTCAACTGAAATGATGGATCAGGGTTACTGTCGACAATATTAACTATGTTTAATCGCTTACATTGGTACTTTCCATATGTATGTAAAGCCCAATACTATGATCGCTACAACAAAGACCCTACCATATTTACGATCACAGGATATTACTCGTTTCGTATCAAAGTTAAAATAATTTTATATAAATGTTCTCATTAATTCAATTATGATTTTGTTCGCTGTATCATGCCGTACTGCATAAGTTAGAAAGTTATAAAACTCAGTTAATCTCTGTTAAAAGGATGCGCTAAATATATGATTATTTCAGAATTTAGTAATATTTAGGTAGATACTTCTCAAAAAATAACTCATTCAAAGGAACATGGTTTTTGCAAGGACAAAATTGGGAGTTAGGTATAATTTACCCTGTTGCCTGTTTTTTATTTGAGATGTGCAATAATAGTCGTTTGTTATGCAAGGCTGCAAAGTTGTTATTTGGCGCGAGTGCTTAAATTGAAAGCTGAGTATCTAAAATTGAACCATAAGCGGAGCGAGTGATTAAATATAGATTCCTGAGCGTAACGAGGCTTTCATGGACGAAAAGCCAAATAATTTTGCAACCGTGCGAAACACACAACTTTTCACCTCACTACAGCGAGGAAAATGTGAGATCTATGAAAAACTATGAAATTATAGCAATATGATTATTTTTTTCATTTAAAACTAGTGATGATGAACTTACGAAACACACTAGTAACAAAACAAACAAATTAACATTTAAAGAAATATAAATTCAAACTTCAAATGACTTTTCCACGCTAGCGGATAAAACGAACTTTTCCGCGCAGATTTGGCACTGCAAGCCGTATCTTTCCGACTTAGTGAGGTGAAAAGAATATTTGTACTGTATTGTAATGTATGCTTTCAAAGAAGTAAACTTTGGTAATTGAATCGTAATAGGCACTCATACCCATGTCTTAGGCTAGCCAAGCCGATGAGACCCGCATTCTACGGACGTCACTTCGAGATAATTTGATTGATTGGTTCAGGAACGTCTCAATCACGCGACAATCACGCCTTATAGGCGCAGGCGGCGCATTCGTGCCGAAGAAAAGTAGCCGATACGATGCGCTTTTATTTCCCGTCATTTTGCAAATTCATAATTGCGCTAATGATCACAAACAAGTTCGACACTTACACATTGCTTCCTTTAATATAAATAGAAAAATCCGGTCAAGCGCGTGCCGAACTCCGGATTGGATTCCGTATCACCACACGCCTAAATTATTTGTATCTTTTGTTTGTATAGTGGCCAAAGTTATACACATTCGGTGGAAATTTCAGATAGACACTATTACGGTTGAAGAGTGAGAGCACTGTGACAGACAGACAGACGTTAGAGCATTTTACTAATGGAGATGAGAAGCCGTACCGGAGAACAAATTTTTCATGCATTTTTAGCGGGGGACGAGGCCTTACAAACAGCATACAAAAAATCACCTACAAACAAAAAACCCACACACTGACAATTTACCGTATAAACTGATCGGCGATTTCGCGATTACTTTGGCAGGGGGGAATGTAACTGTATGGTATATCCAGTGGTTAAATACTCTAAGAGACAGACGGACAGACAGACAGATAGATATGCATAACTGCCATGGAAGGCTTAGAGGCATCGGATTCAGTTAGTATCCTTCGGGTACAAACCCTAAAACAGCAGCCTCTACTCGTATTTATAGCCTTTACAACACAGGAAACAGCGCCATCTCGGGGACAAAAGGATCCCTACAATACCATGATTCAACTGTTAAACTAGTGACCCAAATAGCATCGGTTGTCGCGTCGCGCTCCGATAACGCGGTGACGCGCGAAATGGCCGACACAGAGCATCAACAATAAGTTTACGACGCAGACTGTCAAAGTATGAATAAGGTCGGCAACAATCTGCCAAGTTATTGCGTAACTTGCGTAAACGCAATCTCGCAAATACTAAAGTCAAAATCAGCACTGGGGCGGGGGCCCTTGATCAATATGATGATGATGATGATGATGTCCTCTCAGCTGTATCCGTCGACGGCGACACCCTGACAGATTTCTTTCAGTCGACGTGTGACGCGTGACTTGCAAATCCAAAGGTTTAAAATGTACGGCAGCATGTAACATTTTCACTTCGCATTTACAATATTTGTAGAATAGAATAGAACATCGGATTGGACATCAAACGCATGTAAAATTCCAAGCTTAAGAGTACCTGGCAAGCTCGGCCGAATTTCACCTTTCCATACAAACGGAGTTTCGTTCTCATTTTAAAACTACGTGTTGGATTGAAACGAAACTTTGCATATACACGAGGTATATCTAGGCCTGAAATTGGTTTATATGGCTCCAGTTTATAAAACAAACAAGACACAGCAAAAACAAGATTTGTATGAAAAACTTAAATTCGCTTATTTTTTTTTACTACGGTATCTGAAGCTACATAAACTAATTACAGGCCTGCATATACCTTAACTTAGGTACAAAGTTTCAGAGCAAACTAGCCAGTCGTTTTAAAATGAGAGCGTAAATACGTTTGTATGGAGAACTGAGCTTACCGGGGACTCTTAAGTCTGTAACTTGCTTGCAATAAATATCTTATCTTATCTTAACAATATGAAAATCAGACGCACACAAAAGAAGATATCGCTATAGTAAGATTTCGTATAAGAAAGTCAAACAAAGTCCTAATTAAAGCTCGTCAAAGCATCCCATTAATCAAAGTCACTAATTGGTTACCAATATTAGTGTAAGTAAGTCATAGGCAGGTGACTGAAGGTGGACGGGCCAATACAATGGCGGGCGGAACCGATCTGATTATGAGACTTGTCGGTGTCAAAACAAGTTCACGAAATCTTAGATTGACATTGAGGCGAAAGGAGTAGATTGCACGAGGAATTAAGTATTCAAACTAAAATGTTTGTTCTGCAAATAGGTCTTCAGGTACAGGTTAAACGCTGATCTAGTAGTTATTTGTGGAATTGAACGTCTGAAAGACGTTTTAAAAAAAAATACAGAGTTAGGGGCTTTAAAAAGAAATTTTAACTGATACCTTTGAGTTACGAAAGTTACCAATATATGTAGTATGACTTTCGTTACTCGCAGGTATCGATTAGTTTTATTTGTTCAAAGCCTAAGTTTTTTTTTTTAAATACGAACATTATCCTAAAGTCCTATTTTTAACCGACTCCCAAAAAAGGAGAAGGTTCTCAATTCCTCGGAATCTTTTTTTTTATGTATCTACTAGCCGACTCTCTATAGATCCTTGCGCAGGGCCGTATATGCATGCAGAGGCCTCTAGGCAATGTGAGTCTCGGGTAGGTCTCTATCTCTAGGTGAGACGGGGTTAGAAGCGTTGTGCCCATAGGCAGTTACCTACATTGCCTTATGTATAATACGGCCCTGCCCTTGCGTTGCAGACGATTTATGATGTAATATTCGGGGCGCACCGTTTGGTGGGTGACTGATTGAGCCATACAAGAGCGACATGTTCTACCGCAGGCCTCACAAAATAAATTTGTTACTGATATTATCCGACTAAATTACATATTATTTGACAACGCGTTTGGCTCAGTAGGTTGCACAACGGGCTACGAAGCTAGCGGTCCCGGGTTCGAATCCCGGCCAGGGCAAGTGTTTATGTGATGAGCACGAATGTTCCTGGGTCAAGGATGTTTTCTATGTATTTAAGTATTATGATTTATCTATATATTATGTATATCGTACAAGCTTTGCTTAGTTTGGGACTAGATCGATTTGTGTATGATTGCCTCTGTATTATTTATTTATATTTATAACTGCGAAAGTTTGTGAACGTCTTTGGACATTTGGATTAAAACAAAGGCTACTTAATTCCCAGCGAGAAGAATTTATAACACTTTTCTGCCTACTTAAGTAGTTAAAGTTCAAGTTTAATCTGTTTAATGCGGTCAGCCGCGGGGGAGGTCGCTAGAATTCCACGGAACGACCCAAAAGATAATATTAGTTTCGTCACTATAAGTTTTACTTAACTCTGTATTGTTGTGTTGAACTTATGTGGTGATTTGAACTAATAGTGGAGAAGCATAAACTATACTCTATTCTGCATCTTCGCTTCGGTGGGTACTATCACCAGCGTCAATATCTGCCATAACAAAGCGGGCGAAAATATCTGACGCGTCCTAACTCTAACGGCCCTGGAAATATAGTCATGTCAGATATTTATGCGCGCTTTGTTCTGGCAGATATTAATACTGGTGACTGTGACTGTACTGTGCTCTCAGCAGTAAAAGTAACGTAACCAACATTTCTAACTGAAGCTGATTCCACGACACGCACGACAAAATCTAGGCCGCATTAAATTGCAAAGAAAAAGTTAATTAATTATTAATAAGCTCACTGACCGACCTTCGGGGAAAATCATTTCACAAATTAAGAGCCCGCCTTACGCAATGCGTACGATTGCGTCAGTCATAATCGAAATATCTATAAACTGCAAAGCTAATTATCTATTAAACGTGTTATAATGTCTATGAGATTATGTCAAGATGCGTCGGCTCTCTAATTGTAGAGACAATCGCACGTAACGGCTAAACGTGGGAACTCGGCGATGTTCGAGCGTTGTCGGGGCCGCTCGGGCGCGCTCGGGCCCTGTCGGGCTGCGCGCGCGCCGCTGACGTAACGGCTTTCACCGCAGGCACCCAAACACGAGCGATTTTGTAATTATATCGGAATGCGCGATGCTTTCTTATTTCGATTCGCGTCGGTTTCCGCGGTGTCGTAATCGATCGATTATGCTTGCCCACTTCCGTTAAGGGTTTGCTTATGATAATGTTAGCACACTTGCAGTTATCCATCGTTAGGTAACCTGCCGGTGACAGACTCATTATTATGTGACCTAGTTGTCGAACAGGTTGTACGGTCGGCCAAAAAATTGGTGTCCCCCTTTTGAACCTTAAGACACATGAAATAGAGTCGAAAAGTGGTAGACCAATTTCTTGGACGACCGTACTCGGAAGCTTAGTGCATGTTGTATTGTAAAATCCTACATCATTATCAGGGTGAATATTTGAGCGTTTTAAAAGCCTTCTTGCCATCGCCGCATTATTGATCTTCTCCCTTCGTATAAATTGTAGTGTTTTTTTTGGTTATCTTCTAGACTTCACGGGTTTCAAGCAGTTCTTATTTGCTTTTATAAATTGTCCAATAATTACACGCTCAAATATTGACCCATTAAGAGATTCGAGCCGGTCATAAAGTTTCTACTGTGTCGAACAGCTGTTTTAAATAATTAATTTATCAGCATCGTGACTGTATAAAATGTGCAGAATATTTGAGGCCTTAAGTAATCACTGCATATACAGAGTGTGTGTAAAGTGCCTGGAGGGTAAGTACGCGTCATATTATTATAGTCTTTAATTCTTACTTGAGAACCTTTCTGCCCTAACGGCCATCGGTTTTTCGAATTATGTGCCCCGACTATTACCACTTAAGTTTTTTTACCCTGTTTGCTATGTCGGTGACCTTGGTTCTCTTGATTGGAAGGTTCTCGAGTGGAGACCGCGTATCGGCAAGCGCAGCATGGGAAGGAAGGTGGTTAGACGACCTGTTTAGGGTTGTGGGGTCTAGCTGGATGCGGGACGCCTCTATCCAGCCCATTTGGAAGTCAGTTGAGGAGCCCTGTGTCCAGCAGTGGACGTCTTATGGATGAAATAATGATGATGATGATAATTCTTACTCTTAGCATGAATTTTCTGCTAAGTGGATGTATATACCGTCTCTTTTGTTCCATTCTGAGTCGTCACCAGTAGTAAGAGAGAGGCGCAAAGTATGGCGACTTGGGTTCGATGGGCAGCGGACAGAAGATACCAACGCCTCTGTCGCCATGCACTGTGCGTCTCTTTAGAGGGCGTCCATTAACTAATTGGGCCATTTAGGGGCGGAGGGGGTCAAGCTAAATCTCATCTAATCGTAAGTCTGGGAGAGGTGATATTCACGTTTTTTTTCGGTAAAATATGCAAATTAAGTAAAACATGTTTCGTTACTAAATTATGGCTAAATTTTACACACTGATAGTTATCGCGGTTTTAAATAAAAATACTAAGCAAATTATGTTTTTTAGGATCAATAATTTACACTAGAGAAACATCTTGAAAAATGTAAAAATCTCACGTGAGATTGGGTTACGGGAGGAGCCAACGAAATCTCACCAGTGGAGGAGGGGTGGTCGGGAAATCAAAAAACGCCTTACGTAGTTAACCCCTACAACAAGCGACGACTCAGTAAACAGCCTTATGCAGACAGTTATAAAAAGATCAGCAAAAAAACGAATCCATATGTAAATTTACGTTAACTTAATTAGATTATCAACCTCTCACTGATTAAAATATCAAATAACTTGAACTCGAACAGTGTCACGAGTGACATAACATGACATAATCACGTTGCCTTCATAAATAAAAATTAACGTGCTGTTTCGTTTTACTTATTACGGATGTTAATTTAATTCCTTCCGCTAATTCCTTGGCAGTTATTAACAGCCACTTTTAATAGAGTGTCTAATGAGTTTACATTTTAAAACTTATGACTAGAGGTTTTGATTAGAATTTGGGTAATTTATATTTTACCACAAGAGTGTCCTTGTCGAATATTACCTAATTAGCACTAGTGCTTAAGTTAACGTGCTTTAAGTAGTTAAAAATATTATTTACGACGATGTGGTTATAGTTATTAATTAGGTGATTCTAAATTTTGTAACCGGAACTTAGGTTAACTTCCTATATTAACATCTAACTAGATTAGATAGGAATGTAAGACAAACGTTCCGCGTATATTTTATTGTTTCCTTTAGTTTATTTACCCTACCGTATCACCCACCCTACTGATAAAAATGAGGAATTGCCTTCCTCACGACTCTGGTTTTCCCTTAAAGTCTATAAATAAATTGCTGTTCTTTATGTCAAAGAATAACTGTCCTCCTATAGCAGATTCTGCTATGAATAAATACCTAATAGAACTAAAAGTAAAACTCTCTATACTAACGCAAGAAATAAGAAAAAGTCTACAATGGATCCACCTTACACACAATCCTTAATGGCTTATTGAAATACAAAATCAAAAGGACATATGAGCGTTAAAAACCACTAACGGCCATGAGCTATTTTTGCTAAGCTGCAGTATACTTTTGCTAAGCTGCAAAACGTTATAAGAATGTGGGAAGGTCGCAAAGTTACTACATTCTTCATTTAAGGCGCCGAGTACGTCTGGACTTTGAATGACGGTTACAGAGACATCGCAACTCATTGCGCAAACGCACGGAATAATGCATGCGCGGCGCAGGCGCCTCGGATACCTGCGATGGCTGCGATTGCCGATTTACGGCCGAATAATGTATGAGGCGCGTTTGATAGCCCGATTGGCATGCTGTGAAATTCGAAGAGACCATTTGCACGCGGAGTGTATTTTGTCTAAACTTAAACTTTAAATTATGAACGAGCTAGTATAAGTAGCTAATAGATTTTTGAAAAGAAATGATGCACAGGTGTGTTTATGAGTATTATGCTGAGGAGGCAGAAACAATGGAACACATACTATGTGAATTTCATACCCTCGCCAGATAGAGAACGAACGAATTTGATACTGGGTAACCAAAGCCAAAGAAATTCCAGACGCTACCATTGGTATCTATCATCCGGTTTATGGAGTTGGTAGAACAAACCATTGAGTAGCAAGAAGTGAAAACATCTCACTGGGTCAAAGTGCATCCGTAAGGACACCTAGTATTATAATGAGATAAGAGATTATGCTGAGCTGTGTTAGTTAAAAGAAAAACCAAAACCACACCAATTCTTATTGTCCATAGCTAGAAAGACTATTAGAAATGGGCCAGTCCATTCCCATTCATTACATAATTCAGCCCTAGCTTGAAACATGTCAACTAGTAATCATCGATAGCAGAAAGTAAGTACGATAGTAAACGTAGATAAATTTGACCTCATTTACTACATAAAATATTCCAAAATGGAATCACGCGCAAGCCCCGCCGCGTCGCTAATTTCCTCGGAACGCTAATGGGGTCGCGACCCAATCCGAAACGCCCGTGAACTTGGTCAGACAGAGATATTTTTACAAGCCTCACCCTGGTTTTGCCTGTCTTTATCACCAATATTTTGCACCCTTTTTTTTTCAACTAATAAAGCACTTCGTTAACTTCTGATTAGATTGGAAAACGCTTTACTTTTTCCTTGGAAATATTTCGGGATTCAAGATTTTAACAAAAGTTTTCATATTTGTACTGGACGATTATACAAATATTAGGTTATTTCTAATATAGGACTTTGCAATAGAGCTTCAGTTTCATGCAAATAATACCCCACCGTCAAGCATTTTAAAGATAAAAAGTAGGTATCCTACAAAATATCATCAGTACCACGTAATGCCCCTGGCGTTGCAAGCGCTCATAGGCTGCGGTGACTGCTTAACATCAGGCAGAACGTACGCTTGTTTGCCACCTTAGTGGTATAAAAAAAAAGTACCATCAGCCACATACTTGAGTAGTAACATTGGTAGACCTTATTAACATTGGCATAAGCCTACAAATGGTCACTTAATAGTGTTGCTGTTTGTACCTATATTGGGTATTTAGAATTAATGTGTAATGTATTAATTAGGTATTGTCCAAACCAATAACACACTAACCATACGTAGTTTTTATAGCAGAGAAAGAAATAAAACTAAGAACACTATTTGCAAAATGATGGACCAAAATTCAGCAGCAGCTGAACTGTAAATAACAGACAGACAGAATTCCGACTCTCATAAATATAGTGTTTGTATAGTTAGCAGTTGAAATCTGCTACCGTTGCAGCCATTTCTGATTCAGGCATTTCGCGTTAAGAAACCATTTCATGCTGATTGTTTATACTTTCTAAAGAAATCGCTGACTCCGTTAAGTTAACTTCGTATGACTTGCCATCTTATTTTTCCATTTGTATTTTTCTGTGATCTTTATCGAATCTCGCGGTCTGGTTACAGACACTAAAATGGAGTTATCCCTTTTCATCATTATTCAATAGGTATATCACAACTCAGCGTTCAAGTTTTAGTGCTTTAATTATAGAATCAAAAGTATAATCAACTTTAGAATAACAAAAATTATCAACCTAACAATATGTTACTGTATTTCATACATATAGATGTAAGTACCCTGAACATTCGTATAATATATATTGGTATTTTGATGAAAATGCAAAAATCAGTGAAATAAAAATTATTTAAGACGATTTTATCTAATAAGATATATATATAAAACGTATGCAATATACAGGTTAGCATATTGATAAAAAAATTATAATGCAGCGTCGAATTTAAGATGATTTCTGTCTTCATAAACTCGAAACTTCTTATTTTTAATAATCTCCGCTGTTTCCGCGATTATCGCTCATTTAAATACAACAATATAAACGAGTTATATAACGTATACTATCTCATTTGAGTTCCCGACGTTTCGGAAGCTTGCCAGCTTCCGTGTTCAAAGGGTCGATGGGGTTTTTGAAATTTCAACCGCTTCCGTCAAAACCAGAATATTAAATAGTGTGAAATGGCAAAAAGATTTGAATTTTAGATAAGTTTTACATAAAAATTATCTGTTCATTCATTATGTATAGTTAAGTAATAACGAGTTCCGCTATAAAAGCAAATCAAACGCTTTCCCGGGCTCGTTAGAGTAATCTTTAATCTCGGACAATGTGTACTTAATTATATCGGGCCCATGCGCTTGCGCATATAGAGATCGCGGGTCGGCGCCCGCGCTCTGAAAGTGAAACCAATTTGCTTACTGTAACTCGTCTGTCCACACTAGGTCTAATTATAAGTTAACGGTATCGAGTTTATTTCTTCCACGAATCTGCAGGCTATCAAAAATTGAGTTTATTGTTAATAAAAAAGTACACAGTATATTTATGTCAAGATGATTCCATCAAACTCATAATAGGAGGGAAGGTCATAAAAGAAGGAGACAAAGGAGATCTTTTACGGACCAAATCAAGGAAAAAAATTATGCGTCGTATGAGGATGTCAAAAAGAAGGGAGGATCGATTGAAATAGAAATAGCTCCACGGTCTAGAGCTTAGCACTCAAATATAACTATGATGAAACAAGATATTTATTTTTTTATTTATAAAATAATTGGCAAACGTGCAGACGAGCCACCTGATGGAAAGTGGTCATCTTTGCCCATGGATATAGTATATATATATGCTACACTGGAGGAGTCGCCCTGTTAACTAACAGTCAATAGACTATAAGCAGATCACAACGTATTTGGCGACACATATGCTGCTGTATATCCATGGATCACTATGACTATTATTTGCAGGTTATAATTTATTATATACTTAATATTTACACGTTGACACGTCTCTTTGTTGCAATAGGGAAAATCCTCTCCGTGAATTCGTATAGATTCATTTTGCAGCAGATTATTCTAAACAGGTGTGACCTATATTGACGAACGAAATAAATTGAAAGGCTTGTGAGACACCATGAGGATCCTGCAATTCTGACAAAGTTACGCTGGCCATAGTCCCGAGCCATTACAAAACTGATGTATGACTAGAATGAAGATAAGCCGAGAAATGCTCCGAGAAAGTATATGGCTTCTAAACCCCGCAAATTCCAAAATCTTGTTTTTAATATTTCCATAAACACGTATGCTTATTACTACTAAATAATCATCGTTGATGTAGCTTCAACTTTTTTTGACGATGAAATGCAGGAGACAACTTTTTTGATTATTGTATAGTCTTGTTACTTTAATACCATCATATTTAAGTAAGACTCAGCTTTGTTTTGCAAGAGGCTTATGAGACACCATGAGGATCTTGCAATTCTGACAAAGTTACGCTGGCCATAGAACCGAGCCGTTACAAAACTGATGCATGACTGGAAAGAAGATAAGCCGAGAAAAGCTCGATTCATACTTTCATACTAATATTATAAATGCGAAAGTGTGTCTGTCTGTCTGTCTGTCTGTTACCTCTTCACGCTTAAACCGCTGAACCGATTTGGATGAAATTTGGTATGGAGATAGTTTGAGTCCCGGGGAAGGACATAGGCTACTTTTTATCCCGAAAAAATACCCTTATTCGCGATAAACGAATTTAAGGCGGACGAAGTCGCGGGCAGAAGCTAGTACATGATATATTTAAAATCCGTGAACAACGTGCAACGTAGCAAATTGTATTATCCACCTCACTTTTAAATATATATTCAATTTGCATGCAATTTCAACCAATATTTACCCTATCTAGGTTCACAACTTCACACTGCTAAGATAAAATAGAAACGATAGCATTCGACCTCAATGGAAATTGATTGAGCGCATAATCTAAAAATAGATCAATTATCCATGAGAAATGAGTGTCGTAACAGCCATCTAAAAGAAAAATGAATTAAGTGGCAAACGAAGCTGATAGACTGTTACTGTTTTCTTATACCAGTTCCACAATATGGGTCAATTTCCAATAGAGACCGTGGGACCTGCAGTTACACAATGCACGTAATGAAACGCCGAGAAAATGCGGAAAGCGTAGCCGACGGAAAAATGCTCCGAGAAAATTATGCAAAAATTGATGTTATCGCAATATAACGTCTCTATTAATGATAGCTCTAGACAATGGGTATTCTGTTAGCGATACAACGTGAGATTGATAATTCAATCGCAATTGAGAGGCATTTCGATTAGCATTACACTGCAGAATCCTACTGACACTACTAATATTATGAATGCGTAAGATGCGTGCATTTCATTCTATCTCTTTCTAGCTAAACAGAATTTAATATGGATTTATATGGCCGTAGTGTCGTGTGACGTAACAGTACATTGATCAAACTGTCTAATTAAGTAGTAGTTTAAAATGCCTATACCATCCGTATTTCTTGGCCGATTTTAATTTAAATTTCACTCTTTGGCGATTTTTTACAGTTTCTTCATATTTTGTTAAGAAAAGCGATAAAAAGACCATGCATGTACCCTATTACGATGTCGTGCACTGGGACCAGGGCCTGTGATGATTGAAGTTGAAGTAACATCAACGATTATTATTTCTACATGATGGGAGTCTGAATAGACTTTTGAATGTTGCTCGTAGCTCGTAGCTAATGGATCTAAATAAATTCGTAAAAAATCAATATATATATTTAATTATTTCAATTTAATGTCATTCTAGAGTCAATACGAAGAACGGCATGAGACACATAGTTAAGCAAATGATTCCCATTTTTGCGAGGTGAATTAATATCCAGGAATTAACTCCTGGCGTTGGAAAAAAAATACATTTATTCGAGGGCCTACATAATTGCAGCAATACAAAAATAACTTACTAGAACTACTTATAAGTATGCCCCGAAATGGTCCCACCTCTCCATAATGCTGGCTCGAAAGCCAGCACTGATCTTCCGGTGAGACCATAGGGAGCGTTACACATAAACATAACAGATCAATACAGACCCAATCGATCATTTTGATTGATGATTGATCGTACAGGCAGCGTCGTGATGTAAGTAAAGTCTCTATTACTTAGATACTTTTAGAGAGCGAGTATAACGTTCCTCTGTATAAATAATTCTCATAGACATTACTCAGTCAAATGTAGTAGCATCGAATTGTGTTTGGGCTTGTTCGAATCGTCACGAGCTACACTTTTAAGTAACGATTAACTAAAAAGTGTAGTAATTTTGGTGAAGATCTGATGATGGAATCCATGAGGAATTGAAGGAACTCCTCAAATATTGTAGGCATACATATAGCGATTTTGGTATTATAAGAAACATAATAAGCATTTGCATTCAGAAAGTGTAAATTGGTGAAGTGGAACTTATGCAGAAGACCACAGAATGCCATCGGAACTCCTCAATGATAAATGATTTACGGGTGGCAACAAAATATCTTGATTTATTTAGCTAAGCAACTTCATAGTCATAAATTTAAATGTTCCTGATGAGAATGGTACCATCGAATTGATTTGATGATGGAGCCGGAAGGTAGGCACCGGATCTATGTAATAAAATAATGTATCCTAGCCGTGTTTGGGCTTGTTCGAATCGTCACGAGATACACTTTTAAGTAACGATTAAGTAAAAAGTATAAAATAAATAAACTTTTAAACAAAAAAATAAAACCGACTCCAAAAAAACTAAAAAGTAAAAAATAACGCCATAATTCAGTTTCTTCAAATTACTTACAAGTAACCGTGTGTATACTCAATCTATACAGTATATACAATTAATGTTATTTTGGAGTCGGTGCCATCGTGTCACAACTTACTAAAATCGTCAATTTTTAATGTTTACTCATTCTTTATATGGCTCCGACGCCAAAATAAGATTAGTTGTATATACTGTATAGATTGAGTATACACACGGTTACTTATAAGTACTTTGAAGAAACTGAATGATGGCGTTATTTTTTTATTTTTAGTTTTTTTGGAGTCAGTTTTATTTTTTTGTTAAAAAGTTTATATCAAAACAATACGAATTACTTGAATTCTTTACTTTTGCTCGGTTTTCCAACCAACTCAGTTGTCTGGCAACCTGTCGCATGTAACTGTGTACTACATAAAAAATTCTAACTCTTAACTATTAAAGAGTTGTACCTTCCGTCATCAGCTCAGCATGATGAGATGATGACTACCATATGCAAATACTTAAATAGCTTAAGAAAATCGATGAAAAACGTTATAAATGCCTATAAAATTTGAGGATTGCCCTCGATTTCCCTGGGATCCCATCATCAAATTCCAACTTGGTGGCAATGGGACCACCTCAGGAGTATATCCATTCAATTAAAAAAAGATTATTTAAAATCGGTCCACAATCGGTGCACATACATAAAAAAAAATACAAACTATCGAACATATAACCTCCTCCTTTTTTGGAAGTCGGTTAAATATACAATTATAGGTCATGACCCAACCTAACAGCTCTTTCAAACATACAACCAACAACTTCCATTGGCCTGGAAACCGTTGTTGCTTGAAGCTCTGTACTAAAAAATGCTATTAATTAAATAGTTAGAGATCATGATAAAATTTTATCAGCTCTTACAGACATACCACCAAAAACTGACTAAAAGAGTTTTCTTCGTTAGGCTGTTTGTGGATCCCAAAAAAGTTTCTAGCTTGGCCTAAATTGGGACTGCGTCCGCGAGAAATATTTTTTTTGTAAAATTGAAAACTTTATGTATGTAAACGATATCTTATTTGTAAATACAGTGTTCTAATTGGTATGACTTTTCATCTAATACGACAATACTCGTACCTACTGCTCAATTGAAGAATGCGATAAGTACTTCCTTATTCCTGCGACGGTAGACATACTTAGCAGTAACTTAGCTTAACTTACGATACGATACCAGTCAGTTGTTAACCACGGCTTTTTACTACGCTGCAATTCCGACAAAACAGACATGTTCACCAGCGTAGTTTATCACTGAACGCTCCGGCTAGCGACTCACAATGCATACAACATAACTCGCACTTCGCACTCGGCTAAAGGACAACTTTCTAGAAAAGTCGCAACAAAAGAAAATCAGTTGTTAATGGGTCTGAGCGGCAACCCTAGTTTGCTTCGTTAAGTATTAGTCTGTGATTAGAAAGACAAAAGGTTTAGCTACTTCATTAGCTAAGTGGTAACCATATTGAAAAGAAAATAACATGACAATACCTATGGAGTTTCATTCACAATATTGACACAAAGATCTAAGTACACAAAGAAATGTATCCTTTTTCATGTTGTTACATAAATACACTGTTCCCATGCTGTCATCCTTCTTATTGGGAAGCAGGTATCATTGTGCGGACGCGCACTTGGACGGGTTCCAAGCGACAAGTCTCCTGACTGTCGTGGCCGACAGATGGGACAGTGGCCTGATAAGGCACTGGTCCTCTCTGCATTTAAGTTTAGTTCCTAAGATAGTTATTTAAGTTAACCTTAGTATGAGTGAAATAAAACAATTTAACGGATTATATCGCGTATATAATCTCATTTTAGTTCCCGACGTTTCGGAAGCTTTCCAGCTTTCCATGGTCACGGGAGGACCAGACGGGAGGACTTAGTATAAGTGTCTTTTTTTTACTAACAAAATATGGACAAAATTGGTCTGAAATAAATGCATTTTATTTTTATTTGATTTTATTTTATTGTTTAAACCAGTGCATATTTAGATATCTATACCACTAGTAGTGCTTTAAGGTACTAAGCCTTTCAAAAATTAATGCTACGTAGGTCGTGAGTAACATATCGTTACCGAAGGTAGAGGATTAATTTGTTATGAATCCCAAGCGATCTGACAGTCTAATGGATTAGGTCGCTGTTCCGGTATAACAGAGACGCTGATTTGATTCCGGCGTAGACTGCAGTGGATCGCAATTATTTTTTCTTTCTACTTAGATCTTTTTATCAATATTGTAAATTAAAAAAATATATGGTGTGATGTTTTCACATTTAAGAAATATCTATACTACGTTTAAGTTTAAACCTAAGTATTTCATCATCATTATCTGCTGGACAAAGGCCTCCCCCAATGATCTCTATAACGACCGGTCGTGCGCCGCCCTCATCCAACGGTATCCCGCGCTCTTCAGCAGATCATCAGTCCATCTTGTTTGGGTCCTCCCCACGCTGCGTCATCTTGTACGCGGTTGCCACTTGAGAACCTATCTACCCCAGCGGCCATCGGTTCTACGAGCAATGTCCCCGTCCACTGCCTTAAAGTTTAGCAACTCTTTGAGCTAGGCCGACGACCTTGGTTCTTCTGCGGATCTCCTCATTTCTGATTTTCCGAAATAGATATACACTATAATAGATAAACGTCCCATGCTTGATGGCATTTCAATAATTATATATATTCCTACGACTTAAGGTTGAAGGCGCTAACTAATGGATAGTGTTGGGCACAGGGACATTTACCTTACTTAGCATCTTGGTTCTTCTACGGATCTCTTCATTTCTGATTCGCAAGGAGACTCTAGGCATAGCTCGCTCCACTGCCCTTTGAGTGACTTTGAAGTATCTTATAAGGCCTATTGTGAGTGACCAAGTCTCAGTGCCGTATGTTGTCACTGGCAACACACACTGGTTAAAAACCTTCGTCTTAAGTATTTACTAATTGATAATTATACTCCTAAGGGATTTCAAAAGAAAGGTGTTATAATTTCAATTACACGGCACTTAACTTTAATCAGATGCATGTCGTTGTCTACAGTCTGTTTCCTCGCAAACGCATCTCTATGTTAATCACTTGCAACTTAAGAACTCTTCCCGTTAAGTACTCCGAGCCTATATGTATATCAACAACAACAATTTCTCTTTGGAAATTAGTGGCGTCCACAGGGCCAAGGTAGGCAGTTTTTCTGTGCAGCTATGGAGCCAAAGTCGTTCAGGGTAGGTTAGATTTAGATTGAATTTCAACATAGATTGCTGCGTATTATCTAGTATAGCTGTCGATATGAAGACCACCATTGCCGCCATGCTCGTCAACACTCGGCAATACCGGCAACAAGGCGGCACGATTGAGTCACTATTGAAGCAATGTTTCTGGTTGTTGACGAGAAGTATGACCACATTGTCGTAAAAATGTTGCGTCTCTAAACGGCTCATAATATTTCTTTTAGCATTTTCTTTAAACCCTTACCTATGCATTGACTAACCGTCTTATATAATTGTAAGTCTTGTTTTTCTGTATTTCGATGTATTTGAGATGAACAATAAAGAGTATTTGTATTGTATCCTTCTTTTATTTATAAATTACAATAAATGCCGTGTGAATCTGAAATATATCGTTACATTACATACGTGAAGCTTCAGAAGTAATGGTACAAACGTTTATTACAATGTCTAAAGTTACGCAATAACCCCTTAAAATAAACTGTCTTCTAAATCACAACAAATAACAACATACATTTTATTGCATAATAACTATTTGCTCGCGTTTTGACACGTTTGAGAACAAAGAACCGCTTTCATGGCCTATTATTATTAATAATAGACCATTATTATGTAAATGCATACATGTTTTTGTAGTTTTTGTGTGTCATTCGTCATCAGATAAAAGAATTATCAGAGCGCGTCTAATTCGCAAGGCGGGGCGAAGGACAATTTGATAATTACATACAAACATCCGTAATTGCTATTTACAAATGATTTGCGTATCTACGGAAGTGCCGGATCAAATTGGAAGTAATACCTACCTTATGCCGTTGTATGAATGTATGTACGCTCCTCTTAATAAAAAAAACTCTGACTAAGTTAACACCTTCTAGTTAAATACATAATATGTATGGATTTTCTTTATGGACAATAATTCGATGCCTGCATTACAGTTGGGACTTTTACGGTGTAGAAACGTGCTAAAATGACAAAGTGGTGCTTAAGTTTTCTTACGGTTTCTCGCGGATGCGGGGTTACCAATACCGCGTTTCCCGCGGTGACTCGTCCGTTTCCCGCGTTTCTCTAGCTTTGATCCGCGCCGACTCTGCGCACGCGCCGGTGCAAGCGGCCGTTCTTTACAAACTAAGCTAGATGCAATTTTTTAATTGCAAATAAAAGTGAAAATTTGGTGTAAAATAATATTATCATTAGTAATGTCGTATTAGGTTTAATACCATATGTAAAACTTATAGCCGTCATATTCTAGAGCATCTTTATTATCCATTGCTGAGATGCAGCGAATTAGATTACATGTTATTATAATATAAATACCATGCTTTATCCATATTATAATACTAATGTTAGTCCATATAAAAATACATATTATAACGTGATAGATATATAATTGAATGTTTTATGAATGTGAAAATTGCCGTGTGATATACTTAGATACAAAGATCAAAGCGCAAACAAAAACACGGTTGCTCTCGCACGTGGTCTTTGAATTACGCGTCCAACGTTTCACCCTCTCAACCAGTGAGCATTGTGCTGTACACCTCTAATTTATCCATCCGCTTAACGCCATCTATGAGAACATGTATTACGCATGTTCAAATGTATAAACATACTGATTTAAAAAAACATAGAAACACAAATTTTGTGTTGCATTTGCGCCCAACATGGCCCG
Source organism: Hedya salicella (assembly GCA_905404275.2). Classification (NCBI taxonomy): domain Eukaryota; kingdom Metazoa; phylum Arthropoda; class Insecta; order Lepidoptera; family Tortricidae; genus Hedya; species Hedya salicella. The sequence continues at coordinate 843,265 of FR990109.1, forward strand.
GTTCTTAAGATAGCCCACTTTCATCTTGTGCTTTAGTTCAACTTCCTTGGCTTCGATATAAAGTTCCAGTTTGATCTATGCTACTGACCGAACATGGGCGCGAAATTTAAACTCATTCGAACTTTAAAAAATACAAAATATTTGATAGTGGGCCATCTTGAGCGCAAGAACTTAATCCCCCGGTCTTCACTTCACTTGTTTGTGCTGGAGTGTGTTTGTGTGGACGTTCTATTCCATCTATTCTATTGGCCATCTTTGGTTCAATGTTTATTTTTTTAGAAAACGTTGTATTCGTTAACCTTACAGTATATTATAACTACTGGAAAAGGATGACAAGCCGTCTCATTACCGAACAAATTGTTCATGCATTTTTAGCGGGGGGTGAGGTAAACACGTACAGCAACTACGGAAATATTCCTATTTAGAAATCACATACAAACAAAAACACACCCACACACTGACAATTACTTTGACAAAGGGGAATATTGGTAAGGCATCTCCAGTGGTTAAATGCTCTAAGGTGTTAACTTATTAAGCCGATTTGACATTTGGTTGTAGATTTTTTTTTAATGTTATCCCCTCAAGGAGGGTAAAAGTATAAAACCATGTTTTATAAAGCAATAACTTAAAAACCGGCCAAGAGCATGTCGGACCATGCTCAATGTAGGGTTCCGCAGCCGTTTATACAAAAAGTGCACTACAGATGAAAAAAATACGATATGAAAAAAAACACTAACAAAAGAGCGTATCTCGCCGGCACTTATGTCCTTTTGCTGAGAAGCACAGATTTTGGCATTAACCTAAAAACGGTATGTCCGATCATGTTGAAAACAATTTTCGTTGGAAGAATTTATTAAGCTTTATATTTGTACATTTTTTCATATTTTTTTGAACATACCGTTTAGAAAATAGAGGGGGGGACACAATTTTTGCTACTTTTGGTGCGAATATTTCCGAAAATATTCACTAAATCAATATTTGTTTTCGGAAACATCGAATTGTTTTTAAAAGATCTGTCGAATGATGTGCCACACATTGATATTTGCTGATTTTTTTTCAGTTTCCGTTACATGTGTGGAGTGCCCCCCCTAGAAATATATACATTTTTTATTTAACTATCAAACTGAGTAGCGACTTATACAAGACACCTATGTTCCAAATTTCATCAATATATATCTTAAAGTTTTTGAGTAAAATGCCTATGACACACGGACGGACGGACGGACATGACGAAACTATAAGGGTTCCGTTTTTACCATTTTGACTACGGAACCCTAAAAAGTGAAGTAAATGAAATCTCGCAGGATTACGGTCTATGATAGTCGCGTTTATCGCGCGATACATTAATGATAAATCATCCATCTCCTTTTGACATGTACCTACAATTGCACATAAGGGTGAGAGTGAAAGCTTTATCATTGCTTTATTGCGTTAAACGCGACCATCCGCCCGTAGCCACATGAGTCACCGTATAGGTGTAAACGCTCGTAGAAATGCCTTGTAAATTGATTGTCGCCATCGCCACATATAAACATAATGTCTGACATGTTTGTTACACACACGACGCGTTCATGACATTGCGAATGCCACTGGAAAATCCCGCTAGCGCTCGTAATATAGATTTCCTGGCACTTTCACCGAAGAACCGTTAAAACATTATAAGTGTAGAAAACGCAATACACTGATATTTAATACCCCTTGATGGCAATCAAGCATGTAATAAGTGGGCAATATCAATAAACGACGCGTTAAAATTGCTAGCATACGCTCAAACCTATGTAATTAAATCTCATTACTGACGTATTCCATGGTACTTTGCTGATATATATATATATATCATACCTGTTCATCAGTGGGTACATAAAGTAAATTCTCGATACGACTCTTAAAGGATTCTAATAGTTTAGTAACTCAAAGCAGCTGACGTGTGATAAAATTATCTCCTTTTTTGTTCGCTGTCAATCGACGGATAATACAGCTGATAATTTATTTGTCTATAATTGGATTTAGCGAAGATACTGTTAAGGGCCAATCTCAGTAGTCCTTCCGTTGTGATTATACCCATGAAACAACAATAAGGATAAAACTGAGCGGTCAAAACGTTCGGAGATCCGCCCTGAAATGAAAATATAAAACTATATAATAATGACTACTTTTAACATTGAACTAATGCTGTCTTTCTATTGTTCCAGATGATTCCCGTAATAAGGGCGTGCGCCGTTCTCTGGCTCGTAGCCGCGTGCGCGGGCGAGCCTGAGGCCAATGCCACCACCACCAAGGCCATCCGCACCACCATCCTACCCTCGCGCACCACGCGCACTGAGCTCAAGGTCTCACGCAGCCTCAACCCTGACGCCACGCAGACCCTCAACGTCAGGACCCGTGCGGGCCACATGACACAGCTCATCGTCAAAAAGAAGGACAAAACCACCACCCCGGCCACCACGGTAGCCCCAACAACCGTCCCCATCCACGAAGAAGTCAAGCCTAATGCTACAGAAGACAATAAAAACAAAACTGAAAGCAGAGACCAAAGGAAGCTCAACTTCGTGGGCACGCTCAACAGCGATTTAGCTGGATTCGATTATTACTTAAATCGTAAAAACTCAGAGGAACCCAGCGATATTAAAGCAGAATACGGTAACTGGTCGCCGGTTTCCGTCTACCCTGAATCTCACATTCAGGAAGATGGAAAATGGCCTGAACGGGACCCGGAGACGTCCAGTTACTACCCGACGTATGACAACGACAAGAGAACCGAAAACAAAAAGGTTTACATAACATCGACCAGCTTTTTGGATTACGGAGGACCTATTAAGAACTATAGGTTCGATCCCAGTAATCCGGTGATAAAGAACGACAGGAACCCCGTGTACATCGAGGTTGTCAGTACAAAGGTTTCGGATGGAGAAGGGAGGTCTTCTAAAGTGCCAGACCCAGTGATTATTAGTTCAGATCCCATCTACACAAAGAAAGCTATGGACAAGTTTAATAAACGCGGAAGATCCATCCTGACACTTGGCGATGACGGTATTCCTGAAATCCAAGGCGTGCGAATGCCTGACGATGAATCTGATAAGAAAACGTGGCGTAATGCCAGGGTTGTCAACGGAGAGCTTTTACCGTACCCAGAAGGATATACTCCTCCCAAAGCGATACCCGAGGCTGATATATATCCCGACATAGCTGCCGCTGACCCTGCCCAAAACTTGGGGCCGTTCACTAAAAACGACAACTTTGAGCCCAAAGATGGACCATTCACAAAACTCGACAACATCAAGTTTGATGAGGAAGACAGCATCGGCCCCTACATGACCAGTGACAACCCTATGTTTGCCTATAAGCACAAAAAAGAAAATCATTATCTTAAGTCTGGGTACGGTCCTTTCACTAAAGCCGATAATTCGAAAGTCGCAAACTCGAAACTCATCGAATATATTAAGCAAATTAACGACCAAGAGTTGAAACGCGATTACTTCAGCGGACGAAGCTCCCGCGCTCATACTGGAGACCTTGAATACGCAGAAAGCCATATTCAAAGACGCATGCTGCAGCACCCTGGCGAGGCCAACTATCCTAACTCCGTCATGTATACTCCTAAGAACGCCAAGCCAGGATTTGATGAAAGCGTGAGGAACCCAGTCCTTCAATACGCGCACCCCGATCTCGGCGTACAGCCTGCCAAAGCAACTCGTGACAACCCCGAATATTACGAGAACAAGGAACGCAAAGTAAAATACTATACCACTAACATACCGAAGAGCGCTCACCCGTATCCCATGGAGCCCCTCGACGGATACGGCCAGCAACGCTCGCAGGGTACCACCAACGCGAACCGGTATTATGAAGATGAATACAATAAGTTCTCCTACTACGACCACAGCCACACCAGCCCCCGATACCCCTACAGCTACGGGTACATCAAGCGAACACCGGAGCCTTCTCTGTGGAAGAAGTTTACGGATTCCATGAAGGATACCCTGCACACCGCGAGTCAGACCGTTCAGCAACTAACGAAACCTATCACTGACCCTATTGCTAAAGTAACTCAACCAATCTTCGATCCCCTGGTTGAAGCCACGCATAAAATATCCCACAACTTGGGTCTCTATCCTTCTAACTCCCTACAAACGCAGAGGTACGCTCAGGATAAGATAGGTGTGGCCGCGGTGGCGTCCGGAGCTCCCGCCATGCTGCCAGCTCTAGGTCTGATGGCCGGAGGGGCAGCCCTCGGAATCGGCGCCGTAGCCATGGGCAGGCTGTTCGATGGCAACCTGATGCGCAGTGCCGGACTCACCGAAGACTTTGAAGATGGACTTGAGAAAGAGCACAAGCGTGCTCTAGCCTCAGCTCCTTACGATATTGACAGGAAATTCATCAGCAGACAGAAAGTCTACGACGACAACTACAAGATGCCGAGCGAGAACGTTTACGTGGTCATGTCTCCTGACGGCAGCAAGTCGACCAGGACAAAACGAGACGTTCCAAACTTCTGGGATGGCTACCAGGGAGAGGATTTACGGAGGGTGAAGCGGCACAGAAGGTCGCTGTCAGAAGACATGCCAGAAGAACTTCAACATCTGGACAGTAGTGGTAGTTCTTCATCGCTGACGGCTGCGGCCTTGGACCTGGTGCGACAGACGGACTGGCGCGACCACCAGTGCGCCAAGTTCACCTTCTGCCGGGTCCTCACCTCGCAATCGTCAGACTCCATATTCGCCATGGAAAAGAAAATGGAATCGTTACTAAAAATGTAAGTACTCAACATTATTTAAATGATTTCGAACAACTTCTAAAATGTAAGTACTCAACATTATTTAAATGATTTCGAACAACTTCTAAAATGTAAGTACTCAACATTATTTAAATGATTTCGAACAACTTCTAAAATGTAAGTACTCAACATTATTTAAATGATTTCGAACAACTTCTAAAATCAAAAAATCCCCTTATCCTTACTTCCTTACTATATTATAAACGTGAAATTATGTATGTACGTTCCACTTAACCTCAAAAGCTACTGGACGATTTTTTATGAAACTTTCCAGTTTTGTACCTTATGTATCAGAATAGGACATAGGCTATAATGTACGTCAAATTACATCCCTTCTAGGGACGAAAAATGGAATGATAATTTGTATGGACAGTAAATATTGTTTTAGGCTAGGAAATTGAAATCTTGGTAATATGCTTCACACTCAGATCAAGACAAAAAGATAGACATGACATTACGAACAATCTAATGAGGCCACAAAAAACCATGCCAAAGCCAACTTCACGCGATACAAATACAAACAAACCATGTGTGTGAAGTTGTCTGATTTGGCCGCTAGTATATATATATGCGTAAATTTTTAATCATATCTCCACAGCTCCACACATTGTCTCTGCTGAAGACAGTTCACGGACTAGACTTGATCGGGTCAAGAACTTTGTTGATTAGTCTACTTAATTCGATATTTGAATGTAGACGACTGCGCCATGACATCACTTTCGATCGTTTCGCGCCTGCGCAGTTCCCACGACGCGCAGATGACAAACGTTAACTACCCTATTAGAGCGCACTGTCTTCGTTGCGTCACCAGTTTCACTTTCAAAGGTCGCAACCGCGATATGCATATGTATGAACATTGACAGCAGTATTTCCGTCATACAGATTTTAGAATATAGCCATCTTTCCCGTGGGCATCACAATAGCTAATGACTTGGGTTTAGGTACATAATGTACCTTATATTAACACACTTTTATTAGGTTGACCTGCATGTAACTATGTAATGGAATCTAAGGTTACAAATTTAACCATGTTCCAAGGATCGTAGCGTCATGAAAATTGGCAGCTGTATGCAGTTGATGACAATACCATAAGATGGCACTGTACTGTCGAACTGATCTGATGATGGAGCTGGACGATATGAACGGGAACTTCATGATGGAACATTGTATCATAGTTTTTGTTTTTACGTGCATTTATAAAATGGTGTTTTTGTAGTGTTTTTTCAACTATTAATTTATTTTTATTTCATAAATCTTCGAGTATTAGAGAATTGGTACATGCCTTTACAATTCTGCAAGAAAAAATTGAATTAAAAGCCCTTAACTTTGGAATATCCACAGGAATGCATAACACTAACTTATACAAGTATCAAAAATATATGACCCATTTAAACTGACCGCTATAGAGCATGTTTACCAAATAACGGTGTATTCAAGTCTTACTTACAGCGAGGTAACACGGAAATTCGAAAAATGTCAAAACGTCAGTCAATTATCGTATTAATTTTTCGAAGTATTTATGTTCATTAATATGAAACTTTACTGTTCAATGTCAAATGACAATCAATGTTCAATGTCACATGAAATGACACTTTTCCCCAGTTCCTAAAATACTAACACCATCCCATTATCCCAATATACAAATCCAAGTTACCTACTCAACCTATTAGTTAGGACCGTAATTGGTAAGGGTTTCGTACCCAAAGGGTAAAACAAAACGGGACCCTATTACTAAGACTTCGCTGTCCGTCTGTCTGTCTCTCTGTCTGTCAGTCACCAGGCTGTATCTGTATCATGAACCGTGATAGCTAGACAGTTGAAGTCTTCACAGATGATGTATTTCTGTTGCCGCTATAACAACAAATAGTAAAAACAGTATAATTTTATATCTGTCTATCTACATCAATAACCATTATAAAATTATTGAGGACCAGATTTTGTTTAGGAGTATGGCTCTGCTAACACTGGATTTTCATAGATACCGCCATTTGTTACGTATATTTTATATGGAACCCTCGGTGCGCGAGTCCGACTCGCACATGTTTGGTTTTTTCATAAACGTTTGCTCATTCTATATTATATGAACCTAAATGGATGAGATGAAACAAAAATGTAGTGTTCTTAATTCCGGAGTCATTATAATACTAGAATGAACTTAACAGTCTGCAAATTGTTTTGCCGTATCGCAAATTCATTTAAGTGCCGCAAACACGTGCGACAAGTTGCGTCAACTTTCCTTTACTATGCCGCCGGCGGAATACCAAGTGGACTGTACCTGGCCGTCGTTGCGACAACGTTGAAAGAGGACCATTATTTCTAAATTGAAAACAATACGAGGCCAGAAATACGCAATCGAAATAAAGCATGAGCAGTAACAGATTACTTACTTTAACTTCAACTTCATGAAAACACTGGTCAAGTGCAAGTCAGACTCGCGTGCGTAGACTTCCGTACTTCTCTATACTCATTAATTCTTAAATTTATTTTATTTTTATTTTTTTGTGGTTATAGCGGATAGACAGAAAGTGGAGACTTGGAAGTAGGGTTACCCTTTAGATACGGAATTAATATAGTAATTAGAAGGTACTGTTTACCTATTGACTCTGGAAACTGAAGTCGCGGCCACTAGCGTATTGAGCTCCACGAATTGATTGGACCTAAAAATATCGAACAGTACTCGACTTTGCGATTTACTGTCATTTAGTATAAATGGAAATCGTCTACTTGAATAAAATACCGTTCAACATTAATTTTGACAAAATGTAATTCTGCTATAACCGAATTTAATACAGAAAGTCATTATTTCTTTCGAACTATCACAGTTTTCAATTTTACCATGGGACATGATTCTATTTCCGGCGATATTCTGGACGGACAATTTTTCTTGTTGAAAATAGGCTATTTTCTGATTGGACGTGTAATTTCGAGTTGTCGATTTTCCAATGGCTTTAAGTAAATTGACTTTAACTATGCGAGCAACTGCTCTAATGTAAATATTGAATCTCACAGTAGTTCACTTCAGTTCAGTTCAGTGTTTAAGTTTAATGGCTTCTGCCCATTAGGACAATTTTGATAGCGTCAAGGTTTTAAAAAGGTACGGTTTTATACTAATAATAAAAAACTAGTGAGTTAATCTAGGACGCCCGTCCAAGATGGACGACAAGAATCCACTCAAGGTAGTTTTCTAATAATACTTTTTGGCGGGAAATGATTGTGATATACGTTTTACTAAGATTTTCCCGTGTGGCCAATATAACAGTAATATATTTATCCCTCGGCAACCGCGCATATTTCTGGGGAAAAAAGTTAGTCTAGATGGCATTTATAATATTAGTAAGGTGAGGAAGTGACTTGCTTATTGAAGTTGATACATTTTATACCCAATTTCACGATGTTCCGTTTGTTATTGACACATTACGGGTGTCAATGTCGACCATTCAACAGACGAATCGGCCGTTAAAAATAAGAAAGTGTGTGGTAAAACAGAGCCTAACAATGAATATATTATCACGAAAAGTATACTCCTAAAACTACACAAACGTTAATTAGCACTTTACCCTTTTGGGAGATGCTGTCAGCGTACCATATCGCTTCAATCATTTGTATCACACTCGCCTCGCCATTGTGAAACCGGGCATAAGTCACAGTTCCGAAACTCCTAATTGTTTATCTGGTGAAGTTTAGAAACCACAAACTAATTAGACACCAGTCGTTTGCCATTCATCAGTTTCGGAAACCACAAATCTATATTTTTGCTGTCAATATAACGAATGACCGAGGTGTGGGCATGTGTGATCGATTCAAAATGACAGTGCAAGTCCAAGTAGTTACTCTCAGTAAAAACAAATAGTGTACGTCAACTATGTACCAGATTTCCACTAACAACTTGCAAATTATTTTTTACCAGCTCCTACAACTAAATGTGTAATCGTGCAAAATGCGAATGCAAAGTGTGTAAATGTACATCAAATTCTATGCGACTTTGGGACAAATGCGTCTTTTAAAGATTTCTTAAAATCCGAACTCTTTGAAACTACCGTTACTAAGTATATAAAAGTAAGTATAAATAAAGAGAGCAGGGATAGTTGCAAAGAAGCATTTGGCCCATAGTTGCATTTGTCCCCGTTGACCTTCAATAAATACATATCTAAGACGATCTAACGCAGATCGATTGTAGTCCCAAACTATGCTATAGCAATGCTTATACTACAGGTACTGCGATGTACATACATATGAATTAACGAAGTAGAAACAGATATTCGAGCTCATTGCACAAATACTTGCCCCTAGTTTCATAGACTATTGTACAACACAGCTGTCGAATGATACGCAGTTACTACAGCATAATATGAACGCTTGCAGTATTTTATTAACTGTATAATCAATCGAAATCAAATCAAAGTGTAAGCGTTGCTTACCTGGTCATTATAAGATTGTCTGACATTTAATTTTAATAAAGTCAAGGGGTAAAAAACTCATTAAGGCACTTTGGCTGTCCGAAGATCCAAACACTTGCGTCCGTAACGCATCGCAAGTACATGGCGAGCAAAAGTGAATGGCGCAGTGAAAGTGGATCCACTACACACGCGCAGCGGCGCATGCGCTGGCCCACTGATCAACATTCGTATATCATCATATAAACAACATATCAGTGGACAATTTAATACACATAAATTTTAACACAACCCCTTTTCGGACCCCACAGACGAATCACACAACTGCTTGCTAAGAGATCATGCTTCCATCCTGAAGTCACTTCCGTCCCCACTGGCTCTACAATTGGACTTGTGATATTGTCAGATCGTTTTGTTTGCAGACAGTGCACGTTTTAGCCAACGATGGCGACTTCCCATTGCTATCCACTGCACTGGCGAGGCATCCATAGAATCCGTTTCCCATCAGTTTTATAATTATCGTAGCTGAGAGATGTCCAAACGTCCATTGACGAACAAAAACACAAGTCAAGAATAATAACACAAAATTCAATCACAAAGGAAAAATCCCTAAGATGACTGGTCATGTTTATTTCACAATCCATACTCAGTGGCTTTCCAACACCATAAGGAACCGTTCTCCACCAATTGCTTGCTTAATTAAAAATATTTCTGAAGAAAAATCAAGTCCAAACTCCGGCTTGTCAAAGGATATGTTATAGTATGTCATAGGCATTTCTACGACTAGGTTCTGAAGAGATTTAGATAAGCCAATTTTTTTCTAAGGGCAGTATGTAAATCCATACTGTCTCTTAAACATCTCGCCTACTTATTTGATTCCCTATGCAGACCCTGATCAAGCGTCCTGGCTGACGATCGAATTCTTTATGATGCAATTGAATACGATAATTACCCGCAACAGTAGGTCTGTGGAACACGGTCTTGTTTATTATTCAGCAGCCGGTAAACACAGTCATTAGAGTTCCGTGTCTGTGTGTATTTGCACGCTGATGAACATTAGTTCGCACGTGCTGTACTCTGTTCATTATTTAGGTGGTGTTTAAAAGAAGGTAAACAAAAACCACATGACCGGTGTTATTCCGCCAATCAAAGTTTTCTATTTGTGGTACGACGGCACTGGCTTAAAAACCTAAGTCTGAACTGGCTTTAAAAGCTAAGTTTTGTTGTTTACCTGTTTTGACGTGATAACGTCTTATAAATCGATGAACGCTGGCTGCACGCACAAATAAGCATAACTCATTGTCACGTTCCGCTGTCACGTTCCGTCTGAGACGAGCGTGCAAGGGAGAGCGCGGAACAACCAATAGAGAGGCACGATCGGCGGGATGTTCCTTCGGCTTGACATAGGAGGCAGATGAGCAGATGGGTCGCCTGATGGTAAGCGATCACCGTCGCCCATAGACACTTGCATCACCGGAGGAGTCACAAGTCCGTAATCCGACTTTACAGACAACCAATTTTTTACGTACCTAAAAGAACAGACTATAAGCGTTGCTTACCTGGCAACAGTACATCATGGAGAGACCTGTAAAAACTTACATACAATATTAACATAAGCGCGTGCATTGCCACAAATAGAAATGGAACAGAGTTCCCGGACAATATGTACATGGAGACCCCTCACCAAGACCCGAGATCACTTAAAAATGCATACTAATTAACAGAGGGCAGAATTTTTCACAGCAAAAATTTTACTTCATAGAGTTGGAAGGTTGAATTTTATCGACTGAGGAGTAGTTATATTTACCAAGTGTATCTTTCTTTATTAATTTATAAACAAAAATATATATGAACCTGTCTGATTTTTGCTATTAGAAATTCCACTGTCTGCAATTAAATGTGTATATAGAACACACCTAAGATCCAAGAACACGCTGTGCTCATCAGCTCATAAAGCACCTCCCCTGTTGCCGTGATTGGAGCCCGGGGACACCATGTTTCGTAGGCTGTAGAACCAATTTACCTAAACGTGTCGTGATTGATCAGAAATAAAGTTATTTATAGTAAACCAACGTGAAAACTTCATTAGAAACTCAGATAAATCACGGTGAGTTATCTCACAGTGACACCCGACGCACCGTCACGAATCTTCGAGACGTGAAGAGCGAGTCAACCGTGACTGAAGCGCTGGATTATCACGACTATAACTATACGATCAGTATCCAGGGTTTTAGTATATGCCAGCACTACATTGGTGCCGGTCGATGCGAGCCCACGTTGCCTTATTCTGAAAGCGTTGTTGTCCTTCTCGTATTATAAAAATAGAATATATTCTTCTTCACCATTCTCATCTTCGTCTCCACGGGCACACTGTTATAAAATATGTAATTTTACATGCAAAAGTAACACATAAACTGTTTTTTTACATACATTTCAATGAAAAAACTGAAAAGTTATAAATAATGTCAATTTTCATAATTTTTCGTAAATTTCCTTGCTTTTTCGCGAATTTTACAGTCTTAGATGTTTTTTTATATGTAAAATTACATGATATTTAACAGTGTTGCGGTATAAGAACGGAGGGGTGGGAGGGGAGGGGCTTGACGATGACGGAGATAGATGATAGGGAAGGTTAAATTATGAGGTTTGTCGTTGAGCCCCTTAACTCTACAATATCTGCTCTGATTATATGATCCACTTCATAGTAACCATTCTCCAAAACAATTTTTGTTAACTCTGTTACACAAAAGTTATTGGTAAGTAAAATCAGGACGGATTATGCACCGGCTGTCAGAAGCATTTAATTTAGTTATTCTGTAATTTACACATACACCAATAAAAACGCTTGTCAAACGGTTGAACAATGGCTCAAGACAAAAACCGAAATCAAAAGTAGTTCATGCGTTCAACAACTATGATAGCATAAGTAGATACACAGATACACGTAAAACTCACACCGTTTTTATTTGCAGGTCAAAATTACCTCAAACGCATGGAAAAAACAACGTATTGAGGATACCGTCTTGCTTATAAGTCGATAAAATTTGCATAACCATAAGCCAGAGTGTAAGATGCAAATGAACCCTGCCCCCTCTTAAATTCTTAAAGAAAAGACCCTTTAAAGGCACTTTTGCGACTCGAGCTCATGGATAGTTTCTGTTTACACCACAAACCTACTCACCTCCCGGACTTAAAGTATCCCAACCATAAGTGCCTGCAAAAGACATCAAAAAACCACACAATTATGATCTACCAAGCCCGCTTTATAAACTGACGAATCATTATTTCGTTGAAATCAGAACACAACATTTTTTCCTCATCTTATCTGTGACTAAGACTAACAAAACAAAATAAAACAACAAACAGTATGACAGCATCGGACGCAATCGAAAACGGAACGAGTGAGTTGCATCACCGAAACTAAGCCACATTGAGCCACATTCAAAAAAGACAACCTGCCGGTCAGACGGCTTGCCGCCAAAAAACATGGCGGCGCCACGACACACAGATAACAACAGTTGTACAGTACAAGCACATTTATTTACACTATTTTATAAATATAAATAAAACAATACAACGGATTATATCGCGCATATTATCTCATTTGAGTTTCCGACGTTTCGGAAGCTTTTCAGCTTTCCATGGTCACGGGTTGACCCGTGTAATATACGCGATTAGCGACGTTAAATTGTTTTATTTAAATGAGTAATAATCACGGAAACAGAAAAAAATACTATTTATAAAGTTGTAAAAATGTCTACACACATCTATACTATTATAATTTAATTTAATTTAAGAGCCTAGAGTATCCCACTGCTGGGCAAAGGCCTCCCTCTCATTCTTCCTCGTGTCCCGGTCTTGGGCAATCTCCCACCAGTTGTTACTATTATAAAGTTGTAAAAACTATTTATCTGTATATTGAAGATATAAAAAAAAAGATCGTAACGGACTATTGGAGGTCACTAAAAATTTTTTTTGGACTTGAATGATTGTATGTGTTGTTGTATCTTCATCACGCCAAATCGGCTAAACAGATTTTAACTGTCCACTAGTAGGCGGGTATCCACGGATGGCTATAGGATACTTTACCCGACTTCACTGACAAAGAAGAGGGGTTATGACTTTTTCTCCTCCACGAACGAAGGTGCGGGCACTTTCTAGTGGAAGATGTTTTCATAAAAATACGTGACCCGGGCTGTCAAAACATATGGATCGATTTTTCAATATTTTTTGACAGAAGAATATCTGGATAGTTAGGATATTTTGAAGGAAAAAAACAGGTTTAATACTTTTTTCTTCTCCGCGAACGAAGTTGAAGGCACCAAAGTTGTCAATAAAATGAAGATCTTATGCCTTAGTCTTCGTTAAACCAATGTAATAAGTTAAGTATGAAAAAATCATACACGCTTGTACCTTACAAGCGGAAATCTCTTTCCAACGATATGTATTAAAAAGAGACTTCTACTTGTTATACAAGTTACAAGCTTTTGAGAAACGGACCTACTACTTTACAAGTAATGACTTGAACAATGAATAGCAAATTGTGTTATAATAATAATACATACATACAATCACGCCTTTTTTCCAACGGGGTAGGCAGAGACTACCTCCTTCCACTTGCTACGGTCCTGGCATACAACTGCCGCTTCATCAACATTCATTAATCTCTTCATGCATACTCGTCGGTTTAAGGTGCGTTTACATTTGTATCATTTGCCCGATCAGATCTTCGTCCCGTGGCATAATCGCGTGTCACGATCACGCATTTGGACGTTGCGCCGATCCGATCGCTGGAAATCCATGGTGCTACGCGTATCACACACTAGATCGGACAAACGCGGCGTGATCGCCGCGCCGACAGTGAGCGTCCAAGCAGCGCGGTACGCAGTCATGCCACGCCACGGTGATCGAATACGAGCAAATGATACAAGTGTGGACGCACCTTTAGAGTACTTTTCAATTGCCCTTTTTTCAGAATAATAATTTAAATAGGAGGTACGAGTATAAGTATGAAAACTAAATCTGCATAAATGATGTTGCCATACTGAAGTGCTCTGTGTGCTGTCAGTAACATAACCTCGAAATGTTACGCAAGCTCGGAAAAGGTGAAAGTGTCCGGGCGGCATTCCGGCGCGCGCCGTGCGCCGGCGCATGTAAACAAGCGGGGAAATGCGCTTTTACCCACATCTTGACATTTACAGCTTTTCTTCAAGGCTGGGGATTGATGAAGTTGTTGGAGATGAGTTGTGTGGAGCCGCTTTTTAGAAAACTATTGTGTTTTCGTTTAATTGGAAAACATATGTTTATTTTGAAATACGTACATCAACATCATATTGCTTAAATGTAGAGCAAAGCAAATAGATGGAGTGTAGTATTATTTGATGAGTGGATGTGTCGGAGGTATTTAAAAAAGGGCACCACACAGCTCAATTCAATTTATGTTAGTACTTCGATTTAGTTCGAAGCTTAACCTTTTGACCTCCACAAACGGTATATTTCGCCATTGTAAATTCGTGCCACTGACGCCAGCGTCGGCATATCCTTACCAAATTCCATGGTTTTAAAACTCCGAATATGTAATATCAATACCTCGTTGTGCAATCACTATTTTATTTTTGAGGGTTCACTTTATTGTATTACTGTGGCGTCTTCTGGGTCACGTCGTATTACTTAGCTGCTAGACACTCAAAAGGTTAACCTGCATGAGATTTTCAACGTTCTAATACAGTTTGCTACGTTCAACTTTTGAACCACCGAAAATTTATAAACTTTGTTCGCGGAGGAGAAAAAGTCATTACCCCTCTTTTTTTCTTCACCGTAGTCGGATAAAAAGTATCCTATAACCATCTGTGGATACCAGAGCCGTGGCGTCAGGAAAATTACAGGAGAAGCCGAAGCGTATTCATTTACTCATATTTAAAGAAAAAGGTGATTATAAGCCTTACCTTGGGCAATCCGGTGGGAATCGGCTCATATGGACGCCATAGATCACTGGTGCATACCCAGCTATCCGTGCACCAAAATAATTGTAATTTGTTTAGCCAGTTTAGCGTGATGAAACCACAACGACACATACAATATACAAAAAATCTAAAATAAATATTTTTCGATTTAGTGATCTCCAAATAGTCCATTACAGTATATTTGTTTAATATCTTCAATGTACAGACATTTCATTTTTACAACTTTATAATAGTATGGATGTATCTATTAAATGTGTCTCGTCGTCGTCTCCTGCTCATAACACAAGCTTGAGCTGACTAGCATTCAACTAGTTCGAGTTGTATTAAAATTTTCCCGTATTATTTATTGATTAAATGATCATGAAATCAACTGGTTGACTGTTAGGGAATGCGTTAAGGCATCAAGTCCGCCATTTGTAGCATCTTGTATTGTGCAATACAGTTTAAATAAATAAGCCTCTTTTACTTCACCTATTCCTAACTCGCGCTTGCGCAAAGCTATCAATCAATGTCGCGATGCTATCAGGGCAGCGGCCGTATCTGGCTACGCATCTCTCAGCGGAGATGCATCGCGATCAGTGCGAGCCTGTAAGGCTTTTGTGTTTTCTTTTGTACTAATAGAATCGTGAGTAAGATAGGAAGTTAGTAATTAATCTGTAACTAGGTAATTACCCGCCTTCATTCGCCTTACTGGGTGATCCTGTGTTTTGGTCCATGCCCTGATCTTGTACTATACCAAGTTTCACATTAATCTCTTTGATGGTTGACGCGTTTAGCAAACATTGACAAACTTTTGCATTTATAATATTAGTAGGATCGAAGCGTATGTATGTATGTATGTATGTATGTATGTATGTATGTATGTATGTATGTATGTATGTATGCCACAGATCGATTGTTTACACTGTCATCTATATTATTATAAACTTGTAAAAATAAAATGTATATTAAAAATATATATATATTGACTATTTCCAAATAGTCAATAAAATATTTGTCGATTTAGTAACCTCCGGGTTACTACATCAAAAAATATTTTACTTGGATTTTTTGTATGTTTATATGTGTCGTGGCTTCATCACGCCAAATCAGCTAAACTGATTTCAACCATATGTGGTACACCGGTCGCTGGGTATCCACAGATGGTTACAGGATACTTTTTACCCGACTACCCTGACGAAAAAATGGGAGTAATGATTTTTTCTCCTCCGCGAACGAAGTTGCGCGCGCCTTCTAGTGTAATATAAGTTTCTACGACTTGTTTATTTGTTGTTTGCATGCGTTCGGCGCCGGCGCAATGTTGACACTTTCACTGTTGTCAGATCATTTGCATTGCTGTCACAGTTACAGTCGTATCAATATGCGTTACATATAATGATAATGAATGTATGTGTGCCCTGAAGCCTAAATATGTATTACTCTTTTACATTAACTCGTAGGGTTTTTATTAATGATAGTTTATTAGTTAACATACTAAATTTTCTACCTAGTTACATATATACTATTATAGAGTTGTAAAAATGGAAGATATTAAAAAAACCTGCCAATTGCAAGTTGAAACAATATACGCTACTAATTATATTGGTTACTGACATAGACAGACACACATGAAATTATATCTACTGTTTTTAGTTTCTGTTGTCATAGCGGCAACCGAAATAAATCACCGGTGAAAATTTCAACTGTCTACCTATCACGGTCCATGAGATACAGTCTGGTGACGGACGGACAGACAGACAGACAGATGGATGGACAGCAGAGTCTTAGTAATAGGGTAACGTTTTACCCGTTGGGTACGGAACCCTAAAAATGATTGTAACCGATTATTTGGAGGTCACTAAATGGAAAGAGCGGTGTGATCGCTACTTAAATCGTCCAAACATCTCGCAACGATCGTGCCTCGACTCCGGAAAAGGGCAGAACATGACAGGTTACTCGTGATTGGTTATCGCAGCATCGACATAACATCGCACTTCCGTTGTCGCTCATTCACCTTTGCCAGAGGTCAAGAATTCAAGATATGCGAAAAATAATAATCCTATTTAGATCGAATAGAGATGTTCAGTTCAAATTACTGGATAAGTATGATTATCTGACATCGTTAATTTGGTAGTATTTTCAGAGTAGGTATGATGGTTCAATGCTTTGGGTCTCCTTCGGTATCCCTGTTTGTCCTAAGGCATTTTTTTGAGAAACCTTAAATTCTGCAGGATTTTTTAAAAGATCATCGTATAGATTAGGTTACGTTAGGTATGTTTTATAACAGATCTGAAAAGTTGACAGTTTCATAAAGAAATGCGTTAACAAACGATACATTAGGACAAAAGACGTTAGGGATTCCGATATAGACCCCAATGCCATAGTGCATAGGCGTGGCAAATATCATCCGAAATGTGCGATTAGGATTCGTTTAACACTTTAACTGTCCCTCGTTTCCATCAATGACCTGGCTCAGCACGTCCATTCATTACATATAATGCACGATTGGGTAGTGATTTACATGTAGACATGGACGTTCCAAGCTAGCGCACCAGTGCATTACATGTAATGCATGGACAGCAAAAGTGTTAATATAGGCTAAGTACTAGTATTGTAATAGATAAGAGTTATTTAGAAAAAAATACTGACTGTTGAGTTTGTTTCGGCTTATTTCTCAAAAGCGGTTTCCTCTTGGGAAATGCCGTAGAGTCAGACTTGTAATAGTGCCTTTGCAGCCTATTTACAGAATAAAGATCATTATTTTATTATAACCCTTCTTCCGATGCAATTGGGTAAAAGAACGAGAGATATCGACATTTATTAAAAACAAAATCGTCTTTAAAAGAGTAAAAGGTCGTGAGATTTTTTTACCATGACGGCACTAATGGCTTGGCATTTGTCGGCGGTCCCTTGGTGTTTAAATCGACCTGAGTTTATATCAATATAATGTGTTAACATATTAACGTCACGGCAGAAACTTACCGCTGACATTTAGTAAAGTTGAAGTCTTAAGAAGTGTAATAAACAGCGATATTTATCGACACTAGACTGGGAACTGGTACTTTTGACGCTACCCACGTACTAATAACGATCCAGTTTACAGCTCTGCTGAAAAACAGATCAAGTACTAAATGAAACTCGGGCAGTTTAAATTAGACAACTATAGTCATTAAAAAGCTCATTCATGTAGCAAACAATAGAGAAAATATTTTTTCGAATAACTATAAAATTAACCAAGATATAAGCCATCAAACATTTCATTCTAATTATTTCTAGCTAAAACAGAATTTAATATGGAGTTTATATGGCCGGAGTGCACTATGACGTAATAGTACACGTAGGACCTCTCTGTCAAATCGCTGTCTAATTAGTAGTTTAAAATGCCTATATCGTGCATATTTCTTGGCCAATTTAAATTTTAAAAATCACTTTTTGTAATCTTTTATTTCGTTATTTAGTTAAGAAAAGCGTAAAACAAAATCATGCATGTTATACCCTATTAAAACTTCACATGGATATCAACTTGTAATGATACACACTAGAAGATTTTAGTAACATGGGCCATGTTTAAAAAAAAAATACTTCACTTGTCTAAGTAATTGTACTTTTTAGGGTTGATCCAGTTAGTATTTGTTAAAAAGGTAATGTTATAATACTTTCGCCATATTTGGTAATATTTCCGTACCACCAAGTTTTTAGTACCGTCTAATGACTTATTAATGTGATACGTGAAATTGGTGCTCGACAGTGTGTCAGCCAAGATTGGAAGCACGTTGAATAAGTCATAAGATTGATACAGTCGTTGTCTTGTATAATTAAGCCACTGTCACGCGATTGACACGTGTTGATTCTCATTCATATGCCACCTTCTATTGTTTGTTCATTTGCGAAATAGTAAATTGTTTCACAATACAAATGCCAAGAAGACGGACGGAACCTCGATCTCTTATTCAGGCTATTCCCTGAATAAATAATAGGTAATTGCATTCAACATTGCGCGATGAGATCGTGTTTTATACTATTAGAAAAATTAGGGGATAGTCCACAAGTTCACAAAGTCCATCCACTTTGGATACTAGACTGACAGAGAAAATCAGTTCCTTTCTATGAACTATCAAACTCAGAGGGTATGAATTTTTAGTTGAAAAGAATGTTATGACGACATTACGTTATATGGTCAATTTACCTCTGTATTACTTTTTTTGTAAATTAATATCGCCTGAATCCTAAAAATAAATGCATAAGGTTTTCCGTGTGTTTTCATAAATAATGTTTACAGGCAAGTTAATATAATGTCTATAGACTAGAGGAAGTGCTCAATTAATTCACGATTTGTCTGGTTCCAGGATCTCCCGCGACGGCGCTGGCGCAGCGACAGTGGCGCACCACCTCGGCGACGTCATGGCTGCCAGTCGCGACCACGACTGCGCGCGCTTCTTCTGCGACCGCCACTGACCTCTCGTCACCAACACACCCACGTGACCTGACCGGCGCTAGCACAACTATGACACGATTCGTGCGACAAACGCGGGTAGTGATACACTTGATTGTGACATAATTAAGTTTTACGTTCTTACTTACAAAGTGGAACGCTATTAACATTACCCAAGTAACGTCAATTATGTCACATTTAATTGCATCACTTCAACCAAATGTTCAAATATTGTCCGTTCATTTTCATTCCCTGAGAATGACGTGTGGTACATTATGCGAGAAACTTAACTTCTAGTAACTTAGATGCAGAGTGTAATGATTAAAGTGAGACAACTGCCAAGCAAATTCACTTTAAATTAAGACTTTAAATACGGTCATCACTGACATCGAGTCCTAATTAACGTTAACTGAATTGACACTTCTTATGCATCTAAGGGATAAAAGAAGCTTAAAGATAGATAAAGCTATCACGACGACGCAGACAAACTTCTTTGAAAGTCTATTAGAAGCTGGCTTCTGTGCAAGTCAAGTTACGTGGATTTATAAACATGCGATGACAGTACTGCATGTCCAAACTTCGGAAATAGTAGTGCTTTGCATTTAAAAGTGGACTGAGGCCGTATACAATGGTTTCTTCTTACATTCGATAGGAGTTCTAAGGCTGTTCTGATTTGTTTTTTATCTCTCAAATAGAGAAGGAAATTATTTTATGATTAGCTCAGTTTCACTAATATTCGTGACAACCAGCCGAAGAGCTCTAGAATAGATGGCTGGTAAATGTTGTCTCTATCAAGCGTTTCTAATTATAAAATCAGGGGAAGGGAGGGAAAATGTATTTGATAATGAGGCAACGATTTATAATAAGTAAAACAAAATTAATTCCAACTTGCACTATCTATTTCAACCTTTGTACAAGTAGTTGCTCAACTTTCCTAGAAACGGTCGGCAAACAATTGACAACTTTAGGCCCCTACAGTTGCCAATCATATACCGACCCAGTGTGCCTGGGTTAAGCGTGATAAGGACTAGAATGCGATGGCAAATGCTTTAATTTGGTGATTGATAATGTTATTGGTTGTATTATGTAAACCTGTACAACCTGTTTAGTTGAGTTAATTTATAATTACTACAAAACTTTGCTGGCAGCTCTTCCGAGCATAATAATAGAAGGACACGTTTTTTAACATCATAAAAAGCATATTTGTTATATTAAAGTACTAAGTAGACTCCGTGCCAAATTGATTTTTTATGTGAATTGCAAAAAAACTTTTCGGGCGTAGTCACTTCCAAAAAAAAGTTACTTTAGTTCTGTATTGTAGCTCTTTACAGCAAAAACTTACATATAAATGGCTCTCTTAAATGTATTTGACAGACAAGTACCTTACTTATTTAACTTTTTCATTGAAAACTATTCAAAAGGTGGACCATACAAAATGATTACAATCAAAATCATTAAATCATTATACTATAAACACATTAGTAAGTTCTCGGAACTTTAGGTATGTAGGTATAATGCAGTATGTAGTTACACTCTTAGTAAAACTATTGGTGAATACGAATTTCTTGAAATTCAAATATTTTAGTATTAATGTACAATTATAACTCAATTTATCAACATTCTCATAGTACGACGAAGCGTTATACGCATGTCTTGGAGTATGGCTAATGCGCTAAGCATTTAAAAAATAAAATAAAAAAGAAACAGAGGGCCCTACTAATGCTAACTAGATTGTGTGCGAAAATTTCAAGCCATCTACGTAAAGCGGGCTTTTTGGTCAGAGCATTTCTGCGTTCAACAGGTCGCAGGTTCAAATCCTGTTTGCAATTTAGTTGGTCACATAGATATTTTCCTTTACAATCGGATTCTGCGTTATAATATTCATTCTCATAGTATCTGTAACTATCAACTGCATGGAAATTTCATACAACTGGTGCTCATTATTTTTGCTTTCGGAGTTACAATGCTGAGGAGTCATAATAGCTATCTTTAGGTACAGTCAGCACCAAATAGTCTGTTACAGTTACAGCATAAGCGTCAAATATATCGCAACACATCTTTATTACTACATATAGGCACAAAAATGTGTGACGATCTATTAGGCGCCTTGGGTGTGTATTTGATACTAACTGTACAGGTAGATAATATAAGAAGAGAATATTATCTTTACGAAAAGGTCCAGTGTGAAAATCACCGCCGACTGACATAAGCCCCGTCATTACGATAAACCAAACGCTAAATTAGCGGATGTTACAGAACTTAATAGTCATACAATTTTATTATGTTGACGTAACAAGAAAGCGCGAAAGTGTTACGATTGTGTAACGTACATGACACGTGATCCTGACGCCCCGGTGAGGGCATTAGTCGTGAAGTTTAGTTATACAGCCTATACATTCCCGCAAAAATCACGATTGGCAAGAACAACGGCTTTTTGTTATTTTCAATCGGAACAATGACTTTTTATTGTTCGTGGCCAATTGATTGATCATAGATCACAACGACATGTCTCTGTTCTTGTCGTAAGATAAGCGCGGGAGTGTGAGCGCGCTTAAGACATTTCCTGGTGAAATGCCCAGTGAATATAAGTAGGATAGTAATTTATTATTATTTAATTAAATTTAAGTATTCAGGGTGATTTCTTGTATTAAAATATTTTGCTGAAGCGAGACAATACTGTAAAGTATGTTTAGAATCATAGGTGAAGCCATACCTTAAACCCAATAAAATACTAACAATTTTTCCTACAATTTATGACAAAAGTTA
This sequence comes from Hedya salicella, assembly GCA_905404275.2. Classification (NCBI taxonomy): domain Eukaryota; kingdom Metazoa; phylum Arthropoda; class Insecta; order Lepidoptera; family Tortricidae; genus Hedya; species Hedya salicella. Next base: position 865,573 of record FR990109.1, read on the forward strand.
CTAAATACGGCAGCCATATTTGTTTCGTTCCTAGATATTTATCATTATCACAAAAGGACTATCACAGCACCCTGACTTAATAACGTTCAATCAGTGTATGTATCGTTACCAAATAACTATTTATTCTATCATGTATACCTTTAAATTAATTATTTATATGAGTTATTTAAGACCAATGGATGTCAGATTTTATCAAGTTTAAACCTGTAACAACACAGTTATATCCAGCAATATTTGAAACTAAACTTTAATACCTTAATCAATACATTTTAGATTTCAGTTTCGTGCATATATTATATGTCTAGTAGACCCTCCACGCACGAGCGCTATTCGATCGCAAACAGACAGCAATGTCATTCTAGAACAATGCGTCAAACTTTAGTGTGAGTTTCCTCTCATATTTCACGCGCGATAAACGCGCGAGTGTGGAGGGTGTTCAATACAATGTTGTCAATTTAGTATATCATTAGCAAGTAGGTACGAAATTATATTTATTTAAATTATACTAGAAAGCGCTTGTAAGTTGTAAATACTGCTTTTCTGGATGTAAATTATTTATTTATTACAAATTAAAAACAAATTGAAATAACATGTTATGTTTTTATTGCTCACAATTATATTTCCCTTTACGAGTATTTACTTAGAGTCGAACCATTTTATCTCTTCCAAGCAAAACAACTGTCAAATATATAAAAACTGAATATGGCAATGTTTTGTATCTGTCACAGACGTCAAGTTGTTTATGTGTCTTGAGAAACAATTTATCTTTACGTGCGTTAGTTGTAAAAAACATAAAGGTTTAACTGTGGGATAAACATATAAAAGTGGTCAGCGGGAACTGCTTTTCCGCATGGTCATTAACTTCGATGCTGTAAAGCAACAGCAAGAAGCGATTATCACTGAAAAGCGGCAATGTTTACATTGCATTAAGTCTTTGGCTGGTAAGATTAACCAATCTTAGTACTTTTGATCAACACCAATATGGTTTATGTTTAAAATAATGTTCAAGTAAAGCAATTTAGCTTTTAGCAGCCTCTTAGGTGCACTGAGAATATATTATGTGGTGTTAGTGACTTATTTATTATTCCTAAGACTATTTAGTACCCTATATTCAGTGTTGCCATATACCAAAGCACAGATAAAACAATTAAAATTGGTGGGGTAAAGATATTATAGCCAGACTATACTCGTTAGATAAATATCCACGAGAGCCGATAGGAATCCTTGTCATGATGTTCTTAAAAGGAGACAAATAAAACAATTGATTATAGTTCCATTGGTTTTCCAAGAAAAAATATCTTGGTTAGATGTGGCAATAAATTGTGCTCACATGCGCATATTTTCATGCAGTTTCCATAAAAAAATACGCATGCAAATACAACGAACCACCACCAGACAGTATAATCCACGACACGTGTCTCGCCTCTCTACGAGGCATCATCAGGAGATGCAGGAGATGTTGACGGTCCGGCGTCCACCCGAGATGTCTCGGATGGTTTCAAATAAAACACTTACAAAAGTAATATATAAAAAAATGGTAACGTTAGCTAAATATTTTTACAAACACAATTTATTAATTTGACTCAAGAAACACAAATTAGAAAAATAAAATAAATTATGAATTAAAACCATGTAATCGTCATATAGCACCGGCATGTAAGTCTCACTCATTTTGAAAACCTGGAAACAAACATTTATATTTTAACCCCGGACGCAAAAAGAGGCTTGTTATAATATTGACCGTTGTGTGTGTATGTTTCTTATGTTAGTTGCGGTATAGATCTAAAACGCATAATGGGTATTTTATATACTTTACTTTGAAATAAGCCCGAAGGCATATTATAGCTACATATAATTGTACGTAAGCTCTCGAATCGGCGTTTCGAGTCACGTTCGAAAGTGCCGCACTTTATTGGACGCTGTTTAAATCATCTTTCATAGATGCAAGAGGCCAATGATGATGATGATGATGATGAATTGTACGTATCATATATTTTTTAGCTGAGTATCAAACATCATCGCGTCGGGGGCCCGATCAGTAAAAAAAATAAAAAACAGAATTTGCGGAATTTGCGGTTTCCCGACGCGCCGACGACGCTTGAATCGCAAAATATCACTATTTAAGTATTTAAATATTAAAGAGACCAGACCTAGAAATTTTATCTTTTACATTTTTATGTTTTTGTGTCAGGGATTTTTTTATTTTATTTTTTTTAAGTGATTCGATATAGGTAAAAACTTAAGAAAGAACCCTTCCTATAGATATGTAACTAGTACGACGTCGAATTTCATTACTACAATGCATGAAGGACATTTGTTATGTTTTTTGACTATACAGTACCCTACATAGATATACATATATATTACGAAAATCTTGATATTTTACCATCACGATCTTCGTGATTTTTTCACTAAGAACCATATTGATCTAAATAATGAAAAAAATATCAAGACTGACCGGATTTGAACCAGTGCCCTTTGCGCCCTGGCAAGGCACAAGGCATTGGTTCAAATTCCGTCGGAGTCTTGAATTTTTTCATTAAGTATTTAGATCTTTGTATCTATAAGAATATACAGTACATAATTATTCCTAAGAAAAATTATGGAGAATAAAACTATGGAAAAGTGCACACGTGGCTTTCGCTGGGATCAAAAGAATGAGCCTTTCGTTCTTTTACTATCCATACTTCCATATCCATACTAATATTATAAATGCGAAAGTGTGTCTGTCTGTCTGTCTGACTGTCTGCCTGTTACCTCTTCACACTTAAACCGCTGAACCGATTTGGATGAAGTTTGGTATGGAGATAGTTGGAGTCTTAGGGAAGGACATAGGCTACTTTTTATCCCGGAAAAATACCCTTATCCGCCATAAACGAATTTAAGGCGGACGAAGTCGCGGGCAGAAGCTAGTTATTTATATACCGTGTTCCGATTGACTTACCTGTACGAGTACTAGAGTCGCACGCGCTGAGTGCGGCCGTGGCAGCGTCGCCTGCGCCGGCGTCGCTGCGCGCCGTGGTGGGCGGAGCCGACGTCGGCACCTGGTTGCACTCCGCGCACGGCGCCGGCGTCGACTCCATCCAGTACAGCTGGACAAACGGGAAGAAACAATAGTTATTTGTTATGCAAAACTGCAAAGTTGTTATTTGGCGCGAGTGCTTCAATTGAAATCCGAGCAAGCGAAGGGAGCTAAGATTGAACCACGAGCGGAGCGAGTGGTTCAAATATAGATTCCTGAGCGTAGCGAGGCTTTCAAGGCACGAGGAGCCAAATAATTTTGCAGCCGTGCGAAACACAATTTTTCACCTCTATAAAGCGAGGAAATGTGTGATGTAATAAAACTATGAAATACAATTTAAAAAAAAGCAAACATATTTTTTCCATTTAAAACTAGCAACAATGAACCTAAGGAACACCACTAATAATAGTTATAACATGACAAACAAATAACCATATAAGTAGTAGGTACATTACGGCAGAGATCAGTTAATAAGCCATACTGGTCGAGTATGAGATACTGGACGGACCGAGTCGTAGGCTATAACATAATACGAGGTCAGAATGGCATTTACGGCCGAAGCATGTATAATGTTCATTGAAATTAAACAATTTAACGGATTATATCGCGTATATTATCTCATTTTAGTTCCCGACGTTTCGGAAGCTTTCCAGCTTTCCATGGTCACGGGTGGACCATGGAAAGCTGGAAAGCTTTCCATTTAATATACGCGATATAATCCGTTAAATTGTTTTATTTCAATGAGTAATAATCGCGGAAACAGAAGAAAATATTATGTATAATGTTTTTTCTCAAAAAAGTAACTTAAAAATATTTTAGAATAATATACTAAGCCCGCCTTAATTCGCAAATATTTTTTTAACATGGACTTTGCGTTTAGTTATTTTCACGGTTATATCATAGGTATCAAATTTTTAGTGTAAAAAATATTTTTTCATAACAGAAATAATGTTCATATAATACTGTTACTTTATGAAAAAAATAAAAAAATACAATCCCAAAATACTAACATTAATTTTGACGTGTTTCTGCTATTTTACAAGGTTTTATTATGAACCAAACGCAGCTTAGAAACTTTTTCCGCGCAAACGTCATTGGTACATTGTTTTTCTTTAATCATGTTTTTTTTAAGCCAAGTTTGTCAACCCATTTTCATTTTTTTTTCTCGATAAAAAATGCAGTCTTACTTAATTATAAAATCAATTAGTCGTGTGTATATTGAAAATATATGATCAATTTTTAAATAATAACATATGTGTCGTAAAATAACGTTATAAGATGATTAATTAACTTTTTGAATTCATATCATATACGCCCTCATCGCACTCTCATTTTAAGTCTTCGACATGACTTTTGTACGCTAGCGTGCAAAACTGGTTTTCCCACGCAAGATTTGGCGCTTTAAATGTGACTTTTCCGAGCGAGTGAGCTGAAAATGAAATTAAATGATGAATATTTATTTCCGTAAGACTTGATTTTAAAATTAAAATGATGTAGCGTCAGTCTCGCCAATTATTTTAGCATCAAATATTGAAATATAAAACCAATAGCTATTACATAATGATTATTACCGGCTACTATTCACTAAACTAAATTTAGAGCACATAAAATAAAAAAATCTCAGGGCAGCTCTTATAATACAATTACATAATTATTTATTTATCGTATGGCCGTAGTGACTGTGTAAAAAAAATCAAACAGTGTGTACACTGTTTGATTTTTTTTTGCATTCAAATATAAATTAAAAATATTTAGATCGCCGCGCCGACAGTGAGCGTCCAGGCAGCGCGATACGCAGTCATGCCACGCCACGGTGATCGGATACGAGCAAATGATACAAGTGTGGACGCACCTTAATATTATTGAGTGCCTGAGGGCCCCTCGAGGAACATTAAATTTCTCAAAAATGTTCGTTTTATATTAATGGACGTAGTTAAGGCAAAAGGATTCAATCCACACAAATAAAATTTTCAAAATTAGAACTTTGTTGATAGCCAAAAGGTTGAAATTGCTGTGACAACTTCTTCTGGGTTCGTATTCCTTTAAGTACGACTACGTCCATTTTTTCCCGGTAGTATGCGTTATGTGAAGTCAGAATCTACAAATATCTTTTTTTATTATCGAATTGTTTATCGGATATAATTTTTAAACACCCGACGTGATATCTGTGAATACATATTTCTATACATAGACAAGTAAGATAAATTAAAAAGTTAGTTGTCAATGATACGTTTTTTTTTATTATATGTAATAAACAAATACGATGTAAAATTACATTATATATAGATTCTGAATTCTAATAACGTATAATTATTATCGAGAAAAAATATATTATAAAAAGCAAAACTTTGAGAGATTTAATGTTCTCAATAGAACCTTAACACCCAAGTAGCACAAAAGCTGTATAAGGGCCTATACAGCTATTATACAGCCATTTTAAGCGTTATAAGAGCTGTTTGAGCTCTAACACAGCTTGTGTGTTACTTGGGCAGAAATTAGAGTAAGTAATTAGGCGGTCTTAATATCTCTCCATCTAGCCCTATTCATAGCCACTATCATCATCATCATTTCAGCCCAAGGACATCTACTGCTGGACAATGGCCTCCCCCGATGCGTGATCGAGTCAGAAATTAGGAGATCCGCACAAGGTCGTCGACATAGCTAAAGAGTTGCTCAACCTAAGTTCGTAAAACCGATGGCTGCTGGGCCAGAAAGGTTCTCGAGTGGTGATCGCGTACAAGATGACGCAGCTTGGGAGGGCCCCCAAATATATACAGTTAGCATACATACCCGTCCGTCGTCTCCATAACCCGTGTACTTCCTGGTGACGTCCGGGAGCTGCGGCGGCGGCGGCGCGGGCGCACGCGCGGCCGCCAGCAGCGTGTGCGAGCCGCCCACCCAGCGGTGGCACTTGTGTGTCCTGAAGACATCCACAACAGGCTCGTGTCTTATATGATGGCCAAAGAAACGTAAAACGAAAGTTGGGCCTCAAAGGTGACAGATGAAAGGAGCTTGCATGTTACGGAGATGAGAATGTCGAGATGGATGAGTGGCGTCACAAGAATGGATAAGGAAATAGTATACTCGTATAAAATTCTGTTAACATCACTTGAGTTACCCCTTAGTAGAAGACCATAACTGAGGACTGAAGCTACGTAAGCTTGATAAGCGATGTGAGCTGTTCGTCAATCTGGCTACATATATCTAGTGATTGTTGCAACAAGTCGAAAAATATTTTATCGATGATGACCGTGAGTTGAATGCGTTCGCTTAGATTTTTTCTATTAGGTAACAAAAAATAATATCTAACAGCAGAACGTACCTAATATTGAAGATGTTAGTTATGACCATGTCGTTATTGCGTGTACCATTCAAAAATTTTTTTTCATCATATCTAAAACTTCATCATTATAAACCAAACACCTAAAAGTTATAAATAAGGTTTGTATTTATTTATAAGCGATTTTTATCCATTGCATAAAAACATATAGCATAGACAACATAAGAGGAGTATAAAAACTCTTTGAAATAATAATCAGCATACTTCTTCCTATTTTAACACCCGCAATAAATGAATATATCACTGTCAATGAGTGAGTGAATCGCTGCGCGCGCGATTCGACATGTTCGTTCGAAGACGTCCAGACTATGCAAATTAGTTATATTGCAATAATATGTACGGTAAAATCTTACATTGCATGTTACGTTGCTTGTTACATTGCACCGGTCTGTACGCAGCTGCCCATAAAAAACCCTGACCTGTGATCGGGCTGTGGGGGCCCTTGGTACTCCGTGACGCAGGGCTCCGGTATGGGGAGGGGGCGCGCCGCGGGCAGCACCGGCGGCGCGGCTGCGTCGCCCGGCGCCATCATTGCCGGCGCCAAGCACGCGCCGCACACCGCACCCCGCGACAGCTGTCGCATCAGCATGGCCGCCTGCAACCGTGATATGGTGACGTTCATACGATAATATAGTAGTATAGCGTCATAGCTAGGGGTCTAGACAGACGGGTATAAGCCGAACCCTAGCATACTCGCTATCAACACAAAATTAAATCATGAAAATAAGGGTGCGGAGCACCAAATTCAAATATTGCCAAGGGCGCTCAAAACGCTGCTGAAGTAGGTTAGCTTAAACAATGCTGCGTGGACGCATGTAGTCTAAGTCTAGCTAAGGCACTTAATCTTTCAAACTAATTGATATTTAGTATCGTTGCTAAAGATTCATTCATCATTCATTGCGAACCACATGCGATTTGAAGATCTAAATGATTTTAAGACGTTTTTCAAGTTCAAGTAAAACAGAGACGCTGGTTCGACTCCAGCTTAGTTTGCGGTGGATTCCAATTATTTTTTTTATTTTTACTTACATCTTTGTATCAATATTGTGATCGATCAGATGCTGCCAAGATTGTCATCTCATCTTCATCGTTGCTATATTATCTTGTCCGATGTGCATGTTTAATACCCTAGTGTCGCGAGCATGTCATGGTCGGATTTATCACACAACAGATAACTAAAGGACAAAGCCTCTGTCACTGAGACATAATACTTGATATGTGAGCGCCATCCGAGATCTGCACCAGGTCCACCGCCTGTACCTTGGTGCCCGGAAGCTCCATCAACTCCTTTACTTCCAGCAATACCTTAGGTTCCCCGAGCATGAGCTCGATCCGCTTGATCTTTTCGTCGACTTGGAGCAGCTGGGCGGTAGTCTCGTCGCGGATCTTCACCAGGTCCACAGCCTGCGCCTTGGTGCTCGCCTGCTCCGTTAAGTTCTTTACTACTTCCTATAATATAACAATTGCAATAAGCGTCGGATTATGGTCTTTTTCGAGGCAAGTCAAGCAGTGACATAGCTAGGAATGAACTAGGTTATGACAAATCAACGGTTTGACAAATGTCTAATTTGACTAATCAAGAATTTGACAAGTGGCTGCGAAATCCGTAACAAAATAGATACATAATTGTACAAGTAAACGTATTCTGTACTCTTACCTGCCATACTTCGTCCTGGTGTAGGAACTTTTCGTGGCAGTGAGCGATCCGCCCCTCCAGGTCCGTGCGCGCCTCCTCGAACTCATCCTGCTGCACTAGCCCATGCAGCCTCGACATATCTGCCTGATTATACCAAATTCACTCATCATCAACCTCATCAACCCTTTAACTTCCACTGATGAACCTATGTTCAACAGTATCTTCGTCAAAGACGTACATAACGACCGCCTTCTGCATCCATTGGTTTACGGCGATCCTAACCAGCCCTTTGGACCATCTTGTGGGAGGCTGGTTCACGCTCTTCCGGCTCGTAATTTCCAATTGAGAACCTTAACAAACTATCAGTTATAGGTTCTCGTGCTATACACCCAGCCTATTGTCATTCTAACTTATATAGTTACGATCGGTAATCTTGGTCATTTTACAGATTTCTTTATTTCTGATTCGATTACGTAAAGAAACTCAGCATTGCTCTCGACATACCGCGTATCCCAATACAATCAATCAATTTTACCCTCTCTATTACACTGGCCTTTCCAATAACGGACTTCTAGACTTTTGGTAGCACAAAGCGCTTCACATCCAGTATTAATCTAACATTCCTTTCTATACGAAAATCCGTACGGAACTGCGGAGCTCAGTGTGGCGTACCCCGCGGATCGCACAGCATCTTTGTCCGAGTATATCAGCGGTAACGACGTATGAATGATATGTAACACACTGGTGTTATAGTAGATATTAGATGGTGTTAGATTAGATTCGGTTTTTGTACACGAATCAAAATTAAAAACTCTAGCGGTGTCCGGTGCAGTGTGATAGCCGCCCAAGTAGGTATACAGTCAGCATCAAATGTCCTGTAGCATCCAAACCGTCAGATATAGCGCAACACATCTTTAGTCGTCGTTTCATCGTCGAGCATTGCTCTCGACATACCGCGTATCCCAATACAATCAATCAATTCTACCCTCTCCATTACACTGGCCTTTCCAATAACGGACTTCTAGACTTTTGGTAGCACAAAGCGCTTCACATCCACAAACAAAGCGCATGTACGTGCAGCATTGGATGAAGATGATGTTCAAGATGATGATGACTGTTCAGGTGCCGATCTAAACGATCTTTTGTGCAGTTTTAGTATCTGCGCTATTCTCGGCAGATGCTGCGACTCTGATGGTGTGTTTCGTAAGGACATACGAGTGTGAAAGAGTCAAAGTAAAATTCAACGCTCTTTATTGTTCAGATTAAGCTACAATGTACATATATGTCAAAAACCCAAGTAGTTAGTCATTTTTGCAAAACATTGTCACAATAGGATTATTTTCTTCTTCGCTTCGATAAATTACTCATGCAGGACGCTATCACTGTCAAATATCCCCCATCCATGATGTTAACGTTTACCTTATAATAAAACTTTTGAGGGATATTACATAGTAGAATATTCAACGACATACCTTGTCTCGCAGGCCATCTATCAGCTCGTCGCGGTCCGCCTTCTGTTCTCGCAGCATCTCCACGCTCTCCACCAGGGTCTGATGGTGTAAGGAATAAAGGTTATCGTCTATAGGAAACCCTTCATCTTTCAACATAACTTCAAACGCAAAAGCTGTTTCTCAGATGCCACATCACCTATAGTTAGAACAGTAGCTGGAAATTATGTGAGGCTTATTGCTTGTGGCGGTTGGTGGGGTGGTGTGGTCGTTGAGGGTTCTTCTGAAGTGGATTATTCCACCGTTGGCATTCAACCTGTACTGTGGTGCGTATAAATCCGTGCGTATAATTTTTTAGCCTACTAGCGGCAAGGCTATCCACTGTACTACGCCAGTAGGATCTTAAAACCTTACAAACTAAAATCTACCTAAGCCTAAACCTAAAATGTTCAAATCACTCACTCGATTTCTTCTCTCTTCTGTTCAGTCTTCGGAGGCCCGCAAGTCTAACTATTGGTATCAATACTTACGACCCTAGAGGATAATACAGCCCCACCAACCGCAGAAGACCAGCTCTCTGGTGCGCGCGCGACTCCATTCGACGCTAGTTCAGTTTCATCTCCACCGTCGTCAGTACCAAGTTGTACTGTGCCTTACCTCTAGCTCTAGGGTGAACTGGTGCTGCGTGGTCTTGAGCTTCGTGTGCAGCAGCAGCGTTTCTCCCAACCCAGCCACGGGCGGTTCAGTTCCAACACTACCGGCATCTCTACCAAGTTGTGCTGTTCCGTACCTTCAGCTCCAGTGTGAGCTGGTGCTGCGTGGTGGTGAGCGCGGTGTGCAGCAGCAGCGTGTCTTCCAGCCCGTGCACCAGCTCTTCGTACCGCTCATTCAGTTCCATCACAGCTGACATAAAAAATAAAAAATTAAGCGACCTGCTCCTCCGCAAAAAGCAGGGGCTCCTATTCTCTAACAGATATTTTTAGTGCTAACAATCACCAATAGATAGCGCCATAAGTAACAATTTCAAATTAAACGATATAAATATATCGAATTGAAGAGAAATATGGGACTTAAAATAAAAATTTGTATATTTTACGAATAAACATCTACATTAACACTAATTATATGCATAATTCTGATTAAAACAAAAAACCATTAAAAACAGATTTTCAACATGCCAATTCAAGCTCCGCTCGAACTTTGGACCTCTTATATTTGTTTACAGTAGCGACACTAGATGGCGCTTGATCTGAAAACTAAGCTTAAGATTATAGACATTAGCCGAAACTGGTCGAGACACGCATGCCATTATCTTCGAACGATGTACATAAGAAAAGGACGGCATACATAATATCTCACCCCGTCTCTATGATGGTGTACTTCGAGGTACAAGTACGGTAAACAGCACGCGTTTCGTAACAATACAATACATAAATAGGCCAGTAGTGGACCGTGTATTACATTGACAAGTTTTGATAATTCAAAAGTGCTTGGCTTTTGTTTAGTGAATAAATAATTTCTATTTAACTATTTATAAATAACAAATTTCAGAATGATATGTCGCATTTATATTTTTTATATGCATTAAATATAGAATGGATGTCCGAAATGTTAATTACTGTGTGCTGATAACTATTTAATAATACTGTTATAGAAAATGTAATAAAAATACTTTTATAGAACCACGAGATAAAACGCAAAGTCGTTATAAATTGAATGATACAATTTGGACGTGGGTAAAATGATTTTCTATGAGTTTGTCGTAACTAGTTGAATCTGTATAAAAAAAAATAAGAACTGTGCTGAAGAATTTTTTCCTTTTTTCTTCACAGCTTTACTAATATTGCATGAAAATCCTTAATTTCGCTATTAAATAATCTAATCAATTGGTTTAATCGTCATACACTTTAAAAAGTTGTATTTATTTTAAGTTACTTTTAATAACACTTTTATTGTGCAATTTATTTAAAAATTGGCTAATTTCAAATTTCGCGCGTCGCGGCGAGCGGCGACGTGGCGCGCGCCGGAGTTTAAAATGACATTGTAAGTAATATTTGAAAACAGATCATTATAAATGTATTGAATTAGCGATATAATGGACCTAGGTACATATATTAGGCGTGTTTTGAATGATAAAATGCTTAGTATTATTTTGATAGTATAAATACGAGTAGGTAAGTATATAATAAGTAGATACATAACGAGTTTACGAGTAGTTAACCTAGTCTCAATCTGTTGCCAATTAATTCAACAAGTTTTGCAATACGAGCAGTGAAAAATCTGCAGAATCAAGAATACCTATCTAATTTTCATTATTTTGGCAAGATTTTAAGTACTCGTAGGTACTACTCCTTGCAACGTTTTCATGGGAGGACTAAGCTGATTGATTGCAATCAGTTGCCACTATCAAAACTAAGGTAAGTAAGATATCAGTTGACGATAGGGAATTTAATTTTATACCTAACTAGAAGGCGCCCGCAACTTCGTTCCCGGAGGAGAAAAAGTCATACTTAACCCTTCGTTTTTTCTTCAGCGTACCTAGTGGGGTAAAAAGTATCCTATCCGGAGATGCTCAGCTACTCGTGTACCAAAAATAGTTGAAATCCATTTAGCCGATTTTACGTGATGAAGCCACAACGCCACATACAAACATATAAAAAATCTAAAAAATATATGCTCTTTTTAGTGACCTCCAAATAGTCCGTTACGAAAATATCTTCAACTAGCTACTGCCCGCGACTTCGCCCGCCTTAAATTCGTTTATCGCGAATAAGGGTATTTTTCCGGGATAAAAAGTAGCCTATGTCCTTTCCCGGGACTCAAACTATCTCCATACCAAATTTCATCCAAATCGGTTCAGCGGTTTAAGCGTGAAGAGGTAACAGACATACAGACAGACAGACAAACACACTTTCGCATTTATAATATTAGTATGGATGTACAGAATAGTATAGATGACGATGACAAAAAGTTTGTAAGAAAATACAAATCACATCAACCGGGGGAGAGGGGGTATTCTGAAACTCGATATTCGAAGTTCGTATCGCGCCATCTCTCTCGCTCTCATGTTAAACTGTATTTAAATGAGCGAGTTGGCGCGACACGAACTTTGAATATCGAATTTCAGAGTAGCCCCTCAAGGCAGGATCGTTTAAGGCCACGCGGCGGCGGGCCGGCCGACTTCAAAGGTATGACTTTTACGTGACACTTACACTTACATTTACGTGATTGGTCGAAATAGTAACACATCGCTGTCCCATCGCAGTCTGTAGTACTCGTCTCACTCAAGCAGTACACATCGTTTTTTATTGGCTTTTCGGCGCATTAATCTGCACTTATTTTATATTATAAGAAAAGAAAAAGTAGTAAAAGCTATGGTTTAGTAGATTTTTTCTATACTTTTCCAACGAAAAGAAGCACATCATCATCATCAGCCTATACACGGTGCCCGCGAGGAATGGGAAAGATTTTATAACCACGCATTCCTGAGGCCATTACGAGTAATAAATTTGATATGAAACCAGGTCAAATTCAGCAAAAAAAGAAACATAGTCGATTTTTGTACATAAAAATTGAATATTTTTTTTTGCTTTCGCTTTTCTATGAAAATTATCCCTTTCAATAAAATGGTAACGATTTGTTTTTCCAAAAAAAAGGATGAGTTTAGAGAGTAGTAGCTGTCACTTTGAAGTCTGTCAATAACGACGCGAAACTAGGCAACGTCGCGATAAAATATGCTTAATGTACTCACAGTACAGTAATCACATTAAATTGTTAACGTGAAAATTGATAATATCTTTAAAGCTAAGCTGGAATTGCCTGGGATTCATCATATAACAGTTTTTGCTTCTAATTACCGAAGGAATGCGTGGTTAAAATCTTTCCCATTCCGGGCACCGCGTATATACGTCCCACTGATGGGCATATAGGCCTCCTCTCTTGGATGAGAGGGAATAGAATTTAGTCTCCGCGCTGGCCCAATGTGGATTGGAGACTTCACTTCACCCTTGATTTCTTCGCAAGTATGCAGAAAAGAAGCACTTTATGAAATTACGCGTTTTTATAAAAATCTGTTCTTGTCTATTGACCCCCGTTTACGGTACCTACTTTTAGTTTACTAGTAGCAGTACTTTGTTATATTCATACTAGTTTAATATAAATAAGGTAAAATCACAAACGTCACGGTCTAATCGTATTTACAATAGGGTACATGCATGATTTTTTAATCGCTTTTCTTATCTACATATCAAAATACCGTAAAAACGATTTCAATATGTGAACTTAAAATTGAAATCGGCCAAGAAATACGCATAATATAGGCATTTTAAACTAGTTATTAGACAGAGAGGTTCGATATGCACTGTACGTCACAGTGCACTCCGGCCATATAAATAAACTCCATAATAAATTCTGTTTTGCAAGAAAGAGATAGAATTAAATGTTTGATGGCTTATATCTTGGTTATTTTTATAGCTATTCGAAAAATTATTTTTGTCTACATTTTGTTGCATGAATGAGCTTTTAATAAAGCAAAAATACAAATTCATGCATATTCCCTATTGTCGTGAATACGTGAATTGGATACCGACGACCCGAAATCTTGCATGTTCTAAATTTTTCTAAGTCACTTTCATTCTTAAATTGTAATTTTTGACTACGAGTATATAAATTATACTATTCTTTTGTTCCAAAATAATAGAACAAATTAATTTATAAACTCAAATAGTACCTAAGTTCGTAACAAACTAATAACTTACTAGCTGTAACTTAAAATAAATATAAATGATGATAATTTATAAACTTGATATCATTTTAGTTCATCTTTCGTCGTTTCAAATCTTAAATTTGGAACTCAGCGGTGAGAGAGAATAGGTTTTAATTTGTACTCGATCGATAAGCGACCAGCGCGGTACGGCGCGGAGCGCGAATTTTGAAATCTGCGAAACTATCTCTTTGTAGTTTAAATAAATTGCATAGTAAAAATCATCCTGTTTCCTGTGTGTGGTAGTTGAGTAAATTGAAAAGACCATATAAGACCAAACTAGAAACAAATAAGAACTAAAAATTGTTTACGATTTCTGTCATGGTAACTACCATTGCGCAAATTTTATTTTTATTTTAGCCAGTCACAATACCTACAGCCAACATCCCAATTAAACAGGCTATACTTGAAAACCCATGAATTGAAAAATATTGATATTCTATGTTCTATGTAGTTGATTTGATTTGATTTGATATGGCTCTGTATGTACCTATTGTGTATTTATAGTCGCATCAGCCATCACCAGTTTTATACTTAAAAATTTGTCCATCCAAGGATAGTAAAATAATACTGAAGTAAGTATGTCCGACTCCCCCTAAGCACCAAGTCAAACCTAAACAAACTTTTTTTTCATGTACGTGGACTGGGCTCGAAAGCGACGCATGAGGCGCATCACTTTTTTGCGAGACTTACGAATAATAAAAATAGGTAGCCATTTCCAAAGCTTCGTTCGCGTCGAACCATTCATAAGTTGGGATTAAGCGCCATCTGCCGACCCTGTGATGTCCTAGTTATCGTATCCCCAATTCTTCACTAGATGGCTATAATGTGCGCACGATCTCGTTATTGCCATCTGGCGGAGAACCAGGGAAAACAATATAGCCAGAGTTAGTGACGTTCAATTTTGTTGTTCGACATTGTGTGTCTGTTCTAGTATAGTAGTCTGTGGCAAAAAGTGTTATTTTCTGTATTAAGACTTAAAAGCGATTGCTCTTTTTGCATGAACTATTTACAAGGAAATCTTTATTTATATTTGCTAAATTTATACAGATTCACATTAATACTAATAATCACTATCCGGTACAGATACTTTTGTTTTTTCCCCTTTTGTTTCTTCGTTAACACAAAAATAAAATCCATATACTGATACCGATACCTATTATGTATTTGTACCTATGCCTAGTAGGGACGGACGTAGTACCTCGTTTCCATTTAGAAGTTTGACCCTCGGCAGTGGTTTTTACCACTTCGACTAACTTTCTATCCAACCAAAGATATTCATTAACTATTTTGGAATTACTTAACCGTGTTACCGGGAATTTAGAGTGTTTTATTTTATCCGATCTGATCTATCCTAGTCCAAAGTTTCATGTAAATTCGTTCGATAGTATGCACGTTAATGAGTAGCACACATCCAATCATTCACATATCCAAACATATTCACAAACTTCTATATTTATAAAAATTACTAAGTAACGCGGCTATCACACCGCCACTGCATCCCGTTGCGATATACGGAGCGACGAAATTCGCACGCCGCCGTATGGTTTGCTCCGTGTCTCCG
Source organism: Hedya salicella (assembly GCA_905404275.2). Taxonomy (NCBI): domain Eukaryota; kingdom Metazoa; phylum Arthropoda; class Insecta; order Lepidoptera; family Tortricidae; genus Hedya; species Hedya salicella. The sequence continues at coordinate 881,345 of FR990109.1, forward strand.
TCCGGAGCTGCGGCACGCCATCCAGGCCATCCAGCGTACATTTCCGTCCAGTATTAATCTAACATTCCTTTCTATACAAAAATCCGTACGGAACCGCGGAGCTCAGTGTGGCATACCCCGCGGACCGCACAGCATCTTTGTCCGAGTATATCAGCGGTAACGGCATATGAATGATATGTAACACACTGGTGTTATAGTAGATATTAGATGGTGTTAGATTAGATTCGGTTTTTGTACACGAATCGTGATAGCCGCCCAAGTAGGTATACAGTCAGCATCAAATGTCCTGTAGCATCCAAACCGTCAGATATAGCGCAACACATCTTTATTCTCAGAGGCATACACACGCGTGACGATATATTTGGCGCTTTGGACGCTACAGACTATTTGATCCTGACTGTACCAGCAGTCTCAGCGTTGTTGTTTGCTGCTTCCAGCTGCGCCATCCCGCTGTGCAGGTCGGCTCGCATCGTGCTCAACTGCTCCTTGAAGCTTTGCATCTGCACAATCAAATCAAATTCATTGAATGCAAGAATCCGTGGCCCGTAGATTTATAAACTAACATTCATATTAAATATAACAAACACATATATAAATATAAATATTGGTACAATAATCCGGCGAGGCGTGACATAACTTTAAGTCGTCAACTAACCCGCCGCCGAAACGCCAGAATACGACACCTTATGCTCAAGTACACACAATATTTCATGGACAGACGTGGCGTTCGGTGCATATAGGCACCAAGGGGCTGCTTACCCTTTACGACCATGGCTCCATAAGCCATGAAGACATAAATTACATATATATATTGCCATGAAGACATAAACTTAATTTATTGATACATTATGCGCCAAACGGGCCGTTGGACTTATTTACGGTACTCTATGAAACGGCCAAGCCAAAGTTTTGAAATCAAGGTGTAAGTTAGTAAACTCAGGGCTAAGGGGCTTGAAGCCAGTTGATGCCATACTTTTTAAACCAAGGTGGAAGAATTAGGAAAGTCAGGGCTTAGGGGCTTGGCTTTTCCTGGTATCTCATAACTTTTTTACAGTGAATGCGCAGTCTTGGCCGCCATTTTAAATGAAATGTTTTTGGTGGGATGTATATTTATGGCTGTTGTTATCAATTATCATAAATAGCAATAAAATAAAACTTAAAATAATAACAAACTTAGTATACCTGCGTGGCAAGACCAGCGTCGAACCCGTCCAGCTGCTGGGCGTAGTCTTCAACCATGGTGTGCATCTCCGTGATCCGCGAGATCATCATCAGGAGCTCCTCCACTTTCCCACCTGCCAACAGAATTACCTTAGTGTATTTAACCCTTGGAGATGACAAGCCGTGTCACTGCCACGAATAGGCTCGTGTCCTAAAATAATATAATTAGTTCGTCAGTTAGATTATCAGAAAATATTGGACAAATATTTTTTCTATTGTCAATTAAACAAAAAAATATGAAGAACTAGCTTCTGCCCGTGACTTCGTCTGCCTTAAATTCATTTATCGCGGATAAGGGTATTTTTCCGGGACAAAAAGTAGCCTATGTCCTTCACCTGGACTCAAACTATCTCCATACTAAATTTCATTCCAATCGGTTCAGCGGATTAAGCTTGACGAGGTAACAGACAGACAGACAGATACACTTTGACATTTATAATATTAGTATGGAAGTATGGATATAGCCCGTTAAAGTTCCTCGTGACGTCACGCCGTGCGACCGTGCGCTTTATCTTTGTCTTTTTTTGTTTGATTGACAAAAGAAAAAATACGTGTCCAATATTTTTGGATAATCTAACTGACGGACAAATTAGAATATTTTTTTTTAGGGTTCCGTACCAAAAAGGTACAAAAGGAACCCTTATGGTGCGACTCTGTCTGTCTTATCTCCGAAGTTTACCAATCGAAAATTTTAAAATTTTAATTGTTTGTGTTAATAAACATAAATATTACACGAAAATTATAGCCATGTATCTAACTACCTCATTTTTTATTTAATTCGCAAAAACCTATTTCTGCTCCCCGGTTGCGTTAAGTTTGCACCTTCATTTGTATGCAATGCTATAGATATCAGGTGCAAACTTATCTCAACCGGCACCGGGTAATAAAGTTAGGGTAAGCTAAAAATTTGTACGGAACCCTCGGTGCTCGAGTCTGACTCGCACTTGGCTGGGTTTTTTTACCTAGGAAACTACCCTATTGCTAATGCACTTTTAGCGGGCGGGCGGTGACGTAAACACATACAGCACACAACGGAAATATTCCTATTTTTAAAAACACGCACAATAAAATAGTTTAGTTAGAGAAGTTAGTTACTGAGAAGAGAATCTTGAAGAAAATTCTGCATCCGGCCTGAGCGGACAGCAGGAGGAAGCAGAGAAAGAATGTTGAACAGAACATCTCGAAACTGAGCCCAATATCATTATAGAAGTTAGGTAAATAGGCTAGATTGCGTTGATTTGGCCGTGTAGAAGGAGGTGTTTATATCTTAAATGTAAAACCTCACATTGAATTACATAGCCCATTTGTTACTTAATGTTAATTTTAACAAATGCAATGTAAGCTTTGAATTTAGTCAAGTAAATTCAATAGACGTTATTAAAACATTTAAGTCACTGAATTTAAAGAAAACAGAGGATTTATAGGGAACTTCTGTAAAAATTGTTCATCATATCATAAACTCAATTGCACCCTATCTAGCCTTGATTTATAATAATTGCATATCAGAGGGCGTGTTTCCAGATCTTATGAAACTTAGTAAAGTCATACCTCTTTTAAAATCAGGTGACTTGAGTGACTTGACTAATTTCCGTCCGATATCTATACTACCTGTATTAAGTAAAGTTTTCGAAAAGTTAATGTTGATGGATCTGCTGGGACACTTCAATAGAAATAAACTGCTTAGTAGTAAACAGTTCGGTTTCACAAGGGGACGTTCCACGGCTGATGCAGCATCTGTACTCATTAAATATACTTAGAACATCTGGGAGAAATCTTGTGATGCAATTGGAGTTTTTTGTGACCTTTCTAAGGCATTTGATTGCGTTGATCATGGAACACTCATTTTGAAATTAGAACATTATGGCCTGTCTATAAATGCCTTAAGCCTTATGTCTTCATATCTCAGCAATAGAACACAAACAGTTGTTGTAAATGGAACCCAATCCAGTGGAGCTGCAGTTAAGCTAGGAGTGCCACAGGGCTCTATCTTAGGGTCATTTCTATTTTTAGTTTATATAAATGACTTACCATCTATAGTAGAAAATCTTTGTGATATAGTAATATTTGCTGATGATACGTCATTAATTTTCAAAGTTCACCGAAAACCAACAGACTATGCCGATATTAATAGTGTACTAGTTAAAGTACTTGACTGGTTTAATATTAATAATCTGCTATTGAATGCTAAGAAAACGAAATGTGTTAGATTTGCTTTACGGAATGTTAGAGCAGTGGATTCTACTATATCGCTTAATGGTGAATGTTTAGAAATGGTGGATAGGGCATTATTCTTAGGTATAACACTGAACAAGAACTTGCAATGGAGACCTCATTTAGCAGTACTTGCAGGTAAATTAAGTTCAGCAGCTTACGAGAACTACGCATTGAGTTTATACTCAAAACATATATTTAGGATAGGCTAAGCACGAATATTGTAATAGATATAAGAGTTATTTCGAAAAAATGACTGACTGTTGAGTTTGTTTCGGCTTTCTTCTCTTCAGTGGTCTCCTCTTTGGAAACGCCGTAGAGTCAGACTTGTAAAAGTGCCCTTGTGGCCTACTTACAGAATAAAGATCATTATTTCATTATTATAGGTCTGCGTAGGCCCCCATACCAGTTATCAGATTCAGTGAGGGGAGAGCAAATCCACAAACCGAAATGCCATAACTTGTAAAAGGGTAGGTATAGGATGTGGTGCGTTAATTTTGACATTGCATACGAGGAGTTATGGCGTGGGAGAAAAGACCAAACAATCGGACATAGAGGTGGATGGCACCGGCGGTGTAATAGGGAAGGATCGCGCTATAAAGCGAGCATATAATGGAAAGTGTTTTTTTTTTTATGGCGTAGGGGGCAAACGAGCAGACGGGTCGCCTGATGGTAAGCGATCACCGTCGCCCATAGACACTTGCATCACCAGAGGAGTCACAAGTGCGTTGCCGGCCTTTCAGGTGGGAGTACGCTTTTCTTTAGTACGCTCTTTTCTTGAAGGTTTGAAACCTTCAAGAAAAGAGCGTACTCCCACCGATCGCAAATCGGAACGATCGCATCGTTCCGATTCCCATCGTTAGTTTTCTAGATAAAGGGAAGAAAGAACTCTGGGCACAGACCTACGGTTTTTGCAGTGGCCTCTGCCGCCTCAGCCCCGGTGGCCGCTTTGTTGATCTGCGACTGCAGCTCTTTCGTAACCTCCTCCTTGAGCTGTTTGAGCGCTCCCCTATAAAAGAATACATATTTAAATACCAAGAGATGGCAATAATTATGAGATTTCAGTAACGTACAGTCCATGAAGAATAAAAAAAAATTAAATAAAAAAAGAACCGACTTCCAAATAAACTAAAAAGCCATAAATAATCTTTTATGTACGGTACGGATCACATTTGAATCACCTTTTGAAGTCGGTGCCAAACCATTAATTTATTACTATGAAGAACCGCGGCGGCGAGCCTTTAGTTATTATGTTACCGGTTCGCTTCGACAAAAAATCATAATACCATGTTCCTATTACGTCGCATTGTCAAAACAGACTAGTTTCAAAATGTCTAAATGTTGAAATGACTTACACCTACTTGTTAAAATACCATACTCTTGATATAACTATAATTCAAATTAACATTATCGTGAATTTACTAATTTTCGACTCAACCCCGTCCCAAAATGTCTTAAACTTATATTCCCTTGATACAAAACTGTCACAAGGTTAAAACATCAAATGCTCAAAATACCTAAAATTCAATTCATATAGAAAAATGACAAATTTTCGGAATTACTGTTTCATGTGATTGTTACATTTTCACGTGAGTCATTCATCATTAAACTAATTATCAAATTACTGATTTCATTCAGTTTCTAAAAAAGTATTTTTCATTAGTTTTTAAAAAAACTGGACAAATTTTAATGTACCAAGTCAAAATTTTAGGTATTATGAGACAATGTCGTTTTGATCTTTAGGCCTGACAGTTAAAAAGGTATTAATGAATTTTGGCAATTATGAAACTATTGCGTTACAATCTTCAGTCTTAATGATAATTTGGAATTTGAACAAATTGTCCTTTTTACCCACTATACATTTTGGATATCGGATATAACATGTAAACGTCATCATAAGAATTTATTATATTGGAAACAAATTTATTTGAGTTTTTAGGTATTTTGGAACTAAGCCAATGTGAGATTGAGTCAAAATATGTAACCTGGTATTATGCTACTTCGTTGTAACGGACCGGTAACGTTATTATCTATCTACATATATATTTACTCATAGTAATTCGTATTTTTGATGAATAAAGAACTTTATTTACATCAGGTTTGGCACCGACTTCTAAAGGTGATTCAAATGTGATCCGTACCGTACTTAAACATTATTTTTGGCTTTTTAGTTTGTTTTGAAGTCGGTTCTATTTAGTCATAGTAATTCGTATTTTTGTTGAATAAAGACCTTTATTTACTTCAGGTTTGGCACCGACTTCAAAAGGTTATTCAAATGTGATCCGTACCGTACATAAAAGATTATTTATGGCTTTTTAGTTTATTTGGAAGTCGGTTCTTTTTTTTTTTTGCTTTTTAGTAATGGATTTGAGTAGTGATATAAAGTATTTTTTAGAGCTCAGAATGGGAAGATTGAGGAGGCACTTTGCACGCATCTTGAGTCTTTGGAAGTAAGAAATATAAAGTTGGTTAGTTCATTGTACCTTCCATCATCAGCTTAGCATGAAATGATGACAACCAGAGGAAAACAACTGATAACTTTAGAAAAATATATACAAAACATTGTTAGTGCCTATAATATTTGAGGGTTTCTCTCGATTTCTCTGGTATTCCATCATCTAATCCTGACTTGGTTATAAGGAGACTACTTCAGGGACACACAAAAAAGAAAATGAGTAACAGTCTTAACGTATTTACCTAGTTATAATAGATGTTTTTTTTTTAAGAATTATCCTCTAACTTGTAACTATTAAGGAGTTGTACCTTCCGTCATCAGCTCAGCATGATGAAATGATGACTACCATATGCAAATACTTAAATAGCTTAAGAAAATATATGAAAAACGTTATAAGTGCCTATAAAATTTGAGGATTGCCCTCGATTTCCGTGGGATCCCATCATCAGATCCCAACTTGGTGGCAATGGGACCACCTCGGGAGTATATCCTTTCAAATAAAAAAAGATTTTTTTTTAAATCGGTCCATAATTGGCGGAGTAATCGGTGAACATACATAAAAAAAATACAAACTATCGAACATATAACCTCCTCCTTTTTGGAAGTCGGTTAAAAATAATAGCGCTGTAGTGCACGAATACCGGAGTTACGGAATCGCGGCTTGTTTTTTACGATACTACAATATCGGTATTAAAAACAACCAATACCGAAATATCGGGTTCCCAAAATTTAAGTTCTCATCCCCTATAAGTAAAATTGGATTTTTCCAATTATTTTTAATAAGTACAGTAATTTGCTAGTATTTAGTTAATCATCTTTATGAAATATCATATCTTTTGTAGAAATCCAATCTTGGACTTTGTATATTATTAGTATACTTGGCTATTTGTTGTACACTATGTTAAAATCAGCAAAGCATGATTTTTTTTAAAGAGTTTAACGTTTTCATTAAATATAGTTAGATCCTACTATAGACGTACTTGAAGTAAATTTGCTATTATTGTTTAATTCATCATTATCATCATCATCATCATTGGCCTCTTGCATCTATGAAAGACGATTTAAACAGCGTCCAATAAAGTGCGGCACTTTCGAACGTGACTCGAAAGGCCGATTCGAGAACGACAGCCTTGGCCGCATATTGACATATTATTTAATGATGATCAGTAATAATAATAAAAATGTGACATTGTCTTATACATTTTTTTTTACAAAAATAATAACTTGCATTTCGAAGCAATTTTTGTAACATTGATGAAATCTCACTCCATTTCGGGCTCCGTGATAAAGCGTTCGCCCTTCGACTCCTTTTCGGACATTGCAGCTGGTCCAGCTGCGGCTGACGGTCCAATTGACTGAAAATTACAATTAACAAGTAATTAATGAAACGATAAAAAAAATCTCGACACAACTAGAAAAAGCTCATAGGTACTTAGTTTTTTTTGTGCAAACCAATAAGCTGCCGAATGTATTTTGATTCATTCCTATGACCGCTATATTATCGGCCCTTATATCTATTTTTTTTTAACCATCCGGCTCAGCCCATAGATCGACAGATAGACATCGTCAGTTAGCACGTGTCATCGCCCGGCAACAGATCCGGCGTCTGGTTATCTCCGGCATTGTGTCTATAAATCACAATGTATGTAGTATTGTGTCTTTGTATCTTCATCACGCCAAGATGGCTTGTTGGATTTCAAACGTTTTTGGTACACGGGTAGCTGAGCGTCCACAGATGGTTATAGATTTTTTTTTCGCTAAAGCGACAAAGAGAGTTATAATTTTCTTCTTCGTCAACGAAGTTGCAGGCACGTACAAGTCTAACATAGAAATAGTTTTTAGAAATGCAAATGAGAAGTCTAAAGACAGATCCGCTGCGCCATTTACGAACAAAATATTGTTTACCTAACATGTAAAGTTATCAATTCGACTCGGCAAACAAAAAGTAAACATAACAGTAAGACGACACCCCTATTTGGTTATGTGTTAGCAAACACCAGCCCCGGAACTAGGAATTTTTCGAACCGGGGCAAAACCTAGATGGTGGCGCCCCTTCCCTTCAGTGTTTGAGAAGAACTGTTAAAACTGCCATTGTGTAGCATTTTTTGTGACCAAAACCTATGAGATTGTAGGAAAAGGCTTCATTAGTTCGATATTTCTAATTCTTCGCTCAAGGATTTGGCGCCCCCATGAAACTGCCACCCGGGGCAAGTGCCCTGGTTTGCCCCCCCTTAGATCCGGGACTGCAAAACACGATAACATTACGCAGCGGAACCGGCTTAAGATAAAAATGAATAATTGTACCAGTACTAGGTCGGCTCCCTGCCCCCACCCGCCGGCCATTGCGGCGCGAGCCGCCTCAGCCGGCAGGGCTCCTCTGGCGGCCAGCTGTGTCAGCAACCCGCCCAGCCGCCCAACCGCCTCCTCGGCCGCCTTCACTCGCGCCGCCACCTACAGACCAGAGTGGAGATACAGACCTCGTCACATTGAAACTGTCAAAGGATTTTGATCATATTTCACAGGATCTGATTATCTAACTGACTGACAGTTTCTGAAATGCCGCATAAACGATAAATTTTACAAGATCTCATCATATGCATGATAGTTTCTCGTTTCATGCCAGACCGCATGAAAGAATCGAGCTAAGATCACCTTGAGGTTCTAGTCTAGAGTAGAAACTAACTGACCTAAAAAAGCTGAATACAATTCTCATACTACTAACAATCCAACAACTCACCTTTGAAGGTGAGTCGTTGACGACGCATCGCTAGAGCCACAGCACTACCATTGAATATAATCGTAAATTCAATAGGAACGTCGGAAAGCGTAACTACGAGTATATGGGCATCGTAATTCTCATAAAATAATACCATCCAACACTCACGGATAGCTGAGCAATTCTACAAGACCTCAGAAGGTCTTTCACACCTTGTGTTGGTGTCGGTGAGAGCCACCGTCCTTGCTCAGCTGTTAGTTAGGCATGGTGGGGTTCGGGAGCCGTCACCAGCTCTAGCCACGCACCTAGGTACCTGCATGACTTGCATGGTGTCTATCAAAGACGCCCCCACCGCCAAGCCTTGTCGGAACTGCTTGTTGTCCGGCACGGTAGGGGTCGGGAACCGTCTCCATCTGTAGCCACGCACCTACCTGCATGACTTGCATGGTATCTATCAAAAACGCTCCCACCACCAACAGCCAAGTTTTGTCGGAACTGCTTGTTGGCCGGCACGGTAGGGGTCGGGAACCGTCTCCATCTGTAGCCACGCACCTACCTGCATGACTTGCATGGTGTCTATCAAAAACGCTCCCACCACCAACAGCCAAGTCTTGTCGGTACTGCTTGTTGGCCGGAACGGTAGGGGTCGGGAACCGTCTCCATCTGTAGCCACGCACCTACCTACATGACTTGCATGGTGTCTATCAAAAACGCTCCCACCACCAACAGCCAAGTCTTGTCGGAACTGCTTGTTGTCCGGCACAGTAGGGGTCGGGAACCGTCTCCATCTGTAGCCACGCACCTACCTGCATAGCTTGCATGGTGTCTATCAAAAACGCTCCCACCACCAACAGCCAAGTCTTGTCGGAACTGCTTGTTGGCCGGCATGGTAGGGGTCTGGAGCAGTCTCCAGCTGTAGCCACGCGCCTACCTGCATGGCCTGCATGGTGTCTGTCAAAGACGCCCCCGCCGCCAGATCTTGTCGGAGCTGCTTGTTATCGGGCATGGTGAGGGGGGGGGAGCGGCCCCGCCGCCTCCTGAAGCTCATCCACAGCATTTTGCAGGAGCCGGAACTGGGACTGCGTCACCACAGCGATGCTGTCTCTTCGGTCTAAACAAAAAAGTGTATAGTCAACATCAAATATCACGCCACACGGCACGCTGTCGACACTAAAGATCAGCGTCGTGGCACTCATGAAAGCTTTTACATATACTGCTAGCTGGATAGAATCATGTTTTACATATACTGCTAGCTGGATAGAATCATGTTTTACATATACTGCTAGCTGGATAGAATCATGTTTTACATATACTGCTAGCTGGATAGAATCATGTTTTACATATACTACTACTTGGATAGAATCATGTTTTACATATACTGCTAGCTAGATAGAATCATGTTTTACATATACTACTACCTGGATAGAATCATGTTTTACATATACTGCTAGCTGGATAGAATCATGTTTTACATATACTGCTAGCTGGATAGAATCATGTTTTACATATACTGCTAGCTGGATAGAATCATGTTTTAGGCAACAAAAAAAAAACAGAATGGAAAATAAACAAACGACAAACAAAATATCGCAAAAATTGAGCAACAAGTCAGCCGTCACTGTTAAAAGCAATGGCAAAAGAAAACCAATATCGATATACCTCTAAATTAACCTTTATTATTTCGTGTAAATATTCAACCAACACTCGCCGGTTACTTCTCGCCGGGACGTATTGTCGTATTAAAGATGAGGTAATTGCCGATAAAAGATGAGGAAAGTACAAACAGCGGACTTAATGACGGAAGGCATTCTCTACTTCCTTTATGTTCGGTCAGAATTATTCTTAGTGAAATAAACGTTTGGTATCAAAATAGACGAAACTATTACAATAAAGAAAGTATACATTAAGATAGCTACCAAGGACCATTAAAGCAAGAGGACTGACAGTTGCCATACTTTGGATCGTGTTCCGATCGCAAGGAGATATTCTGGCAAAACCTAGATGGCGCTTTAAACTATAAATTTAACGATGCGTTATAATTAAATAAAGAAACATATAATAATAACAATTAGTTCGCAAATAGCTAATAATAAATAATAATAATAAACGTTTATTTCGACCAACTGGGATCATAGTTAAGTTAGTTACAATATACAGTGTGTCTATCTAGTTATTAAAAATATAATAAAGTCGAAATTTGGCAGTTTTTAAATAACTAGAACTCAAAAATTAAAGGTGATAAGTACACAATTGGTTTAGCAGTTTTGTAGAAAATTCCAAGGACTACTATTCTGTATCTAGATATTGCAAAACCCGTTGACCTTCATCAAGTTATTCACATCCCACTAAGGTACTAATATTGGTACAGTTGTACCTTACTGTACTTACTGACAAGGTGCATACCCTGCATACTCGTTTTTTTTTTCATATATTTATAGCGTGAAGTTAGTAATATAAACATAAAATACCTTATAATTAAAATATGGTCAGCACTCAGTAAGGCTTGGTTGCCAGTACGTGGACCATATGGCAATGATTCAGATACTGGCAATCAAACCTCTCCGCAAATGCGCTCAGGATACTAATAACAAGGACCATTAAAACAAGAGGACTGACGATCTCCATACAAAAAGCCGTTCCCCGATATGTACAACGCCATCTATGTATAAGAATATTTTTTTACAATTATTTAACTTTGCAAGCGTGACACAGTTATTAAATGTTACGATTTGTTATAAGGTTTTTGCGAATTAATTGTTACTATACTATGTTTCTATATTCAATTATAACATAGTTAAATGTTAATTTTTAAACCGCCATCTAGCTTTTGCCAGAATATCTCCTTGCGATTGGAACACGATCCAAAGTATGGCAGCTGTCAGTCCTCTTGTTTTAATGGTCCTTGCTAATAATAAACAAATCGTAGCATTTGAATACTGTGTGCGTCACACAGTATTCAAATACGCTTGCAGAGTTGAATAATGGTAAAAAATAATTATTATATATAGATGGCGTTGTACATATCGGGAAACGGCTTTTTGTAAGGAAATGGTCAGTCCTCTTGTTTTCCTTCCTTGATGGCTACTAAATTATTTATCAAGAAGTACCTCGGTCCGATCCGACTGATGTAGGACTTTTCACAACTGAAACAATCAAAACAATACTAAACACTTTTTAAAGACATTTGGGCATATTAAGTGACGCAGAGGTAAACATATTGTATTTTATTAGGTGCCAACTTAGTCAGCGGAGGAAAAAAATCATAACCCAGGTTTTGCTTCATCGTAGTCGAGTAAAAAGTATCCTATAACCATCTGTGGATGCCCAAGCTACCTGTGTAAAATAGTTGAAATCCGTTTAGCCGTTTTGACGTGATGAAGCCACAACGTGGTGTACGAAGCTACCTTCAAAGCTAGCTTTGCTACCCAAAGGTTGTCTGAAAGAGGTCGCTATTTAGCGATAAGACCGCCTGTTGTTTACCTCTGCTTATTTGAATGCTACTGCGGAGTGGAATACCTTCGTACAAATCCCATTTTCATAGAAAACCATCATAGCTTGAAAATGTCGCTTAGTGTCAACACTGAAGTACAACACTATACATTTTTTGCCATATAATAAACTACCCAGCAGCGTTTCATTAATTTAAAAATAGTAATTGGATATAATGAAATGAAATAATTAACATTATTCTGTAAGTAGGCCACAAGGACACTTTAATTTTCACTACAGATGACGCCACTGTTAAGTGTTCCAGGCATAAGTTGTCATTCAGGATCTAAATTAAAATAATATATACTTACATATAAAGTATTCAACTTCTAAAATAAACTTACCGACAAGTAGTTTGTCTTGTCCTGGACCATCGACTTCTGTTGAAAATACATAATTCGATGTGTTAGTTAGGTTGTTCAAATTGAAACGTCGAGACAAATAAGTATATGTTTAGTTGTTAGTTAAGATCAATTACGTCTGTGGGAGGAATTGCGTCTTTTTATGGCTCATACGTCTTTTTATATCATATAGAAACGCAATAGTTTGCAACTATCTCTGCACTCTTTTTACAAGCTTTATAAATCATAAATCATTAATAATTATAAATTTCAACTTCTAATTAGTTTTCCACGCTAGCGAATAAAACGCACTTTTCATCGCATTAAAAATAACTTTTCCGAGCTAGCGAGGTGAAAATAACAATTATTAATAATAAATAAATAAATAATAAATAAATAAATATTACAGGACAATTTTACACAAACCGAACTAGTCCCATGGTAAGCTCAATAAGGCTTTTATTTTGGGTACCCGACGACGATATATTTAATAGATATATTTACTTATATACATAGAAAACATCCACGACTCAGGAACAAATATTCATGCTCATCACACAAATATTTGCCCTTACCGGGATTTGAACCGAGGACCTTCAGCTTCGCAGGCAACGTTACTCCCACTGAGCCAAACCGGTCGTCCCTGTGTGTGGTGTCATTTATGTACTGAAACTTTGTGACACAACTTGTAAACATAAACTCGCTTACCACGAATACCAATGCCTCCTCTGCCTCCGCGTCCATCATCTTTGCCCCCTTTTCCTCTTCCATCGCTCCCACGATCACTGCCATCTCGGTCCCTTCTATCCCTACCTCTACCCGTACCCTCTGCATCATAGTCTTTGCCCCCAGGCCCTCCTCCACCCCCTCTTCCCCCTTCACCCCGCCGACGGCCTTTGCCCACTGATTCCTCGCTATAATCATCTCTGCCCCGACCTCCAAATCTACCATGACCATCTTGCTCGTCATCATCCTCATCCGCTTCATCCCGGCGGCCTCCTCGCGACCTCCCGCGACCGCCTTCGTCGTCATCATCGTCATCCACATCCCGTCTTCCCGATCTACCACGACCACCTCGTTCATCTTCATCACCGTCTGCATAACGTCCTCGCGATTTACCGCGACCGCCTCTCTCTTCAGGACCTCGTCCACCAGATTTACCATGACCATCTCTCCCGTCATCATCACCGTCCACATGGCGTCCACCCGATGTCCCGTGACCGCCCCTGTCTTTAGTATCATCATCGGCACGCTCTCGCCCTCCCCTCGATCTGTCTCGTTCGTCGTCTCTACCCCAACTGCCTCTTCTCCCTGATTTGTCGCGACCACCATGCTCGTCTTCATAGTCATCCTCACGGCTTCCTCGACGCCTGCGCCGCCCCCCTCTCTCGTCAGCCTCATCGACTGAACCTCGTCCTCTCGGCGACCTCTCCCGGTCATCATCTCTATCCCGACCCTTTGTGCTTCCATCCCGTTCCGAAGGGTCGGCACCCTTCGTGCTCCAATCCCGCTCCCGGCCGGACTGCGACCTAGACCCCCGTCGACCTCGATGACCTTTTCTCTGCTCCATTCTAAATTCATGAGAAGTCTGTTGGCTCCCCCGCTGCAAAATCAAAATACTTACTCAATACAACCGCAGATAATTATAATTTATAAATATTCATAATGAATGATGTCCAATTCCACCTGAAACATAGTTTAATTATATCAGAAGTGATCGAATGTCTCCCCGGTTAAATGATCAGACAAAACCAACCAACCATTCACAGGGGCTACTCCGATGTTCATAATTCGTAGTCCGTATCCTACCGCCCCACTCATTATAATATAGATTAACACGACAACGAGAAAGTTGGCTAGAAGCTACAAATTCATATACCTAAAAATGAACTTCGAATTTCGAACCAGAACAAGATCTATCTAAATATATAAATAAGAAACTGACTGACTGACTGACATATCAACGCATAGCCCCAATCGATGGATCCAAGGATTCGGAATATGGCACGTAGGTTCCTTTTAAGGCCAAGGGGTGCACAAAAAAATATTTTTTCAAAATGGTGTGAAATGGTGGTCCAAAGTTTGTATGGGGCAACTTACAATGACTTAGTACGCGGACGAAGCCGCGGGCAAAAGCTAGTACTAATAATAAAGTTGTTAATGAAATGCCTGTATACGCTGAAAATAATTTTCATAAAAATGATTCTATCGGACTATTTGGAAGTCACGAATCGAAACATATCTTTTTTGGATTTTTTGTATGATTGTATGTGACGTTGTGGCTTCATTGCGCCAAATCGGCTAAACAGATTTCAATACTTTTTGGTACACGGGTAGCTGGGTATCTCGAAATGGTTCTAGGATACTTTTTACCCGACTACGCTGATAAGAAAAAAGAGGTGTTATGATTTTTTTCTCCTTCGCGAACGAAGTTGCGGGCACTTTCTAAAACAATAAGTGCTCGTTTAAAGTAATAGGATTACAGACAGTTTGCTGATCAGAGCATAGAGTAGGTACATGTGGTTTGCTGCTTCTAGCCTAACGAATGAGCTCACCCTATGTTCTTCCTCCAGGAAGCTCTCAGAGTCGCGGCTCAGGCTGCTGCGGCGACGCCCGTCCTTCCTGGGCGGCTTCAGCTCCGGCAGTTCGCCAGCCACCACCACCACCTGCAAGCCCAGGCTAGTATTCGCGAGTGTGTGTCAGACAGGCTCATCACTGATATATGCATGCAATATCGATAAAATCGCGATACAATATCGATGCAAACACGATGCATAATGCAAGCATCGAGACAAACCTAGTGGGTTAACGATGCTATTAAACTTAAGTGTATTTTTGTTTGTAATTGTGATAATAAATATATTAAAAAAATAATGCCAACGCGATACAATATCGATGCAAATGCGATACAAGATCGATGAACTGAAGGCGGTTTTACGCGAAATCTCAGAATAACACCCTTGGCACGGTAACAGGTAATGTTGGTACTAATGTCTAAATGTATAATGGTTCTAAATGTCTTATTATCAAAATGTACAACGGGCAAAAAATATGTAAATGTAAACATGTTATAATGAACAAAAGATAAAACAATTAAATGTCGCAAAAACTTAAGAGCCTAATTGTATGAGAGACAAAACGTACAAAAAGATGAATGGTCAAGATCCCAAAATATTCAATGGGTTTGAAATTCCCTTTGTCAAATTGTACAAAAGTCAAAAAGTATTTTAATGTCAACATGTTTGTAAGAAAAAACGACAAAATGGTAATGGGTAACGTTGGTACAAGTGCCGGAATGTTCAATGGGTTAAAATGTACAACGGTCAATAAGTATATAAATGTAAACATGATATAATGAACAATGACAAATATAATGTAACAATGTTTTGTTATTATTGTTCAGTTTATTAAGAAAAGTACAATAACTTTGATAATATTAACGGGTAGAGTAGTCCCATAATAAACAGTTATAAATAAATAAACAACATAATTAATTCTATCGTGAAAACATTTCAAGTAGAGCACATTTAATCAATCACGTTTTGTACATTTTGGCCACAGAGTATTCTGTCCTGAAAACTTTCTGACAAACTGACATTTAGGCCGTACTTAATTCTATCGTAAAAAAAATTCAAGTAGAGCACATTTAGACAATCGCGTTTTGTACATTTTGGCCACAGAGTATTCTGTCCTGAAAACTTTAAGTCAAACTGACATTTTGGCCGTAATTAATTCTATCGAGTAAACATTTTGACCAAAAGAAATGTTGTCCATAGCATATTTTGCCTTAAAAATATTCAGACAAAATGACCTGGTGGCACAAACATATTGTACTTTTTGACAAAATTACATCTCAACCTTTTATGCATTTTGGCATTTGTACTAAAATGACCTGTTACCCTTGGCAGTGAGGCGAATAGGGATGATGACTAAATATTAATAATTAGTCCGTCTTGTAGATTAGTAAAAAATATTGAAGACGTATTTTCTTATTTTTTTACATAATCAAATAATAAAGGATACATTGAGTCAAAATGTCGCGTGACGTCACTTCTAAGGGGTCGTCTACAAATTACGTAACGCACAATTCTCAAATTTTTGACTCCCCCCTCCCCTCATGTAACAGGCCCGTCGCGCTTAGCTGGACCCCCCCTTCCATTCCGTTACGTAACAAGTGCTTTGTAAATATCTTTAGGGTAATATAAAAAAAAAAGATAGGTGGTAGTATAGATACTTTTTAATCAAGAATCTGCATTTTTTTATAACACATTTAAGTGTGGTTTCAAGGAATCAAGCAATTTTATCATTATAATGGGTATCGGCTTCGGCGGTGATCACAATCTTCTGTGACTATTTTGAACGGTATTATTTTTGGTCCAAATTCTAAATGGTCAATTTCAATTTGTACCTAATGACAGTAAAACTAAAATAGTGCGTGATGTAACGCAAAACTTGGCAAATATCAATGTGTGGCACATATTTCGACAGTTCTTCTAAAAACACTTCGAGGTTTCTAAATTTTTATTTTATTTCTTGAACATTTTCCGAAATATTCGCTCCGAAAGTAGCAAAAATTGTGTCCCCCTCCCTCTATTTTCTAAACGGTATGTTCAAAAAATGTGAAAAAATGTACAAATATAAAGCTTAATAAATACTTCCAACGAAAATTGTTTTCAACATGATCGGACATACAGTTTTTAAGTTATTGCCAAAAAACTGCGCTTCTCAGCAAAAGGACGTAAGTGCCGGGAAGATACGCTCCTTTGCTAGTGTTTTTTTTTAATAGCATATTGTTTCATCTGTAGTGCATTTTTTTGTATAAACGGCTGCGGAACCCTTCATGGGCGAGTCCAACTCGCACTTAACCGCTTTTTCATTCCACATACTGACTCGGATGCGTATCGCGTTTGTATCGATCTCACGAACACACAGCGCAATCGACCGTGATGTAGTAGTCGCAAAGAGCTAAGATAAAGAATTGCAAATTAATTTGGTTTCAACAACAGCTCGACTAGAGACTATAGGGGCGACCCACAGCTGGTAATCTTCGTATAACAAAACGCGTACGTTAGCGCCATGTTGTTTTTAATTTTGACTGACGTTTTTCTCTGCTGTGATTAGCTGTTGCTTTGTCAATACACTCGTCTTGTCATCTATATATTATTTGTCCAAATTCATTCTGTCACTGTCACAGTAATGTGTTATCGAGTGATGTCCTTGTGTTTATCCTGTCTTGCTTTTTGCAAAATGTTTCAAGAGTACCGTGTTTGTAGAACTTTGCGAAAGGACGCTATTTTACACCATTTCCCGTTCTCTGAGAAAATACTTAGTGGTTGAAGTGTTTAAATCGTGATGATCTTGCAAAATTATCGCCCGCAGAACTAGCAAACATTATGTCCAAGAATTCATTTTGTTTATTTGACTGCGCCGAGCACAAAACTATTCTCAGTCATTTCATTGCTCTGACTGTCCGATTTACAATTATGAATTGGTGCAACACAACCAACAAAATATTAAAGGGGACAGACGGATTACTTGCAATACAGAAGAAAGCTTACGACAAATTTAAAAAGAAATTGAAAAATAAATCTTTTAACAAATAATGTGTTTTTTTTTTGCCACTGAGGTATAATTCTCAGCATATAATTTGATCACGTAAATACAATAACTGAAGTCACGTGTTCAAATTTTCGTGCCGGGAACTATTCATTCTAAATATTAGACCTCATTCAATGAACCTAGACCACTTTGGCTGAATACGTTACGATCCCTTGCCATATTGCAATCTCGAATAGAAAAAAAGTTAACGTCAGTCAACACTAATCGTACAGATTAAATATAGTTGCCTAGTGCAAATAATATTTGTTTCTGAGTTGGCAGTCTGATACGTAGTATCTCTTATTAGTCTGTGGGGCGACCCTCCATAGCCGCACACGCTGCCCACACTGCACGAATTTTGCCGCTCCCGGGGATGTGCGGGGTGTGGGGAGTTGGGAGCGGGTGATTTCGTGCGTAGTGTGAGCAGCGTGATGTGCCGCTATGGAGAGTCGCCCTAAAACTTCGTTTTGTTTTCTTTGTCATAAATAGCTTTACACAGTTTTGAGGTTTTTAGGACCTAAGTCGTCAGTAGCGCCATCTAGTATTTGCGCACAAAAACGATAGCTCTCTTAGCTATGTATATGCTTATAATTATTATGAACTATGTAGGCAGTACTTTCTGCTCCAGTAGTCGCATCTGCCGCGCCAAGATGTGCAGAATCGTCTGGACCATCTTGAAGTCTACTACGTTCCCCTGAAATTGGAAAAAAAACAAGAGTAAGTTTATCTCATTGTAGCGAGTCATACTGCTCAGGTTAAGCGCTCGTTAACCAAACATAATTTACTACAACCGGAACAGTTCGGATTCCGGAGGAACCAACCAACAGAACTAGCCTGTTTCAACTTTATTAAATACGAGTAGGTACATTACTGATGCAATAAATGATAAATTACCTGTAATGTCAATTTTCCTCGACATGAGCAAGGCTTTCGATTTCGTTAATCATAATACCATACTTCTCTCAAAGCTAGAACACTATGGAATCTGAGGCAAAGCTTTCGAGTCGTTTACAAGTTATTTAAAAAATAGAACGCAATGTACCTACTGAAGTTACAAGAATAACTCAAATAAATAATAGTTTCTTAAAGAAAATCAACAGGTCTGAATTTCGTTTAAATAAGTCAGGTGTCCCGCAGGGTAGTAATTTGGGCCCATTATTATTCCTGCTTTATATTAATGACCTTCCACATGCAACAGCAGAAAAATGCATTCTATTTGCTGATGACACGGCGCTAATAGTAAAAGGGAATAATACAAACAATTACGAGACATCAATTAATAATGCTTTGAATGACATATACACATGGATAAATGATAATAATCTTAACATAAATCTGACTAAAACCAAATTCATGCAATATCGGTCACACAGAACTATTCCTAAACGATTAAGTGTTAAATATAATCATAGTTATATGGAAGAAACTGACAGCATTAAATTCTTAGGTTTAACTATTGATAACCAATTAATTTGGAAGGATCATGTAGATTCTATATGCTCTAAATCTGATAGATTTGTTTTTGCCTTAAGAAAACTTAGCAGAACTGTTTCTACTGAAGCAGCAATAACAGCATACTATGGTTACATTTCATCAACACTTTACTATGGCCTTTTATTGTAGGGAAATTCTGTTAATGCTGAAAAAGTATTTAGATTGCAAAAGAAGTGCCTGCGTGCAATTGCTAATTGTTGGATAACCGATAGTTGTAAACCTATATTTAAGGAATAAAATATATTACCTTTGGCGTGTATGTAGTTAGTTACCTAAATTACCGCAAGTTTTCACGGTAGTTCACAGAGTTTACGATAGTAGGATACAATTAAGGTCGTTGGAGTCCGCTTGTTGCGGGCGGCGCAAGACCGGCCATTGGTGGCGTTCTTTAGGGGAGGCCTATGTCCAGCAGTGAACGTCAGTTGGCTGATGACGATAGAGGACTAGTTGTTTTTTTGAGTCCTACGGGACGCTTTCTCCTCGCGGGGCGGGGCACCCCCGCGGAAGATCAAGACGTAGCTTAACGTGTAGGTATTTCAATTCGATGCAGGGGGTTACTTCGGAGTTCGAAATTCGGAGTTAGTATTGTGCCGTCGCCCGTCCCACTAGTGTTAAACTGTGTTTGAGTGAGTGCGACAGCGCCAAACGAAACTCGAATCTTGAAATTTTTAGCAGCCTGCAACAAGGCTCGGAACCGGTATATATATATATATATATATATCTTCTAAAACACACTATTTCTTCAGGCGAATCGAGATTATCTGATTCGAATAACTCGAATCAGAGTCTTAACGAGTTGATTCGAATCAAGTTCCTTCGCAACTCGAATGAACTCGCCAGCTCGCTAGGATTCATCTCACGATTAGCGGAGACTCGGCAAATCAAGTTAACTTGAATCAAGAATACGAATAGCTGAACTCGATTCGACTCGCCAATTCGCAGACTCGAACCAACTGCCGAATCGACTCGAGTGAGAAAAAATCGACTCGTAACTTCGCTAATACTCACCTCAACCGGTCCCATTGCGATACTGATGAGATCTTCCACGCTCAGTAGAAGCGTTTTGTCGCTCATGCATGGAGACGAAAACGACATGGCCGACATTTTGTACTTCTTGCACTTCTCTAAGAGTTGATCGTTTCACTACCACACTTCTTTAAGAGTACCACTTATCCCTCAAATTCGAACCTCACGTAAAAATATCAAAAAAGATTGGTATCGTTTGTTGTTTTGACATTAGACTTAGCTACTTCTAGATGATGTCACTCACTTATATTTTTCTGAGTGAATATTGTTTGGATTGTCAGTTCGTTGCGATTTATACTTTAATAGTAATTGATAAAGTTGCTGATAGGTATAAATTTGGTTTACCGGCCAGTTAATTTCCAATGATTTCCATCCCAATTCAGTTTTTAAAGGCTAGTTAGATTTGTAATTGAAATGTAAAATATCAGTAAAGAACAAACAAAATTACGATTTTAAAAAGTATTTACAGGTAGTAACTTCATAACTGAAGGATGATTATGGGCGATCCTATTTTGGGAAAGACGACTTGCTTCCATAGGATTCTGTTGATCGCCACTCGCCATCGGCACCTCATCATAGCCCGATGTTCTTTTCCTTTAACTAGTCAGTCCACCTAACTAGTCAGAAATCTACCTCGTGCTTTTCCACTATGACAAATGGACAACGTCAAGGTTATAGGGGAGAACTTTTTCTTTGCTTGCATTTTAGGTTAACTTTCGGCTTTCTTCTGCTTCCGTCGTTTTCTAAAACGTCTTTTAGCTCTGACATTTCCCGCAATATTTCATATTTACAACTCAATACAGTTATAACATGTTGGTTATAACCACGTTATAACAGTGAGATACGGTTTCTTCTAAGATTTGGACATAGTGAGAAGTCTTCGCAAGAGTTATGGCAAATGTACTGGTAAATAATTTGTATTTGGGTAGTTCTACATAAGCTTCAAAAATCGCAAGAATGGTATCATTTTAATAAATTTTTACGCTCATTATATGCAACAGGAAACTGATGGCGATTGAAATGCCTGCAGGATACTTTTTAGGACACGGATCTGCCAATCTTTAAAAAGAGTACTTGGGTCATACTGATTTTTAGTATGAGTTAGCGTTATGCGTCTTTCCTGTGGACACCCGAAAGTTAAAGGCTTTAAATACTCTAGAACTAAGCGATAAAAATATCAGTTATATGTACCCAAGCCCTTAACTATTGCGTTTTCCACAGGAAAGATGGCTAAATTCCCACTTACGCATTATGACCCACTCACGCATAATTTAGCTACCCCTCTGTGGATTCATTCTTAGCAAATTATATCTTAGAAGTTCAGTATCCTACTCAATAAATACACCATTATAATTTTAATATATTTATTATTTATAATAACTCTCGTCTCCTCTCAACAGTGAACGTCACAGCTAGAGCCGAAACAGCAAGGAATCTCGAGTAATCGTTAATATTTGTACACGACTGGAACCGACTTAATACTGAACAAGAACTGCCACGAAACTGCCAAAAGGCGATATGACACAAGCGGCGAAGCGTTAGAACACGATTTTGATCACTATAACTCTAAATATAACGTGGAATGCAAGAGGATTTGATACATTGATTTCATCGAAAATAATAACAAATCACACAAAATATCATCGGGCAAAATAATTCATCGTTATTTGTATATAAATAGTATATTTTATTTAATAATAGTAACAACTAATCAACCGCGGCACCGGTGCACCGTTAGAAGATCGGGAACAATATTTACAATGGACATGACCGCGGCCCAACAGTTAAACAAGTAATACATGTACTTAAACAACCTATGCACTCTCTACATAGACTATAATTAGGTCTACATTCGGTGGCGCGGCGTCCCGTATATCCATAGACAAGCTGATACTTTGTGCAATACATTGGGTGCTCAAGTTTGGGGTTACTATTGGATGCTACGGACGTCACGGCACAGATAAACGTATTAACAAGGCGCGGCGGCCATTTTGTTGCGCGCCGCCATTTTGCGCTGCGGCCGCTTAGTCCTCGAGGTTGCGGAAGGCGGCAGCCATGTCTTCCAGTAGCTGGTCGAAGTCTGCCTTGATCTTAGCTTCGCCCTCTTTCACGGGGTCCTGTCGACAAACAACATTTTTACAAATAAGTGTCACAAAAAATATTTGTAAGACGATACCACGTTTTAATGTTCCAAAACCAAAGTTGTTACTAGGGTTTATACAGACGGACTACATCCCGGTTACAAGTCAGCTGCAAAATTGCAGATTGTCGGCGGTTGCATAACTGCATCGAAACTGCAAACCGACATAACAGTCCGTTTGCAATCGACGTACGGTCAAGGAATTTAATTTGTGTAGCCTTTTGTACCTTGTCATAGTGACATCGATATGGAGTCTCTATCGGCTTTCATATTGATTTTGACTGTGACAAGGTACGAAATGGTATGTAAATTAAATTCCTTGACTGTACTATTCTAACGATTACACACCGGCTGTAAGCCACTTGAACGGTTGTTCCGACTGCATTAGAACGGCAAACGAACGGCTTCTTAACTGCAATTCTTACATTGCCTGATACATGTATGGGAAAAGTTAACTTAGTTCTCATCGAAGAGAACCGACAGATTTCCCAAGGCGTCGTGAATAATATTCCAAGTGATTTAGTTTTCGGACTACAGTAAAAATCTTATTCTTATAAATCAATACATATTAGGGTAAAAAATTACACAAATCGAACTAGCCCCGTGGTAAGTTCAACAAAGCTTGTGATAAATAAATATTACAGGACAATTTTACACAAATCGAATTAGTCCCATGGTAAGCTCAATAAGGCTTGTGTTATGGGTAATAGACGACGATATATTTAATAGATATATTTACTTATATACATAGAAAACATCCAAGACTCAGGAACAAATATTCATGCTCATCACACAAATATTTGCCCTCACCGGGATTTGAACCCAGGACCTTCAGCTTCGCAGGCAACGTTACTCCCGCTGAGCCAAACCGGTCGTGTTAAAAGTACTAGACGACGATATAAATAGTATTTCAAACACTGACCTTGAACTTCATGGAGGAGAGCTGGTAGAGGATGGGGCCCATGGCGTCGCGGATGGTGTTCCACGTGACCTTGTTGTCGGACTGCGCGGTGGCCTCGACGGCGTGTCGCGACATGTCGTAGAACGCGATCATGTTCTTCAGCATGCCCACGGTCTTGTAGAACGGGCAGAAGCGATCGTATGTCGAGTAGCTGTGGAATGCAATACGTCAGTTACTTCGTTTAAGTGAAAAATTAATAGGGACACATCGTAAGCTGTGGCTTGAGAAGTATCAAGAGTATGCGCTATGAAGTGATTGTTTTATTTTATTTATTTGGAACATCAACAGCATTACAAAACATATCATTAACAGAGATTCGAATTAATAAATAAAGCCAGTAACAGATGTCCATCTATATAGAGATAGTGGAGCCAGAATATCGGTTTAAGTATGGAATCCTGATTATTAACTTGAGCAAAAAAAGTGAAAACGACAAAATCTGCTCACTCTTCTCCTAAAGTCTGACATAAAAATGTATAACAACTAGACATTTAAATGCACTTTTTAACAGCCAAAATAAGAAAATGGTCTTACACTTCAGCCTAACGCAACTAGGAACAAAAAAACTTTTATATAGATTTAATTTCATATCATTTCATTTGCATGGCAAACCGTTGCCATGACACTGAACCAGTACGTCATCAGTACAATTTATCCGTCATGTCATACATTGTCAACCATATTGCTTCGCTTGTCATTGCATTAATCTTAATTGTTATCTAAAGTTGTGAAATGTGATTGAACACTATTTAGTGAATAGATTTTGTGATAATGCCACCGAAAAGACGGTTTATCACATGTGAAATTTGTGGACATCGAGCTAGTCATGAAAAATGCGATAAACGATGTTTATGGCGAAATTTTTAATATTTTACAGGTATCATGCGTATACATTTCTTTGTCATAAATAAGTTTGTCAAAATTTTCATTTTAGTGACAAGCTTTTATTGCCGACTGTACTTTTCTTTGAACATCCATCAACGACTCACCGAGACGATTCTAAAGAACCCAAACTCGGTAGTAATGCATTATTTTCTTACATAGTTCCTATGACCACCATCCTGCTCCATTATCAGATCAGCTCGATGGTATCATACTATTGCATTGTCACCGAAGTTACATAAGTATGGTAAATTTGCCAGCTCAATTGGAAACCAGGAAGTAGGTCAAATTTAACTTGCAAGATTCCACCCGATCATACATAGTTACAGGCATTTGTCCCACCGCCGGCGATAAGCGATGAGCTATCGACGATTTTCTCGCCCAAGAAACGGACAAAAGATAATCGGCTCCCGTGTAAATAAAAGAGAGAGATAGATCGCCGGCAGTGTGAACAACCAGCGATGAACTATAAATATATCTCTCTCTGCCACATTGCAAGTTAAATAAAAGCCTGTAAGGACCGGATCGATTGGCATCTTCTCTATTATGGAAATAGCATGTCAGCAGGTACCTGTTCTGCTGCAGGAAGTCGTCCTTGAGTAGCTTGGCGACCTCGAGGGTGATCTTGTCGGTCTCGGCGAGCGAGGCCTTGCCGACCAGCTGCACGATTTCTGACAAGTCCTCTTCCTCCTGGAGAATCTCCTTGACCTAAACATGGAAAACGAATGTTAAGAACTAGAAGGTGCAACTTGGGCAGTGGAGAAAAAAAAACATAATTTCCCCTTTTATCTTCAGTCAGATAAAAATTACCCTATAAGTCCCTTAACCATCTGATGATGACGAGCCCCCTATTTCATAATCGTGACAATTGTCAGGTGACAACAACAATTTTATGTTCACGGCCATCCCTGCGAGCTCGATACATCTTCTTACTTTATACTGGGCACGCAATGTACGTGAAATTGTCATTGTCACCCGACATATGTCACGATAGTGAAATAGGGGCCAGCTATCCGTTTATTAAAAATGCTTGAAATCGATTCAGCCGTTTTGACGACGTGATGAAACCGCAAAGACACATACATACACACATACAAAAAAATGCAAAAAAAAACACCTTTTCGAATAGTCCGTATCACCTTTTTTTTTAATATCTTAAATGTACACATATTTCATATTTACAACTTTATAATTGTATCGATGTTGTCCAACTCTTTTTACCCAACGGCGTCAAAAGCTTTTTGCATAACTATGGTCAATATGTTGAAATAACAAAGAATTTCTAAAAGCCATCGCTAAAAGATTATCGCTAAGAGATAACTTTGGCCTAATTATCACTCTAAGCAGCTGCGGCAGGTAGCCTTGAAACACAACATTTCTGTCCACGAATTAGGACAGTAATCGCCCCGTATACTTGTTACAATATTTATTTTCGTATTTATTAAGTAGTTTAATGAAATTATCATGTTATGTACTTTTATTTAGTTTTTTGTTTTGGTATGATATACAATAAAGATATAATAGAAAGGTCCTTTTTTTAACATCATGAATATGTTTTAAGATTTTTTTGATAGGACAACATGATTAATAATTTAGTTTAGGTCACTGAATTAAGGATGAAAATTAAACTCTCAAACACTAAGCTAGAATAGGGCTGCAGACTTAAGACTCGTGGAGGCATGTTGGTGGGTTGCCTTACCTTGGTCCTGAGGGGCACGAAGTCGGGGTAGTTCTTGTCGTAGAAGTCATCCAGAGCGCGCATGTACTTGCTGCGAACAAAACAGGCATTTATATTTACAATAAACATATTTACACAAAAAACACTAGCCTTGGTAGGATCTAAAATCCGAAATTAATTGAACCGTGGAACATATAGTCTTCTATTGCATTTTCCACGAAAAAACAGGCTCCGTACTCGAGTAGCACTGGTTCCAAGCTCTGGATTCGCCCTTAGCTAAAAAGGCTAATCTAAGAAGTTAAAGAGTATAACAATACCTGTAAGAGATAAGCCAGTTGATGGAGGGGAAATGCTTCCTCTGGGCGAGCTTCTTGTCGAGACCCCAGAACACCTGCACGATACCCAGCGTAGCCGCCGTGACGGGGTCGGAGAAGTCACCACCGGGCGGCGACACGGCGCCGACGATGGACACGGAACCTGCACTCATCAAAAATAACACGTTTTATACAAGGGCACAACCTAAAACCTTTAAGAATCCCCGGTAAGCTCGGTTCTCCATACAAACGCAGTTACGCTCTCATTTAGAACAAGTTTACAATAAGTAATCATCTGACATGCTCAAATTGTCAATTAATGGATTCAAGTCTAATGTTAAACGTCACCTTTTACAAAAAGCATATTATACTACAAATGAAGTTTTAGATGATAATACGCCATTTGTGTAAGTTACCTTCGGTTAAGTTAGAGTAATTAGTTATAAAATGACTTGTAAAAGAGCTACTAAACATAAGCCTATTTAACGAATAAATATTTTGTTTTGATGTGATTTGATTTGATTTTAAAACTACTAGCTAGTTTGCTCTGAAACTTTGTATTTAGAATAAGTTAAGGTATATGCAGGCCTGTAATTAGTTTATGTACCTTGAGATACTATAGTAAAAAAAAATACAGCTAATTTAAGTTTTTCATAGAAAACTTGCTTTTGCTATATTTTGTTTGTTTTATAAACTGGAGCCATATAAAGTAATTACAGGCCTAGATATACTTCATGTCATTGTATATGCAGTTTCATTAGAATCTAACACGTAGTTTTAAAATGAGAACGAAACTCCGTTTGTATGGGAAGGTGAAATTCGGTCGAGCTTGCCGGGGACTCTTAATGGGGAATGAATGAAATATTTCAAAAATCTTGAAATTTTGTTTAAGGACTAAGTCTCCTTATCATCAGAAAAAAATACAGATTTTTCTGTAGGTTAGAAAAAAATAAAAAGATGAAAAGGTGTTGGTGGGCCTATATGACAGCTTATACGGGACGGCAAATGCACCATTGATGTTTTCGATTAAAATGTACTGTTATTCTTGCCGTACCGTATAAGCTGTCATATAGGCCCACCAACACCTTTTCATCTTTTTATTTTTTTCTAAGCCACAGAAAAATCTTATATTTTTTGCTTACGATAAGGAAGATATTCCTACCTATAAACAAAATTTCAAGATTTTTGAAAATTTTCATCCATTCCCCATTGAGCTATAACAGCATAGAAAGAGGTAGGCGGGGTAGCCCTCGTCGGTCATGGACACGTTGTAGCCCATGTCGCGGAAGCACTAGGCACTCACCCTCCCTGTCCGGGTTGCCGAGGCACTTGACGCGGCCGGCGCGCTCGTAGAAGGACGCCAGGCGAGCACCCAGGTAGGCGGGGTAGCCCGAGTCGGTCATGGACACGTTGTAGCCCATGTCGCGGAAGCACTAGGCACTCACCCTCCCTGTCCGGGTTGCCGAGGCACTTGACGCGGCCGGCGCGCTCGTAGAAGGACGCCAGGCGAGCACCCAGGTAGGCGGGGTAGCCCTCGTCGGTCATGGACACGTTGTAGCCCATGTCGCGGAAGCACTAGGCACTCACCCTCCCTGTCCGGGTTGCCGAGGCACTTGACGCGGCCGGCGCGCTCGTAGAAGGACGCCAGGCGAGCACCCAGGTAGGCGGGGTAGCCCTCGTCGGTCATGGACACGTTGTAGCCCATGTCGCGGAAGCACTAGGCACTCACCCTCCCTGTCCGGGTTGCCGAGGCACTTGACGCGGCCGGCGCGCTCGTAGAAGGACGCCAGGCGAGCACCCAGGTAGGCGGGGTAGCCCTCGTCGGTCATGGACACGTTGTAGCCCATGTCGCGGAAGCACTAGGCACTCACCCTCCCTGTCCGGGTTGCCGAGGCACTTGACGCGGCCGGCGCGCTCGTAGAAGGACGCCAGGCGAGCACCCAGGTAGGCGGGGTAGCCCTCGTCGGTCATGGACACGTTGTAGCCCATGTCGCGGAAGCACTAGGCACTCACCCTCCCTGTCCGGGTTGCCGAGGCACTTGACGCGGCCGGCGCGCTCGTAGAAGGACGCCAGGCGAGCACCCAGGTAGGCGGGGTAGCCCTCGTCGGTCATGGACACGTTGTAGCCCATGTCGCGGAAGCACTAGGCACTCACCCTCCCTGTCCGGGTTGCCGAGGCACTTGACGCGGCCGGCGCGCTCGTAGAAGGACGCCAGGCGAGCACCCAGGTAGGCGGGGTAGCCCTCGTCGGTCATGGACACGTTGTAGCCCATGTCGCGGAAGCACTAGGCACTCACCCTCCCTGTCCGGGTTGCCGAGGCACTTGACGCGGCCGGCGCGCTCGTAGAAGGACGCCAGGCGAGCACCCAGGTAGGCGGGGTAGCCCGAGTCGGCCGGCATCTCGGCCAGACGACCCGAGATCTCACGTAGAGCTTCGGCCCAACGCGACGTGGAGTCAGCCATCATGGACACGTTGTAGCCCATGTCTCGGAAGTACTCCGACAGCGTGATACCTGCGGGGAATAACGATCCAATCGTAAATACATAAAAAAATACGTACATGCATTAATTTTTTTATCGCTTTTCTTAACTTAATATCAAAATACCGTAAAAACTATTTCAAAATGTGAAATTAAAATTAAAATCGGACAAGAAATACGCATAATATAGGCATTTTAAACTAGTAATTAGCATACACCGGTTTGGCGGGGGCAAATCTGTACGTTTAATAGTGCGAGGACACATTAAACTAATTTTATTAGTTGATATCGATAAAAATGATGTACAACCGTGGGTTAATTTCAAGAATTTGAATGAAGAAGAAAACTACATACACAAAAATAAACTTTTTGCGTAATAAACTTTTTTAACATTTAAGATAATTTTCATAATATACAATCAAAATTTTCTCCACATTTTCAGCCTTTAATCTTCGTCGCCTGGGTGACAATATCCATTTTAGCCAACTAAATGACCTTTCTAGGTCAACTGTAGTAATTGGAGCAAATTCAAACAATTTATAGTATTGATGAATTTCTGCTTTATGACTCAGTTCTATTTCTTTTCCGGATACCAAATCATTTAATGTTTTTAAAGTTGAAATGCCGACGTTTTTCTCTAACACTGTTTGAAGTTTTTTGTGAATAATTTTGCCCTGAGGATTCAAACGTAATCTTGATATATGTACTTTTAACTTATGGACAATATTCAAACTGGCTTCTAGACTTAAATTTTGTGTTTGTAATTTTTCAATGGTACTTGGTATGATGGATAGATTGTTGGCTATCCATTTCAAATCGTTGAGAATGTTTATATCATTCATTGCCCGTTTTGCTTTTAATATACACGTTGATTCTTTGTTATTATTAAATGTTCGTACGACTTGCTTGATGGCTGGTAAATATTTATGATAGTAAATAGCCGCTTTCATCCATGTTCCCCATCGTATTATCGTCGGCTGTGGTGGCAAAGGAACGTTCGGTAACATTTGGTGAAATATTCTTATTCTATAGGTGATTTCAGAAATACCTTTTTTGCATAAGCAATTAAATTATTTACAGCAGGAAACAATAATCGCGCTTGTTCAGCCACCCTATTTACTCCATGTGCCAAACATGTGACGTGTACTAAATTCGGAAAAACCTTTTTCAAATTCTTACCAGCTTTCAGCATGTAGGCTACGCCATCCGTAAGAAGCAACAAAACTTTATCATGTTTGTTGTGGTTACTTCCCCACAACGTCTCTAGGGCATTTTGAATAAGATTTGTTATACTAACATTATTTACTTCCTCTAGACAAACGCTAGATATTATGTGTGGGGTACCTATTTCATTTTCTAATAGTGCTCCAACTATTACATTCCCAATCTGACCCCCATTGGCATCTGTACTTTCGTCTACACTCATATAAATTCTAGAATTTTCTAGTTTAGTCTTAATGTGTTTCATCGTCTCCTTATAAGCGATGTCTAAGGTCGTTTTTCTCAAAACTGATTCGTTGGGAATATATGTTTCTGAACCATATTTCCCAAATATGCAATCAGATATAAAATTGATGAAAATGGGATTTCCCACCTGGGTCCATGGTATGTTGCAAGCTAAAATAAATTTTAGCAAATCCAGGTTAAATACGTTTTGGTTTTTAGCGACGCTGTTATGCCTTTGGCTTCTACGGCTGGCCTTTGTACGGAAAACTTTTTTCGTGATATATGAATTTTACATTTCTTGCAAAACTAAGTCGTACCTTTATCATCTATATCTGAATGGTCAGGTTTCCATGAAGATGAATGATCTTTTTTCTTGTTAGGCATTTTTAGCCGCCTTAAGAAACAAAAAGGTAGTTTTAATTGATCGGAATGCAAAATAATATTGTAGTACTGGATGAATTATTCAACGATTCAATGGTTGTCAAGTGACTCGACACAGTCAATGTCAGATATCGGTTGTTTATAGTTGCGATAAGTATAAATGAAAGAGGTTTGCACATAGTTAAACGTATTCAAACTTAGCCATTAGTTTAGTTATGATAATGATGGTTAAAAATTTATTTTTATCGATGTCGATAAACTTAGTCGATTTTTAATTAATCACTAGCACTGGTACATTTTTGCCCCCGCGAAACCGGTGTCTGGTAATTAGACGGAGAGGTCCAATGTGCACTGTTACGTCACAGTGCACTCCGGCGATATAAACTCCATATTAAATTCTGTTTTGCAAGAAAGAGATTGAATGAAATGTTTGATGGCTTATATCTTGGTTATTTTTATAGTTATTCGCAAAATTGTTTGTGTCTATTGTTTGTTACATAAATAGCTTTTAATAACGCAAAAATAAAAATCCATGCATATTCCCTATTCGTCAATGTAGATGTCGTAGGCCGATCATATCGTTGGCCAGATCATGAAATTCCTAGGCATTCCATGAAACGCTGCCATTTCATGATTTAGCCAAGTAACACCCGCCCAGTGGCGATAATGTCAAACGAGCCCAAAAGGGCTTGCCCTACTTAAATAGTTATCGGTCAAGAATATCTACGTGAAATTCGCTAATAGCGCGGTTTGAAAATAAACCACACACTGTCTTAAACGGCAAACTGCGTCACCATAGTCCATCACCACCTCTAGCCCAGCCTCAGACCGTATTGAGACCAGAGGACACTGTATTAAAAATAAAAAAACTGAAGAAAACAGATTTTCTTAAATTTGAATATTCTAAGAAAAGAGAGTTCTAATTTTATGCGAACTTAATAATCTAGGGTTTGGATATTATGGGAAACGGTTTATTTGGGATTGGATATTATGAAAAGTCCTTTTTCTAGGAATTGGATATCATGGAAAAGAGGCAATTTAAAATAAACTAGTTTCTGCCCGCGACTTCGTCCGCCTTAAATTCGTTTATCGCGGATAAGGGTATTTTCCCGGGATAAATAGTTCCCCGGGACTCAAACTATCTCCATACCAAATTTTATCCAAATCGATTCAGCGGTTTAAGCGTGAAGAGGTAACAGAGAGACACACTTTCGCATTTATAATATTAGTATGGATATAAATGGATGTTGTGAAATTTGCACGTTGCAATTTATCACCTAATCACTAGTAATCAGTTTTTTAAGAGTTGGATATTTGGGAAAGCTAGTTTGCTCCAGCCAAAACTACACCATTTTACTTACCGGTGTAGATGGAGGCCTCACGGGCAGCGACGGGCATGTTGGAGGTGTTGGCGACGAGCGCGGTTCGCTTCATGATGGACTCCGTCACGCCGTCGATCTCCACCGTCAGCTCGGGGAAGTCCCGCAGTACCTCAGACATCTCGTTACCTGGGGACGAAATGTCATGTACACAACTGTTTCCAAAATCATAGCGTTTAGATACACTTCGTCCATATTCCTATTTTGCCAACTTCCTAGTTTGTCAAATATGTATGTATGTATGTAATCACTTTATTGCACATAAATTAATACAAAAAAAATGTATTTACAATCACAGATATGTACAAAGGCGAACTTATCCCTGTGAGGGATCTCTTCCAGTTAACCTTTAAGCAAATGAAAGAAAAAAAAGTATACATTAAGTATCAAGTATCCTATCTCGCCCACATTCCCAACTCGTACGGTCACCAGCATTAATATCTGCCACAACAAAGCGCGCATGAATATCAGACACGACTTTATTTCTAAGGCTGTTTGCTAATGCCCTTTCATAAACGCTTGTAACTTTCATTACAACTCTCTCTCTCTCTCTCTCTCTTTTTAATTCATATTGTTGGAAAGAGACTTCCGCTTGTATGATATACTACTTACAAGCTATTGAGAAACGGTCATTACCACAACACAACAAACGGGGCCTAATCGCGTATAAATATGATTTTATTACCTTTCGTTGGTAATTAATGTAAAGGGTAACGTTTCGGACGCCGCGTTACGTCCATATTTATACGCGATTAATCCCCGTTTCTTGTGTTGTGATAATGAGTGAAAATCGTGTTAGTTTAAATCAATCTATTGAGAAATGCGACCAAGATATTGATGCTGGTGATTACACATCCCAACTCGTTGATTGAGTACTATCTGACATCCCTACAATCAAGGAGTTAGGATGTGGACGTGATAGTACAAACATATAGCATTGTCAGTTGTCTAGTATACTAGACAGAAAAGCTGCTGCGTTTTCTTATAGTAAAAGGTAGCAGCATTAACTACGTCATAGGAGACATGTACCGAAAAGATTCTGCTTTCACGATGTAAAAACGATTTTAAAAACTTGAATTAAAGTTACGTCATAGTACACTCCGGCCATATAAACTCCAAATTAAAGTCCGTTTTGCTAGAAAGAGAAAGAATGAAATGTATGATGGCTTATATCTTAGTTATTTTTATAATTATACGAAAAAATATTTTTCTCTACTGTTTCTTACATGAATGAGCTTTTTATATAAAGCAAAAAGAAAAAATCATGCATATTCCCAATTCGCCTAGTTAATCATTGGGGAAATTGTAGGTGTTTATCAACAAGGCAATACGCACCACGCTCTCCGCAACCGACGTAGACGATGACATCGGAGTTGGAGTACTTGGACAGCGCCTGCGAGATGACAGTCTTGCCGCAACCGAAAGCTCCGGGGATGGCGGTGGTGCCACCCTGTACGCAACTGTCCAAATAAAATGGTTAAGAATGATGGTTAAAACTTTTAGGACTAGGTGCTATTTAATACGCTAAAAAGATATAATCTGTTTGCGAACGTGATCACCGGCCACACTCGCACCGTCGTGGACGGATACGTCCACACTCGCGGCGTCGTGGACGGATACGTCCACACTCGCGGCGTCGTGGACGGATACGTCCACACTCGCGGCGTCGTGGACGGATACGTACGGGAACAGCGAGTCGAGCACGCGCTGGCCGGTGAGCAGCGGGTGGTTGGCGGGCTGCTTCTCCGCGCTGGGCCGCGGCTGGCGCACCGGCCACACTTGCAGCATCGTGAACTTGGTCTTCTCGCCGTCGAACTCCGTCTCCAACACCACGTCCTGAGAGACACGGTTTCGACATTAGCTTGTTAGTGGGCGAATGCAAAAGTATCAGATTATCAGATCCATTTTTCGAACCGGATTTTAGTTGCGAGAGGAGAACAGTCGCTTAAGAAGTTCCGTGGCGACCGGTTTGACCGATATTTTTTTTAAATAATATGGTACTCTTTCCCTTAGTCGCTTTACTTCATTGATAAGACAAAGTCGATTTGCTTCGACTTTTCTGTACCACTTAAACTGCAAGAACTCAAATTTATATTTCATGTTCGTGTTAACCTTTTGAACACCAAGCGGTGGAGCAATTTACCGTGCCACTGACGCCAGAGCAAAAAATAAGAGGAGCTCCAAAATCAACAGGGAGTGAAAATACTTGTAATTCAAAGTTTTTGATCACTGTAATGTTTGACGGCTGCGGCCGACGTGGCGTCAGTGGCACGACTTTTAACTGTCGGCCACGGCCGTCTTTGACGGTCAAAAGGTTAAATTCTAGGCAAATTTCCTTCAAGTTATCTAATTTAGAGTGATAGTACATTTCAGACTATGTATTTACAGATTTTAAAAATTTTGCGATGCAAGTTGAATAATGTTGTTCAGTTTTTTCTCATTAAAATGCGTTTACCACGTGAGTAACCGCTAATGTAATGTTAATAGGTACACGAATACTTACGGTGACTTTGTAGTTGCCGGAGGGCGCGATGTAGGTGACGGTTCCCTTGGCCTTGGGCGGCACCAACATGCGATGCTTTACCAGCGTGTTCTCGTGCACGATACCGTACAGGTCTCCTCCGGTGATGTGGGACCCGACCTGCGCACACGCACCCATCAGTAGGGATCTTTACTCATATTCAATTTCACTATATACAGCGTTTTTTTAAATATCTTTTAACTTTAAGGGAAGATTCTTCAGGTCAAATAGAATTAATTCCTCTAAGAAACTAGTGTCTTAACTCTTAATATTTTGACATATTCAATAATTATTTTTTCACTTCTGCTCAAAAAGTACGCCATATTAGCTTCACGAAGCGAGCCTAAAATAGTACATTTAGCCCCTAGGGTTAAAAGAAAGCCATATAATCCCATGCAAATTTCTATGACACTGAAAAAAAAAACTTGCGGCCAGCTACATATACTTACGAATAATTAAACACAAACAAACCAACCTGATCAGATTGGCCAAACTTTCTGATAGAATTGCTCAAACTGAACTTTTAGCTTTTCATGAATATTACAATTTTAATGTTAAGTCTTTTTTATTTTCTCGCAGTCGAAGGGAAAAGCAGAGTGTTTATTAACACGTGGCTAAAAGACATTATTACACTCAGACATATTTGTCCTCGCTCACTTCGTGAGCTCGCCCAAATAATCTCTTCGTGTCATGTCATAATGGCTTATTTTAGCCCCTTGTCAAACAATCTAATATAAAAATTAATATAAAAGGTCATTCATTATGTTGGCATGTGCTGTTATGGATGAAATTTAAACTTTGTCATACTTGACACTAACTTTTGTGTAACTCTGAAGGACCTTTTACATTGTAATATTTATTTATTTATAATGTATGAAAAAAAAACAAGACCATGTCGAATTTAACGGAAATTAAAAAAAAACACGGTGTATCACAATGACAAAATGGGCAATACAATGCCATTGATTTGGTTAGATATACCAATGTCAATGGCGCTGGTTTTTTGTATAGCCAGTGAGCTGGTTATACAGGATAGTAAACTCAACGACTTGTGTCAATGGATTAGACGTGTAAAAAAAATACCGACGAATTGAGAACCTCGGCCTTTTTGCCAGTCAGTTAAAAAATGGGATTGCGGCAGGCGTATTTTTATGATGGCACATGCCTCTGCAATGAAAGCACAAGTGAATGTAAGCAAAAAATTTAATTTTATTACAATATCCTTCATCTAGCCCTGGCTATTATCGCGATTTGACCAGTAACCGAAGGGAGGCCAGTATTAGGCGACTTAGCTTTTTGGTGGCATTATGGCACAAGTAATGCGGTGGAGTCGCCATTGTACATTTTTTTTATTTGAATAAATGAATAACTGAATGATAAATCCATATTGTGTTGCCGGGACTTTTTGGTCAACCAAAAAGGTGAAATAGGTACCTATGTAATATAAGTTATATTAGAAAATCTACATAGAATGTTTTTTACAAGTATATAACAGCGGATTTATTGCATTTCTTGTGCTTGAGTGCCGCGGGAGTCCGGAGCATAATCATTATAACATTGTACAGTGCAAATGAAATAAAACAAGAATTAATATGTATATTCCAAATGAACATTATATGCTACCACTGACACTGAAACTGAAGTATCACTAGTATACTGAAACTTATTCCAATGGAAAGTTGTTCAGGACCTTGAATAGGTTTGTTTTTATTGAATTTTTATTAATCAATTTACGGTTTATCGATCATTTATTCAATCACTCAAGAAATATATAACAACAACTCTATTGCTGTTTGTAACTCCAATGCCACGAAACATCCCAACTCTGCATATTAGTGTTACCTTAACGTTGAGGGGGTTGAACTCCCAGCTCGTTTCCCTGGCCAGGCAAGGCACGTTGACACCCCTGGGGATGTAGATGGACTGCGTCATCTCGTTGATGTCCTTGAGTGGGCGCTGGATACCGTCGAAGATGGAGCCCAGGATGCCGGGCCCGAGTTCCACGGACAGCGGCTTGCCTGTGCGCAGCACGGGGTCGCCCACCGTCACGCCCGACGTCTCCTCGTACACCTGGACCGTCCGTAGTCAACGTTAGAGGACAATCCCACACGGATAGAACTAGTACTGAATCAAATGATGCCTGAGATATATGGGTTCTGTACCCAAAGAGAAAAACGGGACCCTATTACTAAAACTCCGCTGTCCGTCCATCCGTCTGTCTGTCACCAGGCTGTATGGCATGAACCGTGATAGCTAGACAGTTGAAAATCTCTCTCCGTTTATGTCTCGACGTCTGTTTCTCAAAATGGTCTTCTTCCTATATTGTCAGATTACGATGATGTCAGCTTCTTATTGAATCTGTTTCCTAAATTTTCTGCTTCTCAAAATGGCTTTTTTCCCACATTGTCCGTTTCCTATGATGTAGGTATGATGATTCGTAAAATGTCTGTTTTTTAATTCGGCGAGATCTTTTATTGCGTGTATAATATGTTGACCGAATATAAATAAATAGTAAATGTGAACTTTAAATTCTAAAGATCGAACCTTCGGACTGGTCCTATTTTTTTATTTAGTTCAGTTCTAATGATGGAATACATGATTTAGACATCATAATAAGCGGATATTATAGGACGCAGGCCATTTTTTGAAAGTGGAAATAATAGGAAGCGAGCATTTTAGGAAAGTACCGTTATAGGAAACAAATTGCAGATAGGAAAAATAAATTCGTTGGAGGCCATTTTGAAAAACAGACATTTTAAAAAACGGTCTGAACGAGTCTGAGCCTAGATGGCGTTATTGTTTCGGTCAAAATACACACATTCGTTGTACTGGAAATGACCACTGATCGAAGTTTAAAGGCACACATCATCGATGGAGTCTATGAATTCCATACAGTGGGAAAGATGTTTGAAATATTTACGTTAAACTGAAAAAATCACGTACCTGAATGGTGGCCATGTCACCCTCGAGACGGATGATTTCTCCCACCAGCTCATTGTAGCCGACACGCACCAACTCGTACATAGCCGCTCCGGACATCTTCTCCGCCGTCACGACTGATCAACGACAAGGATCACATAAGTATATTCAGCAACTCTCAGGGTAAATCACAGTAATAGGCCATCATCAGTCGCCTGAACATTCTTAAATTACATGAAACGCAACTTAATTTTCAAATTAAGGCCCTGCAACGTCTTACTCGTGCGCATCAAAGAGAGAGAAAGCTAATACACTACATGCTTGGGGTTTTTTGGCGTAAGCGCCAGATGTAAAAGTACAATGAAATCGAAGATATTATTATGTTTTGTTAACGTTTAAGTTAGTGCAGTAAAAGATAAAGGGAAGAATGAAATTTTTACATAATTTAGCCATTTATTAATCTGTCATTTGCACAAACTAGACAAAAAACGGGAAAATGTAGACGCTTTTTCGGATAACTTTTCTATCAAGGAAATGTTAAGCAAACATGTTTCCGCGTTAGGCACTGAATAGTTATTTAGTCAAAAAACACATATCTGAAAACCAACCTGTTTCATATACTAGATATGTCAAACATCTCACTAAAAAATAGCTTAAATTGTCAAAGCACCCCATTATAATGGATCATAGTGCCTTTGCCATTTAAAATTTTGAGGATTATACTGTCTAGTGGTGGTCTGTCATATTTGCATGCGTATTTTTTTGTGCAAACTGCATGAAAATATACGCATGTGAACACAATTTAATGTCACATCTAGCAAAGACACAATTTGGCGGAATAGCAAAGGAACTATAAATCCATTAATCTAATGTGGAATTTTGAAAAGTAACGCCTGAATCTATCAATAATTTAGTTTTGAAATCATTTCAATCTTTCCTGCTCTATGGCAAACAGTTGATATAATACCTGATGCAGACAATTACGTCATAGAGAGCTCCGCAAGACTCGTGTCGCCTAAAATAATTAGGACACTGCTCATCTAAACGATAACGTCACGCAATATCCGGAGGCTCGTGAACATTAAAATATAGTATAATATGAATTTATTACAAAAACTTTCTAATCTTAAATAGGGTATTTGACAGTAGAACAAAAAAAAATTATGTAAGATCTTGATAAAACAAGCAAAATAAAAACTAAGTTAAAATTTTGAGTTCAATACCTTACGTGTAGCTTGTTTTAATAAATAAATAAATATTATGGGACAATTTTACACAAATCGAACTAGTCCCATGGTAAGCTCAATAAGGCTTGTGTTATGGGTACTAGGCGACGATATGTTTTATGAGTTTAAACTTGGGTGGTAAAGTCCATTTATAAAGTATGAAAATATTAATAACTAATAATACCATTCAATAACCCATAAAATGTTTTGTAATATTAATTATATAAACCGTTTAGATAAACGCAAGTTTTAAAATAGCTGCAGAACAAAGTTCTTATTTTCCCTATACAAGATACGAGCGTGTGATGTCACATGCTTGTAGGCTTTAGTATGAACCTTATTTTGGGAAAGTCCAAAAATGTGCTTTTAACATTGTTATATCTCGGGGACTCTTTATGATATTAAAGCAGTTTTTTCACCAACATTTTTATTATTAAGACGTCGTTTAATATCATACCATGAAAAAAATGACAAATAGCTTATTGAACTCACAGGACCACGCTCAAACAAAGATTGGTCTACTCACTGATATCACTTAAGATCAATATGTATTTAGAGAGAAATAGAAACCTCATTTGTTCTGTAGAGTTATTAAGGTATACCCAGGTAAGACCAGATCAAAGGTAAGATCGGATGAAAGCAATAGATATATATTTTTATCACTGGTAACATGTGTGCGTCGCCATTTTATCCCTTATGCACACTATGTTGCCAGTGATAAAAAAATATCTACCGTTTCGCTGGAAATTTCTTTCATCCGATCTTACCTATGATCCAGTCTTACCTGGGTATACCTTATAATATTAGAGTTATTATATTTAGAACATATTATAATATGACCTTTATTTATTTAGGATATTCTATTTTGTACCACTAATAGTGCTACTACATTTGGAGTTGCAATATGGTGGAGCCTCACAGAGTGACAGAAAACATTGATGTCAAGTTAGACAATGTCTGGTGATGCAGCATCTAGAGAACTATTTTTTCGTATAAAAAAACTATGATAGAGAAAAGGGTACATACCGGGACCGGACACAGCAAACACATATCCGAACTGGTCCTCATTCTCCTCTGTCGCGATCATCCTCAAATTGGCCCTTGCCGCCATTTTGAATAACAATTCTTATCTGTCAACAGAAAAATTTGAAATTAGTATGGAATTGCCTATTAGTATTTAACTTACACCAGCAATAAATGGGATTGTTTTCACTATTTTGTTCTCTAAATAAAAGATATTATTTTTTTGTATTTTATTTCTTGAAAACATTTCAGATCCATTTTCAGAAACGTATTTTGTGACAGAGGGTATTTACATATTCAATGATGTATTTTCTTTTGCAAATGGATTTAGACACACCTATTTGCACACTATGAGAAACAAATCTTGCAGAATTTGGATATTGTGAGAAATTAAAAATCTCGATACAATGAATTATCTCATCTCAAGTAAAATAAAAAAGGTGGACATTTAAGTTTACCATATTTTTAATGGTCAAATGAGAATATGTAAAATATCATTATTAATGTGGGTGTTGAATCATTGTCACAAAATAAGTATAAAAACAAATGTATTAAAATCTCAATAGGCCTTAAAATAATTAAGATACCTCAAAACAATCCTGATAACATTATCATAAGCTATACTTTTTGTTTTACAAATATCATGATAATAATCACAATTTTTGCAATTTATTAGTGGATCACTCCACTAGTGTTATTATTATAAACAAAGATCAGAAACAAATGAAAAAATAAATAATAGCTAAAGCAATAATATGTCAATAGCTAAAGAGTCGGATGCACCATACAGAGATCCATAAGCAAGAACAGATGACAAAATTCGTCGACTACTGGTGTGGACGATTCGCTCAGATGGTAGAGCGTGCTGCCCCGGTCTGGCTCAAGGCACTGGTTCAAGTCCAGTATCGTCGAAAAAATTTTTCATTTGTTTCTGATCTTTGTTTATAATTATCATAAGCTATTTCCAAGTCTGCCAGTGTCAATTAAACCAAAAAATTTCATTCAACCTATCTCTTTTATCATTAGAATTATGTACCTTAACTCTAAAACTAATGACTTTTTAAATAATTTTAGGATCTACACTTTTGACCATGATCCCAAAGACCTCCATAACCCAGACAAAGAACCCATGATTATGGTTCCACATTTCGTTACCTCAATATGCAGATTTTCTCATAATGTTTTCATTCTATAGGGGTGGGTTACTATGGTAGCAATCCAGTAGCAACTGCTGGGTTTCAAACACTTACATATAATGTTACTTGTCAAATTTAACTTAGACTGTTATTTGGTAGACAGACCAAAAGGTTTTAATACTTCTATGACGTCACTGCTTCACTTGAAAAATTGGAAAAGTAAGACTAAGAATAAATTTATTTCACATAACACACTTGAATAAAATACATTGAAATATCTTGCAGACCCCGAACTAGGCTGGGCCTGTGTCTCGGGGCCTAGGAGTGCACTAACCATGAGATAACAATGCATACTTATGATGTAAACTAAGCATGAAACTATGTGATACAAATAGGAAAATTAGACAAGATGAAGGACATTACAATATGTATAACTCTACATTACAGTTAAATTCAGCGAGTCAATAAGACATGTAAAAAAAAACCAATGACCAAACAAGCAGCACCAACTATCAAATACCTCAAATATCTAAGCACTTTATTAAAATATCCTTACCAATGAATGATATATATACATATATATATCCTAAACCAAAAAACTACACTCTCCTAAACACTCTACAGTAGATTGACTCTGACAACTGTCAGCAGATCAGATGATTCTTATCAGCTGATAAAAATTCACTATCCATCACTGTCATTTCAGGAAATATTGCCAATTGTAGTTTTGATATCTATGCATATTCAATTTAACTTTTCAATCCTGACATAAAGTATGACCAAATGGTCCAACTTTTTCTTTCAATATGAATAAATTAATATGCATCGGTTTCCCTTGTAATTTTCCTAAATTTATTTTATTTATAATGTTTTCCTCTAAATTTTGGTTATCACAAGACCTCAGTAGGTGTGTAATAAGCCATTATTTCTATCTTGTGGTATTCATAGACTATTCTGTAAAATCAGTATTTAAGATAAGAGTATTTCTTAAAAGGTTTTCATCAGCAGAATCTGTCCATTTGAACACAATATTTATTAGGTATTGGAAACACTCTTTGGACACAGTTGTCTTAGGATTGTGTGGTCTTCGGGGCCAATACCAGTGTGGTTATTTAGATGGTAATTACCACAATGAAAACATTTAAAAGAGTCCAAAGTCAAGAGCCATAAGTCACAGGACTAAGAAATGAAACTGTTTAAGGGAGCCTGGTACTTGACTAACTACTAATGTCAAAGTTTAAATGTCCATGTTTATATTCAATTTTACAGTAATTTGATGAATGAGAGAAAAGGATTATTTAATATATATTTGCCTATTTTTGCATAACTTTGGTCAAATTAAAGTTTAGTAATAAGTAATGTGGAAATAATTTAATTCATCATGTGATCTAGATAATAAAAATTAGTTCAAGTAAACTAGACTTATAATCTGAAACGAAAGAGTCACCAGTGAAACCTGCTCCTGCATGTTTCAAAGACTTCTCAAAATATGTATTACATAAGTTATGGGGTGGTAAATCAACAAGCAATTTTAAAACTTTAACATTAACAGCACAATAATGAAGTAATATTGGAAGAATAATCATTACATTGAATGTAATTTACCATGCACTTATACCTGCTATAGATTTATAGTTTATTACTGCTTATGGAAATACTATTCTCGCTGGTACTAGTTATTTTATTGCCTAGAGATGTTATACATCTCTGAGAAAATTATTACTTTATATTTTATATTAACATTGACCTATAGAATCTGTACATCACAAGATGCACAGATTGCATATAACAATTATAAATTAGTTATAACACAATTCTAAAAGTTTTAAGTATAATTAAGACAATATTGTAATAGTTAAGAATTATTTAAAAAATTACTGACTAGTAGTCAGTTTGATTCGGCTTTCTTCTCAACAGTGGTCTCCTCTTGGGAAATGCCGTAGAGTCAGACTTGTAAAAGTGCCCTCATGGCCAACTCACAAAAAAATAATTTGAATTTGAATTTAATTTGAATTTCTACACAAAATTCTAATAAGACATCTTCATAAAATATATCTTAAAAAAAAAAGTATGATATATAATACATAAAAAAAAATCCCAAACATACCCGACCGGACTTACGAATATGTGGTTTTTTATATATATATTTCACTCACAATATATAAAGGAGTCAAATAAGAGTTTTCCAGCCCAATGTTAGTATAGGGTTGGCAATTATGTTCTGCCAATTGATCACATGATGGGCGTAAATTATTAAATTGAACCTAAATCACGTATTTAGACGTATTCTAGCTGAAGATGATCAAAGAAATATTTTAACACAATAAATAATTGTAGTAAAATAAAAGGACGTAGCAAAAATTTCAACAATCAAGTCCCTTAACACAGGTCTAGCAAAATTCTGACAATGGCAGTTCTGGGAAAAGGCTTACCGAATTTCAGGATCGTTACCTATTTATCCACATAGAATAACACAACCACGACTAAATACAAACCTAGCAAGAGCTCAAATTCGGCGTTAAATAATAAAATGAGACTCACAAGACGATAAAGATGGAAAAGTCGGGCCGAGAATGGCGGAGAACCACAACTTATCACAAGACCAATGATAAAAGTAAAGTCAGCTGACCTATCTTCTCTATGATTACTGTCTATGGTAATTATTTCATTGATTTTTGCGTTTTGTTGCCACAGATTAAT
Source organism: Hedya salicella (assembly GCA_905404275.2). Lineage (NCBI taxonomy): Eukaryota > Metazoa > Arthropoda > Insecta > Lepidoptera > Tortricidae > Hedya > Hedya salicella. The sequence continues at coordinate 925,082 of FR990109.1, forward strand.
GTTTTGTTGTGTTTAAAAATAACGAAAAATAAGTGTAATGTATATTTTAGTCAAGACAATCATAGTTTTATTTAAATGAATAATACTAGCAAAATCAGTATTCACTTTCAATTATATACAATTTTTGACAATGGTAATAGACACGAAATAAATAATCTATTATTGCCAACCTTCTATGAAAGTTAAAAGTTTTTAAGTCTTTTTAAATTTGCGGGTAATTATATTATTTGTTTTTATTTTTTACCTTGATCTGAAACGCACTATCACTTTTCATTACGAAGTACAGAATAATTTAGCATTGGTTGGCATATATTGGACATTAATAGTCATCATGAATATCGCTGATTAGTGATTTTTTGATTAGTAAAAGACAGAAATTAAAGGATTTATAAAAAAATAAGTGCAAACATTTAACGTTTCCATGAATACGCTTATGTTTTAAGTACAATATCTCTTTTTCAAAAATATAACGAAATCTAGCGGAACTTTAAATTTAATTCTGGTAACCCTTCCCCTTACCCTTTCCCCTCATCTCATATTGAATCGTTCGGACTGCCCCGTATTTATTTCCATTCTTTTGTAATTTTAAACCCCCATGCTTACCTATCAGTTATTATCAAAATTTATTAAGTTATCTGCTAAATGATTACAGGACTTTCAAACAACCGGTCGTTGTTTAAACTTTATTGCTAAATGTTAGTGAACTTGTTTTTTTTGTCCAATATCTGTCGACGAAGCAGTTTGACTTGTTAACAGATTTTGAGTGTGGTGTTTTTGTAGGAACGGTAAGGATATACACTTGAGCAAATCGTTGTCGTGGCTACTACGGCACGGTGCGGTTGAGGAGGGTCTCACGCTAAGGTGAGTTGTTATTTGTTGACATCAATATCACCAATATGCTTCCAAAGACTTTCGGATATTCTTTGTTTATTTTTAAAGCTATTGAAACTAAAATTGAAATGCCATCTAATAATAACATGCATATAACGTTTCAGCACTGTATGTACTACTGTTATTTCGCAAATATTGCATCTGTATTCACAGTTCGTGGTTGTTATCTTTTAGTTGCAACTATATTGTTGTTAAACAGGTTATAACCAATTGATAGAAAGTTTATTGTAAAAGGATTTTGATGGACTGTAGGACTTGGTTTTTATTTTATCATCAACATTATTTGTTAAATCAATAATCAATTTAATAATGTAGGGTCAAACTTAGTAAAATACCTCAATAATCCTGATAGATTAAATTAAACTTCGCTTAAAATGGTCTATTCCTATGACCGCCAAAGTTTTCTTCTCTGTAATATATCAATACATTTTTAATTTCAGCTCAGAAGGTTATATAAATGTAGACGAAGTATTGCAGCACAAATCATTGAAGCAGTACAGCCGCTGTGACATTGAGCGAGTAGTCCAGAACAATGATAAGCAGAGATTTGCACTGAGACTGAACCCTATTAGGCGGTCACTGGAAATCAAAGCCAACCAGGGACACAGCATCAAAAAGATCACTGATGTTGAGCTGACCCCTATTTTATCGGTGAGTAATTAAAAGCCAAGCCACACCCGATGCGTGTATGTGGCGTGCGCATTGTAAATTACGAATACCCATAAGAGATCGCACATCGCTACGCACGTGCACGCCACGCAAGCGGTGTGCCATCGACTATGACATTTCATACGATACAACGCGCACGCCACGCACACGCGCACGTGCACGTGCTGCGCACGCATCCGGTGTGTTTCAGCCTTAAGGGTAAACATTATTATTTTTAGGGTTCAACAGCCAAATGGCTGTCCCCTTAGTTTCATCATGTCTGCGTATGAGTGACACCATTTTAGGGTTCTGTTGCGAAAATGGCAAAAACGAAACCATTCGTCATGTCCGTCTGTCAGTCAGTCAGTCCGTCCATCTGTCCACCCTTATGTCACAGGCATTTCACTCAGTAAGTACAAGAGGTTTTTTTGTATGAATGGTTGTTGAACCCTACACTGAGCATGGTCCAACATGCTCTTGTCCGGATTTTAAAACTGGGCTTAGCTGCTTTTCGCAAAGTTCTCTATATTCTCAGTGTGGAGCTAAGGCACTAAGCTCTGTAAACTAAATGATACAGAGGTTATAGCAACATAATTGTTGCCAAAGATGACTATTATGTTGTGAACCACAAGTGGTTGGATGGTCTAACAAATTTTTGGATGCTGTTCCGGTAAAACTGAGATGCTGGTTCAACTTCATCTCAGCCTAACATATCATATAAAAAATTTTTTTTTAGATTTCTTGATCGAACACCTATTTAATCTGTTGCTTATTTTATATCCTAAAATACTGGCTCACTAATTGTAGTAGAAGTTGGTGATAGGTTGTTAAATATAAAAACTGTCTGATTAGTTTTCTGTGTTGCTCACAATAAACGCATACTTTAGTAATGTTTGCCCCATAGAAATAAAATTGGTAAGGTGTTTTTTCAGATGAAATTTATGAAAACTTATTAAGTTAGCTGAAAATTGGTCTACCAGCCCTTTGAAAAGTAGTCTTCAAGGCGGGAAAGCCCAGAATCTGTAGCTGTTTTAGTATTTGACTTACATTTGATGTCTAGACAAGACATATAACCTTATTATTAGCAACTAAAAGTAACAAATAATGGGACCAATTCATCTTGACACTGCAAAACGTAGAGTAAGAAATCGATAAAATCGTTATTTCTAAGTTGATGAGCACCATATGAGGGTGTATAATATATCACTATAAATTTCTCTTTGTACTTATCTATACTATTAATAAAGTTGTAAAAATGAATTGTCTGTACATTAAAGATATTTTCAAAAAATGTATTGTTTTGGACTATTTCAAGGTCACTTCAACGAAAAATTGTTTTTTGTATGTTTGTATGTGTCGTGGTGGCTTCATCACACAAAATCGGCTAAACAGATTAAACATTTGGTACACGGGTAGCTAGGTATCTCCAGATGGTTATAGGATACTTTTTGCCTGGCTGCACTAAAGCAAAAACGATGAGTTATGACTTTCTCCTCCGCGAACGAAGTTGCGGGCATTTTCTAGTTTTGTAATAAAATTCTCTATGCAAAGATGAAAACATAGAGAATCATTCTACGAACTTGAAGTGACCCTTGAGTTAGCAACTTAGTCGTTGCAAGTAATATGAAAAACATTTTATGAACAGATTTTATAAAAGTATGGGTATATTGAGAACATGGAATAAGTCATATATATAATAGTGTTCTGTGGAAGTATAGTAATATAAAGCATTGTGGTGGAGAGTTAAATTATGTGTTCATAAAATCACAAATTCATAAAGAAAATACTGTCAACTTTTTTTAAAAATAATAATTTAACGGATTATATCGCGTTATCTCATTTTAGTTCCCGACGTTTCGGAAGCTTTTCAGCTTCTTTTCTTTCCGTGACCATGGTAAGCTGAAAAGCTTCCGAATCGTCCAAATAATAATACAAATCAATTTAACCTGGCAACATATACTGTCTACATTCTGTATGGGATTTCCAGAGTATAGCAAAGTCCACGAGTCTTGCCCAAGTTCAACAGGGACATATAGTGCTGTCACACTCACTCGACTAACAATGCACTGAAACAGGATCCCGTAATGATATTGATAAGCATGCTGAGCTATTAAAAGAAAAATAATACCAGTGTGCCCTTAGCTTTAGGATATTAATGATGTGTTTCCTGTACAGATAGTAAAGATTAAGGTTATATTGTAATTTTAAATTGCCAAAGTCAATAATAATAAGTGAATTAAATTTAGTAAGATTAATTTTCAATGGTGTAAATAAGAACATGTGTAACTGGTGCTATTAAGGTAATATTTCGTGATAGATACTATAACTAAAAAAAATGCAGTAACCATATTGGTTGTCTGTCCATAACGACTAGAGGGGCTACTCCGAGACTCGAAATTCGAAGTTCGTAACGTGCCATCCCTCTCGCTCTCATGTTAAGCTGTATTTGAGTGAGCGGGATGGCGCCATACGAACTCATTTTTCGGGTTTCGGAGTAGCCCCTCAGTTTACGTCCAATATTGCATATTAACACGCTTTTATTAGGTCAACCTGTATGTAACTAACTATGTAATGAAATCTAAGGTAACTAATTTAACCATCTTCCAAGGATCGTAGCGTCATGAAAATTGGCAGCTTGAAGTAGTTCTGATGACGATACAATAATATGGTACTGTCGAACTGATCTGATGATGGAGCTGGAAGAAATGAACTAGAACTTCATGATGGAACATCGTATCATAGTTTTTGTTTTTACGTGCATTTATAAAAGCGTGTTTTTCTAGTGTTTTTTAAACTATTAATTTATTTTGAATTTTTTTTTTCTTTGAAACTCTGGTCCATATGTATAAAAACATTATTATCGGAATATTTTCTTCTGTTTCCGCGATTATTACTCATTGAAATAAAACAATTTAACGGATTATATCGCGTATATTATCTCATTTGAGTTCCCGACGTTTCGGAAGCTTTTCAGATTTCCAAGAGGAAAATATATCTTTTCTCAGTCCACCCGTGACCATGGTGACCACGCGATATAATCCGTTAAATTGTTTAATTTCAATTACTATCGGAATTTCCTATATAACTTTCTAAGCACTTTAACAGAGATGTCATTTGCTCATTATCATTATGATAATTTGAACTGTACTTGATATCTAATTACAACATGCAGATAATTAGTTCCTGTGAACACTTACCAAACCAATTGTACTGCCTTATCATGTTTAGGCATTAATGAGCAATATAATGAGTATTTTCTATTTTAACTATGATTTATATGTGTTAACGTTATAGGCTCAGGCTACAATATTGCAAATTGTAAATAATTGAAATAATCCATGTTAAACTAATTATATTTGTTACTAGAAAGTGCCCGCAACATCAACATACGCGGAGGAGAAAAAAAATCATAACCCTTTTGTTTTCTTCAGCGTAGTCGGATAAAAAGTATCCTATAACCATCTCGAGACAACCAGCTGCCCGTGTACCAAAAATAGTTGAAATCCGTTTAGCCGATTTGGCGTGATGAAGCCAGAACGACACATGCGAACATGCAAAAAATCCAAAAAATATATTTTTCGATTTCTATGTAGATTGAATATATTTTACAAAAACAGACATTTCATTTTTACAACTTTATACTAGTACAGATTAGTTACTGTATAGATACAATCAACAGATCTGGTTAAAGTATGGTTACGGGGGTAGGTTTTAGGGGTAGTGAGGGCACTAGAGGAATATTTGTTTTATAAGCCTATGAAATAATTCGTCTGAAGAATAAATTGTTTTCTCCCAATTTTCAGGCTAAGTAGTCCACGGCACTTACACCAAGTGCTGGCCACAGATAAAACAGAGCGGGCTCAGCCGGATGCGAAGACTCCACATCCATCTAGCCAAGGGCACAACCACAGACCCCACCGTTATAAGTGGACTACGGACCAACGCACAGATACATATATATGTCAACATAGAAAAAGCCCTGGACAACGGGATAAAGTTTTACGAATCTGACAATGGGGTTATACTGACTCCTGGAAATGACAAAGGATTTTTAGAGACCAAATACTTTGACAGAGTTGTCGAAGTTCTTACTGGTTGGTATATATTTATTTAGATAATTTATTAGAGGAAATTACCCATGTAAGAAAAGTAAGGAATTCTCTTTGTTTTGAGCTCGGTTCTTGTTTTTTTATAACAACATATTATGGTGTTCCAAGTTGTAATAATAAGCAAGTACGATTTTAATTATTGTTGTTTTATAAAAAAGATGACTTCCTTCTGAATCTCTTACTTATTTGATATTCTTTTTGAAGCATTTTTTTTATAATATCCAAAATAATGTGACTTGTTTTCCATAATATCCAAACTGTGAAACATTTTTTGTCTGTATTATGCTGTGTAATTATTTTAAGTCAATATATGAATAGTATATAAATAGAAAATAAGCGTCACATACATAATTTGCTAAATAAAAAACTTGTTTTCTACAATATCCAACTTATAAAAGAGCCGTTTTTATAACTGTATTTTTAGTTTCTTGTTTGTAAACACTTTAATGTACATAAAATAAAAATAATAAAACAAGCATGTCAAAGTAATAGGCAGTCATTATCGTACACATGTACAAAGGTGAACTTATCCCTTTAAGGGCTCTCTTCCAGTTAAGTTTTGTTGAAATGAAGATTTTTGTTTACTCATCGTTCTCTAATGGCGCACTTATTACGATTCATTGTCGGGTTAGCGCGGCGCGTGATTAGCCATCGAGGCGTCTCTATAGCATTGAAACTTCAGTATCGCGTCAGTCAGTGCTTCACGGTACGATTTCCAGGCGCCACCCTGTACCCGTAAATTCGAGAATGGAGGCCGTCCCGCCGGTCGCGCTGCCGGCGCGGGCGCCGTACGGCCGGCCGCCGTTCCCGGCCGTGCGGGCCGCCCCGCGCGCCGCGCCCCCCGCCCGCCCCGCCGCGCCGCCGCCCTTCCCCACCGCCGCGCCCGCGCCCCGCACCGCCCCGCCCGCGGGGGGGCACGGCGCCCTCGCGGCGGGGCGCGGCGCCCTCGCGGCGGGGCGCGGCGCCCCCGCGGGGACGCAGGGCCAGGCGACGCGCTCGGCGGGCGCGGCGCGGGACTACCGCCCGCGGCCCAGGCCGGAGCCCGACCGCCTCCTGCCGACCTCTATTCTCGTCACCGGTGAGTTTTAGTGCCTCGTTTAGTCTTAGAGTTTGTGATGTCTGTGAATGATCGATGAAATCCTACAAACCTAGTACTGATCCCCCCCCCCCCCCCCCGGCTTTTGGTCCTTCGAACCGGATATAAACCGGTGACAGTTGACGCTATATACGCTTATATATCTACTTATTCATATTATATATTGTCACGCCGTTCTTCTGCCCGACCCTAGTGAGAGTATCTATCCTGTTGATCGGCAGGATAAAGGTTCAATAAATATATTGGATATTCACTCTACAAATATCAGTTTGTATTAAATAAAACCCGAAGAAATATCCTACGAAATATATCTAGCGGGTTTCTACAAATTGGTTATAATGATATCGGGAGCATTATAAAAGAACAAAATGTTTTAGAATCTTTTTTATCCAATTTTTTTGTTAAGTATTCAAATCTAATCAAAATATTCTTTATTCAAGTAGGCCTAGTTACAAGCACTTTCAAAATGTCAGTTACATGAGAGTGAATGTTTGCTGGGAGAAATACAATATGATCCAACATTTGCTGCAAGGATTAGGGGAACCCAGAAAAACCTTATCAGATCATTTAACTTAAGTGTAATATTATTGATAAAATCATCATTTTTAAAATTAAAATAATCAATAAGATAAATCCCAAAAGGATTGTCAATAAAAACTAAAAAATGCTAAATGTCAGAGTATATAAAACAATTAAGATTAAAATAATAATAATACCTTAGGTATTCGTTAAAATAATTATTCATTTACCGACATGACGCTATAATTTACATTAATCCCACGCGGCTTCATCATTCATGTAGTCTTGTGTGCTATAATAAGCTTTAGAAAATAATTTTCGTTTCACAATATTTTTGAATTTACCAATAGACAACTCAGTTATGCTGCTAGGAAGTTTATTATAAAATCTCACACAGTTACCCATGAATCATCTCCTTATTTTATGGAGCCTAGTAGCAGGCACTGCGAGCTTATGCTTATTTCTAGTATTAATATTATGTATATCACGGTTGTTTTTAAAGTGGGTAATATTTTTATGTACATACATAATATTCTCATAAATGTATTGACAATGCACTGTCATTTTATTAATGTCCTTAAACTTATCTCTAAGCGAGTCTATAGTTCATTTTATATATCGCACGATTACACAAAAGATCCCACTGGGTCGAAGTGTATCCGTAAGGACCCCGGATATCAAGATATATCGCACGAACAGCCCGCTTCTGCAGAACAAATATAGTATTAATGTCGGAAGCACTGCCCCATAGTAAGATGCCATACGACATAATACTGTGGAAATAACTGAAATACACTAATCGAGCCGTTATCACGTCTGTTAATTGCAGAACTCAGTCTATTCGAGAGATTAGCAATATGGGGACCCCATTGGAGCTTAGAATCTAATGTTATACCGAGAAAGACTGTACTATTAACTAGTTCCAGTTCCTCACCTTTAACCATAACGCTTGCTTGCTCGTGTTTTACGTTACTCGTGACAAACTTAACACATTTAGTCTTTTTCTCATTCAACAATAAATTATTTACATTAAACCAATTTACTACTTCACAGATAGCATTGTTTACGTCATTGTAGGATCGTTGATTTCGTACGACTTTGAAAATTAGAGACGTATCATCTGCAAACAAAACTATCTCATGGTGGGTCTTTACGAGGTGTGGCAAGTCGTTTATATAGATAAGGAACAGGAAAGGTCCCAATATTGATCCCTGCGGCACACCCATAGAGACTAATGACCCCGGTGAACGCTTTCCATTCACGTCAACCCTTTGTATTCTACCATTTAAATAAGACTAATAAATTTAGTGCTGATCCTTTAACTCCGTAGTGGTGTAGCTTACTGATCAGTGTCTCATGATTAACGCAATCGAAGGCCTTAGATAAATCACAGAAGATGCCTAAAGCATCTCGCGATTCCTCCTAGGCATCGAAAATGTGTTTTACGAGCTCAACTCCGGCGTTGGATGTCGAGCGACCCCGCGTAAAACCGAATTGCTTACTATGCATCAAATTATTCAAATTAAAATGTTTTAACAATTGATATAGAATTAGCTTTTCAAAAATTTTACTAAATGTAGGTAGTACAGATATTGGTCTAAAGTTAGTGGGGTCAGAGGTACTACCTGATTTAAATAAAGGAGTTATTTTGCTATGTTTCATCCGATCAGGAAACTCACCGCAGTCAACACTGTTATTGAATATATCTGCCAAGTCAGGCGCTATTACTTCTATAAGGGATTTGACAGCATGGACTGAGACCCCCCATAGGTCATTGGTTTTTTTGACATTAATTGATTTAAATGCCTTTACTACATCTGAAGGACTGACATGTTCAAAATAAAAGTCTTACTACATTCTGGGACGTTTTCTTTTAACAACAAAACGGCAGACGAAGGTGATGAATTTAAACACTTTGTTGTGGATACTGGTATATCGGTGAAGAAATTTTCAAATTCTGTTGCTACATCTAAACTAGAATCTATAATTATGCCATCAAGTTTTAATTCTAGATCACTAATTGCGTGCCTTGATCTACCAGTCTCCGCATTAATCACTTTCCAGGTGGTTTTGATAATATTAGAACTATTTTTGATTTTCTGGCATAAATAATTACGTTTGGCAATATGACAATCAATTTTGAATTGTTTCGAATATTGCTTTTCATGTTCTTTAAATTCATCACTCGTATTAAACCGCCGTTCCTCATACATGGCATACAGTGCTTGTCTACGTTTGTCTAAGTCCGCAGTAGCCCATTCGCTAAATACTGGTGCATCGCCAGCCACAACCGATTTGGAAGTAAACTATTGTCAACAAAGGGCGACCAACGGATGCAATTTTGTTACGAAATCTTGACGACGTGTATTAAATCTTAGGACGTATTTTATTTTTTTAAATATACAACTGAATAAATATCACGAAACAATTATTTCACAAATCGAACCACTTCCATGATAAACGTTTTACATTATTTGATTGGATTTCATCGATCGTTGTCGATTTTATTATTCCATTGCGTATTTGAGAAAACCGGCATACATGCCTCGACGTGAAAGGGGATCGTCGACCTCGAAATCGACCCCACTCGGCCGGCGATCCCTATTTCGGCGAGACGAAAACGAATCGGTCCGTTTCCAGGCTACCCGCCCTTCACGAAGGCGCAGGACCTCGCGCACGTGTTCTGCCGCTTCGGCGACGTGCGGCTCAACTTCGACTGGATCACGGACTCGGCCGCCTGCCTCGAGTTCGGCACGCCGGCGCAGGCGCGCGCCGCCGTCGCCGCCTCGCGCGCCGTCAGCGTCTACGGCGCCGCGCTCACCGTGCGGCCCTGCACGGCGCAGGCGCGGCCGCAGCGCCGCCGCCGCGACCACCGCGGCCGCCACGCCCCTAAAGGTATCGTGTCGGCGTCTACGCCGCCGCGCTCACCGTGCGGCCCTGCACGGCGCAGGCGCGGCCGCAGCGCCGCCGCCGCGACCACCGCGGCCGCCACGCCCCTAAAGGTATCGTGTCGGCGTCTACGCCGCCGCGCTCACCGTGCGGCCCTGCACGGCGCAGGCGCGGCCGCAGCGCCGCCGCCGCGACCACCGCGGCCGCCACGCCCCTAAAGGTATCGTGTCGGCGTCTACGCCGCCGCGCTCACCGTGCGGCCCTGCACGGCGCAGGCGCGGCCGCAGCGCCGCCGCCGCGACCACCGCGGCCGCCACGCCCCTAAAGGTATCGTGTCGGCGTCTACGCCGCCGCGCTCACCGTGCGGCCCTGCACGGCGCAGGCGCGGCCGCAGCGCCGCCGCCGCGACCACCGCGGCCGCCACGCCCCTAAAGGTATCGTGTCGGCGTCTACGCCGCCGCGCTCACCGTGCGGCCCTGCACGGCGCAGGCGCGGCCGCAGCGCCGCCGCCGCGACCACCGCGGCCGCCACGCCCCTAAAGGTATCGTGTCGGCGTCTACGCCGCCGCGCTCACCGTGCGGCCCTGCACGGCGCAGGCGCGGCCGCAGCGCCGCCGCCGCGACCACCGCGGCCGCCACGCCCCTAAAGGTATCGTGTCGGCGTCTACGCCGCCGCGCTCACCGTGCGGCCCTGCACGGCGCAGGCGCGGCCGCAGCGCCGCCGCCGCGACCACCGCGGCCGCCACGCCCCTAAAGGTATCGTGTCGGCGTCTACGCCGCCGCGCTCACCGTGCGGCCCTGCACGGCGCAGGCGCGGCCGCAGCGCCGCCGCCGCGACCACCGCGGCCGCCACGCCCCTAAAGGTATCGTGTCGGCGTCTACGCCGCCGCGCTCACCGTGCGGCCCTGCACGGCGCAGGCGCGGCCGCAGCGCCGCCGCCGCGACCACCGCGGCCGCCACGCCCCTAAAGGTATCGTGTCGGCGTCTACGCCGCCGCGCTCACCGTGCGGCCCTGCACGGCGCAGGCGCGGCCGCAGCGCCGCCGCCGCGACCACCGCGGCCGCCACGCCCCTAAAGGTATCGTGTCGGCGTCTACGCCGCCGCGCTCACCGTGCGGCCCTGCACGGCGCAGGCGCGGCCGCAGCGCCGCCGCCGCGACCACCGCGGCCGCCACGCCCCTAAAGGTATCGTGTCGGCGTCTACGCCGCCGCGCTCACCGTGCGGCCCTGCACGGCGCAGGCGCGGCCGCAGCGCCGCCGCCGCGACCACCGCGGCCGCCACGCCCCTAAAGGTATCGTGTCGGCGTCTTATAAATATGGCGTCTGTAATAAAACTAGATAATAGTGGGTTCGAGATATTCGAGTGCAAGAAACCCAGAGTACAATCTTATTTGACATTATTTATTATCACAAATACTTTTGTTAATTATACTAGTGATAGATAGAGTATTTTTTGAACTAATTTAATTAAAAGTAAAAAGAAACCGTATAAAAGAACGTAAAACTGGCTAAAGGCCCTCCTTTGTATGAGACGTAGTAGGCGAGAGGTGTGTTCTTTACTCAATCATGTACCTTTCCGTTCGCCGTAGGCTGCGATTGGGAAATAATGATACCTATTTTTGCGTTAATTGTTTTAACTATTCTATTCTCAATCGAATTTTGTTAATTACAGGGGCGATAGTGGAGCCGACCAGCATCCCTCTGGAAGGTACTTTCCAGCAGCAGCTGGAAGCTCTGCTGAACTGCGTGCAGCTGTCACAAGAGGAGCTGGCGCGCCTCGGCGGGCTGTACGCCGACATCGAGGCCACGCTGAGCGACACGTGGCCCGGTGGGTACCGTAGGGCTCCGGCAATTGCACGTTTAAACATCGAATGCATACATATATTTTTTATATCGCTATTGAGATTACCTTGACGATAGACAATCCTAATAGACCCCAAAGCGTGATCTCCCGTCGTTCCACTTCTTTCTGCTTTCATCTCGTGCTCGGCAATTCCGAGAATCGGGAACACCGATTTCGCATCGATTGTCTTTCCACGCGAAGCAAAATGTCCGACAATAAGTTGCATTCCCCGCCCTCAGGCTGCCGCGCGTACCCGTTCGGGTCGGTGACGACGGGGCTGGGCGTGAAGTCGTCGGACGCGGACTGCTACGTGGCGCTGCCGGCCGGGGCGGCGGCCGGGGCCGTGCCGCGGGCCCGGCGAGCCCTGCAGCAGCACCCGCGTCTGTTCGCCGAGCTGCTCGCCATCCCGCGCGCCAACACGCCCATCGTCAAGTTCCTGCACCTGCCCACCGGCGTCTACTGCGACCTCTCCTTCAAGACCTCGCTCGGCTCGCGGAACAGCAAGCTGATCGCGTTCCTGCTGCACTCGGACCCGCGGCTGATCCCCGTGGCCGTGGTGGTGAAGTACTGGGCGCGCGTGCACGAGCTCACGGGCACGGGCAAGCTCACCAACTACGCGCTGACGCTGCTGCTGGTGTTCTACCTGCAGCGGCCGCCGCTCCGCCTGCTGCCCCCCGTGGCGTGGCTGCAGCGCGGCCCCGCCGACGCCGCGTTCGTGGACTGCTGGAACACCGGCTTCCTGCCCGACCTGCCGCGCCGTCGCGACGACGCCGCCGTGCTGGACCTGCTCTGCGGGTTCTTCGACTTCTACGCCAAGTTCGACTTCGACCGGTTCGTCGCGTGCCCGTTCGCGGGCCGCCCGGTCGAGAAGGAGCTCTTCCGCGACCCGGAGCTGCTGCCGCCCGAGTTCGCCCTGTACAAGACCAACGTGGCCGGCGGGTACGCGCCGCCGCTGCGCTTCATGTCGCCGATGTGCGTGCAGGACCCGTTCGAGCAGTGCCACAACGTGGCGTCGTCCGTCACGTCGCGCCTGGCGGCCGACATCCGCGCCTTCTTCCAGTTCGCGGCGGCGGCCTGCGAGCGCGAGCGGGGTGGGGCGGGGGCGGCGGGGGCGGCGGCGGGGGAGGGGCTGCTGGCGGGCCTGCTGCTGCGCCGCCCCGAGCTGCCGCGCGGCCGCAGCAAGTGCCGCTTCCGAGTGCGAGTGCCGCCCGCGCTGCTCGCCGACGTCGCCGCCGGCGACTGGAAGGCGGCCGTCCGCGACGTCGCCTTCCACATATTTGAGAAGCTGCTGAGGACGAAGCTCGAGATGGAAGACGACCGACCGCAGGAGAAGAAGGCGCCCGGGCCGATTCGGAAGGAGGCGGAGGGAAAGAAAAACGCCGCCCCGGTGGAGAAGGCGGCGGCCGATCCGGCGAGGAAGGAGAACGCCGGACCGGCGGGGAGAGGCCGGGCGGGGCCGGGGAGGGAAAAGGACGCCGCGTCGGGGGAGACGGAGACGAACGAAACGGAAGAGAGAGACGGTGGACCGGCGGGGACGCGGACGGCCGAGCCGGAAAGGAAGGAAGACGCCGTACCGGCGGGAAGAGACGCGGCCGAACCGGAGGGGAAGGACGCCGCGCCGGCGGAGGGAGGGACGACCGAGACGGAGGGGAAGGACGGTGGACCGGCGGGGAGTGGGACGACCGAGCCGGAAAAGAAGAAAGGCGCCGCACCGGCGGGAAGAGACGCGGCCGAGCCGAAGAGGAAAACGAACGCTGGACCGCTGGAGAAGGACGCGGTCGAGCCGGAGGGTGAGAAGGACGCCGCGCCGGCAGAGAGAGGGACGGCCGAGGTAGAGAGGAAGAGTGCGCCCGAAAGAAAGGGGTCGACTAGATTGGAAAAAAAGAGAGCGACCGGCGAGGATGAGAAGTTGACGACTAAACTGGAAGTGAAGCAGACCGCAACACCGAAAGGCAAAGCCGCGTCTAAACCGGAGGGCAAGGGGCCGGCCAAACCGCCTGCCGCTGTAAATACCAAGGAAAGGGAAAGATATACCGCCGAGGCCACCAGGGCCATTTGGAAGAGGAAGCGGTTCCTGAACAACAGTATCGTGGGCCTGTTGTTCCCGGAGCGCGAGACGGTGATCACCGACGAGATCCTAAAGATGGACACGGACGCGATCAATGTCCGGTTCCAAGTGACGCTGACCTTCCACAACGCTCCGCGCGGAGCCCTCGTCGACCTCAAGTATGTCTCCGGCAAACTCGAAAGCTTCAAAGAATTCGGATATTTCATCAGCACAACTTTCAACAACTGGTTCGTGTCGCTCTTCAATCCTTACTGCAAGGCAAACGCTAGCAAAAAAGGCCTCCCGGACATAAGCGCGATCAATTTCAGGGAAGGCACGGACTCCGACAGCGACACGGACAGCTATGAGGACGAGAGAGTAAACCCTGACGCGAAACCTAACTCTGAAGAAAAAACTGACAAAGCCGAATCTCAAAATGACAATGAAAAAATCCAAGGCGTTTTGGACAAAAGCAATAAAAACAAAACAAACAATGCTGTTAAGGAACAAACCGAAAGTGACAAAAATAAAAGCAACACGAATAAAAGTCGACCTGACAACAACGAAAAACCTGCTCACAGAAATGACAAGGATGAGAACCCATCCGATAAATCACCGCAGAAAAAGACAAAGAATAGATCTCCCAGACATAAGAAGAGCAAAGATATATCGCACAACAGTACGGGAGACGCAGACAGTGGGATGATAGCCAACACCTTGACAAACGGCCAGATGCCTTAATTTTGCATGTAGTGATTGACATGAAATAGAATTAATATTTAAATCTGTCTATTGCTCCTAGTATAAAGAATTGTTCTAGTTGACTTCTAAGAATTATAATAGGATGTTACAATAAAAAGTTGTTCAGATGTAGTAATTACTCATGCGTCAAAGAGAAATATTTCCGAAGATATTGCCGTGTCTATGACTTGTGCTAAAAAATACTAGAAGCATTAAGTGGAAAATGTATGCACAAAGTGTCATGTTTCATTGCATAATACAATCTGGGTACTAGTCACTACATAGTGATTTCAATGTCCGATGATCAATCAATAAAATGTGAAATACCCGCCAGATTAATTTAAATGTTTTAATAAGTATTTGAACTGAATGATTTGTTTATTATGCTATTTTTTGTACGTAGAATTATTATTGATCAGTTTTCAATCGATATTAAATTGTATTTCCCCTATGACGTATTTTTCTTCAAAACTTAAATACCACTTGTGGCTAAGATTATTCCTAGATTAACAAAAGCCTGTATCACTCCGGCCCATGTACAGTCAGCATCAAATAGTTCATGAGGCATAAAGTCGCCAAAAAGATCGGTACACGTCTTTATTAACACCTTCACAGTCCAGTGCCCCATGTATGGGTCACGACGAACTGTCTCCACATGTCCGTGCCCCACATATGGGTCACTAAGATACGACCATGTACACACTCAGATTAGTATAATAATTATATTTGTTAATGCTGTTGTCTACTTGTTTGAAGACTGAAGTGTAAAAGAAGGGCTGAAGTAAAAATATTATTTATATCAAAAGTATCTCTGTAATATGCTTTTTATTTCTGAGTGACCCATATGTGGAGCATGGACGTGTGATTGAAGTAATTTGCTTGGACGTACTATCAACGGCATAATTGCATGGACATGGCAAAGACGATAATCGCTTGGCTGTCTTAAGATGCTGAGAGCACGTAGCTCTCAGCATTGCATGATGGTTACAAAAGAATAAACTAGATGGCGTTGTTATCAAAACGAACTAAATTTAATGCTAAGAACGAAACGAAATTTAATGCTTTGTTTGTTGATATTTAAGTCTCACAAGCATTAAAATTCTTCTGTAATATAATAATGTACTACATGGATGAAATATATTTACTATTAAAAAAAAGCTTCCACTGAAATTAAAACGGCACCTGTATTTAACTTTTGGAACACGCTTCTTTTTAACCGACTTCCAGAAAAAGAAGGAGGTTCTCAATTCGTCGGAATGATTTTTTTTAAGTAAAGTTGTTTTAATATTTATCTGTCAAGCGTATTGTTACTATCGTAACAGAACAGAGTCACACTTTGTTTCTTCATGAAACTACGAGGTTTTTAAACATACTTAACTACATCCACACTTAAATAACATATGTGATGACGTGAATATTACGGCACTATACTTTAATAAAAATAATATAATAAGTAAGGTGGAACTCTAGAATACCCTCCTTTGGAAAGTACTCTACTTTGGATGCAAATTTCCGTAAAAACTTTGTTAGTCGTTGCTAGTTGTTTGAAAGTCATCAAGGATGAAAATCCATTATAATATCATATAATCTGAAGAGATAGTCAATTGATACATAGACTAGGCTGAAATAAAATAATCATTGTTTGTGACTGGATCTTTGCCTGAACATTGACTATGCACACACATAGACATGACTATGTTTACAGTTATAGCAATCGAAATACTGATTCAATATTAGTATTATTAAATTATATAGTTATTACAAGAAAATTTACAATTGACTGTGTGTATTCGTAAAAGGTAAGGTAAAAGAGGGTTTTTATTTTTTTATTCCCACCATATAATAACTACCTATACTTACAACTACAAATAATACGACTTTGAAATGAAAAAAAACTTTATTTCTTACACAATTTTTATTTAAGATAAATAACACAATTTATTAATATATAATTTAAGTAAAATCTCCTCTTAAGATTTTGTTGAGGGTATAGCTTAAGTATTCATTTCCAAAATTGGAAAGAGGATTTAAGCTTCTCTTCAACAAAACAGTATTATAAGCGAATACAATTAATTACAAATCTGAGACTGGTTATGATTGTCGGCGAACGCACTCTAACATTTACCTTTTACTGTTTTACTAACTAATCATTTCTTAACAGTTCAAAGACTGAGTGATGAAAAAAATATCGTAAAATACGGTCACAAAATTGCGTATATGCAAAAAAAAAACAATACGTGATTGATTTCCGTTTTGTAGTATAAAAATGTAGTTATCCTGCACAAATGAAATTATGGGTAATTCTTCCACCGGATACACATTTCGAATCATGGTCTCCTCCAGCACATTGACGTAATCAGCAATTAGCCCGACTGGGCACTCTGACGAGTTCTCCCGGATCAGCCCTGTCGTGGCGGCCAATATAATGTGTATATGTATGTAAAGAGAGAATAAATGCGGCCGTCACGATTGTGGTAGGCTATCTATATAACATACCTATTGTCTCTTTCGGGCAACTTCCTTCCTCCTTCCACAATATCATCTGCTTCGCTTTAGTCTGATGTTGTCAGGACTGAAGTCACCACCTGTAGAAGTTAAAGTACCATAGCACCAATATCCCTCAGTGTCTCTAGCACCTGGCGGCTCTATTCTACACCTCATTAAGTCATTGTTAATTATTAACGTTATGCTGGAATATCGTCTCATTATCTCCATAAAGAGTATCTCTATACAAGTTAGTTAAATTGGATCCACAGTACAGAATCCACAGTATATAATAAGCCACAGTACAGGCTCCAAGATACGACATTGATAATACTATCGATAGGATTATGGGGAAACCCCTCGTCAATAGGATCCTGGAAATTACAGATCTCAGGCCTCGGTTATCACTCCCCGACCGTAAATCGGAAGTAACAACCTACCCAATATCTTGTTCATAGGATCCTGGAAATTACAGATCCCAGGCCTCGGTTTCCACTCCCCGATCGTAAATCGGAAGTGACAACCTACCCCATACGTTTGGTTCCAAGAGTTTCGTAACACCCCTGGCCTCGGTCCCTCTCTAAGCGGAACCTACCCAAACGTGTTATACTTAATTAGACTGCACGAGACGATCTTCGTAACACCCTTGGCCTCGCTCCCTCTCTAAGCGGAACCTACCCAATCGTTAGCTAGGGGAAACATTTACACATGACAATTAGATACTTGAGCACCTAAAGAGCCAGTTAAGCTGCCTAGGTCTCCAAGTATTATACTTTAGTCTCTAAAAGTGCTTATCTAGGCACTTAGGGCTTATGCTAGGTACTTAGCTTTCGTATCTCGGGTTACAGGACACCAGGTACCAGGACACTTCACACACAATCACACCACTTGTAAACTGTGACTCTACTGCGACCCGACTTCAATATCTAAGCTAGTAAAAACCCACGCTCACCTTACCATATACAAAATAGAAGGGATAAAGTTGCCAGCGTACAACTTATGAGTCTTACTAGCTGCGTCGTGTCGTATCATTTCGCGTTCGTCGCGACAAGCCCCGCTCATCCAACTCCACATATTCACTGTAATGCGACCAGATTGCACATTGGGCACTACATTATCGTTATTATAACACGTATTATTTCAACGCCACAAGCTTAAACGTCCGTGTCGACTAGTGAAACGTATTTTCGTCAGTCAAAAAGACATTACTTCAATCGTCATTTAATTATTCTCGAGCAAACTTTAATCTCGCTTCTTTGTGCTGTGGAGTCAGCGAGGTTTTGACTGCATGCTTGCGAGGATGTAAACCCTCACTGTGTGGAGAACACGGCGAACAGTGTCCACGCCTGTGTTAAATAAACGGGTGTAATGGGTTGTTGGTGGAAAACCATTTTCTTCATATTCCTGGACCATGCTTTGACGCCGCTGTGCGCTTATAAGTCGAGGTCTACCGGTCCTTTGGCGGTGCAGATCCTATATGATCCTTCCTCTGTGAATTGTCGCACCCATAACACGACTGTTTTCCTCTTTAACAATTTTCAGAAATGTATAATCATTATTAAATTAGCATAGATATATCACGAATATAAAAATCTAGAAAGATATGTGAACAATAATACTTACGCTTACACCAGTTTCTGTGGCAATTTCTGTCAAATTTTTGCCTTGACTATGCAAAGTATTTTTTTATGTAACATTGTGGCTAAGTCAATATTGCAACGAGAACCCGTTATTATAAAATAAAAGAACTAAATAAAGACTAAAACTCAATCAAAAATACAATCGAACGGACGGCAGCCGCAAGGGAACGAACGAACAGTTTCTTTGTATAAAAACTATTACGGTATATTCATAATTTTAAGTCTACCCTCTAAGTATGTGCGGTTACTTTTATATAATTGTTGCACTATTCAACAACTATTCAACATGTGACTAAATTATAAAGATTTGTTTAAATAAAAATGTTTTGTAGAAGCTGTTAATTAATCACAGTAAAAAATAAAATAAATAAAACTATTAACACTAAACGCATGCCTTGCAAACGTAGGTGATTAGTGATTACAAATACGGTTATAAATTTCAAATCTTCTCGAACACGGGATAGGAAAAAAGCGATTTTGTGTTTGAATTAGCAAAATCATCGATGGCTTCTGTATTCATGGACGGTGAATCTAAGTAATATTTAATTGAACGTGCATTAAAAAATACTGGATTCTGAAAATACGTTCCATAATGTAAATTGAATATTTGATTGACTTGCCGTGTGTGTTTGGCAATCGTAAGTTCAGTCGAGTTTTTTTTTTATATTTTGATGTTATCAACGCCATCTAGTAAGATCTTATAAAACCAATGTAGTTACCGGATAGATGGCGTCTCGTTTTGCTGCAAAGAAAACTTTCTGACAAATGTCCATGCACTTATGCTGTCCAGTGTACGAGGATATTGAAACATTTTGTATGAGGACTGTTTAAATGTTAAGGTGGATATAAGATCGTGTTCGTGTATGAAACTATTTGGCGACTTTGAGTGTCACTATCTATCTGATGCTGACTGTACTAAAGATGTCAGCCAGAAATTACGTTGCTTTTGCACCATTGTACCATCACTGCGTGTCCGTTTTCACTTCATCATCATCATTTCAGCCATAAGATGTCCACTGCTGGACAAAGGCCTCCTCAATAGATTTCCACATGGGCCGGATAGGAGCGGCCTGCATCCAGCGAGTCCCCGCAACCCTAACCATTGGAGAACCTTTCTGCCCCAAACTGCCATCGGTTCTTCGAACTATGTGCCCTGCCCATTGCCACTTTAGTTTGCTATGTCGGTGACTTTGGTTTGCCTATGAACCTCCTCATTTCTGATTTAATCTTGTAGGGAGATACAGAGCACAGCCCTTTCTATAGCTTGCAGTGACTCTGAGCTTCCTTAAAAGGTCCATAGTTAGGGACCACGTCTCGGCTCCGTAGGTCATCACTGGTAATACGCACTGGTTGAACACTTTTGTCTTCAAGCGTTGTCACTTATGGCATGGAGACCATGTTGACAAAGAAGTCGGGCGAAAAACTGTGTCGCACAAAGAGTCGCGGAGAGGGCAATGCTCGGGATTACTCTGATGCTTCGGGAAGGGAATCAGATAAGTGACCAAAACTCGAGACGTGGTGAAGGAGATGAGCGTATAAATTGGAGACTGAGACACATTGCCTGGATGGACTTTGGCCGCTGGGCGAGACGAACACTAGTGGAGACCTCGCGCGTTTGCGTTTAACCGGTAGTACAGGCAGACCACCTATAAGATGGAAGGGCGACTATGGCAGCAATGGAGAGTAGACCTATGTCCGAAAACGGACGCATAAATGCTGCTAAGGATGGATGGATAATTTAGTTTATGCAAAAGTGATTAAGCTGTTTATACAACCGGTGAGCCCCATCGCGCGCTTTCCATCAGCCGTTACAGTGGGGTCAGTCGCAGAGGGGCTACTTCGAAGTTCGTGTCATGCGGTCTCTCGCTTTCGTGATAATGGGCCCTCGCCTACGGCGACTTTTTGTGGTGCTACAGTCGCGCTGCTGTCGCGCTTTCGCAGCGCCACTGTCGCGCTTCAGTCGCGCTGCAAACGCGAGACCGTCGCAAATAAATGTTTCGGTGTCGAACTCTCTCTCCATCTTGTGGCCGGACAACAGCACTCTGGGCCAGTCTGTGTTGCACTGATACTCTCTTCTCCACTGACGCCGCCGCGCCACCCTCCCGCCCTCCCTCATAACCCGATGTCATCCGAGACGGTCGCGCGTTTGCAGCGACACAGTCGCTCAGCTGTAGCGCGGCAGTGGCGCGTTTGCATCGCTTCTGAAGCGCGTTTCAAATGCGACTAAAACACGGTCACGCGTTTGCATCGACGCAGTCGCGCTGTTGTGTCGCGGCAATGGCGCGTTTGCATCGCTTCTAAAGCGCGTTGCAAATGCGACTGAAGCGCGTCAGTAGCGATGCTGTCGCGCGTTTACGAAACGCGCCACAGACGCGCCACAAAAAGTCGCCGTGGGCGAAGGCCCAAACTGTATTTGGAAGAGCGGGAATACGAAATTCGAGCTACGGAGTAACCCCGTTGCTTGCTGAATAAAAAAAATATAATCCTCTAATCTTAAACGTAAATATGATGAGATAAAATTATTATTCATAAATGACTATTAATCAATGCCAAAAGTGCTACTTCATCGTCTTTCCTATCATATCATCAATCGAAGTTACAAAATGGTTCTTTGTTCTTATTTGTAGATTTGATTTCGTAATTGCCTCTTTCCCGCTTCTTCCCATAACTGTCAAATTTCGCTGCGAAAGTTGAGTAGCTTCTAGACGATAGGATTCAGTTGAAAAACTCGAGTGTTTGCTAACGTCGCAAGTAAAATAATATTCGTAAACATATTACATTAAAAGTTTACATATAAATAGAATGACGAGTACGAGCCGATGATAAATCTACGCACTGTTATGTTAACATTGTGAGAAAGACCCTCGTGGTAGTCAAAGGAATTGCATCGTGTGGGTGCTACTATAGTCATGTGTTATAAAAGGTTATAAATTGACAATCGCATTACCGACCAGAAGGGCTACTCCGAAATCCAAAAAACGAAGTTCGTATGGCGCCATCCGCTCACTTAAATACAGCATAACATGAGAGCGAGAGGGACAGCACGTTACGAACTTCGATTTTTGAGTTTCGGAGTAATCCCTCAGACCGAACCTTAACCAATAATTCTATTGTTCAATATACTCTGACCAATAATTCAAAACGTTAATAGCAGGATATTTTTCCTTATACCAACAAGAAACCAACTACTGCCATGATCTGGTAAATTTATCAAAATAGATTTATACGAGATTTGTAATGATCTGTCTAGCAATACATCCAAAGGAAAACATTAGAAGGCCCAGGCGTCTATCCCAACAAAGCCCTGGTTTAGAAAATTTGTTTTTTCCAAAAAGATTTATCTATCCTCTGCAGAATGCACTTGGGATATGTTAGGCTTCTTTTTTATTGACAATCCTTTTGGGATTTAGAGTCTGGCTACTGAAATATTAGCCAAATTTTTGGCGCGAAATTAAAAAAAAAAATGGTCTGGCCACACTTTGTGAAGTAGGAATTATAGTTTTGATATTCGAAAATATTTTTAATTTTCTGTGCACACGTAAGGTACCTAAACATAAGGAAATAAGTAAATATTTAGGGATGTTATCTGGGAGTTAAATCAGAAGATTGAAAGTACTAGTTACTAATGTATTGTCATAAACACGGCCGGGAGACGACTAGCGAGCGGGAAGCGTGGTTCGACACATGAGGCGAAAATGCTGACAACACGTTCCTAGTCCCTACAGTCGTCCTCCCTAAAAACAAAAATTGTACAAAAAATTTTTTAGGAATATATAGAATTCTTAACTAATCGAATTGTGTTTTATTTTGAAGTTTTCCTGCTACTTTACCTTAATATTTCAAAAGGTATATCAAAATTTTCAAAATTGCCTCTTTATTAAAAACGATATTAGTTATACTACTTCACTACTGATAAAGTCGCAGTCATAACATCATTACAATAACACTCTGTATTAATGTCGAAATTTGCTTACTCTACTAAAGCAATATAGAGTTACATTGTTACTCGAACGCATTCGTCACTTGATATCAAAAAAAAAAGTACACAATGCAAGTAGCGTTCTAAAAATATAATTAGATTTCACACTTATGAAATAAGTTTTAAATCTAGGATAAACTAATGTTTTGAATTATTTGCACCGTCACCAATTCACTATTATAAACTGTGTGTTACACTGTCAAAATTATCTTTTGCGGTTGTCCCGATGGATCCTGAGTCCTCGAAGACTGCCGCTGCTGGTCACGAGCTAGGGTTCTCACTCGCTTGATGAACCAAACGTCCAATCTCTTTCTGCACCTTGTATACAAGTAGTATATGATGAACATCGCCAGGATTGAACTAACAACCAATAACGCGATACTAAAGGTATTTAACTGCGTAGTAATTTCGGACACGTTCACGGATGCGTTAGCCGTAACGGTGTTAGACCTGTCAGTATTCTCAGAGTCTTTCTTACTACCCCAGTTACCCATAATGAAATCTTAACGAACAACTGTTGCGTTATATTGCAAATGATTCAATAACATTGTTTAAAATTAATAACTATTTATATTACATATTTCAACACATAAAAAATGCAAAATAATCTTACTTGCTAACGTATTGACCTAAAATATATCGTTACTCATCACAAAATCGTACCGAAGGCTTAACCGTACGTCCGCTTCGCGTGACGTAAGGTGCCGGTTTTATTAGCATAGGCGGAGCGTTTCCGCTAGGCGCCTGTGAAACAATCGGAGTATTAATATTTTGTGGTAAATTAACGTCGTCACTAAGTAAATAAGCTGGCTTTAATCTATCAATAGACATATTAACTTGTCTGGTCTGTCTTCTAGCTGTATTTTAAAAACTTTATCGTTCCTCTCTAAGACTTTATATGGTCCCTCATATGGTGTTTGTAAAGCTGTTTTTACATTTCTTTGCACAAATACATAGTCACAATCCTTAAGACTAGTGCTTACAAAGAACTTGTTATTCTTATGATGACAATATGGCCTAGGCTTTAGGTTCCGTATTGTATCATTGATTTTGCTTAACAAAATATTTGACTCAGTTATTTCACTATCTGTATTACCTACAAAATAAAATATACGTTGACGTGCACTCAAAGTTAAAGTACAGTACAGTGAACGACAAACGCATATGTTTACACTTTCCATCATTACCATTGTAAAAAGGCGAAAAATAAATAAGATCTAGCTAGTCAAATCGCGCCGGAGGGAAAACTACTTTTTAAAAACTAAATTTATAATTAAAATACGAGTTATTCGTACGGTGGTCGATATTAGACTGTCTTTATTTAATTAAAAATGTTCTTAGGTTCTAAAGCTTATCTACGCCAGACGCAAACTATGCACTTTTGGACGCAGCTGCATTAATGCTTAGTATGCCGTCTCTATACATGTCGGGCTCTGTAACTCCTCCCTCCTTTAGTTCGAAATTATCCGAAGAACAGGTATTCTGAGGGTTATTTCGATTTTTGCAAGACTTGCATACCAAAAGTGTATATTTATACGAAAAGAAAGAAAGAAAACCTATAATTAAGATTACATATAAAACAATGGTTCCTATGCTAACGCTTTCCGTATTCACTACACTTCCACTTTCCACTTCACTATTTTTCAGTGCGTACGATAACACCTTCAGGTCGGTCAGCTCAACTCCTTTTAATTGTACTGGATCAGCGCTCCGTCTTATGTCAGTATTCAGATTTTCAGGAAACTTTACCAAAGGTAGTTCTCGGTATGTGATTTTCTCTCCATTCGAAGTTTGTTCTCGCAGGTAATGTTGTCCAATTTTATATTCACAATTATCGTCAATTGTAAGCAGATATGTGCCCAAAAATGTGTAATGAAGGATTTCGTTAGCACATGTTCTCTCAAGATCAGTAGTTGCCTTGGTATATAAAATCCATCTGTTTTTCTGTATAAACTCTATCTTCACATCTTCGACTTCTATCGGGATCTGCATACATGGAGGATTACGTGAGTATCGCATGAGTTCGAGAATACAAGTATCTTTGATGGGTATTGTTAATTGCATTTCATCGCAAAGGAATGTTTCTTCTTCGATGAGCTTACACGGGGTGGAGAGCGAGCTAGCGTTCAACCCCTTCACAATAAAGTAAGGATATTTAGGTAAAATAATTAGGGTGAGGTTGGTTTCAGGTTCGGTAATAGGTAAGGGAACAATTTTATAGTAAAAGTAAGTTTCTTTCTTAACTAATGGTATTTCCATGATGAACATTATTTCAGAATTCTTAAAGTATGATTTCAATGTAATTGACTGCTCAATTTTTACAATGTTTTCAGGATTTGACGGAAAAATAAGTTTATCTGTTCTTTCTATGAGCTTAAATATTTTTACAAGTTCATTAGTGTTAACAATAGATTGATGCAGTATACCTATTTTACTAAATGCGAGTACAGTTTCAATCTCATTCAATTTAGAATATATTAGCTGGAAATTATGAAAGAACAAATTATAAGCCTGTGTTATTTGATTGACATGAGATATTATTGAAATTTCAGTTATGTCTTTATTAACTTTATTTATAGCAGTATTCAATTGTATGAGATTGTCTGTTATATTTACAGTATTATTTGTTAAAAGCCTCACCATTTCGGATATGAGTGTTGTTTTCTTTTCTACGGAGTGCTGTCGAGTTTTAGCTTCATTTATCAGATTATTATATTTAATAGCATCGTCGTGATCCAAATTACCAGTGATAAGTTTAATTAAAGATCCTAGAGGATTGATGAGTCCTCTCTTTTGCCTGCTATTGGGAACTAATTGAGTGTATTTTTCTACAGTGATATCTAACATGTGATTTACTTGTCGCTTTACGTCATCCCAGTATATTAAGTAAGAGGCATTAATGTTAGAAAATGAACCAACCAACCTATTCAGTTTCTTATATCTATGTATATTTAAATCTAGGTCTTGCTTAATAAGTTTAATATCTAATATCTTAATAACTAGCCATTTATTATAACTAACAAGAGCGGTACCCTCTCTTATTGGGAAAACGCCGGGGTTCTTCTCGATCTTATGAAGTTGAAGGGCCCGGGTCAGTACTGCCTGGGTCAGCAGTAGGACGAACCTGTGGAGGACGTCGCACATCTTTAATTGGGACTCTGGTTTCTCTCGCGTTTGTTTCTACTGGGATTATATTTCTTTGGACCTTGCCTTTAACTTTGGCCTTTTGATACCTGGGTTTGTCCTTAGCCCGTCGTCTATTTACGCCTTTAATGAAAATATCGTCATTGTCATTTAAGTCGAAATTGGTTTCTCCTTGCCTATCTTGTTGAATTCTTTCTTTTCTAGCTAACATTTTATCTGTCAAATATTTGTATAAGTATTTTGTCCTTTTACAATGGTCTTTAACTAGTTGTTGGGTATATTCTTTATCGAAATCTGCGTTAAATTGGTTTTTACTTTCAGTATGTCCAAAGACAACTTCGAACGGTGTGAGTCCTGTTACTGAGTGAATAGTTTGATTATAGGCCAAAATCGAATACGTCATTACGGAAGCGGCATCTGTATGTTTCCTTTCATACTTTGCAAGCCTGTATATTTCTGCGATTGTGGAATGGAAGCGTTCTATCATTCCCATAGAGTTGGGGTTATTAGGGGTTCCAATGTGAATGTCTATTTTATAAAAGGAGAGCATTTCGTTCATAAGTCTGTTATTAAATTCGGAGCCAGGGTCTGAACTGATTTTAGTGGGAATACCATAAAATGAGAAATACTTTATTAGGGCACGGACAACTTCAGGGGTAGACCTATCGGGAATTTCAAAAGCTTGAGCTAATTTGCTAAAAGCATCTATGATAGTTAAATAGTATTTGCCTTCTATTGTGTATAGGTCAATAAATAATTCTTGAAACGGTTTAGTTTGGGTCTGTGTAAGCTGTAATAGTGGTTTGAAAGGACGTCGGTCGTATTTCATTCTTTTACAGGTTTCACATGAGTTAATTATACTAGTAACTGTTTGTTCCATATTATTCCAAAAATAAGTCCGTTTTAAATGGGAAATTGTTTCTTTGATTCCACGGTGACAGGTTTTGCCTTCATGGTATCGAAGTACAATTTCTTCCTGTTCTTTTTCGTCAATTACGTTTATTACTCTTTCAGTACATTCATAAAGTTGTATTGTATCTTTTCGGAATAATGCAACGACTACATCTGAAAATTGGCGTCTATGTTCGGTATTGTCAAAGTGGATAAAATATTTAATTTTGGGTCTAATATAATCTTTAAGGAATTGTTTAATTAATTCAGTGTTGTCTAAGGGTAAGAAAACCTTCAGAATTTTCTGTTTTGGATGTGATTCGATTTTAACTAAAAGTTCATTTTTAAGCCAGGCGTTTACTAGAATTTGGTTGGGTTTGGTGTCAATGGCTTCATGCAGAATGGGTATGCCATTTGTATCCATATCTACAGCGGAATGGACAGTCTCTGTACTAGATTTTGTTTGTACGTCAGTTGATGCTGATATAGTACTTTCGTTTGCACTTAAAGTTTTTTCAGAAGTGTTGGAATTAACATCGGGCTGGTTTTCGTTATCAGTAGGGTTCTGAGGGTCATGTGTTGGATGCCCTAACCTAACTATGTCATCGGTTAGTTGTTGTATGTAGTCATCCAGTTTGTCAGTATCTCCTACGTTAACTGCTGTTGATGATTGGTCATTATCGTTATTATTTCCTAATGCGTTTAATCGTATTCGTGAGAGAGCGTCGGCATTTGTATTCTGTTTTCCGTTTTTATGTATGACTTTGAATGTATATTCACTTAATCTGAGTTTGTACCGAGTTAATTTGCTATTGGGCTCTTTTAGTGAGTCTAACCAAGCCAGGGGTCTATGATCAGTGTAAATAGTAAATTTATTGCCGTATAAGTAAGGACGAAAGTGTTTTACAGCCCATACGATGGCTAATAGCTCTTTCTCGATAGTGCTATACCGTTTTTCAGAGTCATTTAGGGTTCTGCTGGCATAAGCGATGGGTTTATCGCTTCCTATGGTACCCTGCGAAAGTACTGCGCCAAGGGCGAAGTCAGATGCATCTGTAGTCAATATGAATGGCTTTGTAAAATCGGGATACTGTAATAGAGGTGCGCTAATTAACAGTTCTTTACACTTTTCGAAGGCTTTCAGGTAATTTTCGTCAATAATAATTTTACTATTCTTTTTCAAGCAAGATGTCATCGGGCGAGTAATTTTGGAAAAGTCTTTAATAAATTTTCGGTAATAACCAATGAGTCCAAGAAAGCTTTTTATTTCCGTAACTGTTTTCGGTAATGGATATTTAAGTATAGCGTCTATTTTGTCTGTGTTAGGTTTTAGTCCTTCTGGCGTAATGGTATGTCCTAAGTAATTAGCTTCTTTACATAGAAATTCTGATTTGTCCAGTTGTACCTTTAGATTTGTTTGTCGGAGTCGGTCGAAAACTGCTTTAAGTTTTGTCAAGTGTTCTTCCAGGCTAGATGAAAAAATTATAATGTCATCGAGGTAAATTAGACAGTGAATACCCTGCAGTCCTCTTAATACGTTATCTACTGCTCTCTGAAACGTGGCTGGAGCGGTTTTGAGCCCGAAAGGCATGCGCAGGAACTCGTAATGGCCGTATTGTGTTGAGAATGCTGTTTTTGGCTGATCTTCTTTTTCAATTTCAATTTGGTGATATCCGCTCGCTAAATCTAGTACGGAAAAGTAACTACTTTTACCTAGCTTGTCAAAAAGGTCTGTAATATTCGGAAGTGGGTATTTATCGTCAACGGTAATGTCGTTAAGGCGTCTATAGTCAATAACCATGCGATATTTTCTTTCTCCACTAGCATCCATTTTTTTTGGGACTAAGTGTACCGGGGCACTCCAAGGTGAGTGAGATTCTTGAATGACATTATCTTTTAATAATTTTTGTACTTGCTTTTTTATTTCAGCTGCTTCTACTGGGGCCTGACGGTATGGTTTTATATAAATAGGGTCTTCGTTAGTGGTTCGGATTTTGTGTTTCACTTGATTTGTAAAGGTTAATGGCAAATGTTCAGTGTAAAAAATGTCTTTGTATTCTAAACACAAATTGTAAATTTGATTTCGTTCTTCTGAGTTCATGTGATCTAATCGTAATTTTGTTAAATTTTGTGTTAGAATTTCATTCTTTTCAGAGTTATCTACTGAATATAAACCATTAATTTCAATTTCCTTTGGTACATATGGTGTGACATTGAGAGGTTTACTGAATTTTATATCAAAGTGATTTTCGGATGTATTTTGAATAACTGTGGTTGCAAAGCCTTCTGTACATTCTACAAGTGCTGTTGGTGTTCGTACACCTTCGCCGAAATTTATATGGTTTATAATTGCATTGCCATTATAAAGATTGACGGGAATTTTCATGCGTGTTTCAGATCGGGGCTCAATACGAATTGTGTAAGGTGGACGGTAAATTATAGGTATTTTTGTGTCTCGTGTTTTCAGTACTTGGTTTTTCATGTCGATGTTCGCGTCAAGTTGTTTCAGTAAATCCGAGCCAATTAGTCCTCCGTAACTATTATCGACTTCGTATACATAAAATTTATGAGTGTCACAGCTCTTAAAAGTTTTCAGCAATGGGATTTCAATTACTTCAGCGTGAGAGCTACGCGCATGGGTACTTACTACTTCAAATGGTTCAGTATATTTGAATTCGGAAAAATATTTGTTTGCAATATCGGGGCTTATAAAAGATCGTGTGCTCCCTGTGTCTATCATGAATTTAGAGTTTATTTCGGGAATTTCAATGTGTGGCAGTTTTAAGGCATTATGATGGTTAAGGTGTACTATTTCTGGGGATCTGTCGTAGAGGCTAATATGGGAAAATTTTCATTTTCAGACAAGTCTTGTGACATTTCATTCTCCTGGTGGTTATTTAAGAGATATTCTTCGTTTTCAGTTTGCGTGTAATAATGCTGGTAGTTTGAGTCAAAGGCGTTCGGTTCTTCGAAATTTTCAGGGGCAGGTTCGAGTTCCTGAAGTTCATTCGCGTAAAACAAATTGTTAGTTGTTCGCGGAAGTACATAGTTTGGTTTTGGTTGAGGTGCTGTTCGCATAGAAACATCGTTATTATATTGGTGTGAAGATTGGCCTTGACCTTGTGGTGTTTGGTATTGAGGTCGGATACCGAATTTGAATTGCGGTTGATGTGCTGGCTGGAAATTATTAAATCTAAATTGATTGTTATTAGGAACGAATGGTCTATTACCTGCTTGTTGAGGAATTCCAAATTTAAAGTTTGGTGTGTGTTGATTGGGCATTAAAGATTTATACCCTTGATTTTGAGGGTTCCCAAATCTAAACCCTTGTGGAGCTGACTGGTTGGGAATGCCAAATTTAAAACCTTGATTTTGTGGGAATTTGTTTTGTGTGGTATTAAAATTGTATCCTGTATTTTGTGGCTGAGAAAATCTCATATTCTGTCCAAAATTATTATTTTGTGGGAAACTGGGCCTTTGCTGTGAAAGCTTATTATTGTTTCTATTTTTTGCGTTATACTGGTTTAAGAAATTGACTTCTTCCATCACTATTGTTAATGCGTCTTCAAGCTGCTTAGGGCTATTGAGTCGCACTACACGTAACATGTCTTCCGGCAAGTTATAAAGAAAGACGTTCAGAGACAAGTGATTATAGATTGTCTTTTTCGCTTCTTTTTCACGAGGATCTTCAATTAAATTTATTTTGGCATATAATGTACTTCTGACATTTTGGATACGATTACAGAAGCAAGCGTACGATTCGCCGTGTCTAATCCTTAAATTATCTAACTCTATCGCTATACACTCCTCTGACCTCGGGTCGCCGAAATGTTGAGTTAACAGCTTTTTTAATTGGAGCCAAGTATCAATATCTTGGCGTTCGCTTATCAAGTGGGCGGCTTTGCCAGTTAGCCGGCCAGTAATTGCATGAAATATATACAAATCCTGAGGAGGATGACCTGGGTTTCTAAAAGCTTGAATTACATATTCACTTTTATTTAAAAATAAATTTAATAACTTTTCGTCACCATCAAATTTTGGAATTATGTCCATCATTTCTCGGGGAATTACTCTAATTTGATCCATATTTTCTACGGGATTTACTCTGATTTCCTCCCTATTTTCTACGGGATTTACTCCTATTTCATCCATTAAATACAATTTTCTTTAACTAGCAACTCTTAACTAACTTAATAATTAGGACAATATAATTCGCAATTATAGAGTTTGTATAGAGAGCTTATTATAAAGTCTACACTAAATTACACAGCCAATGGAATAAGAACAGGGATAGACGGGACAGTGAAGAGGTCTACTCACAGTACGCTTTTCCCCATTTCCTCCAATTATAGCCGCAGACGTTTCCGTGTTGTCCTCCAGGCACTGAGACAAATTTATTTGGTTCGAAGATACCAGTTCTCACGTTAACACGTTAACGAAAGTCATGCACTCGGATCGATTCGTGATCCTCACAGGCGCAGGATTTCGTACCGGTATCCTGTCCGCAGCGCCAGTCAAATCGCGCCGGAGGGAAAACTACTTTTTAAAAACTAAATTTATAATTAAAATACGAGTTATTCGTACGGTGGTCGATATTAGACTGTCTTTATTTAATTAAAAATGTTCTTAGGTTCTAAAGCTTATCTACGCCAGACGCAAACTATGCACTTTTGGACGCAGCTGCATTAATGCTTAGTATGCCGTCTCTATACATGTCGGGCTCTGTAACTAGCTCGATAATACCATAATAATAATCTATCACCAATGTCTGTGGTTAGGTTAAGTAGGTATAGACATGGGTTAGGTTAGAGTAATGTTGCACCGGCATGATGGGCCAAGTGGCGGATTCTATCAACGCGCTCGTCGCTAGTCATTTTTGGCCAAGATATTTTTATATCAAATTACTGTAATAGGTTAAGATCTGTTCTGGGGAAGTTCTACCAACTAAATGTAGTGTTAAATAAGAAAACACTACGAGTCGTGTAATATGCGCTCGCTGACTCGCTACTTAGTTATGGGCTTATTGTGTATGGACGAACGTTTAGTACTTATATTAAAGATGTAAAATATACAGATAAGACTGATAAAATTCCTCGTAAGTAAAAATGTTAAAAATAAGTGTAATGGAGAATATGACAAGTTATTTAATTTATGTAAAATTCTACCAGTTGACAAAAAAGTTAAATATCTGATAGGCTTAGAGTATTTCTATGATGATGAGCACAAAGTGGCTAAAAATAACAGAATTAATACTAGAAGTGTTACACAGAGAAAATTAATTCAACCGAGTGTAAAAAACTACTACGGTGAAAGGACCTCAAAATATTTAGTACCAAAAATTTTGAATCAGATTCATTTACTTAGACACGAAAGTAAAATAAGTAAAACTGTTTTAAAATCAAAACTGAAGGACTTCCTCCTCGAAGATAAGCCAGTGTCATCGTAAACACGCTAACGCGCTCTCCTCGAGGACGAAGTACCTACATAATAAATATGATGCGTGTGCAGATTTTTCTAACCGGCTCATTTGTATATCATGTAGTTATATAATTAAGTTATATTAAGTGTTTGAAATCTGAGCGCTTCTCGCCATTAAACGTCACAGTTTGGCGAGTAATAATTACTTTGTAAAATGTTATAAGTTATATAAGTTAAATAAATAAATAAAAAATAAAAAAAAACTACTGACCAGTCCGCAGATTTCTTTTGAATATTGGTTTTCAGTAACTCCTTACGTTCCGATGTTTTGATTTTATTGATATTTTCTAGAACTTGTAGTTTATCCGTTTCTTTACACATTTTGTTCTGTGTATGAGATTGAGGTATTTATAAATTCACGTACCTAATCATAGTTTAGGCAAATTTTTGAACTGATACACAAAGTATCAAAATATTTATAGAGCACCAACCTACTAAATTGACAACCGACTTTTAGCCGTTTTTTAAATCATAGACAATTGGTGATACCACAAAGAAATATCTGTCAACAATATTTGACTAGCCAGACTCTATCTTATTATTTTAATTTTAAAAATGATGTTTTTATCAATAATATTATAAATACGTAAATTAAATGATCTAATTAGGTTTTTCTGGGTTTTCCCTAATCCTTACAACAAATGTTGGATCATATTGTATGTCTCCCAGCAAAGACTTCTCTCAATTTAACTGACACTTCGAAAGTGCAGGCCTTCTTGAATAAAGCATATTTCCTCTTTTTTTCCATATCTCGACATCAAATTGGCTCATTACTGTAACGCAAAGATCAGTATAGTCATAACAAAAAAAAAATCAAAACGTCAACGCGTTGTATGGGATGGCAAAGATGGGGTTGGAAATCAAAATAGTTGACATTTTATTATTTTGATGGCTGTGTTATGGTTATGTTTAGAATAACCAACTTTTCTGTTTGATTTAGTAGTTAAAATAAGCATCACGTCATTGCGTTATAGTAATCACCTAGTTCCTTGGTAATGCTGTTATGATTTTATGTTTGCAATAATAATGTTTATTTTTATTAACATACACTATTTAACGAATTCAGTTTCATTTCGCAGTTTTGTAATGTTTTGCTGACGTTCACGATTTACGGGAAATATGGGTACTCAAGGTAAATATTACTTCTTTTACTATTTTAAATTGTACAAAAGATCAAGAGGTTTATTTTTCACTTTCAGTTTGCATATTAACCTAGTAAATAAAATTCCCAATGTTTTTATTTTTCTGCGGCGGTGGCACAGATATTTTTAGCTATAATCTATTCCAAATTAGTTCACAAAGTAAATTAAATTAACAAAATTTTTACTTTATTCATAATACAATTCATTCTCCATTTGAATGGCCTTCTTAAAGTAATTAAACCATTTATTTCATTACCAGGAGATGTTCTCGACCCTTCATTGATCAGGTTGGAGGGCGACTTTGACAAACAAGTTGCAAGCTTATTCAGTTATGTTCGGCTCACTCGTGACAAGGTTGAAGGCTTCCGAAGCCTGTTCAGTGACGTGGAGACCACACTGAGAACCCAATGGCCAGGTATACACCGATAACTTACTTTTACTAGTATTACTGTTGTATTTGTGTATTTTATTTATTTTTTTAAACTTTATTGCACAATACAAGAAAGTATGAATGGCGGACTTAATGCCATAAAGGCATTCTCTACCTTTCAACCAGTAGGCTAAACAGAGAAATTATTGGCGTGGGATATTGGTATCAGACTATTTTATTTTATTATTATTATTTATTATCAGGCAGGCAGTTGCAACCACTGATGATGCCTATATCCAATTTATCTAGAGTCTAAATTCTCTGTTCAGTGGTATGTTTGTCCAATTTGTTTTTGAAGGTATTGACATTTGGTGCCAATATTACAAACTCTGGGAGCTCGTTTCACGCGCTCACAACCCTGTTGCCCAGAAAGTGTTTGTATGGGATGTTGTGTGATCTACGAGCAACTAGCTTTAAGTGACGGCTGTTGGTGTTACGTGCGAAGATTTTGTGAACGTACTTGAGGTTGTAATGCCCAGTCAGGATCTTATAAGTCTCAATCATTCATATATTTTAGCTTTATGTATTCCACAAATTTACAATTCTCCTTTTTTTCTCCTTCATGCTGAAGATTCTTGAATGTCTTCAGTTCCAATGTGTGGTCCCCTTTGAAAAGCCTCCTCCAACTGTTTCCACTTCTGTCTATTAGTAGCAGTGGTTATACAGCAGCAAAATGTTGGTGCTGCTGTCTCTGCTATTTCATCTGTTTCTCACTTACATGCATCTTTTATCTTTGTATCTTGCTATATGTCCTGCCCACCTTCATTTGTGTCTTAGACCATATTGAAGAGCATATATGTATTAATTTTGTTGATAGAATTTTGGCTTTCATTATGTCAGTATACGCCCATGTTTGGCTTGCATAAATTAGGCTTGGGAGCAGGGATCCATGACTGTCTTTTTTATTTTTAAGATGTAGTTTCCCATTTGTTCATTGTGTTCCTCAGTATTAGTGTATACAGAAAAAGTAATATTTGGACACTGTTATGAAAGAAAATATTGAATGCCACTCTAAAATAAAATAGGTCCAGGGAACAAATAATATTTGAAAAAAAAAGAAACAATCTAGAAAAATTATTAGTTTAATAATTCCATGTGAAGGAAGGAATGGACTCAGCATGTGCTGCGACAGCCTTGTGACTGCAGTGCTGGTATTCAGTCCATACTTATCACATTATATGTTTCACAGGTGTGGTATGAGTATTTTCTATTCACTATTCTCTGTTATGCTATTGATTGCTGGCTGAATGTTAACAGGGGATTTAACTTATAAAAAAATATTTACTACTTTAGACTCGACAAACTCTAATTATATTTTCTTTTAAAGTGTAATGCAATCTGTAATGTTGAGCTTAATGTATGTTTAACAGACACAGTTTTGGTAAGTCTTGGTTTTGTAATATTAACATAAAGAATGTTTTTTTTTTATTGTAGAGTGTTTATACCTGCTTAACCTTCTTAATAGCAAGAAATTGGGTAATGCAAAGTTATTATTGGTTTACCTCTCAGTGGAACAAAAACAAGTTTCAGTAATGGCACTTTATTTATTTAATCTTTATTGCATAACAAATAAAGGTACAATTGGCAGACTAGTTAACCATCGGGCGAAACAGAAACTTTAGTTTTTTTAGTATTAAACAGAAAAAAAGGCAGACGCAAGTCTACTGCCGTCCCGCGGATATTTTCGTGAATTCCCCTCCCTAAAGAGAATGAATAAATGACAGATAAAACATTTAAGTAACCATGTATTTATTCAAAATTTCAAATGGAGTCACATGTAGGTGACAAGCAAGACCTTGTGTAGACATCTCATTATTTCTGTTCTTGCGAGGAAAGTAAATTATCATTTTCCAAGGATATGTACAGATTCAGAAAGGGATGCTGTTTCTGAAAAAAAAAAGTCTTGAGAATTACTGTTCCCTTTTTCTAGTTTTGCGGTTGTCAGGAAATCTTGTTCACTAAACAGAAATGGTGCTTCGTTTATTTTTTAGTTCTTTCAAGCTTTTTACATACATATATTTATGTCTATCGGAGTGACTTGAGACTTATTATGTCCATCTCTGTACGATATGGTAGGCACGCCATTGTTGCGTGTACGATTTTTATGATTTGCTGTATCAAATTTCACCTCCGTTTCCCTACTGCATGTTGGGCCGTGATTGTGTTATGCGTTCCCTGTACTGACGAACCCACTCTACACAATTAACAGCTCTCATTGACCACATTCAGTCATTGTGAACCTTATCAAACAAGCTTTTCTTTGATTATGAGCGAACCTTTTTTCTTCACAACCCCTAAAGTGTCAATGTAAAAACTATACAATCAAACTCAGTTTGTTTTTAAAGGCTTTAAAAACAAACTGAAAAATGTACTACTTTAAATGTATTGTACCTTTTAAAACAAATAAACAAAAATATACCTAAGACAAAGTATATGTAAATTTTGTACTTAATAAAAAAATAATATTTTCTTCTGTTACTGCGATTATCACTCATTGAAATAAAACAATTTAACGGATTATATCGCGTATAACTAAACTGAGATAATATACGCGATATAATCCGTTAAATTGTTTTATTTCAATTAATAAAAAAATGTTTGCTACACTCGACAAGGGTCCTTTTAACTAGACTAAGTCTGTAACTTGGTTGCAATAAATATCTTATTTTATCTTATGCGGCTGCTTGCTCTATTGTCAGTTGACCTAATCTGGTCGGTGTTGGTTGTTCCAGGCTGTGAGGTCATACCGTTCGGCTCCGTCGTCACCGGCATGGGCATCAGGACCAGCGACGTGGACTGCTTCGTGCACATCCCGGAGTGGCACCACACGCCCGGCGACAAGTTCGTGCTGACCGCCCGCAACGCCTTGCGCCGCCGCGCCAACCTCTTCCTGAACCTCTTCGCCATCACCACCGCTAAAGTACCCATCGTCAAATTCCTACACTCACCGACCGGAACAAACTGTGATCTCAGCTTCAAAAGCCCCTCTGGAGTCAGAAACAGCAAGCTGATATGCTACCTACTACATCTAGACAGACGGGCGCTGGACCTCGCGATCCTAGTCAAGTATTGGTCCAAGGTTCACAACTTGACGGGGACTAATCTCGTCCCAAACTACGCCTTGACACTGTTAGTAATATTTTATCTGCAGCAGAGAAATATTTTACCAGCAGTCTCCAAGCTTCAGAAAAACGCTCCGCCATATTTTGTCGACCATTGGAACACGGCTTTCGACGAATGTCCGCATCGGAGCAACAATACAGATTCGCTGCTGCAGATTTTGGGAGGCTTCTTCGCTTACTATAGCACTTATGATTTCGAGCACACAATAGTGTCCCCTTATCTCGGATATTCTATCTTGCGGGAGAGCTTTAAAAAGGCTTCAGATGTGCCTCAAGAATTTCAATTATACAAAGAGAATTTGAAGAAATGTGGTCATCTCAAATTGGACACGCCGATATGTATCCAGGATCCCTTCGACCACTCCAGGAACTGCAGCGTGGGCGTGTTCTACAAGCTGAGCAACAGATTGAATGCTCATTTCAAGTTAGCAGCAACGATATACGAGAGGGAGCCGGGTGAGATGTTCCTGAAGTCCCTTCTCATGTCGAGAGTGCAGGCCACGCCCCCCGTGCTGCACGAGAAGCACCGCTCGCAGAACAAGATACACAAGCCGCACCAAGCCCAGGGCATTAAGAAAAACCTAAAACGGAACATTCACAACTGGTACGCTCAAATTAGTAAAAAAATAGGGGACACCAATAAGTAATAACTTAGCGGTAACTTGTTTTACGAAAGACTAGGTGAGTCCACTACGAAAATTGGGAGATTGTGGTTGTGTTATAATTTTGCTTCTTTAAGCCTTTTTGATTG
The DNA here is from genome assembly GCA_905404275.2 of Hedya salicella. NCBI lineage: Eukaryota > Metazoa > Arthropoda > Insecta > Lepidoptera > Tortricidae > Hedya > Hedya salicella. The sequence continues at coordinate 962,924 of FR990109.1, forward strand.
ACTTAGAAAAATGTATTAATTGTCAATTTCATGTGATTCTAATTCATACATTGCAGTAGGTACTATATGTTTAAATGTGTTAACCATGACTTTTATTTTAACGATAATCACAATCTTATTAAGGAAAGATGAATTTTTTCTAGCGTAATTTTTGAAAGAATTATGCAATTTCTTTTCTCAACCCCATTTATTGTTAAACATGTATACAATACTGAATAAATAAAACAGTTGTTTTATCGTAAAGTATTTATGTATTAATTTGTACTGACAATAATACAGAAAAGTGCACAATGAGATCCATTGGCTCAGGAATTATGTTTCCCAATCACTTGCCTTACCCGAGGACCATTAAAACAAGACTGACCATCTCCATACAAAAGCCGTTCCCCGATATGTACAACGCCATTATGTATAAGATTTTTTTTACAATTATTCAACTTTGCAAGCGTGACACAGTTATAATGTTACGATTTATTTATTATTAGCTATTTGCAAACTAATTGGTACTATACTATGTTTCATTATTCAATTATACATAGTTAAATGTTTATTTTTAAAGCGCCATCTAGTTTTTGCCAGAATATCTCCTTGCGATCGATCGGAACACGCTCCAAAGTATGGCAACTGTCAGTCCTCTTGTATGAATGGTCCTTACCTTACTTTAAATCTATAACAAAATGTACAGTCGACGATATTGATATGTTTATATTTGACACTCACTAAATGTAAGGGATAATACGAGTCGACAAATCTTTATCGTTAACTGTACATTTTCAAAACGTACTGTAATCCAATAAGTGGTATATTTATGTGGCAAAAGTCAACTGGGACAATTACGTCTATGGGATAAATGCGTCTTTTGATGACGTCTTAGAATTGGGACGTCAAAACGGATAAACCGTTTTGACTTGATGAAGTCACAACGACACACGCAAAAAACAAATAAATAAAATATAAATAGCAATATAAATTATAAAGTGGTCGTGTGCCGTCGTGCCTACCACGCCAACGACCACTAAAGTGGTCATAGCAGACGCTGTCAAAGCAATTTTACTGTTAACAGATAAGGTTTAAATTCGTTTCTCACTAGTCGAGATGTTGGCGTGTATTCCACATTTTGATACGAGAGATAGCGTTCAAAAGGTTAATTCTAATTTCACTTTTTCACATCGTTTTTACGGGATTTTCATATTTTGTCAAGCGATAAAAAATCACACAAGCGGGTGCTTTAATTATAGCAAGCACAAGTACAATCAGTTGCAAAAACATCTTTGACTTTATAACTATAGGAATAGAGTTTTAACACTTTCACGACCGGGAACTCGCTGGGTGAACGTTCTGCTACATACGCATTTTTGGATGTTATCGACTACGCATGCGCGCGTAGCACTACGAAAATGTCGGAACATGCATGAATTTTTTTATCGCTTTTCTCAACAAAATATGAAAATACCGTAAACACAATTTCAAAAAGTGAAATTAAAATTAAAATCGGCCAAGAAATACGCATGATATAGGCATTTTAAACTGCTAATTAGACGGCGATTTGACAGAGAAGTCCGACATGTACTGTTACGTCATAGTCTACGCCGGCCATATAAACTCTATATTAAATTCCGTTTTGCTAGAAAGAGATAGAATGAAATGTTTGATGGCTTATATCTTGGTTATTTTTATAGTTATTCGAATTTTTTTTTGTCTACTCTTTGTTACATAAATGAGCTTTTAATAAAGCAAAAATCAAAAATCATGCATATTCTCTATAGGGAATATGCAAAATAAATTTTCGAATAGCTATAAAAATAACCAAGATATAAGCCATCAAACATTTCATTTTATCTCTTTCTTGCAAAACAGAATTTAATATGGAGTTTATATGGCCGGAGGGCACTGTGACGTGACAGTGCATATCGGACTTCTCTGTCTAATAACTAGTTTAAAATGCCTATATTATGCGTGTTTCTTGGCCGATTTTAATTTTAATTTCACATTTTGAAATAGTTTTACGGTATTTTGATATTTAGTTAAGAAAAGCGATAAAACATTCATGCATGTACCCTATTCGAACAACTTTTCCTATGAGGAGATATTTCGGAACCGAAAAAATATCTGCCATTTCATACTATGTGTTAGTACTAGTAGTAATTCAACCAAAATGTAGGGAATAGCAAGTCATTTTTTTTTTCGAAATGTCTCCCCACAGGGAAAGTTATTTATATTGACCGGTACAGTCACCAGCATCAATATCTGCCAAAACAAAGCTGGCGAAAACATCTGACACGTCCTTAACAGCCCTAGAAATAGTCGTGTCAGATATTTATGCGCGCTTTGCTGTGGCAGATATTAATGCTGGTAACTTGGGTTAAAATTGAAGAAAAATAAACACGGTGTATAATTATGAACATTCAATGTTTAGATATTTTTGCAGCTGACTGTACCGGTAGGTATATTCTAAATTCAGGACATGTTGAAGGAGAGCTTGTGCTTCACCAGCCAGAACGAATCGATCACTTTCCCCTTCAGATCCGCGGATACCTGGAAACAAGGCATACATATACATAAACAGCTGCAGCTTTCATGAGGTTATTTAAAAAAAAAACGATCGCTATCAAGTACAGGTTTGCCATCCTCCGAGGCTTCTTTGAGGCTGTCCGTCCGTACTCTTTTTATGTCAGGGAAAACCTTATTGAACTGAATAAAATGTATCATTTCCGGGGAAAAATGCGATTCCCTTCAAATATTCATGGCAGCCCTTATCAAGTACCACTAGTGCTTTGCGCTACCTACTTATACATCGGTATAGTTTCTGTTTCTCGACGTTTTCCATTACCCAAAGGTTGTCTGGAAGAAATCGCTGTTTAGCAATAAGACCGCCCGTTGTTTACCTCTCCTTGAATGTATTGTTTTCTGTACTCTGTTTTGTGAGGTGTGCAATAAACAGGTATTGTATGGTACTATATATAACAAAGGCCAATATTGAGCGTTATAATAGCGTATTTTTCGTTACTTACATGTATCAGCAAATATTGTTAAAATAAATGAAGATCAGAGTTAGTTTTTTTGAAACCGAAAAACAATCTCGAGTCTCTAGTCTAGTGTGACTAACATTGTAGCAATTTGTCATTCTATTGTGACCATAAACGCGGTACAAAAATGACGTTTGAAGCAACAGATTAAAGTGCTCGAAGACTTCCCCGTTATTAAGTTCTCTAGATAGTTTTGGTTCATCTTGACAACATTCCCATTTTGACAACTCCTTAGGTATATACTTCTTCACTTATAAATACTTTCGTCAACCATAAAGTATAATTTTTTAAACTAAATCTACACATGCCAATCCAGTTAAATTGAGTTTTGCCCAATTGAATATTTTAAAACTAGCAAGATACAAATAAAAGGAACCAATTTAACAGTGGGAAACAGTGACACCGTTGTTTGCTTTTTGCTCTTAAACTTTCATACTATCCCAACGTTTTAGACTTCATTAAGTTTTAGATCTTTCTACGCTATATTTATCTATGCGCATAATGCATCTGAGAGGCTACTCCGAACTGAAGTTCAACATTTGAAGTTTGTATTGCGCCCTCCCTCTCATACAAATAGAATTTAACACAACGCGAAAGGAATGGCACACTGCTTCGTACCTGTTCCATATAGAGGTGAGTCCCGTTGTGGGCCACGAAGCGCGTGTACCCGTAGTCTTGCGACCGGAACGCCGACCACTTGTACGGGTTGTCTGCAAACCACAAAATAAATAATAGTATAAGGCTCCTTTTGATCTTGACAAAAGCCGCACGTAACCGCGCGCGAGCAATTTTAGCAACCATTGCGGCACTTAAAAGTAACTTTCGTTACAGTGCGACCAAAAGTGAGGGCGCCACTTTCTACTTAACTGTCACATTTTTGACGCAAAATGCTTAAACATGGCAACAATTTAGTATGGATTTTTTTTAGTTCCATTTTATTTATTTTCTACTCTTTAATGTCGCACTGTAGGTACGATGTGCGTCAATGTAGACAAACTAACGGGCTACTCCGAAGTCTGAAAAACGAAGTTCATATGGCGCCATCCCGCTCACTCAAATACAACGAAACATGAGAGCGAGAGGGACAGCACGTTGCGAACTTCGATTTTTGAGTTTCGGAGTAACCCCTCTGCCTCAGGGCAGAGGCCGCCGGTAGGTTTTCTGCGCAGCGTAATCGCTGAGTGCACCGCGCCTGGTAAAACTACCAAGTCGGCCGAACGGAGGGAAATGTGATAGACACCTAATCCAAAGCAGAAACAAATTATATAGTGCATCCATAGTCTCAGGAATCTTGTGCCGTTTGGAATACTGGTCCAGCATTGCAGCCATTTCATCAGCAGAGCGTCTGGTTCATTAGAATGACGCCCCCAAAGGCACCGTTTTGGCCCGTAGACCCGTTGCAGACGCGAATCCCGCTCAAATCAAACAATCTTTCAAAAAGAGATTTTTTTAAGTCTAGTGGAAATAAAAAAGCAACTCACGGTAGAACCTGTCGCGGCCCTCCTGGCAACCCGCGGAGCCGGTCACGATGTGCACTGGAGCCCTGAAAACCAGTGCTGGTTTGTGAATAGGCCCAATGTCGTCTGTAGACACAACCCACAGGCGGCAAGTGACTTACAATATGTAGGTTCACTTGGTGTACATTCCCGTTTTGTCAACTTCCTATCTTGTCCAAGTTCCCAAGTCGTCCACATTATTAAGTAACCCACTTCGCCAATTGGTCCCTTGCTTGTTGACTATTGGCAAATCAGGCTCAGACAGTCAGTCACGTATATCAGACTATATGTAGGTAAGAATGACAGATTTGGGTTCATTATCAATTAAGTTCAGTTAGGTTAGCACTTGGGAATGTGGTCGAATTGTACATCAAATTGTGGACGAAAAGTAGGGAGACGAGGGAGATTGGACGAATTGGGAATTGTGGCAAAATAGGAAGAAGACAACATGGGAACGTGGAAGATGGAATAGGAATATGGACTAAGTAAACAGGAACGGCCTAAAAGGCGGCATGTTTCAGAGGGTACAAGTGCCCTTCCTTTTCAGATAGACGAGGAAGATGGGGCGTACGAAGAGTAGACATAAGAAAAGGTATATCGGGAACTGCTGGAAATTAACGCACCTCCTTATCACATTCGTTACTCCGAACTCGATAAGGCATAACGAAAGAAATCGAAAGTCAGTTTAAATTTTGCGTGACGTAATATGTGGATGGCCATAGATTTAAGAAAAACTTTATTACTACATATCTGTCACAAATTTTTTTCAATTCAATCCGACAAGGAAATAAGAATAAACCTCAGCTAGAAAAAAAGCTGGATTTATAAATTATGCTACAAATAAGGTGAGGAAGTTATACTTTGTTATTTTAAGTATTTAACAAGTTGTCGGTGGGCCTTTTAAAAACCACCGTAATATTTTTTAAAGACTGGACCGAACATCTTCAAACGTAGCTATCACTCGACGGAGTCACCTTTCCAATACAAAAAAAACTAAATCGAAATCGGTCCATGCGTTTTAAAGTTACGATGCCACAGACAGACGCGTCAAACTTATAACATCTTTTTTTTCATTGAGGGTTAAAAAAGGTAAGAATAAGTAAATTTTATAAATGAAGTGGCTCGGGTCATTCAGCCAATCGCACATCTTTAGTATCTGTGGTACGTATAGGTTATTTATTCTTACTTATCTTGAATAATAAACAACATTCTAACCTAAAATTACACCTTTTTTGTCATAAACTACCATTTTCTCGTAAATAAAGTGACGAGACAATAATTAATATTGAAATAAAACAATTTAACGGATTATATCGCGTATATTATCTCATTTTAGTTCCCGACGTTTCGGAAGCTTTCCAGCTTTCCATGGTCACGGGAGGACTGAGTGAGCGATATAATCCGTTAAATTGTTTTATTTCAATGAGTAATAATCGCGGAAACAGAAGAAAATAATTAATATTTTTAGTGCCATATTGCCAATTTCATACATTAAAATTATTTCCTTGTGAGAAAACAGCTGGTATTGCCATTAAATTAGGGCTGCCATAAATATGGGGAAGTGGACCGGGACGATTGAAGCAAAATACCTGGCCCTGGTGTAGGAAAACATCGAAAACCGGCCAAGTGTGAGTCGGGCTCACGCACAAAGGGTTCCGTACCATTGTACCGTAAAACCACCTATCAAAATCACTCGACTATGGTCCAAATGTCCACGCGCGACATATTAATATATACTACGTATATACATGCCTATTTTGTTGGTTTTGATCTATACCACATCCTCTCTTACACACCAATTAATTCAAGATAATTTGTCTTTTGATACCGGGTAAATTTCCTTAATGGCCGGGACACCGGGACACCACGCTGCAAACCGGGACATGTCCCGGCGTACCGGGACGTATGGCAACCCTACATTAAATGCATATTTTTAGGTTAAGTACAATGTTATTTACTATGTAGGACGAGTAAGGATAAATAGTCTATATAATAACACAGACTAAGGGACCAAATTCACGCCGCTTTTGGTTTACTTTATTCAGGCAGTTAAAAAACAAAGTATAGATAATGCAACACAAATAATACTTTACATAAAACTTTATTTCTAAATACATTCACATGGTTTCATTTAATGAGGATTACTTAGACTAATGGCATAATCACTGCCTTTACTTACCTAAATAAACTTACTTATTAACTTGTGTTTATTTTTACATGTATGCAAAGAGTATAAAATTAAAGTTTTCGTTCCAAAGCAGTCAATTACAAATATCACCTAAAGACATGCGCTTAAAATACAAAGGACGCTAGTAAACTTAAATTCGTGTACACAGTGTGTAAATTTCATACGGACGAATATTTCTTGTGTTTGTTTTTTGTTTCGTGAGGAATCCGCAAGATTTTAACCACACATTTCAGAGGTCATTTGGAGTAAAAAATGTTATATGATCGCTCCTACAGAACGATTTACATAGATTTTGTTAACAAACAGATTTTTTTTTCATTAATATTGAGCACTCAATGTAATACATCCACCTAATCTAATTGATTGATTTACGTAGTATACGTACGCCAGTTGTCAAACCCAGTTAGATTGTGTACATTGCTGTTCGGGCGCACTTGAAAAAAAAAAAAATATGCCTAATTAATAAAATTACTTAACATAATTACTTTACCATATGGTTTCTATAATCAAAAACTATGGCTGTATAAAATATTTCGTATAAAATTTACAAATTGTATAGAGCGATCTAATAGGTCGGTCCAACTTCAAGAAAGCTGTAAATAGTCGAATCGGGCTGGGCAGCGTTTATAAGGCTGCGCAATATCTTTTCTACCGATATCCCGCAGTCTCAAGACATAAGTCTTTGACCAGTGCCAGTGATAAAACGCGTTCGCTCACTATGAGCATTGAAAGACTGAAAGTCCCTCAGAGAGCAATGGAGAGGACTATGCACGCAGTATCTTTGCGGGATCGAATCAAAAATACAGAGATCCATAGAAGAATCGGGGTAATCAGAGGCAATGGGTAGGGCACATTGCTGGTAGAACCGATAGCCGTTGGGATCAACGAGTTCTCGAGTGGCTCCCACAAGGTGGACTGATGACCCGCAGGGTTATTGCCTAACGAAATTTTGACACTTGGTATCGCAATCAACTGTCATAGCCCATACAAAATCATGACACTTGATTCCGATTGCGAGTGTCAAATGCGTTAGGCAATAGGGGGCTGGTTTAGTCGCTGGAGTCCGCGGCGCGGAACCGGTCAGGCCTATGTACTACTATGGACGTCTTTTGGCTGTCGCGAGAAGCGCGGGTTCGCTTCCCGCTTAGTTTTGAATCGTGTTAAATTTTTACTTTACTATTGACCTTTGTATTATATTATTTAATATCTAATGCCGGCTGTACACTCTCGCCACAAGCATGCGAGCCGTCCCTTTCGACCCCTATAAGTAAAGAAAGGAAGCACCTCTCGCCTGGTCTCGGCGAGTGTGCAGCCGGCGTAACAAAACGTTAATGCTAGTCGCTGGCTCAATATTACAGGCCCAAGTAGAACACAAGTTGTAAAAGGGTTTATACAGCCAGTTTAGGCGTTTCAAGGGCTGTATAAGCTCTAATACAGTTTTTGTGTTACTTGGGGGGTATGTTTCATTTTCAAGGTACCTAGTTAAAATTGACAATGTTCAGAATTCAAAACTTAGAACCCGGTATCATTCACCCAGCGTAACGCCTCGAATTATAGTTTGGCAGGCGGCTAAAACTTTATTTCGGCTATTGGTCTCATTCGTAGTGGTAAGTGCCGTGAGTATCCTTTCGGAGCCACATCCTGTCCACCACCTGGCCTGCCTGTTCCACGTCCACCTGTAAACAATACGGTATTTCAGTGTCGACTCATATCAGCTACTTTTCTGAAGTGTTACAACCATGGAGTATAAACGTAAGGAGAACAATCCCATAAAGGAAAATTTAAAATTTTCATATCTCCCCCGACTTGTTCTACTAAAAGCAGAATATCTTGGAGACGAGTGCTTCGATTTTCATCAAACAAAGCTAAGAACACTCAGGACAAAATTATCTATGATACAAAAAAACCGCACTCAAATCGGTCCATCGGTATGGGCGCTACGATGCCACAGACAGATACACCGAGTCACAGACACGTTTAACTTATAACACCCCTCTTTTTGTCGGGGGTTAAAAACAGATAATAATGTATCTAGCGGAAAGCAGTAAATTATAGTTCTAAATTCGTCCAGATTAGCGCTAGTGTAGCAAGATAGTGTGAAGTCAACAACTAATTACAAAGCATTTTAATTGAAATACTTCGTTCTACTTCTGATGTAAATGTTCAATTGTGTTCAAAATGATTTTTCTTGCATCGTTGTGGATTTGTTTTCAAGCATTAAGACTATCTCGCAAGCAATTAAATGGTATGATTTATTTAATTAATTTTAAAGGCATTACAGTCCGCGAGCATTTAGAATAGGTTTCGTGTATCGGTGGAGGCTGCCGAATCTTATATTACTACAGTTCTATACTGCTCTGCATAATTTTTTTACAACAATTTTAAAAAGATAAGTCAGTCATCACTACAAAATAAGCCTTATATCATTGCAATGATGCCGGGGTTTAAAAATCAAAATTCAGATAAGTCCGCCGGTTAAATAATTAAACAATATTAGTGACGTATTTATTGCTGTTTCAAATTATTAAAAAAATACGCAGATAAATCGCATTTAAGTTTAAGAGTGGGAGCATCTTGCATAACTAGGTATAAACTGTACCTAGGCGTGATCAAAAAATTATGGAAATATCCATAATTTTTTGATTACCTAAAAAAGGCAAAGGTATATCTCCAATAATTTTTATCTAGACTACATGAAGGACGAATAATTAAAATTTAGCCATAATCCCTATTACAGAGCTGTGACTTCCCCCTCCGGACGAATATTCTATATACTTCTAAAACAACAAAGACATTAATTATATTTCACGAATGCATCCGATATTATCGACAGTAGCCGAAGCCTGGTCTAAGTGATCAAGGACTGTAACGCCCCCCCTATGAAGCACATCCATTGATAAACCTTCTATGAAAATGATACGTTGACAGTGTAGGTATGACGTACCTGCTCCATGTAGAGATGCGTGTGGTTGTGTACCAAGAGGCGCGTGTACCCGTACGCCTCCGTGCGGAACGCAGACCATGACGGACGCGTCACTGCAACCACAACGATTCTTCAATGATATAGTCAATACCCGGCTCATTCGCAAGTTGAAAAAACAAAATGGCCGTTAACTTCAATTAGGGTTCCAAACAAAAAACCTTTGTTTACACTAATGCTACGATTTTATCTCCTACTCTAAGTTAAGAGGCCTGTCACAAATCACGCTCGTGCGATATTCATTCGCAAGTTGAAAAAACAAAATGGCCGTTAAGTTCCTTATTAGGGTTCCATACCAAAAATAATACCTTTGTTTACCCTAATACACCTTTTTTACCCTAATGTTACGATTTTATAGTTTCCTAAGTTAAGAGCCCTGTCACGAATCAGCGGTACTGAACGCTTTTCCCGCGCCTGCAGCCCAATATTTATACATCTTTTGAATAATTGAAAAAAAAAATCTTTTTTGTCAAATTAATTTGCCGTCTTTGGCGCTCAAAAGGGTTAAAAAAAATTGCACTAAAATCAAAATTCTGCTGTTCATATAGATGCCGATCTCGGAAATAACGAAAGTAAATAAAACAGCGTTTACCGTTAAACAGGCTGTGGTTCTCCTGGCAGCCCGCCGAGCCCGTCACGATGTGCACCGGCGCGCTGCAACCAAACCGTCGCGTGTCAACACACACACACACACAACTAACTACACAGTCAGCATCTAATAGTGTAGCATCCAAACTGACAAATATATAACATGTATTCTTACATGCATAAAGATACGTTACGATATACAGGATGGAAATAATTTATGGGCCTATGATGAATGATGAACCTAATGCAACCGAGAAATGGAGGTCTGTAAAAGGACAAAACCACTTAAAAACTTGAATAAAGGGATTAAAGCAAAAGTTCTCTAAAGAGTTACTACAGCTCAAAAGACCAAAAATTTGCGCGATAACAAGAATCCTGATTGGTCATTGCAAACGAAACAAGCATTTGTTTCAAATGGGTTTGAAACAGGACGCATACTCATCTCCTCTGTCTCAAGAGATAGAGGAGATCGCAATGCATATCCTCTGCTCCTGTGGACCACCAATGCGGAAAAGAAGTATCTACCTAGGGCAACATGTCGTGCCCCCGGAAGAGATAGAACACTTCACTGCCCAAAGAATCTGGGAATTCCTAGACTCAACGGGCCTCAGTAGTGAACTGTAGTAAAGGGTTGCCACAATAAATCATATCTGGTTGAAGCGGCATGCAAAGGGCTCATAAATAAAAAAATAAAATGAGAGTATAACTGCATTCACAGATTTTGTGAAAAGCTTACCTGAACCGGGAATCGTTTTTTTTTTAATTACTGTTACGTTTCATGGACTTTTTTATTTCTAAGTACAAATGTTAATTGGAAAGATTTTTCTCCAAATATTGATCTTATCTATTAGGAGAATTAAACAGTGAGTACTTATTTTTTTGCACTTTTAGTTAGTCCGGGAATCGTACTAACTAAAAGGGTCAGTTCAGGTAATCTTTTCACAAAATCCGTGAATGCAGTTATTCATCTTAGGAAAATTAAAATTATGTTTTGTTTAAGTAAATGATCTTATCTTATTTATCTTAAGGATTTAAGGCACTTGCCCCCAGGGGCTCATACATTTTTTCCACTCTGTATATAAGGCGTTGGACGCTACGGACTATTTGATGCCGACTGTACACGACTGACGCAAGCTACAGAACAGAACATATACAGCGGTACGTATACAAATAACCTTTAACCTTTTAATCGCGCATGTATAATCTTTCATTTTCAACTGTACAGATAAATATTATTATATGACATACAAACATACGTATTGGGCACTTAGAGCATTTAACCACTGGAGATGCCATACGAATACATCCCCCTCTGCCAAAGTAATCGTGAGATCTCCGGTTAGTTTATACGGTAAATTGTCAGTGTGTGGGTGTTTGTTTGTTTGTATGTGATTTCTTTTAATAGTGTGTGTATGTAGAAATAGGAATATTTCCGTAGTGTGCTGTACGTGTTTACCTCACCCCCCCCCCGCTTGAAAAATTTGTTCGGTAATGACACGGCTTCGTCGTTCATTGCTCAAACCTCCGCGGTAGCGTTATTGTGAATGTATAATATTTTTTTTTTAAATTACCGCGAAATTAAAGACATATTTAGATTACATCAGCGGTTACTAACGTCGTAAAAGCAGTGCCGTTGAGCCTGTATGGACCGTGTGCCATCAAAAGAGCCTACCAAGGTAAATCGACCGGAAAACGGCCGGTCAGCCGACCCAGATACCGTTGGGTTGATGCTGTGGAAACGCGAGCTTCAAGCTGGGTCGCGGAAAGAAGCATCATCACACAGGATCGGAATCAATGGCGTGCACTCGTATTTGGAGGCCAAGACACACTTTGGGTCACTGCGCCAGAGAAGTAGTTAATACTTAGTATTGGAGTTTGATATTTACCAACTCAAAATAGGGATGTTGAAATTTTGACAACATTTTTCAGTGGTACGTTATAGAATACTGGTGAAAAAACCACTTCAATCTCAAAAAAACTCCCCGTGATCCCTAAAAAACGCTCCATACTTAAAAGCCTAAGAATGAGTGACGTCACACATTCCTACCTTGTATGGGGAAATTAAGAACTTAGTTCTGCAGCTATGTTAAAACTTCCCTTTATCGAAACGGTTTCGTAAAAAAAACCAACACATTTCATGGGTTATTAAATGGTATTATTAGTTATTAGAGACGACACGTTTGGCTCAGTGGGTTGTACAACGGCCTACGAAGCTAGCGGTCCCGGGTTCGAATCCCGGCTAAGGCAAGTGTTTGTGTGATGAGCACGAATGTTTGTTCCTGGGTCTTGGATGTTTTCTATGTATTTTAATATCATAATTTATCTATATATTATGTATATCGTCGCCTAGTACCCATAGTACAAGCTTTGCTTAGTTTGGGACTAGTTCGATTTGTGTAAGAATGTCCCTGATATTTATTTATTACTAGCTTCTGCCCGCGACTTCGTCCACCTTAAATTCGACTATCGCGAATGAGGGTATTTTTCCGGGATAAAAAGTACCCTATTTCCTTCCCCGGGACTCAAACTATCTCCATACCAAATTTCATCCAAATCGGTTCAGCGGTTTAAGCGTGAAGAGGTAACAGACAAACAGACAGACAGACAGACAGACACACTTTCGCATTTATAATATTAGTATGGATTTATATATTATTTATTAATATTTTCATACTTTAAAATGCATTTCCCCATCCAACTTTAAAGGCTCATAAAACAAGCTACACTTTAGGTATCGAACTCTGATTTTTATTTAGGATTTGTATCATAAACACAATCACAAAATTTATTTTTTATTTGGGTACAGTCAACATCCCTATTGAAATGTCAATCTCACGAGTTTCCGTGAGTATTGCGACCATGGTGGTTCGAGCGGTTAAACACTCGCAGGTAGTGCACACACACATGCATAAAATATTACATTACATACAAGTATGTTATATTCTAACAATTCAAGCTGTGCGCGCAACATCAATACAAGGCAGGTTAAAAGGTTAAAAGTACACATTATGAGTCATTTGAATACTATCACTAATTATGTCACAATTGAGTTTAACAAATTATAATAAATACATGGCAGTGAACTATATCTAAAAGAAATAGGGAATATTCATGAATTTTATTTTTTGCTTTATTAAAAGCTCATTCATGTAACAAACAGTAGAACATATTTTTTTTTCGAAATACTTTAAAAATAACCAAGATACAAGCCATCAAATATTTAATTCTGCCTCTTTTTAGCAAAACAGAATTTAATATGGAGTTTATATGGCCGGAGTGCACGATGACGTAACAGTGCACGTCGGACCTCTCTGTCTAATTAGTAGTTTAAAATGCCTATATCTTGCGTATTTCTTGGCCGATTTAAATTGTAATTGCTCATTTTGAAATCGTTTTTACGGTGTTTTGATATTTAGTTAAGAAAAGCGATAAAAAAAATTCATGCATGTACCCTATTATGAATACCTCAAAAATACAGATCAACATCAACGATATCGAAAAAGGAAAAGTTTTTTCTTATATAAAAGTATAATATTAGAAAAAAAATTTACCAAAGAATAAAGTAAGTTAGTCAAAATATAAGGTAATGATACAAACAATAATTATAACAGCAAAATGAAATATAGCGTTTACTGTGAACAATAAACGGATAAAGTAAATTAAGAGAAAAAAAATATATATTGTCGAAATAAGTTCGTAATAGTTTACCTTAAGAGAAGTCGATTAATTTGTATAACTTTTCAGCGTCGATGCACACCGCGATATACGTATGTATAATTGTGACGAACGATCGAATAAATAAATCTTTCGAAAAATAAATAAGAAAATATTTTATAAGACAAACTATAAGTACAGTAAATGTACGTCCAGTACGTCCTGCGAAATTTCATAATATGTTATATCATATATCTGAAATAATACATTTACCTATTTTCACAATTTGGTTCTTCTTTCAGTAACAATTTGCAATAAAGTATTTTGTATTCAAATTATTCAAACTTCATTTTACGATATTTCAATATCGAACGTATTTTGAAAAAAAGTACCGGGTTTGACGATTTTCAATCGAATAATGACGTTTGCCAGAATGACGCCAAACGCAATAAAAAAACGACCATAAGTTTCCGTCAATATTTTTTTTTTTATGACAAGCTTTTATTTCCGACTGTACTTTTTTTGAACATCCATGAACTACTCGAAGATGATTCTAAAGACGCCATACTCGGTAGGATTGTGTTATTTAATTACAGAGTTAATATGACCACCTTCTATAACTGCAAGAAGCTGCAGTGCAACTATTCACACCACCACGTCGCGACTTTTTGTCGTTGCGGTGTCGTGTGGTACAGTCAAGGAATTTAATTTATATTCCATTTCGTACCTTGTCACAGTCAAAATCAATATGAAAACCGATAGAGATTCCATATCAATGTCACTATGACAAGGTACGAAAGGGTACACAAATTAAATTCCGTACGGTCAACGTCTGAATAGAGCGTAAGATTCTATTGAGTAAATGTTTTCTTATATTTATGAAAATACATCAACAACATATCAATCAAGAATCAATAATCGTTAAAAATATTGGTATAGCTTGACAAGTTCTTTCGTGACAATCCGTGGGAAAGACAGCGGGGGCGAGTAAGAAGTGTGCGCGGCAGGGTCATCGTGCTCCGCCGCGCGCACACTCACCGACGATAGAATCCGTGGCACAATGTGGACTCACCCCGGGTTGGAGTAGGGCGCCCAGGAGCGCTCGTGCGTGTGCTCGTGTCCAGACCACCACGCCCACGCCGCACTGCTTCTGCAGCGGCTCCAGGTCTCTGTGCACTCACCCCGGGTTGGAGTAGTGCGCCCAGGAGCGCTCGTGCGTGTGCTCGTGTCCAGACCACCACGCCCACGCCGCACTGCTTCAGCAGCGGCTCCAGGTCTCTGTGCACTCACCCCGGGTTGGAGTAGGGCGCCCAGGAGCGCTCGTGCGTGTGCTCGTGTCCAGACCACCACGCCCACGCCGCACTGCTTCAGCAGCGGCTCCAGGTCTCTGTGCACTCACCCCGGGTTGGAGTAGGGCGCCCAGGAGCGCTAGTGCGTGTGCTCGTGTCCAGACCACCACGCCCACGCCGCACTGCTTCAGCAGCGGCTCCAGGTCTCTGTGCACTCACCCCGGGTTGGAGTAGGGCGCCCAGGAGCGCTCGTGCGTGTGCTCGTGTCCAGACCACCACGCCCACGCCGCACTGCTTCTGCAGCGGCTCCAGGTCTCTGTGCACTCACCCCGGGTTGGAGTAGTGCGCCCAGGAGCGCTCGTGCGTGTGCTCGTGTCCAGACCACCACGCCCACGCCGCACTGCTTCAGCAGCGGCTCCAGGTCTCTGTGCACTCACCCCGGGTTGGAGTAGGGCGCCCAGGAGCGCTCGTGCGTGTGCTCGTGTCCAGACCACCACGCCCACGCCGCACTGCTTCAGCAGCGGCTCCAGGTCTCTGTGCACTCACCCCGGGTTGGAGTAGGGCGCCCAGGAGCGCTCGTGCGTGTGCTCGTGTCCAGACCACCACGCCCGCGCCGCACTGCTTCAGCAGCGGCTCCAGGTCTCTGTGCACTCACCCCGGGTTGGAGTAGGGCGCCCAGGAGCGCTCGTGTCCAGACCACCACGCCCACGCCGCACTGCTTCAGCAGCGGCTCCAGGTCTCTGTGCACGCACCCCGGGTTGGAGTAGGGCGCCCAGGAGCGCTAGTGCGTGTGCTCGTGTCCAGACCACCACGCCCACGCCGCACTGCTTCAGCAGCGGCTCCAGGTCTCTGTGCACTCACCCCGGGTTGGAGTAGGGCGCCCAGGAGCGCTCGTGCGTGTGCTCGTGTCCAGACCACCACGCCCACGCCGCACTGCTTCAGCAGCGGCTCCAGGTCTCTGTGCACTCACCCCGGGTTGGAGTAGGGCGCCCAGGAGCGCTCGTGCGTGTGCTCGTGTCCAGACCACCACGCCCACGCCGCACTGCTTCAGCAGCGGCTCCAGGTCTCTGTGCACTCACCCCGGGTTGGAGTAGGGCGCCCAGGAGCGCTCGTGCGTGTGCTCGTGTCCAGACCACCACGCCCACGCCGCACTGCTTCAGCAGCGGCTCCAGGTCTCTGTGCACTCACCCCGGGTTGGAGTAGGGCGCCCAGGAGCGCTCGTGCGTGTGCTCGTGTCCAGACCACCACGCCCACGCCGCACTGCTTCTGCAGCGGCTCCAGGTCTCTGTGCACTCACCCCGGGTTGGAGTAGTGCGCCCAGGAGCGCTCGTGCGTGTGCTCGTGTCCAGACCACCACGCCCACGCCGCACTGCTTCAGCAGCGGCTCCAGGTCTCTGTGCACTCACCCCGGGTTGGAGTAGGGCGCCCAGGAGCGCTCGTGCGTGTGCTCGTGTCCAGACCACCACGCCCACGCCGCACTGCTTCAGCAGCGGCTCCAGGTCTCTGTGCACTCACCCCGGGTTGGAGTAGGGCGCCCAGGAGCGCTCGTGCGTGTGCTCGTGTCCAGACCACCACGCCCACGCCGCACTGCTTCAGCAGCGGCTCCAGGTCTCTGTGCACTCACCCCGGGTTGGAGTAGGGCGCCCAGGAGCGCTCGTGTCCAGACCACCACGCCCACGCCGCACTGCTTCAGCAGCGGCTCCAGGTCTCTGTGCACTCACCCCGGGTTGGAGTAGGGCGCCCAGGAGCGCTAGTGCGTGTGCTCGTGTCCAGACCACCACGCCCACGCCGCACTGCTTCAGCAGCGGCTCCAGGTCTCTGTGCACTCACCCCGGGTTGGAGTAGGGCGCCCAGGAGCGCTCGTGCGTGTGCTCGTGTCCAGACCACCACGCCCACGCCGCACTGCTTCAGCAGCGGCTCCAGGTCTCTGTGCACTCACCCCGGGTTGGAGTAGGGCGCCCAGGAGCGCTCGTGCGTGTGCTCGTGTCCAGACCACCACGCCCACGCCGCACTGCTTCAGCAGCGGCTCCAGGTCTCTGTGCACTCACCCCGGGTTGGAGTAGGGCGCCCAGGAGCGCTCGTGCGTGTGCTCGTGTCCAGACCACCACGCCCACGCCGCACTGCTTCAGCAGCGGCTCCAGGTCTCTGTGCACTCACCCCGGGTTGGAGTAGGGCGCCCAGGAGCGCTCGTGCGTGTGCTCGTGTCCAGACCACCACGCCCACGCCGCACTGCTTCAGCAGCGGCTCCAGGTCTCTGTGCACTCACCCCGGGTTGGAGTAGGGCGCCCAGGAGCGCTCGTGCGTGTGCTCGTGTCCAGACCACCACGCCCACGCCGCACTGCTTCTGCAACGGCTCCAGGTCTCTGTGCACTCACCCCGGGTTGGAGTAGTGCGCCCAGGAGCGCTCGTGCGTGTGCTCGTGTCCAGACCACCACGCCCACGCCGCACTGCTTCAGCAGCGGCTCCAGGTCTCTGTGCACTCACCCCGGGTTGGAGTAGGGCGCCCAGGAGCGCTCGTGCGTGTGCTCGTGTCCAGACCACCACGCCCACGCCGCACTGCTTCAGCAGCGGCTCCAGGTCTCTGTGCACTCACCCCGGGTTGGAGTAGGGCGCCCAGGAGCGCTCGTGCGTGTGCTCGTGTCCAGACCACCACGCCCACGCCGCACTGCTTCAGCAGCGGCTCCAGGTCTCTGTGCACTCACCCCGGGTTGGAGTAGGGCGCCCAGGAGCGCTCGTGCGTGTGCTCGTGTCCAGACCACCACGCCCACGCCGCACTGCTTCAGCAGCGGCTCCAGGTCTCTGTGCACTCACCCCGGGTTGGAGTAGGGCGCCCAGGAGCGCTCGTGCGTGTGCTCGTGTCCAGACCACCACGCCCGCGCCGCACTGCTTCAGCAGCGGCTCCAGGTCTCTGTGCACTCACCCCGGGTTGGAGTAGGGCGCCCAGGAGCGCTCGTGTCCAGACCACCACGCCCACGCCGCACTGCTTCAGCAGCGGCTCCAGGTCTCTGTGCACTCACCCCGGGTTGGAGTAGGGCGCCCAGGAGCGCTCGTGCGTGTGCTCGTGTCCAGACCACCACGCCCACGCCGCACTGCTTCTGCAACGGCTCCAGGTCTCTGTGCACTCACCCCGGGTTGGAGTAGTGCGCCCAGGAGCGCTCGTGCGTGTGCTCGTGTCCAGACCACCACGCCCACGCCGCACTGCTTCAGCAGCGGCTCCAGGTCTCTGTGCACTCACCCCGGGTTGGAGTAGGGCGCCCAGGAGCGCTCGTGCGTGTGCTCGTGTCCAGACCACCACGCCCACGCCGCACTGCTTCAGCAGCGGCTCCAGGTCTCTGTGCACTCACCCCGGGTTGGAGTAGGGCGCCCAGGAGCGCTCGTGCGTGTGCTCGTGTCCAGACCACCACGCCCACGCCGCACTGCTTCAGCAGCGGCTCCAGGTCTCTGTGCACTCACCCCGGGTTGGAGTAGGGCGCCCAGGAGCGCTCGTGCGTGTGCTCGTGTCCAGACCACCACGCCCACGCCGCACTGCTTCAGCAGCGGCTCCAGGTCTCTGTGCACTCACCCCGGGTTGGAGTAGGGCGCCCAGGAGCGCTCGTGCGTGTGCTCGTGTCCAGACCACCACGCCCGCGCCGCACTGCTTCAGCAGCGGCTCCAGGTCTCTGTGCACTCACCCCGGGTTGGAGTAGGGCGCCCAGGAGCGCTCGTGTCCAGACCACCACGCCCACGCCGCACTGCTTCAGCAGCGGCTCCAGGTCTCTGTGCACTCACCCCGGGTTGGAGTAGGGCGCCCAGGAGCGCTAGTGCGTGTGCTCGTGTCCAGACCACCACGCCCACGCCGCACTGCTTCAGCAGCGGCTCCAGGTCTCTGTGCACTCACCCCGGGTTGGAGTAGGGCGCCCAGGAGCGCTCGTGCGTGTGCTCGTGTCCAGACCACCACGCCCACGCCGCACTGCTTCAGCAGCGGCTCCAGGTCTCTGTGCACTCACCCCGGGTTGGAGTAGGGCGCCCAGGAGCGCTCGTGCGTGTGCTAGTGTCCAGACCACCACGCCCACGCCGCACTGCTTCAGCAGCGGCTCCAGGTCTCTGTGCACTCACCCCGGGTTGGAGTAGGGCGCCCAGGAGCGCTCGTGCGTGTGCTCGTGTCCAGACCACCACGCCCACGCCGCACTGCTTCAGCAGCGGCTCCAGGTCTCTGTGCACTCACCCCGGGTTGGAGTAGGGCGCCCAGGAGCGCTCGTGCGTGTGCTCGTGTCCAGACCACCACGCCCACGCCGCACTGCTTCAGCAGCGGCTCCAGGTCTCTGTGCACTCACCCCGGGTTGGAGTAGGGCGCCCAGGAGCGCTCGTGCGTGTGCTCGTGTCCAGACCACCACGCCCACGCCGCACTGCTTCAGCAGCGGCTCCAGGTCTCTGTGCACTCACCCCGGGTTGGAGTAGGGCGCCCAGGAGCGCTCGTGCGTGTGCTCGTGTCCAGACCACCACGCCCACGCCGCACTGCTTCTGCAGCGGCTCCAGGTCTCTGTGCACTCACCCCGGGTTGGAGTAGGGCGCCCAGGAGCGCTCGTGCGTGTGCTAGTGTCCAGACCACCACGCCCACGCCGCACTGCTTCAGCAGCGGCTCCAGGTCTCTGTGCACTCACCCCGGGTTGGAGTAGGGCGCCCAGGAGCGCTCGTGCGTGTGCTCGTGTCCAGACCACCACGCCCACGCCGCACTGCTTCAGCAGCGGCTCCAGGTCTCTGTGCACTCACCCCGGGTTGGAGTAGGGCGCCCAGGAGCGCTCGTGCGTGTGCTCGTGTCCAGACCACCACGCCCGCGCCGCACTGCTTCAGCAGCGGCTCCAGGTCTCTGTGCACTCACCCCGGGTTGGAGTAGGGCGCCCAGGAGCGCTCGTGTCCAGACCACCACGCCCACGCCGCACTGCTTCAGCAGCGGCTCCAGGTCTCTGTGCACTCACCCCGGGTTGGAGTAGGGCGCCCAGGAGCGCTAGTGCGTGTGCTCGTGTCCAGACCACCACGCCCACGCCGCACTGCTTCAGCAGCGGCTCCAGGTCTCTGTGCACTCACCCCGGGTTGGAGTAGGGCGCCCAGGAGCGCTCGTGCGTGTGCTCGTGTCCAGACCACCACGCCCACGCCGCACTGCTTCAGCAGCGGCTCCAGGTCTCTGTGCACTCACCCCGGGTTGGAGTAGGGCGCCCAGGAGCGCTCGTGCGTGTGCTAGTGTCCAGACCACCACGCCCACGCCGCACTGCTTCAGCAGCGGCTCCAGGTCTCTGTGCACTCACCCCGGGTTGGAGTAGGGCGCCCAGGAGCGCTCGTGCGTGTGCTCGTGTCCAGACCACCACGCCCACGCCGCACTGCTTCAGCAGCGGCTCCAGGTCTCTGTGCACTCACCCCGGGTTGGAGTAGGGCGCCCAGGAGCGCTCGTGCGTGTGCTCGTGTCCAGACCACCACGCCCACGCCGCACTGCTTCAGCAGCGGCTCCAGGTCTCTGTGCACTCACCCCGGGTTGGAGTAGGGCGCCCAGGAGCGCTCGTGCGTGTGCTCGTGTCCAGACCACCACGCCCACGCCGCACTGCTTCAGCAGCGGCTCCAGGTCTCTGTGCACTCACCCCGGGTTGGAGTAGGGCGCCCAGGAGCGCTCGTGCGTGTGCTCGTGTCCAGACCACCACGCCCACGCCGCACTGCTTCTGCAGCGGCTCCAGGTCTCTGTGCACTCACCCCGGGTTGGAGTAGTGCGCCCAGGAGCGCTCGTGCGTGTGCTCGTGTCCAGACCACCACGCCCACGCCGCACTGCTTCAGCAGCGGCTCCAGGTCTCTGTGCACTCACCCCGGGTTGGAGTAGGGCGCCCAGGAGCGCTCGTGCGTGTGCTCGTGTCCAGACCACCACGCCCACGCCGCACTGCTTCAGCAGCGGCTCCAGGTCTCTGTGCACTCACCCCGGGTTGGAGTAGGGCGCCCAGGAGCGCTCGTGTCCAGACCACCACGCCCACGCCGCACTGCTTCAGCAGCGGCTCCAGGTCTCTGTGCACTCACCCCGGGTTGGAGTAGGGCGCCCAGGAGCGCTAGTGCGTGTGCTCGTGTCCAGACCACCACGCCCACGCCGCACTGCTTCAGCAGCGGCTCCAGGTCTCTGTGCACTCACCCCGGGTTGGAGTAGGGCGACCAGGAGCGCTCGTGCGTGTGCTCGTGTCCAGACCACCACGCCCACGCCGCACTGCTTCAGCAGCGGCTCCAGGTCTCTGTGCACTCACCCCGGGTTGGAGTAGGGCGCCCAGGAGCGCTCGTGCGTGTGCTCGTGTCCAGACCACCACGCCCACGCCGCACTGCTTCTGCAGCGGCTCCAGGTCTCTGTGCACTCACCCCGGGTTGGAGTAGTGCGCCCAGGAGCGCTCGTGCGTGTGCTCGTGTCCAGACCACCACGCCCACGCCGCACTGCTTCAGCAGCGGCTCCAGGTCTCTGTGCACTCACCCCGGGTTGGAGTAGGGCGCCCAGGAGCGCTCGTGCGTGTGCTCGTGTCCAGACCACCACGCCCACGCCGCACTGCTTCAGCAGCGGCTCCAGGTCTCTGTGCACTCACCCCGGGTTGGAGTAGGGCGCCCAGGAGCGTTCGTGCGTGTGCTCGTGTCCAGACCACCACGCCCACGCCGCACTGCTTCAGCAGCGGCTCCAGGTCTCTGTGCACTCACCCCGGGTTGGAGTAGGGCGCCCAGGAGCGCTCGTGTCCAGACCACCACGCCCACGCCGCACTGCTTCAGCAGCGGCTCCAGGTCTCTGTGCACTCACCCCGGGTTGGAGTAGGGCGCCCATCTCCCCCCCGACGTGCTGCCACCTTGTCGTGGTGGGGGGGCTTGCGTGTTCCTGTGATCCCCGAGGCTACACCGGACAGGGCTACCCATACCGGAAAGGCGAGGGGGGAGGGACCAGACGAAGAGCGGCACACCCCGGCGGGGCCTGCAGAGGCCTGCCTGAGGTGGTTCTCCTCGCGTCCCTCTGATTGAGCAGAGGGCGCAGAGGAGGAACCGAGCAGTGGCTTACCCGTAAATGGGTAACCGAGGGTAGTTCCTGGACTGGGAACTACCGATAGGGGAGTCTACGCCAGCTCTCCTCAAATCCCGGAACCCGCTGTGTTGTCCCAACGACCCCCAGTACAGGCGTTAATGGGGTACGGGTGGCACAGCGGACCGGAGGGCTTGCCTTAATTGGCCGGCCCGCACTAGTTTTAGGTTTTATCCCGTGGGACCGCCCGCCCCCACGGTGTATGTAGGGTTACCCAGGTACAGGGGGCACTGCCTGGGTGGACCGTTTTTTCCCCCATTCTCGTGGGATTAAAATGTCGAACCTAAAAACCGTAGACTTAAGTTTAGGACTAAGTGTAGAATTAAGTGACGCGGTGACTCCTAACAGCAGAGAGACCGAGAAAGAGATCTTCCACCCTCGCTCATCCCTGGCGAGGTCACCAGTGCGAGGGGACGGCGTGGACTACTACGTGGACTACCCAAGTCCTCGTATTGACCTAAGCTCCGACGCGATTCAGATTCCGGTGAAGAAAGCGGCCTGCGTCCAAACGCGTGACTGCCACGGCCGCTTCACGCGTCGTAAGATGACAGAGGAGGGGGGAGAAGCCCGCGAGATAGGTGTGAGAGACGAGGGCACCACCTCTAAGGACTCCGCCCAAAGAGAGGAGCTGCGCGCACCGACCGTGGTGCGAGAGGGTGGGCGCGAGGCCAAATTTGAGCGGGTCGCGCAGGTTCTCCTCACCCGGCTGGATGAGCGGATTCTATTACGTGGGGATTCCGCACAGGATACGGACGACAGCATGTATACTGTGCGGTCCTCCTACTCATCCCCAGCGACCTCCCCAAGTCGCCAGAGTATGGACCTGCCATCGGAGGAGTCCGGAGCAAAAAAAGGAAAGGGGAAGGGGAAGGCGCGCCCACGGACGCAGACGCCCTTCAAGTCCGGAGACGCAGCAGCGAGGCGCCAATCGCCGAACTCCCCTATGTCACAGCCAGATGCGGAGGATACACCGAGGCACGAGGGAGAAAAAACGGAGGCATACCCGACCGACAAGGGGCAGGAGCCAGTTCTTCTGGACGCGGATAGCCCGACAACGAGCGGTCGGATGCGGCAGAACGAACGTAAGAGGCCACGCCATTCCAGTTCTCAGTCGGGATCCAGCGGGGACGAGTCCTGTGCCGGCGCCCTTGCAACAGCGCCTGAGGTTGGCACCGCCCACAGGGAACGAGGCCCCAAAGGGGCGCAAACCGGGCTCAGCGCAGCAGGGACCCTTCTGAGGGCCTCCGGTCCGTCGCAGCGTGAGGGGGAGGCGGACATGGCTTTGGGCTACCGTCCCAATTACAGACGCGTTGAACCTCAGAAGAAGAAGGCCGGAAAAAAAGGGGGAAAAGGAGGAAAGAATGGCGGCACTAATGAGCCTAGCTCTATGGAAGCTCCGAGCCATAAGCTCTTAGAGAGCGCCCAACAGGGTGCTCGGATTATACTGGAGGAGACCGCCAAATGTCGTAATTTAAAGGGAGAAGTGTGGGGAAAGATGAACGCGGCCTGCAGGCAAATCTTGGAGGCTGCGAGCCTCTTGCAGTCCCGCGGAGAGTCAGAGGAGGTCCGCATATTAAAAGCGGACAATAAGCGGATGCAAGACCAGCTGACGGCCCTCCAACTGGAAACTAAGGCCCTGCGGACCGCGTTTTCTAAGAGTAAGACCCCGACAGCGGCTTCCAAACCGGTCCCCCCGGTGGTGACCGAGCTCTCAGCAGCAATTGGGGAGCTCAAGCGAGAGCTGTTATCTGGCTTGGGTGACATTATAGATCTCCGGGTAGGTGCGTTGGCAAACTATGTCAACGCACGCCTGGAGAATCTCGAGGGAAGGTTCCCAAGCGAGCCTAGACTCCGCCCCCCGCTGGCAGCGGACCTGATAAACTTTGCGGCCGGCAGTCACTTCGAGAGTTGCGCCACACCGACGAGCCCAGCGGCAATGCAGCCGTCAGCGGCACCACAGCCGTTGCCAAGACCACGACGCTCGGCAAAAAAGCCGAAAGTGTCAGCCACTGCTTCCGTGCTGGCAAAACAAGCAAGTAGGGACACCGCTGCTGCTGCTGCTGTCACACCTACTACGGTTGCCACTGCTGTCCCAGCCTTACGACGGGACGATATGGAAGAGACGGCAAACACGCAAAACGAGCTGCAGGCTTTACCATCTGCCACCATGCCTTTCACCGAGGGCTGGAACAAGGTGGTCAGCCGTAGCAGCAAAAGAAAAGCTGCTACAGCCAAAACCATGGCACGGCAGCAGACCCAGCAACAGTCAAAGTCGGCAAGGGAGGCGCGCAAACTTCGTGCCCCACGATCTGCGGCCGTAGTGTTGACCCTGCAGCCTGGAGCTGAAGAGAGGGGCGTCACCTTTAAAAAGGTACTGGCCGAGGCAAAGAGCAAGGTCCAATTAAAAGACCTTGACATCCCGGGCGTGCGCTTCAAGCGAGCAGCTACCGGTGCCTGCGTCATAGAAGTCCCGGGAGCAACCAGCGGCGATAAGGCTGACAAGCTGGCTGCTGCAATAAAGGGGCAACTCAGTGAGGAGGACGTCCGGGTGTCCAGGCCCACGAAAACCGCGGAAATTCGTATATCAGGCCTGGACGACTCGGTGTCCGCTGAAGAGGTCGTCGCTGCGGTGGCCACAACGGGGGGATGTTCGTCCGACCTGGTAAAGGCTGGCGACGTACGTCAGGGCTTTGCAGGCCTAGGTACAGTGTGGGTGCGCTGCCCGATCCCAGCGGCCAAAAAGATAGCTGTGGGAGGACGACTCCTAATTGGATGGGTCTCCGCGCAAGTCAAGTTGCTGGAGCAGAGACCAGTGCGATGTTTCCGATGCCAAGAGAATGGGCATATCCGGGTACAGTGCCAGTCAGATGTAGATCGGAGCGAGCTTTGCTTTCGATGTGGCAAGACCGGTCACAAAGCAGCCCAGTGCTCAGCTGCGCCTCACTGCGCCGGGTGTGCGACGGCGGGTAAATCGGCAAGCCACAGGATGGGTAGCAAAGCTTGCGCTGCACCCAAGGCCGCCAACAAGAAGAGGAGAACGAAAGCTGACGACGACCTCCGGGCCCCCTCGCACTTTGTTCAACCGCCCACCAATGTGGTGGACGCGGCCGAGGAGGCTGGGAGAATGGCTGTTGATTAATGGCAACCACCATCAAGTTCTTGCAGGGGAATCTCAATCACTGTGCAAGGGCTCAGGACCTCCTGCTCCAGAGCATGGCACAGTGGTTGATTCACGTAGCTGTGGTGGCGGAGCCATATTTCATTCCTTCTCGGGATGACTGGGCCGGAGATCTGGACGGCACAGTAGCCCTTGTGACGCAGAGGACAGCGGGCTCGAGTCCGTTTGATAGCGTCACAAGAGGTCATGGTTGCGTCGCGGCTGAGTGTGGAGAGTTGGGATTGGTGGGAGTTTATTTTTCACCAAACAAGAGCTTAGCCGAGTTTGAACAGTTCCTCGCTGCGGTGAGCACTCTGCTGGGCCTACTGCACCCCAGGCCTGTTATTGTTGCAGGGGATTTTAACGCCAAGTCCATGGCCTGGGGATCCCCGGCCACTGACGCACGAGGCCAAGCTCTACTCGAGTGGGCGGTCACCTCCAACTTGGCACTTGTCAACACGGGGAACACAAACACATGCGTGCGGCAACAGGGTGGTTCAATTGTGGACATCACGCTTGCTGGTTCTGCCCTAGCGAGCCGTGTACGGGACTGGGAGGTACTGGCACATGTAGAGACACTATCGGACCACCGATACATTCGGTTTGAAGTCTCTGCACTCCCAGTAGCTCCAAATAACCCAAGCCGCAGTAGCCCAGCCGATAGCGGCCCGCGGTGGGCACTCAGAAAGCTTGACCGGGAAGCGCTGGAGCTGGCGGCAATGGTACAGGCATGGGCACCGGAGCCAGAAGATCCAACAGACGTGGAGGATGAAGCCCGCTGGTTTCAGGAGTGCATGACCGAGATATGCGACGCGGCCATGCCCCGGGTTAAGACTAGGCCATCAAAACGCTGTGTGTATTGGTGGTCCGCAGAACTTGCTCAGCTGCGACAGGAATGTGTTGCAAAGAGGCGCCAATACACACGGCAGAGGCGACGTCGTCAACGAGACGAAGCAGCTGAAGCGGATCTTTATGCGCTCTACAAGAACGCAAAGGTGGCACTTACAACTGCCATCGGGAAGGCCAAGGATCAGTCTCGCCAGGAGTTTCTGGAGACTCTTAACAGCGATCCGTGGGGGAGGCCGTACAAGTTGGTGAGGCAAAAGCTTCGACCCTGGGCCCCCCCAATAACGCAAAGTCTCCAGCCTCAACTACTGGAGAGAGTGGTGGCAACCCTGTTCCCTCACACAGGGCAACAAGAGCCTCCGCCTATGGTGCTACCACGAGCTGGCGGGAGGCAAGAGGAAGAGGCAGTGGTGCCACCCGTCACCGAAGGCGAGTTAGGCGCAGCAGTCCTACGGCTTCGGGCTAAAAACACGGCCCCTGGGCCGGACGGAATCCCTGGCCGGGCCTTGGCTCTGGCCACTAATACCTTGGAGGCGAGGCTGAGACGGCTCTTGAGCGCCTGCCTGGAACAAGCGTGCTTTCCCAGGTCATGGAAAACTGGCCGGCTAGTGCTGCTCAAGAAGGAGGGACGCCCAACAGACTCACCCTCGGCCTATCGGCCCATCGTGCTACTGAATGAGATGGGCAAGCTCTTTGAGCGAATCATCGCGAGCCGCCTCAACAAGCACCTTAGCAGGGAGGGGCCTGATTTGGCTGATTGCCAGTATGGCTTCCGCAGTGGTCGCTCAACTGTGGATGCGATCCTCCGGGTGAAGGGGTTTGTTGAGGAAGCCGTATACCGGGGCGAGGTTGTCTTGGCGGTGTCATTAGACATCGCCAATGCCTTTAATACCCTGCCCTGGGGCTGCATAAAGGAGGCGCTCCTGTACCATCAGGTGCCCCAACACCTCAGCCGAATAGTGGAGGCTTACCTCTCTGAGAGGTTTGTGGCCTTCCCCGGGCGAGACGAATGGGGCAGGAGGGAGATGGTGTGCGGTGTTCCACAGGGGTCGGTTCTTGGGCCACTCCTATGGAACATTGGATATGACTGGGTGCTCCGAGGGGCAAACCTGAGAGGGGTGGAGGTCACGTGTTACGCGGACGATACGCTCGTGACAGCAAAGGGGGCCTCATATAGGGAAGCTTCCATTCTGGCGGCAGCTGGTGTTGCTCAGGTGGTGGGACGGATAAGGCGGTTAGGGCTGAAGGTAGCTCTTGAAAAATCAGAGGCCGTTTGTTTCCACGGCCCTCGAAAAGCGCCTCCAGCCGGTGCCCATATCGTGGTGGGAGGAGTGCGAATAGCTGTCGAGCCGACGATGCGGTACCTGGGCATTGTCCTCGACAGCCGGTGGACCTTCCAGGCGCACTTCCAACGCCTTGCGCCGAGATTGCTGGGTGCAGCTGCCGCTCTTGGGCGCCTACTCCCAAACCTCGGGGGGCCCAAAGCCTCCTGCCGGCGGCTATACGCGGGGGTCGTGCGATCGATGGCCCTGTACGGTGCTCCAGTGTGGGCCGACGCCCTTAACAGGCGAAACACCGCCCAGCTGCTTCAGACGCAACGGGTGATGGCAATAAGGGCTATCCGAGGCTATCGGACGATCTCTGCGGAGGCGGCATGTCTGCTGGCTGGGTCCTTGCCCTGGGACTTGGATGCGAAAGCCCTGGCGTCGGTTTTCTTCTGGCGTGAGGAGGAACGAGCCCAAGATCTCAGGCCAGCGCCCAGAGAAGTGGACGCAAAGCGCGCTGAGTTTCTCCGCAGGGCGATCGGGGTGTGGGCAGTCAGATTGGCGCAACCAAGCGCTGGCGTCCGCACGGTGGAGGCGATCCGGCCAGTCCTAACACAGTGGTTGGATCGAAATCATGGCACTCTCACATTCCGGCTCGTGCAGGTGCTTTCGGGGCATGGTTGTTTCGGGAGATACCTGCACAAAATTGCCGGAAGAGAGCCAACTCCGGAGTGCCATGAGTGCGGCTGCGCAGAAGAAACGGCGCAGCACACCCTGGAGGCGTGTCCAGCCTGGGCGCAGCAGCGCAACAGCCTGACGGCGTGCGTAGGAAACGACCTGTCGCTGCCAGCAGTGGTCAGATCCATGGTTGACAGCGACAGGGCGTGGGAGGCGGTGCTCTCCTTCTGTGAGGAGGTCATGAGACACAAGGAGACTGCGGAACGGGCCAGGGAGGACGACGCAGCAGCCGACCAACGGCGCCGCAGGCGTGTTGGGCGCAGACGGCTGGCGCATGATCGCCGCCTGCCCCCGTAAAGAGGATCTCCGGGTGACAGCCACGGGGACGTCTGTCACCCGTCGGAGGAGGTCCTCGGGATGGAAGGCGTGTCAAGTGTCCGAGCACGCCCCCTAGTGGCAAAAGGGGGAAACTCAGACCCCCCGAAGACGGGTCCACAAAATGGACAGCTGCTGGCGGAGTCAAGGTAGTGTGCGAAAGCGTTCCCGTGGCCTCGCCTTATAGCAGAAAGGCGGCAAATAGAGGGGTTTTTAGTGGGTACACCATAGGCCTCATTAGCCGACATGGGAGTCCCACATAACCACCTGGGTCCGTCCCTACACCCTGGTGGTATGCGTAACGCATTTTCCCCTCTTAAAAAAAAAAAAAAAAAAAAAAAAAAAAAAAAAAAAAAAAAAAAAAAAAAAAAAAAAAAAAAGGGCGCCCAGGAGCGCTAGTGCGTGTGCTCGTGTCCAGACCACCACGCCCACGCCGCACTGCTTCAGCAGCGGCTCCAGGTCTCTGTGCACTCACCCCGGGTTGGAGTAGGGCGCCCAGGAGCGCTCGTGCGTGTGCTCGTGTCCAGACCACCACGCCCACGCCGCACTGCTTCAGCAGCGGCTCCAGGTCTCTGTGCACTCACCCCGGGTTGGAGTAGGGCGCCCAGGAGCGCTCGTGCGTGTGCTCGTGTCCAGACCACCACGCCCACGCCGCACTGCTTCAGCAGCGGCTCCAGGTCTCTGTGCACTCACCCCGGGTTGGAGTAGGGCGCCCAGGAGCGCTCGTGCGTGTGCTCGTGTCCAGACCACCACGCCCACGCCGCACTGCTTCAGCAGCGGCTCCAGGTCTCTGTGCACTCACCCCGGGTTGGAGTAGGGCGCCCAGGAGCGCTCGTGCGTGTGCTCGTGTCCAGACCACCACGCCCACGCCGCACTGCTTCAGCAGCGGCTCCAGGTCTCTGTGCACTCACCCCGGGTTGGAGTAGGGCGCCCAGGAGCGCTCGTGCGTGTGCTCGTGTCCAGACCACCACGCCCACGCCGCACTGCTTCTGCAACGGCTCCAGGTCTCTGTGCACTCACCCCGGGTTGGAGTAGTGCGCCCAGGAGCGCTCGTGCGTGTGCTCGTGTCCAGACCACCACGCCCACGCCGCACTGCTTCAGCAGCGGCTCCAGGTCTCTGTGCACTCACCCCGGGTTGGAGTAGGGCGCCCAGGAGCGCTCGTGCGTGTGCTCGTGTCCAGACCACCACGCCCACGCCGCACTGCTTCAGCAGCGGCTCCAGGTCTCTGTGCACTCACCCCGGGTTGGAGTAGGGCGCCCAGGAGCGCTCGTGCGTGTGCTCGTGTCCAGACCACCACGCCCACGCCGCACTGCTTCAGCAGCGGCTCCAGGTCTCTGTGCACTCACCCCGGGTTGGAGTAGGGCGCCCAGGAGCGCTCGTGTCCAGACCACCACGCCCACGCCGCACTGCTTCTGCAGCGGCTCCAGGTCTCTGTGCACTCACCCCGGGTTGGAGTAGGGCGCCCAGGAGCGCTCGTGCGTGTGCTCGTGTCCAGACCACCACGCCCACGCCGCACTGCTTCAGCAGCGGCTCCAGGTCTCTGTGCACTCACCCCGGGTTGGAGTAGGGCGCCCAGGAGCGCTCGTGCGTGTGCTCGTGTCCAGACCACCACGCCCACGCCGCACTGCTTCAGCAGCGGCTCCAGGTCTCTGTGCACTCACCCCGGGTTGGTGTAGGGCTCCTCCAGCGTGCCGTTGTACACCTTGTCGTCGTAGAGCGGCCAGGAGCGCTCGTACGAGTGCTCGTGCGCCCAGACCACCACGTCCACACCGTACTGCTTCAGCAGCGGCTCCAGGCCTAGAGAAAGGGGGAGGGTTACTAATCATCATCATATCACCCCAAGGAAGTCCACTGCTGGACACTGGCCTCCTCCAAGGACTTGCATAACGGCGCGTCGCCCTCATCCAATCCGCAGATGAACCAAGGTCGTCGTCATAGGGTTGCTAGACTTAAGTGGGAGTGGGCGGGGTACAATGCAAGTAGAACCGATGGCCGCTGGGGCAGAAAGGTTCTCGAATGGCGTCCGCGTATAGGACGACGCAGTGTGGGAAGGTCCCCAACAAGCTGGATCAATAACGCAGTGTGGGAAGGTCCCCAACAAGCTGGACTATTAGTCTGCTGAAGATCGCGGAAAAATACAAATATAATACTAAATGGGTAAATTATGTTACCTACACAGTGTTTTTCTCAATTGTGACATTTCTGAAACCCTAATTTGGATTCTTCTGAACGATTAAAAGAAAATCCAGAAAGACACTTAGTTTCGAAGATATACTTGAGTTGGGACTTTTTCCAACAACACAATACACAAGGCAGTTTGGGAATAATTGATTGGCGAATCAAAAGGATCAGTCTTTTTACAGCCACATCAGGTCAAAATGAATTGACGGATTTCAAGCTTTGCTTTGGTAGAAAGATAGCAGGACATCCAAGGCCAGTTTTAAAATACTTTTTTTTCTACTCGTGAACTATATCTGTGAATAAGAACTCCGTAAATCATACTAAAAGGCATACTTTATAGATTGGACCATCACTCTATACTCTATGGTTTATATTATATACACGTCAATCAACCATATGATAATATAGCTGTAACTGCTGTAAGATTGGCTTAGTATTATAGTATTTATTTTCTCATATATGTTACATATGTTTTTCAGTCTCTTAGTTTACTGTAACGCTGTGTTTAAATTTGAATAAATAAATAAATATATGTCACTGAACTATAATACCTATATTATACAACTCCGCACAAACTATAATGAATTTCATAAAAGAACGCAGTGTTTTTGTATTTATGTTAATAGAACATTACTTACCAAGGGCTCTAAAAGAAAGAAAGCTCAAAATCGCAGGTAGTTGTAAATATGCGATAGAGAGCTTTCTTTTTTACTGCCCGTGGTAAGCACACAATTTTACGTCTTCAACTGGCCATAATGCGAGTTTTACTATACGCGTAGTGTGCGGTAAAACTCATATTATGGCCAGGTGTGACGTAAAAAATATTTAAAAATACTATTATCTAATTACGCTGAAGCAAATAATGTTCTAGACTCACTCATTCCGAGGAAGGGGATCCCGCGCCGGGTGTACTCGAAGCTGCAGTCGATGTCGTCCGAGTTGCTGCAGTACATCGGCCGGTGCCCCATCAGTACGATCCAGGGACGCTCAGCTCTACACACGAGACATAGACAGTTCGACGGAATGTAATCAAGGCTATGGAAATGTTGGGAAAAGTCTAAAAATCACCTTCCCGCTCCACAGGATGTTATGTTAGCAGTAAATGTTCTACCGTCTCCGGCATTTAGATCACAGGATTTTTTGCCACAGTGGAATCAGATGCAAATTTTTTCGGTTGCAAGAAACTCTTAAGACTAGGAAATATAGTAGATTGTTTGACAAGGGGCTAAAACAAACCATTATGATACGAAGTGATTCTGAGTGTCATAATGGCTTTTAGCCACGTGTTAAACACTCTGCTTTTCACTTCGACTGCGAGAAAATATAAAAGACTTAACATTAAAATTGTATAATATTTTCTTCTGTTTCTGCGATTATTACTCCTTTAAATAAAACAATTTAAGCTGAAAAGCTTCCGAAACGTCGGGAACTCAAATGAGATAATATACTCGATATAATCCGTTAAATTGTTTTATTAAATGATTTAAATTGTATATTTCATGAAAAACTCAAAGCACAGTTTGAGCAATTCTATCAGAAAGTTTAGCCAATCTGATCAGGTTGGTTTGTTTGTTTTTAATTATTCGTAAGGAGTATGTAGCTGGCCGCAAGTTTTTTTTCAGTGTCATAGAAATTTGTATGGGATTATATGGCTTTCTTTTAAACCCTAGGGGCTAAATGTACTATTTTAGTCTCGCTTCGCGAAGCTAATATGACGTACTTTTTGAGCAGGAGAAGTGAAAAAACATTTTATAGCACGAACTAGGGATAAGCACGCCTGAGGCTCAGGTAGTGAGGTAGGTGACCTCAATGTTAAGTTGGTTTTAACTTCCGCCAAAATATTTTAAGGAAATCTACATCAACTTGGATGATACTACACACAAAAAAAAAACGATTTCTTTCATATTCCTCCATATCCAGGAAAAGAGAATCGCCGAAATATCGGAAACTATAATTGTATCGAAACATACCTGTTCTTCGGCTGGTTAGCCTTGGCCAAGTCGTCCTGCAGCCACGCGAACTGCTCGAACAGCATCCTGGCGCCCCACTGGAGGAAGTAGTAGTACTCCGTGGAGATGGACACGAAGTGCACGGGCCCCAGATCGAAGCTGTAGAACATGCTCTCCGTGCCTCCCGGCATGGAGAAGCGGGCGCGGTAGTTGCTGAAGTTACTGAGGAAACATATGGGCGTGACTAAGTATTAGCACTCCGTGGAGATGGACACAGAATTGGGCATCAGCAGGAAGCTGTAGAACATGCTCTCCGTGCCTCCCGGCATGGAGAAGCAGGCGCGGTAGTTGCTGAAGTTACTGAGGAAACATATGGGCGTGACTAAGTATTAGCACTCCGTGGAGATGGACACAGAATTGGGCATCAGCAGGAAGCTGTGGAACATGCTCTCCGTGCCTCCCGGCATGGAGAAGCGGGCGCGGTAGTTGCTGAAGTTACTGAGGAAACATATGGGCGTGACTAAGTATTAGCACTCCGTGGAGATGGACACAGAATTTGGCATCAGCAGGAAGCTGTAGAACATGCTCTCCGTGCCGCCCGGCATGGAGAAGCGGGCGCGGTAGTTGCTGAAGTTACTGAGGAAACATATGGGCGTGACTAAGTATTAGCACTCCGTGGAGATGGACACAGAATTGGGCATCAGCAGGAAGCTGTAGAACATGCTCTCCGTGCCTCCCGGCATGGAGAAGCGGGCGCGGTAGTTGCTGAAGTTACTGAGGAAACATATGGGCGTGACTAAGTATTAGCACTCCGTGGAGATGGACACAGGATTGGGCATCAGCAGGAAGCTGTAGAACATGCTCTCCGTGCCTCCCGGCATGGAGAAGCGGGCGCGGTAGTTGCTGAAGTTACTGAGGAAACATATGGGCGTGACTAAGTATTAGCACTCCGTGGAGATGGACACAGGATTGGGCATCAGCAGGAAGCTGTAGAACATGCTCTCCGTGCCTCCCGGCATGGAGAAGCAGGCGCGGTAGTTGCTGAAGTTACTGAGGAAACATATGGGCGTGACTAAGTATTAGCACTCCGTGGAGATGGACACAGAATTGGGCATCAGCAGGAAGCTGTGGAACATGCTCTCCGTGCCTCCCGGCATGGAGAAGCGGGCGCGGTAGTTGCTGAAGTTACTGAGGAAACATATGGGCGTGACTAAGTATTAGCACTCCGTGGAGATGGACACAGAATTGGGCATCAGCAGGAAGCTGTAGAACATGCTCTCCGTGCCGCCCGGCATGGAGAAGCGGGCGCGGTAGTTGCTGAAGTTACTGAGGAAACATATGGGCGTGACTAAGTATTAGCACTCCGTGGAGATGGACACAGAATTGGGCATCAGCAGGAAGCTGTAGAACATGCTCTCCGTGCCTCCCGGCATGGAGAAGCGGGCGCGGTAGTTGCTGAAGTTACTGAGGAAACATATGGGCGTGACTAAGTATTAGCACTCCGTGGAGATGGACACAGGATTGGGCATCAGCAGGAAGCTGTAGAACATGCTCTCCGTGCCTCCCGGCATGGAGAAGCGGGCGCGGTAGTTGCTGAAGTTACTGAGGAAACATATGGGCGTGACTAAGTATTAGCACTCCGTGGAGATGGACACAGGATTGGGCATCAGCAGGAAGCTGTAGAACATGCTCTCCGTGCCTCCCGGCATGGAGAAGCGGGCGCGGTAGTTGCTGAAGTTACTGAGGAAACATATGGGCGTGACTAAGTATTAGCACTCCGTGGAGATGGACACAGAATTGGGCATCAGCAGGAAGCTGTAGAACATGCTCTCCGTGCTACCCGGCATGGAGAAGCGGGCGCGGTAGTTGCTGAAGTTACTGAGGAAACATATGGACGTGACTAAGTATTAGCACTCCGTGGAGATGGACACAGAATTGGGCATCAGCAGAAAGCTGTAAAACATGCTCTCCGTGATGCCTGGCATGGAGAAACGCGCGGGGTAGTTGCTGAAGTTATTGGGGAAACATGGAGAACTTATTATAATCTGCACTGTTTCCATACATGTCTCGCATCAGCACCTGACTGGGATATTTTTACAAGCAGATGGAGTGATATATGTCGGGAATGCTTAGTTTTGTGAGGCGATGGACGAACGTCGAAGTTCTATTTTATAGATGCATATATTGTTATCATAATTATTTATCTATAAACTGTTTATGAAAATGATCTTAATTTTATACCTATTGTAATTCACAGTTTCGATTTCGTTTTTACTGTTAGCTGTGTAATCAGATAAATAAATAATACTCCATGGAGATGGACACAAACACGAGCCAAAGCCAATAGCAGTCTACTGCTGGACAGAGCAATCTCACAGAGCTGGTCGCTGTGTGGTGTCAGTGACCAGTCGTCGGTACTCACTAGGCGGCCTCGTGGTTGCCGGGGCACGTCATGTAGGGCACCATGGCGGCGATGGGCTGGATCTGCCGCAGGAGCTGGTCGCTGTGTGGTGTCAGTGACCAGTCGTCGGTACTCACTAGGCGGCCTCGTGGTTGCCGGGGCACGTCATGTAGGGCACCATGGCGGCGATGGGCTGGATCTGCCGCAGGAGCTGGTCGCTGTGTGGTGTCAGTGACCAGTCGTCGGTACTCACTAGGCGGCCTCGTGGTTGCCGGGGCACGTCATGTAGGGCACCATGGCGGCGATGGGCTGGATCTGCCGCATGAACTGGTCGCCGACGCGCGCGTTGTCGTCGTGCATGTCATAGGCGAAGTCTCCCACGTGTAGGATTACGTCAAAGTTGCCGCTCTCTGCTTCTTGTTGCAGATACTCTAGAGACTGTGGAAGAACGCAGTAGAGTTCA
This sequence comes from Hedya salicella, assembly GCA_905404275.2. NCBI lineage: Eukaryota > Metazoa > Arthropoda > Insecta > Lepidoptera > Tortricidae > Hedya > Hedya salicella. The sequence continues at coordinate 998,518 of FR990109.1, forward strand.
GATGTTGGTATGGTATAGCGATTACAATAGTGTGCAATTCTGTCTGTTTGCACGTTTGCTTACTCCGACAGACTCTTCGGACGGATAGCTTATAAAGAAAATGCTTTAAGCGGCCGGTCGAACCTGCTGCGTTTCAACGTCTCTCCGAGGCGTTCAGACACTGGTGCCTCACCGACTAGGCTATCGCAACTTTGCTCCAACCATCGAATATTCTTTATTTTTTGTAATCAAACTGATCATTACCAAAAAGTTGCCTAGAACCTTTAATCGTGTTTTGTAAATGCATTATGTGTAAATCCCTGTATATGTGCGAGGTATGCAATAAAGACTATTTGTATTTTTTCCACCAGTCACTTCATTTCTAGTAGCTTTTAGGGAGTCTAGTACCGCCATCTCTCGTAAAGTTCTGCGAAAACCTCGCACACCGACATCTCCGCTGGCGGGGACACCCACCGCGGAAACACTAGAAAACCACAAGTCCAATAGAATCAATAATAGGTCAACTGACTTACCTACTTACAGACCGACATAATACAAATATAGTGTTTCTGTACACTATAGCTGTTCGTAGCGCCCGCGCGCGATATGGCATCCTACCGCCTAACACAAGGATGACGGTCACAGCAAACATGCTGCAGTGCAAACTAGAATTATGACATGACATTGATACCGTTAACTGTGTAGAATTAACTGTCCTAATCTAGCACTGCACTAGCGCCTTCTGTATATTCTTGTTTAAAATGCTGAGCCCATTAGCACCACTCAAAAATATGTTACGTGTCAAGTCATGTATGAGTCCGTGCCTCAAGGGAAGCGCGTCCCACAGTGTTTGAAGTGCAGACTCACGTGCGCGTTCTTGTTGCCCATGTCGCCGTAGATGGCGGCGCGCACGGGGAACTGGTTGCCGGCCGGCGGCACGTGGAAGCGGAACAGCTCCGACATCCCGTACGTCGATCCCACGTTGTACACTAACAAATACCTCGGTTACTATGTTTCTACACGACTACGTCGGAAAGAGACTTACGTTATGATTATGATTTACAAAATGGGTTCTTTTACAAGCTTTTATTTAACTTGCAATGTAACTATGTATGTTCGGGTTGAATCTTGCAAGATAAATTTGACCTACTTCCCGGTTTCCAATAGAGCTTTATCCCAATATCCCAAGCTTGTGGTAGCGACAACCCATCTTCTCTATTGAAATTAGGATGCTTTTTTAATCTCAATAGCCTCGCGTAGCATTCTGGGAAAATATCTTTTCTTTTTGGCAAAGATTTTGGCAAACTTAATTGATATAGATATTAATGCGCGCTTTGTTGTGGCAGATGTTAATGCTGGGGACTGTAGAATATTTTTTATTAATCTACGTGACGGACTAATTATTTAAATTTAGTCATCATCCCTTTCTCTCGTGTCAGAGGCCAAGATCCTCTTTGGGTCACCGAGTCAGCATAGTAAGTAAGTCATCATCCCTATTGTCGACTTTCATTGCACCCCAAATTTAAATAAAAACTAGAAGATGCCCGCAACTTCGTTCGCGGAGGAGAAAAAGTCATAACCCCTCTTTTTTTCTTCAGTGTAGTCGGGTAAAAGTATCCTATAACCATCTGGAGATACCCAGCTACCCGCGTACCAAAAATAGTTGAAATCCGTTTAGCTGATTTTGCGAGATGAACTGATGAAGCCACAACGACACTTACAAACATATAAAAATCCAAAAAAATATATTTTTCGTTTTAGTGACCTCCAAATAGTCGGTTACAATGTTTTTTTTGAAAATATCTTCAATGTACAGACATTTTATTTTTACAACTTTATAATAGTATAGATGTACTATAATTATTTATAGTACTTAGTACGTGCCCTCTCAGCGCCTCGTATTGTGCGATTGTCATCTTCAAAAAGATCATCATTTAATTGTGACACATACTGTATGTGGTGTCATAGAGGAGGCCGCTCAGAGTGACCCGGTGAATGTACTGTTCGCGACGCTCCTTGCCGCCATCTTGGAACAGCGTGGTGGATCCGGACACCTCGTTCCCCAGGTCCCGGATCCCGAACGTGGCGTAGGATCCCTGGGTGTCATTGAAAGTCGTCCATGTTATCACGATGTCGTTCGATTTTTCTGTAACAACGTACGTATATACATATACGGTTGTAGAAGTTCTCCCTTTTTTCTTTAGCGTAGTCGGGTAAAAAGTATCCTATAACCATCTGTGAATACCCAGCTACCCGTGTAACAATTCAATTCAATTATTGACACGATACATAACCAACACACATAACACGAAGCGCTTTGGTGCAACTTTTATCATGCGTACCGCAAAGGAGTGGAACTCGTTGCCTGCGAGTGTGTTCCCCGACCATTATAATTTGGGCGTGTTCAAGACAAGAGTGAATAGGCTGTTTCTAGACGGGCATGATACATCCTTGACCGCATCGTCACTTAACAACAGGTGAGATTGCGGTCAAATGCCCATCTATTTTATAATAAAAAATAAAATAAAAAAAATAGTTGAAATCCGTTTAGCCGATTTGGCGTGATGAAGCCACAATGACACATACAAATATACAAAAAATAATCTTTTTTTCCATTCAGTGACCTCCAAATAGTGTTACAATATTTTTTTTAAATTATCTTTAGTGTGCAGACATTTCATTTTTACTGATCAGGATGAACCCGGGACCAACCAATGTGTGTCGTCATATATTTACATAAAACTTTTGATCAAGATTCTAATTCAGAGCAGCTTGTAAATAAAACCCAGCCTCTATTGGGACTACTGTCAATACATATTTGCTCCATCTTTGCCTTCCCTTTCAATTTCATATTTCAAGTTGGTCTGATTTTTAATATTAAAGATTTTTTAAAATCTGTATTTTTTGCAAGTGTACTTCTATCCACTGTATATAAGGTCACTACTAACTGCCTTATCAACAGCATGTCACTTTTAACTGAGACACAGACATGTACTTTTAACTAAGACAGAGAGAGAATAACATTCATTAATGCTAGCAATCTATTTGCCTGCTTGTCTTATCAAAGCCTGACCTCTAAACTTTACACAGAGCGATTGTTAAACTAAAATGGATTTGCTTTGTATTTCAAACAGAGCAAATCCATTTTTAATTTTTAGGGTACCATAGCCAAAATATAATAAACGGAACCGTTATATTTTCGTCATGTCCGTCCTCCGTCCGCGCGTGTCACAGGCATTTTACTCAAAAACTACTAGATGTAGATTGATGAAATTTTTGGTATGTTTTGTTATAATTTGGTATAATAAGACGCTACGTAGTTTAGTAGTTAAATAACAAAAAATTATAAATATTTCTAGGGGTGCCTGCCACTCAGTACATCTAACAGAATCTGTTTTTTTTCTGCACACATTAATGTGTGGCACATATTTCGACAGTACGTCTAAAACACTTTTTAGGGTTTCTAAAAAGTTTTTTTTTGACTAAGCAAGTGTATATTTTCGGCAATAATAGCGATTATTCTTCTTATGTAGTTTCTAACTAAACCATAAGTCCAAAAAATATGCTGCCGTTCTGAAGTGATGTATGTACATGTGTTTCTTCAATTGATTTTTATTTATATACCAAGTTATCAGTGGCATGGCGTCTATATAAGCCAATTCCCACCGGGTTCCCCAAGGAAAGACTTATAACCACCTTTTTCTTTAAACATGAGTAAATGAATATGCTTCTGCTTTCCATGTAATTTTCCTGATGCCACAACTCTGCTAGTTATAGATATATAGATAGATACGGCTAAGATGGCTGGTAAAACCTGAAATAGAATGGCAGGCAATAGACGAGATCGGAAAGTGTTGGAGGATGCCTTTGCCAAAGGGCACACAGAAGAACATAATTAAATTAAATGTATCAATTTAAATTATGTAACTGAACTTCATGACCAAATCATATCTAGGTATACCTACAATGACAAAACAGACAAATTAAAACTAGGCGACTTAAAACTTCCATTGTACTGCTATGTAAATGTGTTATTAAACAGTGAAGTAGGTAGTTACATACCATTCATACTGCTTTGTAGCAACAAAAATGATACCTACATTCTTATTGCATGAAATGGGTATGACCTCATTACCTAGAAAGGACAAAACATAGCCTTCCTAAGATAGTTATTGTATTTCCTTATATATAATATAAATATAGCATAACCTCTATTTGAGAGGGAACTGTGTGGATCTGTGGATGCTAATGAAAGTTATGCTATATTGATTAGCTAACATTAGTTAAATGAAGTGAAAATATCTAATTTGGCCACACATTTGTCTCTCTAAAACACCAATCACTCTCTGAGAAATCTGTCACTCAATATGTAACTAGCCCTAGTACAGGCCCCGGTCTTTATGGATCTACTGCACACTATATCATTATACTGCACTCTTGTCTGGACCTTTAGCTTCTATTAATCTTAATAGTGGATTGGAAGTTATATACTTGTTTGTTAAATAAATAAATGTGCATGGTATCCCGGTTAAGTCTCAGAAATCCTCAAATTAAATAATACAGTTCCTTTTTTGTACTTTCTTGAAACGTTAAACGTTATTGAATAAAATCAGGTTTGAAAGATATCACTCAAACAAAATAACTAAAAATAACATGCAAAATAAAATATTAAAGAAATTATATTATAGATTGTATAAGTTTACCTCCAAATGCAATGTGTACTTGCTCTGGCTGGCAATAAGGACAGTCATAATTATCCCCAACCAAAGCCCGGGCAGCGCCCAGGAACAAGAAAATGAAAAATAACTTCATAATAAATCCACTATAAAGTTACAAACGATTGCAAATCAATTTTTTATGTATGTATGTAAAAAAACGTAAGCAACGGACGTCGGTGTGTGTTGCTTGGAATCAAATGAGACTACACATCCCGGCGTTCCGATTAGTAAAAGCAAAACAAGGGCAATAGGTATAACTTGGTAGCAACAACGATTAAAAACATAAAATATTTATATTGCCGCTGACACTAACGTCAATCACTTGGAATTGGGATACCAGTTATTTATATGAAAATTACCTACATAACTGTCGTGCTAGTTTAAAAGCCGTCTATTGATATACTTCGTTTTATTTAGCGTATTAGAAAAATGGTAAACAATCTTGACGTGTCTTTTTATTGAAAAAGGCTTTAAAAAAAAGGAAACTATTAGTTGCTTGCTATATAATTGATACATATTTAACTTATTTTTCGAAAGTCTTTTACAATAAAAAGACACGTCAAGATTGTTTATTTTTTTCTAATCCTAGAAAAAGATGTTTTTATAGGCGTTTCCATGTATTTTACGTTTATCACGCACGGCATTTATATGCACGGCAGATTAAACCAAGACCAGTATATTTCAACCTTTGTCATGACTCGACCCCCTTTCTTTAATGGAAAATCTCTGCGCTGATTCAAACATATTCGGATATTTTACATATATTGTCTCTGTATTGGTTAATCCAATACGACTACCACGAGACGGAATGCCTTTTAAACATACTGCGATAAGATAACGTTTATTCTTCTATATTTAATCTATCTATTGTATTATTAACAATCTATGGACACTGGTCTGCAATAAAATATTTGAATTTGAATAATGTATGTATATTGTATGTTTCTTTTATATACAATAAATACACAAATAATATAATATGAATATTTAAATAAGTTTATATAGTTATACCTAGTATTTAATTAGAACCCTACTATACATCTGAATCCACCGTAACGGTTATTAAGCGTATATCTCCGTATGTATTTTGGTACTCTGTGCGAACGCTCGTATCAAATCACGCTTGATGCCCTACTGGGTCCTTACACAGGGAAACCTAGCTCAGGACCTAAAGTCATGTATCATTTATAACTGAATGGGGTGGCGCAACTGGCTCAATATTAATCAACTTGGAACGATGTCAAAGATTCCTTCTTAAAGTCATCCTCAGAAAGCCTCGACACTACCCTACGGCCGCTTTGTACGAAGACATGAGTGTGCTCAGCGTCCGTAAGCTTGCAATAAGTAAATTGGTAGCCCAAATGCACCATAAACTCATTAAGACAAATGTCTACGGAAACCCACAAGATAAACGAGTCTTTAAGGTGCCCATCCCCCGCACGAAAACCAGTTTCGGTATACGATTTTCTGAGCACCTCCAACCACACATTTATAATAAGATGCTAAAAGTCTGTAACATCAAAGACTGCGGTCTTCGGGAAGCCAAAGTCAAAGTATCACGATGGCTTCAATCCCTTGGCTACGCCGAAGCTGTACACCTCCTTAGGGCTGCTTAAAAATCTCTTGCTGACACACACATTCAGACTCACACAGACCACACATACAACCAGGTCCATATAGGTAATCAGTTCGCACGGTGCACAATCAGAATCACTCATGGGATTCTCATTCATTTTGAAATAAATAGAAGCATTATATGCAGAAGCATATTTGAAATAAATAGAATAGGGTTAATTACTTCCTTATGGTAACTGTAGACATTGACTCCACTACCCCACAGGCCTTGCATAGTGTGAAGGTCATAAGCAAATTATACTGTAACTCATTCTTGGCAATAAATGGTATTTTTTTTTAATTATTTATAAATATATGTTTTGTTTTTGTTCCATAACATTTTTTTTCATTTTTATGATATGTTTTACATGTATTTGTTTAGACTGTCTACGATTGGCTAGTAAAAGATTTTTAAGATTTGTCTTATTGACTATATGTCCAATTGAGACTAATACTAGGGAACTATAACAAATGACAAATTAATTCAAAAGTTCAGAATCAAGACAAAAACTACAAAAAAGTTACACGACTTTATAATGAAATAATTATATTTTTCCTATAAGTTTAACTTTACTAACATGTTCGTACACGTTATGAAAAAACTTCACCTAGCGTGCAGATGTTTTTTAAGCAAGAGTATTTTTGCTATTTCCAAGATAAACTTACCGTCTGTAGTTTCAATTTTATGTTTAAACAGAAGTTAATCTTCTTTTATCAATGTTGATTAAAATCGCGTTGTTCAATTAGAAGCTAAATAATAAAGCTTCGTTTGCGGGGATGAAAAAGAAAAAGTCGAAAGCTCGTTTTTTGATTCAGCCTAGTCGGATAAAGCTATCTTTACACTAATAATGATTTCAATCCGTCTAGCTGATATGACGTTATAAGGCCTCAACGTCACATGCGTACCTACTTATATACATATAAAACAATATTTTTCGACCCAGTGCACTATGGGGCGAAACGACGAAAAAGTCGACATTCGTGCTTTTTTGGGGAAAACGTAATAAAAAAATACTAGTCGATAGAAAATGATGTGCAAAACAATAAATGTAGTATACAATTTTTCAAAATAAGGCACATTTAAAGCAGCAAAAAATAAAATGTGTTTTTTTTGTATGGGACCCAAATTTAGGTACCCTTTTTCAAGGAAACTAAGCGAGACCTAGAGTTGAAACCTTCAGAATAATATTCTGCTACCTTTTAAGAGTGCGAAACGATAAATAACCCAGTATAGTAGGTGCCCGTTTCTTGGCTTAGTCCAATCAAAAAGTCATCAAAATTCATCGATATTTTTCTTATTTTTTTTTGTAAACTTATGATATATTTTCACAATTTTTGTGTTTTAGTTATAACAATTAATTGACAGTTTGATATTTTATTGACCTTTTTACTTACTTTTTAGTAAAAAAGCCAAAAAAATAAGCTACTAAGTTACAACTTGCTTACCTATCACAGAAAATAAAATAGCATGCATTCATTAATACTATTTGACTAATTTGACTCATTAACAACAAGTGTAAAATATATTCAAATTTATATACCTACAATCTACTAATGATGTCATTAATAAAGCATACATGCTTATTGCTAAATGAGCACATTATCATCCGTTACTATCATTACTAAATAATGGTTTGCACTAATTGCACATTGTTATCAATAGGGCTTCCATTCTGTAATTGCGGAATTACGTCATTACGGACAATTTTTGGCCTTTTTATAATAACGTTATTCAAATGTCTAATTCCGTAATTACGTAATTTTAACAGACTTCAAAAAGTAAGAGATTATATGTATTTTCCACTGTATGTTCACCCATTACTCTGTCAATTGTAGACAGATTTTCAAAATTTTGTGAAAGTGTATACTCCTGAAGTGGTCTCGTTGTTAGCAAGTCAGGATCTAATGATGGGATCCGAGGGAGATTGAGGATAACCCTAAAATTTTATAGATATCTGTCGGTTTCGGTATTTTAAAAAACAAGTCAAGCATTTGCATTAATAAAAGTATAAATTAGTGAAGTGGAACTCATGGAGAAGACAACAGAAGGCCACCGGCACCCCTCAATCTGATCTACGGTATGGGTGGCGACAAGATACTTATCTCAATTAAGTTAGCCAAGGGACTTCATAGTCACGATTTCAAATGCCCCTGATGAGAATGGTACTGAAGTTGAAGTCGGAACGTAGCCAACGGATCTCAGTAATAAAATAATGTACCCTAGCCGTGTTTGGGCTTGTCGGAATCGTCACGACAGGAAATTTTACGGAACGATTCACTAAAAAGTGAGAAATTTATAAATACATTTAAAAACAAACATAAAAACAGGACCCCAGGAAGTAAAAGATAAATTTAGTTTCGATTAACATGTTTTTCAACTAAATTTAGACAATATTAATTATGTTATTTTGGAGTCGATGCCACCCGTGTAACAATTTTTACCTTAGTAAAATCATCATTTTTGAAAATTTTGCAATTTTTCTGGGTGGCGTCGATTCCAAGATAACATATTTTGTATAGATTGAGTTGAAAAAAAAGTTAACTGAAATTAAATTCAAGGACCTAAATTACTTTTTTTTTACTCTTAGTATTTCTTTTTTGAGTCCGTTTTTGTTATAATAAAAAAATGCACCGTATATTTAAAAAAATATGTGTGCATTAAAAATATACGTGACATCCATGCAATATATTGTAATGAAGATGTTGTAATATAAAATATAACATTATTCGACATAAGCAGGCAACAATGACTGCTTTTACTGATTGATTGCTAACTCCATGTTTTATTACAGATTTGAGTAGTTCACATTACAAATAGCAAGCCCTAGTTATCAATCAATCAATCAATCAATTAAATAATGCTTTATTCAAGTAGGCCTAGTTACAAGCACTTTCGAATTGTCAGGTACAGTACATTAGAGAAGTATTTACTGGGAGAGATACACTATGATCCAACATTTGTTGCAAGGATTAGGGAAAACCCAGAAAAACCTAATCAAATCATTAAATTTAAGTATAATATTATTGATAAAGATTATCATTTAAAAAAATAAAATTAATATTAAGATCCCAAATGGAGTGTCAATAAAAAAGAAAATATAATCTAGAATGTGTCTAGAATAAAATTATAAATGTCCGAGTATATAAAACAAATAAGATTAAAATAATAATAATACCTCATTATTCGTTAAAATAAAAATACATATATCTACATGACGCTATAATTTACATTAATCCCACGCGGCTTTATCATTCATGTAGTCTTGTGTGCTATAATAAGCTTTAGAAATTATATTCGTTTTACAATATTTTTGAATTTACCAATAGACAGCTCACTTATGATGCTAGGAAGTTTATTATAAAACCTCACACAGTTACCTAAGAATGATCGCCTTATTTTATGGAGCCTAGTAGCAGGCACTGCGAGCTTATGCTTATTTCTAGTATTAATATTATGTATATCACAGTTCTTCTTAAAGTGGATAATATTTTTATGTACATACATAATATTCTCATAAATGTATTGACAATGCACTGTCATTATATTAATTTCCTTAAACTTATCTCTAAGCAAGTCTCTATGATTAATTTTATACATCGCACGAACAGCCCGTTTCTGCAGAACAAATATAGTATTAATGTCGGAAGCACTGCCCCATAGTAGGATGCCGTACGACATAATACTGTTGAAATAACTGAAATACCCTAATCGAGCCGTTATCACGTCTGTTAATTGACGAATCTTACTTATTGCAAAAGCTGCAGAACTCAGTCTATTCGAGAGATTAGCAATATGGGCCCCATTGGAGCCTAGAATCTAATGTTATACCGAGAAAGACTGTACTATTAACTAGTTCCAGTTCCTCACCTTTAACAATAACGCTTGCTTGCTCGTGTTTTACGTTACTCGTGAAAAACTTGACACATTTAGTCTTAATATTTTCTTCTGTTTCCGCGATTATTACTCATTGAAATAAAACAATTTAACGGATTATATCGCGTATATTATCTCCCGTGACCATGGAAAGCTGGAAAGCTTCCGAAACGTCGGGAACTAAAATGAGATAATATACGCGATAAAATCCGTTAAATTGTTTTATTTCAACATTTAGTCTTTTTCTGATTCAACAATAAATTATTTACATTAAACCAATTTACTACTTCACAAATTGCATTGTTTACGCCATTGTAGGATCGTTGATTTCGTACGACTTTGAAAATTAGAGACGTATCATCTGCAAACAAAACTATCTCATGGTGGGTCTGTACGAGGTGTGGCAAGTCGTTTATATAGATAAGGAACAGGAAAGGTCCCAATATTGATCCCTGCGGCACACCCATAGAGACTAATGACCCCGGTGAACGCTTTCCATTCACGTCAACCCTTTGTATTCTACCATTCAAATAAGACTGTAATAAATTTAGTGCTAATCCTTTAACTCCGTAGTGGTGTAGCTTCCTGATCAGTGTCTCATGATTAACGCAATCGAAGGCCTTAGATAAATCACAGAAGATGCCTAAAGCATCTCGCGATTCCTCCCAGGCATCGAAAATGTGTTTTACGAGCTCAACTCCGGCGTTGGATGTCGAGCGACCCCGCGTAAAACCGAATTGCTTACTATGCATCAAATTATTCCAATTAAAATGTTTTAACAATTGATATAGAATTAGCTTTTCAAAAATTTTACTAAATGTAGGTAGTACAGATATTGATCTAAAGTTAGTGGGGTCAGAGGTACTACCTGATTTAAATAAAGGAGTTATTTTGCTATGTTTCATCAGATCAGGAAACTCACCGCAGTCAACACTGTTATTGAATATATCTGCCAAGTCAGGCGCTATGACTTCTATTAGGGATTTGACAGCATGGACTGAGACCCCCCGTAGGTCGTTGGTTTTTTTGACATTAATTGATTTAAATGCCTTTACTACATCTGAAGGACCAACATGTTCAAAATATAAGTTCTTACTATATTCTGGGACGTTTTCTTTTAACAAAGTAACGGCAGACGAAGGTGATGAATTTAAATACTTTGTTCTGGATACTGGTATATCGGTAAAGAAATTTTCAAATTCTGTTGTTACATCTAATCTAGAATTTATAATTTTGTCATCAATTTTTAATTTTAGATCACTAATTGCGTGCCTCGATCTACCGAGTTCTATCTAACTACTTTGTCCCAGATTATGTGTTGGGTTAAGTGGGGATAACTTAAATTGTAATAAAAGGGTAATATTTTTCACCCATAAATTAGTTTCTCGCAAAAAAAAAAAAAGTACGAATGTCCACTTTTTCGTCGTTTCACCCGATAGTGCAGTGTCCTTCAAATAGTCCGTTTCACTTTTTTCATAAAAAATATCTTCCATGTACTAATATAACAATTTTATATGAATACGAGATACTGATGATAAATATACATAGAATATCGGCAGTTGCTATAATCATGGCAACTCTGCAAAGTAAATGCGTGTTCAGAAACCAGCACCATTTTCGGATAAATTGTTAGTGCCTGTAATCCAATACTATTTATATAATAAAAGAAATACAATTTGTTGAATTTAATATGAAACTTCGTGGTATTATGATGTGTCAAAATTTATAACAACGGACTCCAAACAATTCTAGTTTTTCGGGGAACTCATTAATATTAACGTTAACATGTTGTTGCTTCTAAACGATAACTCATAAAAGGCGGAAAACACATTTTTTTTAAATTGATTGACATGACATTTGTTTTAACATTTTTCTTGCATGACAGTCTGCTAAGTACGAAAAAGAATTTGTTTTAATTTTAATAAGATCTAATTCTAAACAGATGTGTTGTTTTTGTTTTGCTTTATCTATTGTTAAGTTCTAGGGCTTATAAGATTATCATGTTGTTTAAGTTACTTTTAGTTATGGCTAACGTACAACCCTAAGGTAAGTTGGGTTTCGTTTAATTAATTTACCCTTCTCTATCGACAACTGGTCAAGAGAAACTGGATTTGTACTATAAATGTTCCTACTATGACATGTGTTTACCGTTTGGCCGGCCGTTTAGAACTATCTGGCATCTATTAATCTATTGTTGAGTATTGAATTTGTTTTTTTTTTACTACAAATCAATTTGTTCCATGCGCTCACCGCTTGTCGAGATTATTTGCGAACACGTTGCCGAGTAGGTACTCTTTTGTTTATAGGATATTCAAAACTCAAACTTCAATGTTTTACTTTGAATTATTTTATACTGGATTAGTGCCATGTGTCATAAACTTAAACCTCACAGAATATAACTTAAAACGAACACGAAAATAACCTTCTGACCCGCGATTATGTATTCTTTAAGGAAATCGCTTTATCATTCAAACTTCAAAACCTTTCAAGTATGTCTTGAAAAACCCGTTGTCTACATAGTGCATTTTTCTTGTAATGTTAATGTCTGTCATTGTTAACTAGGTGAACTATACATATAGATGAATGTAACAGGGATTTCTAACGTGTGGCTTGCTGGCATATTATACCACAGCTACATACAGGTATGTTAAACCTTGTTGCAAATAATACAACCTGTAAAGGGATTTACCTATATCAACCAGTATGACAGACTTTAGTGATGTTGTACCTAGTAAAGTGTCAAATTGTATGCTTAGGCACAGATCCATGCAGAGTATTTAAAAAGTATTCACTTTAGGGCTAAATTTTTGACAACGCATATAAGGAGTCTCTTTGTGAATGATGGTCTGAGTTTGATCATTTTCTGCCTGTCTGCTCACTGCTAGACACATATAGTGCATAGATATCCATTTGGATCTTGATTTGAATGCATGCATATCCATTTGAACCTTAAAGTAGGCAAGCCAATGAGAATCGGGTTGCTTTAACACCATGCCACTGCTAGTTATTAAGGTTAAGGATAAAATCCATATCCATCCATACTTAATATTTTAAACGTGAAAGTGAGTCTGTCTGTCTGTCTGTGACCTCTTCACGCTTAAACTGCTGAACCGATTGGAATGAAATTTGGTATGGAGATAGTTTGAGTCCAGGGCATGGACATTGGCTACTTTTTATCCCGGTAAAATATCCCCACGATAAATGAATTTAAGGCAGATGAAGTCACGGGCAGAAGCTAGTATAAAATAAAAACAACAACATGTCAGCAACATTTGTTTAATTCATTTGTAGTTCAAAGACAATTTGTAACTGAAATGTATATTATATCTAAATGGCAATAGTTACTTAAAAATAATTACAAACACAAGCTATAACTTTCTTATTAGTTACAAATATAAAAAAATATCACAAACTATTGTGATGGTTGGAGGTTTAACTGACATTCAACAATAAAATCAATTTAAATTGACCACAAGCAAACAAGCTAGCAACTTAAACATACATATTTACAAAACTTATTCATACAATGTTATAAATTTACATTTCATCAACAGCAGCAATTAAACCTCCCATATTTAAAAATTATGAATTTATCTCAATATTTCATAATCATAATGTTGTTATAATTCATCTCACAAAGACGCATAATCCTTGTTATAACATCAATACAACAAGCAGTTATTGAAAATAAATATTAGTTTGTACTTTAGGTGAAAATATACTTTATACAAGATTTAAAATTTCACAATTAAGGCACTCTAAGGGTTTAATAGAATTCAAGTTTACAAGTAAAATTGTGCTATAAGTTGTTACAACAGCCAAATCCTTTATGTGAACCATTCGTTAAAAAATTATCCCTGATATTTAATGCATATCAGTGATATAAGGCATTTAAATTTAATTCATCTCCTATGCAAGATCCAGGGGTTTCTTTATGAACTCGTGAGATCAATTTCATATTTGTACAATATTTGATGTAAAAGAGACGTACGAAGTTAAACAGATATATACATTTTGGTTCAAATAACTAATTTGATTGGCGCAACGACTAACAAAGCCATTAGCATTTATCTCTTACCAAAGCTGATTTCGCCTTCACTTTTACTAGGCACATTAGTGTTCCTACTTTTAGGCCTATGAATTGAACTAAGCTCACCTTCGCTTCTTAAAGGCAGTATGCTTACAGAATTTAAGTCTACACTCAAAATCGACGATGTACTACTAGTCTCCGACGACGATGGAAGCCTATTTTTCCTGAGCTTCTTTTTAATTCTTAATTTAATTTCTCCTAAACTGCTAATTTCCGAAGAAGAGTTATCAGCATCTATTGAAGTTGAACTTGTTATGTTTTTGCTTACAGTTTTTGATAGTTTAACGCCGCTTTCTTGTTTCCGACCAACATTGGAAGGCGAGTGACTGCATATTTCTAAATTGGACAGTACTTCTACTGACGTGTTTGGTAGTCGTAGACTGAATCGAGGAGAAGAGAGATTGATTGTAATTCCTAGGTCCTCAGGTTCCTGTTCCATTTTAACTTCTACGTCTTTGTCGTTTGTGCTTAATATCAAAGGGCTAGTCTGATGATCGACCGGCAGAGACAAAAGAAAAGGTGATGTAGTTCTAGTCTTGGTTCTCGTGGGTGAGGTCATCACACTTTTCGCTTGTTTTGGCGATGTTTGAGTCACCTTCTGTGACGCCTTTATATTTAAACTTGCGCCGAGAGAGCCTTGGTTGTCTTTAGAAGAGGAAGGTTTATCGATTGAGTTTTGTAATAAATCGCCGTATTCGTCCATAATTAGCTTCTTTATCAAGTCTTTCTCTAATTTAAACATTTTCTCGATTTGCTTGCTAGGGTCCATAGATGGCCATAAGTCGTTGTGAATGGGCTGGACTGGTATATTTGGACTCTCATTTCTAGGCGAAGTTTGGGTTTCTTTCAAGGAAATTTTATTTATAGTTTGGCTTTGCGTGGCAGTATCTTGTGTATCTATTTCGTGGACAAATTCAAATACATCAACGCGTTTTTTAAGTGCAAGATTGGGCACTTTTGAGTATGTTGTATTATGAGTAGTTATTTCCTGTTTAGGGGTTTCCAATTTAACCTCTTCAGTACTATTATCACTCCTTGCACTATTGCTTGATTTATCAGATTTCATATCAGAATTTAATTGACTGGCGTGACTGTGTATATCTGATCTGTCCGATTTTTCATCCTCAAAATCGTCAACGTAACTATCAGGTTCATTTGTATCTTCTTGGCCGCTACCGCTTGACGCTCTTTGGGATGGATTATCTTTTACTCTTATTTCAGTATTTTTGGATAGTGTTTTACTGACTGTTTTTTCAATATCTATTACTTCTCGAAGCAAGTTTTCATCTGAAGTGGTCAATATTTTTGTACTGTCCTGATGAACTTTCTTTCTTGGGCTATTGTTACGGGAATTTTCTTTGCTACTGATTATTTTATCCAGAATAGGACTAAGCGGAATATTACTTTTATTGGGTATATTGGATATTTCTTTTTCAATATCACTAACATTAACACCACCTAAAGTTAATTGTGAATATGGAATGTATTGAGCATTGTTTAATAATTTTGGTTCCGGTTTTGAGACGCGTGATTGTGGGGGCGCCACATTCGATTTTTTTGGCGATATCTTCTTACCCATAGCTTTAGACTCAGGCGGAATTTTAATTTTCTTGGAACTAGATGACTGTCCGTATACAGAATTCAGTTTTTTCTTCCATTCGTCTAAATTAAAATATGTTCGTTTTTCTGACTCTGTTTTAGTAGATTTGCTTTTATATATTTTGCTTTGATCTTTTTTATTTTTGAATGCAGCCGTTTCTATACTTTGTTGTGGATCAGAACTAACATTATTTGTTGACGTACTGCTTTCACATGTCATCATTTTTGTTACTTTTCTTGCAGGCTTTTTGCGTAACGTAATCCCTGGAGGATGTGAAGCCACAAATGTTGGTGGAAACTTCATAGCCGTAGCTGTTGAGGTAGGAACTTCATGCTGTACAGAAATAACAGCTATATTGTGTTTGGGTTCTGTGTTACTTTCAATATTTACAGGATCTGGTTCTATATCTAAAAGTAGTACTTTTTGTTCTTTCAATTCACTTCTTATAGTAATGCTAGGCATGACTTGCACTTGTAAACCTTTTACACAACTTTCATTTTTCGCCTTCGGGTATTGGTACGTAAATTCGTTGTAAATTACAGATTCTTTGTTAGGTTTTTTAGTAATATCTACCTTCTCTTCTTTTGTACTTAGAGCGTTAATTTGAACTACTCTAGTGTGAGATTTTGTAAGCAGTTTAGTTCGAGGTATTTTATTTAACTGTGGAGTATTAAGCTGAATTCCGTTGTTAAGCACATTTTTTTCTGACTTGTTTATCACTTCTGATTGTTTTAGCTTAGGGGTTTTATCGATCATTTTGTACCCGTGAAATTTGGCGTTAACGATTTCTTCAATGTGGACCTTTTCGTTGAACTCTTCGTCAAGCGGCGTGGGTGCCGCAGGCGCAAGCGCTGGCGCGCGCTGCGCTGCCAGTTCTCCGGACAGCAGCTTCAAGTCGTCTGCAGTCGATTGCAGCATTTCATGCAACTTCCTGAGTATGATTTCCTCTTCCGGCCGGAGTGCCGGCTCGGGGTTCCAGATGTCGTCATCTATGATGTTTACCATTTCAATCTTGCTGCTCTCAACCTGTAATAAGTACATTTTTTATAAGTTTTTTTAAACAAATACAATTAATTGAAATAAAACAATTTAACGGATTATATCGCGTATATTATCTCATTTTAGTTCCCGACGTTTCGGAAGCTTTCCAGCTTTCCATGGTCACGGGAGGACCATGGAAATGACCATGGACCATGGTCCTCCCGTGACCATGGAAAGCTGGAAAGCTTCCGAAACGTCGGGAACTAAAATGAGATAATATACGCGATATAATCCGTTAAATTGTTTTATTTCAATGAGTAATAATCGCGGAAACAGAAGAAAATATTAAATACAATTAATTACATCATTTATATCTTCGTAAATATCGCTAACTTGTTCTAAAGTCAATATCGAATCGGCGTTTAAGACGACGAATTGGAAATTTCGTGTCAGAGATCTTAACATTTCTCAGCCATTTCAAAACATATGAAAGTGATATTTCATAACATGGTTCTTCATTTCATTGACTTTATTTTGATAGTTGCAGAAACACGATTCTTTAACTTTTATAACAGAGACAACTATATCAAAGAAACCTCTTTTAAAACAGAGATTCTCATTTTTCAGGCTAACCAGACCAATTTAAGCCTCAAAATTTTCTTAGTACATTAGTCTAACTACGCACTTTCGTTTGTTAGTTGGATTTTTTTAAATTATTTGTATATTTTAATTGAAACGAAAAAAGGCGTTTTGTCGTTTACGACCTTATGGTATAAGCTAGCGCTGGCGCGTATTTGTATGCAATCAGTCCCCCCCTCAGTCCGCTGCGGACCAATCAGAGAACGGGATGCAAACCATGTTTTTCAATTGATTGTTTAGCGATGCGTCGCCTTAATATCAATAGCATGAACTTGCTTTCGGACCAGATCATGTGTAATCCATAATGGTAAGTTGAAAGTAATCTACACACCATTCACATGAAGTTTAAATTTCTTGTGTGACGACAACGTTATAGCAAATTTTAAGTTCAAGCTTCTAAGCAAATACACATTTGGGCACTAAAAAATAGTCTCGAGGAAAAATCAGCTATTTCCGTAAAACCCCATTTACAATGTAGATAGTGTGTTGTGGGTTCCTTAAGATTGCATACCTACATCCATCTAGTTACTACTACTATATTAAACTGAATTTGCGATTTGTTTTAATGAGGAGTAGTCTAGTCTAGGATCCAGCTTGAATATGGAATGTGTAATCTTGCTGCCTCATATCGAGGTTGACTTACCAAATATCGATCGACGGGGTACCGCAGCTCGGGTCTCATCTGTTGGTCAGGCAAAGGGGCTCCGGCATCCTCTCCGCTCCGCTCCGATCTGTAACAATATTATAACTCTATCATGGCGCGTTTTCTTACAAAATTTTAATCTAGTTAACGATGCATTTCATTGTTTTTTGTTCGTATATGGCTATGAGGATTACTTTTATGTCTGAGCGCGCAGTTTGTATATATGTACAATAAGTACCTATTAGTACTATAAGATACCGATCGCATCTGTCCGTCTATCTGTTAGTACATAGCTTGAAAATTACTGATCTAGTTTAGATGCGAATTTCACTAACGTAATATATAGCCATTGTACCTACCATAGATTAATCCATAGTTTCATAGATTACGTAGACTAGTTTCATTAGATTTAGATTGTCCTCTGATATTTTATATTTGTGCTGTTTACATTTACAAGTTTGAAAAGATAATGATTGCTTCACGTTTCCAATTTGTTTATTATCGAGTAGTGTCGTGTACTAAGCTCTCCTACCACGCATGTAGGAAAATTTTAAATAAAAACTCCATTGATTGCACATTATAAAAGATGCATTGTGGTAATTCCAAATGACTTAGTGCAGAATAATTTCGAAACTGCATTTTTTTCTATTAATCAAATACAAAGGCCCTGTAAGGACATTAAGTGTCTGTCGTTTGAGCAAGGATGGCTATAATATGAGACGGTGAGCGTTGATATGGCATTTGATATAATGGAATTATGAGTAAACTTTCGGAGTTACCTCAAATTCGAAATTAACCCAATGGCACACCTTACGCGATAAAATTCAGTTGTAAAAATAGAGACATATTTCAGTGCACAGAAATGAAGTTTACATGAAATAAACAGGGATCCCTAACTAGATTACTAGACTAAGTATGTTACTGAATGACTCAGCGTATTATGTTTCCCAAACTGTTTCATTTCTCAAATATTTCGTTTCCCAACCTTGGTTTTTTCGGAAACCGTAATTTTTTCAGAATTTCCATTAAAAAAACTAACCTAACCTATTGGGTTCTACACAATGGCTTAAAATACCTGGAATTTTTTTGTCGGTTTCGGAGAGAGCGTGAGTTGGGAAATGAAACAGTTGGGAAATGGAATGCGAAAATAAGTTTGGTAAAATCCCCTAAGTATGCCTGTATCCTGATGGGTAACTACATAATTTTTCTATATTCTCTATTTAGTATATAATGTGTAGTTTTTAAAAAAATATACGTTTTTGTGGCTAGTTATATCACAAGCTTGCGTTTCTTACATCCGCGCACAACTGTGCTTAATCAGAGGTCAAGATGGTAATTTGTCAGAACTGTCAATTGACCTCCGATTTCGAGTGATTGTTAAGAGTCCATAGGCGAAAAATATAATGGCACATGGTCAAACCCAAATAACTGAATAACATTTCTGAGAGGCTCGCTTCCCAGTCTTTTTGTTAACACTTTCGCAACGGGCTTCTTTGTTGCGAAGGTGTTAATATTTTATTAACTTCGTTCGCGGAAGAGAAACATATTAACCCTCTTTTTCGCTTCAGAGTAGTCAGATAGAAAGTATCCTGTGACCATCTGTAGATGCTCAGCCACCCGTGTACCAAGAATATAGTTTAAATCCATCCAACTGTTTCGGCGTGATGTGCACACAGACACATGTATACATTGAAACATACAAACAATAAAATGTGATTCAGTGACCTTCAAATATCCCGTTTTACATTTTTTATGTAAATATCATACATTTATAGATGTTGTAATAAAGAGAGAAACATATAAATGGCTATTATTAGAATCCTCGCCACTACATGGAATACAGATTTCTGAAGAAGTAAATAAAGTAAGGTTGTATAAAAAAAACAAAAACTATTTGTTTTCACTTGTGAAAATGTTCTCCACGGATCATTTTCGCTTAACACAAGGGTTCATACGTTTCAAAGAAACCCAAAGAAAACCAAAGTCTTGAATGTCTGGCTCATAATTCCTAAACGCCCAGTCCAACCAAACTAAGAAAACTTAAATTTTACTTTTAAGTTGCCTTTTAAGGAGACTTTTCTAGATTTTAAAATACGATTACTTGATCAGTGCTTAATAGGGATGTTGACTGTAATAATAAAAATACAATTTTGTCGCGAAATGGTATAGTTACTATGAGAGAAATCTTAAAAAACAATTTTGAGTTCGATACCTTACCTGTATTTTGTTTTATGAGCCTTTCAAGTTGGGTGGGAAAGTCCGTTTTTAAAATATGAAAATATTAATAACTAATACTACCATTTAATAATCCACGAAATGTATGGTAACTTTTATTGCGGAACCGTTTCGATAAACGCAGGTTTTAGCATAGCTGCAGAACAAAGTTCTTAGTTTCCCCATACAAGGTAGGAACGTGAGACGTCACTCGTTCCTAGGCTGTATGGTGCGTTGTTTGGGAAAGTCCAAATATTTCTATTATAGAAAGGTCTTTCTATCTATACTTATATAACATACCACAGGAAAAACTTGTCAAAAATGTCAACAACCCGTCTCTGTCATAATTAAATTTTAGTTGACCTAAAATCATTTCTTCGATCATCGATAAATAAATATGTGGAGATATATATATTGTATACGAGTAAATAGAAGATAAGCCGGCAGATAAGGAATTGTAGATTTTTTTAAGTTTAGCTCAGGACACTATTGTTTTAAACAACGTACTCGTGAGGAACCCAAATAATTTTACCAGTGTATATCTGAGGCCATTAGGACATGTATAGCATGTTTTCGTTTATATCGAGTCGAATTACTTGAATGCGAACGGCATGAAAACTTTTGAGTAGAATTGTAAATTGTTGCGGTTAATTGTAATGTCGATAACGTAACTTACAATTCAGATTCTTTTTGTAATCCAATAAAATATAACCTCTCGTCCGCCAGTGAGTATGACTTCTCAATAGCAAAGTTAAAATAATTGTCAGCGGTGTTACAGCCGAGTTATGTCATTTGCCATAAGAAGTACCTACGAGAATTTAAAGGATAAGGAATTAAGGTAGGCGACAAAATGAAAGTACAAAATACAAAATCACATCAATTGTATTTCACCAACATGTATATTAACATCTTAATCGAAGCATTCATTTGCTTACAGAAAGAGACGAATCTCGAAAATTATACATTCCCGTGTCAGACCGACATCTACGAACAAGCCTATGGGTACAGGCGGACTATAACCCACTGGCGTACTAAATGAGTATTCCGCAAAGTAGTGACCATTAAAAAAAAACTTAATTTAAAACATCAACAATAAAATACCTAAAATGCCTCCCGGAGAAACGCCTATAAAATCTCAAAGATTTACATTTAGTTATAGACTAATGATAAGTTTAAACTAGAAATATAAATCAGAATTATAGTTTACAATGCTAATTATAATAAATGACTTAACAGGAAGACAGAATATAAACAATGAATATAGATAGAGAGAAAGGCGTTCTTTGAGGAGATGCATACCCATTTAATACACCAGTGAAGAACAGAAGACGCACTCTCGTGCTTACAAATAAGTTGCCATCTGGCGAAAACTAACCAAACGGTGAGCCCGCGTGTCGGGCGATTTCCACTGATAATACTAGATTATTACCAATTTCGAATCTATCAGATACACGACGCAAGTAGTTAATCATAAGGTCGTTTGACAACGCCGCGCCACATTAAAATACTATCACAATCAGTAGAAGCAATAATAAAATGTTAATTATCAAGCTCGCATTGTCAAACCACGTCATTAAAAATATAAATATGTATGCAGTAATATTAGTGGGTATATCACCCGTACGATAATCATGCGTTCCAAAAATTAAGCTTCACAATACACAAATTGTTAACAAATGATTGATTAATCAAAGATTTCGTTCTGCTCCGGACACATTCCATGTCGGAGTAAACTTTCAAAAAAATTATACATCTAAAAGGCTGACAGTCCCTAGTAATACTGGATGGAAAGCCTTCAAGATCTTTCGCGGCTATTCCGTCTATCTACATAATATTTACAAGTATAAAGTATATACAACGTTCGTATATGTACACAAATATAGACTAAAATAAATAAAGGACATATCAATTTAATTGAATGTTCTAAGACGAATGCAGTTAAGAGGTCCCGTGCTTTACTTAGCGAAGTAACGCCGCTTAGAGTTCTAACTTGGCACACCTCTTGGGGTGCCTCGACCCCGCCCACGGAGTTACTTCTCTAAATCAAGACTCGATCAAATCGCTAGAACCTATTCGAACAATTAAAATGCGAAAGATGTAATGTATATGTTACGCGGCAGTCGTCTGATAGCCTTCGAAATTGACATACACTACGAACTGTTTAACATTATGACATACAATGATAATTACTTCACTTTATACAATTATAGCAGCGAGTTTTAAGAGTTCCTATAACGGCCGCGTGTTCGCGGTTCTGACAATTTGACATTTCACAAAATGACTAGGTACGCTCCCAACGTTGCCAAGCGATCCCGCTAATACTGTACCGACCCGGCGCGTGCGCCGCCGCGCTGA
This sequence comes from Hedya salicella, assembly GCA_905404275.2. Lineage (NCBI taxonomy): Eukaryota > Metazoa > Arthropoda > Insecta > Lepidoptera > Tortricidae > Hedya > Hedya salicella. The sequence goes on from FR990109.1 coordinate 1,021,225, forward strand.
CGGCGGCGCCGGCGCGGCGCCGCGCACGCAGCTGACCCCGTAACGTATAACTTATCCTTACAAAATAATCAACTCAAACACCGAAAGCTCCGCGGAGCCAGAACGTCCAAAACTAGAATTTTGAAAGATCTTCCAATCGAAAATAATCGCGATATCATCGCAGAAATAAACTGTTAATTCATTATCAGACCGAATTTTGTCATTGAATGCAAGACAGTAACGGAACTCGAGCAACTCTGAATAAATCGCCTCAAAGATAAAAGAAGGCTACTTCGCGTTGTCGTATGCGGTAAATACAAATATACAGGAGCTAGGGGCTGACTGTACAGAGTGAGGAGTGGGGACAGGACAGGGCGAGCGGAGGGCTTCCGTCTCTCGGACTACCTTTATACAATCACCTCTCTCGACTACATAGAATATGTCATGACCGTATATCGCATAATACTCGTACAGTATAATAAGACTCATCACATTAATAAATGCCAAGTTCACTATGGTTCCGGACCTAAAGGTAACTAAGAAAATGGCATCCGAAGAAATCCTGCTCGTAGCGGCAGAAACCTCCGGTTTCGTGGACCGCCGGGTGCGAAAGTGCACCCGAGACAGGCCCCGTCAAGACAAAACTTCGTCGAAAAATCGTTCAAATGGATATGTACTATATTCAGAATATTGCACCATTAACTCGTAGAGTTAAAAAATACTTAAAATGCTACCAAAGCTCCTTAGAGTCGTACAAACTCTTGATAAATAAATAAAGAGCATACGGATCCAATACGCTGAATACGGCCCACATCGTAGCATCGCGGCACTTTCGGGCCGCGGGAGTCCAATCCAGAGTCTTCGACAGTTCACGGTGAGCGAACTAAATTACAAAATTTACTATTTACAATGTTATATACAACAGTGGTATGTCGTCGGGTGTGGCTCGGCCACGTTCCGCGGAGCCGCGCGCTCGGCGCTGCGGCCGCGTGCCGCGGTACGCTCCCGCTTAGAGCGAGAGGGACAAGAGGTAGAATCGGGGCGGCTTCGCGCTGCCCTAGGTCTCCCGCTCCTTTTTCGGCTTAAACTCCTCGCCGAGGATCGTCGCGATCTCGCCCTGCATGAACGCCCATGGAACTGTCGAGTTTGCCAATGGGCACTTTTCTCCACTTGGACAGTATACCTGAAATCAAAGATACGGTATTACAGAAGGAGTTCCTATTATAAATAATCAACGCGTAAGGTTTTTAGAATAAAGTTAAATAAATGAATGATTGTTCATCGTTCAAATCGGTATTAGATGATGACTCACCTCAGATCCTTGCTGTCGCTTGATGGAGTCCCGGGAGCAGGGGAAGCAGAACTTGTGGTGTGGTTGGCTGGGGCACTGTACGAAGTGCGTGTCTTCGAGGCGCTCCTGGCAGAGCGTGCACTTGAGAAGCGGAGCGGGCGCGGGCGCAGCGGCGTCCGCGCCCTCGCCCGCCTCCGTCGACGACACCGACGTCGTCGAGGACACGTGCCGCGAGCCCGACGACCGCCGCCCGCCGTTTGAGCCTGCCGGATTGGAGGACAATGTTTAACTACTGTCTGCCATTATTTTAAAGCCGCGTATATGTTGGACGTGAATTATCGACTAAAGGGAATATGATCGAAGCAGACTGCAGCGGGACGGTTTAGGCGCAAGCGGTCGTCGGGCGCCACGCCACGAAGTCTCGGCGCGGCGATCGGACGCCCGCTCGAGTCCGACCCGTCATACGTACGATACGACAGACGAACAAAAGGACCATGTTCAGATTCATAATAGATTCTACAAGTTTCAACGCCAAAAGTGCGTTTACATGCGCTTAGATAATTTCACTTCGAATCAATATTTAAGTAGAAGGTTGTGTGTCTTCATAGGCATACCTGATGAGTTAGGCGAGTGTTGGCTGGAGCGGCTGGCGGAGCGCTGCGGAGGCGGTTGCGGGGGCGAGCCGCCGGCTGACCGCGGCGAGCCCGGGGGCAACGTGTCGGCCACCGACATGAGCGCGGCCATGGGCGAGGGTCCAGCGCCCGGCGCACCCGTCACCGGCGGTGACCCCGCCGCACGCCCTAGGGGCGACCCCGCTGACCCATTCGTAAGCGGCGCGCTGTTCCCGTAACCTGCAGAGGGCCACAAACGTTAGTCAATTGAGGCAAAGTGCGTTAAAATGCAATCCATCAAACACAAAGCTTAACAAAACAGATTTCAAAAGTCGTTCGTATAATGAAAGACCAATTTTTCGCTTATTAGTTACGCTGTCATTCCATAAATTGTCATCTTGACTACTTGTTGTCACTAACAGAAGGAACCAATGTGACCCGTTTGGCCATGAACTGAAACTTCAGTAAATGAGTGCTCTATGTGGTTTGTTAGAGGAATTAGGTGCCAGCGGAGGGGTTCCTTGAAACTTGTCCGAATAATCCCAGCTTTAATGTTGGATGACACATCGTTTGCGGCGAACCGACGGATAGTAAACATACGTTCACACACATACCTATAATGTCTTATAAATAGTATTGTATGTTAATACTGTTACGTTGTGATGTGTCACTGGGCATCGTGGCTGGCGGGCCAACTGCGCTCGTAGGCGGGTAGGTAAGTACGTTCATAATAAATTGGACGCTGATAGTGGAACAGTCGAGCGTGCAGTGTCGCGGACGCGACGTTGCCAGAAGTCGCGATATGAGGCCCACATGTGTGCGCTTGCTCACTTACCAAGCGTTTATCGACGCTCCAAATGTACGGATACCTATCGGAAACCTGGTATCTTAATTCTGACTTTCGAGTAAACTTGATCGTTACTACAAATGCTGTTTCTACACGACTGCTATAAAAATATACAGTAGCGGCGTATAACGCGTCGAACGTTTCAAGTTCAAGAGCACTATAGAGCGAAAATATTTTTCATGACATTTACAACGGCGTTGTTATACGATCGAACCGCGAATTCGCCGGAGCGTGCGATTTCAAAATAAATTTATCGATCGGAGCCGATGCGAAAAGTGCGTGAGAGACGGTCGGGTGGATATGTGGCGCGATGAAGGCCCGGCCCATATGGCGAGGTGACGTCACGGTGACCTTTTTGGCCGGCGGCGGTGGCGGCGCGCTAGCTCCACGGAATGTGGTCGAGCGGCTGCCAAGCGTAGGCAGGCGCTATATTTTTTCGCCCGATGGCCTACCTACATACGTACGCGAGCGAAAATGTCGTCACGCGACGTTGCCACACCGCCGTTCGTGCATGCATTCACGGCACGGTCGGCGTTTACATTACGTGGGTGTTCGTACGTAGCGGCGTGGTGTGCGAGAGGCCAGGGCGCGGGCTCGCTTTCGAGAACGCTCAACCAGTAGGACTGGTTTCGTATTTATGGACTGAGTTAATGCACCTACCTAGATACGAGTCCCGCGAGCAGCGCTTGCGCAAACGGCCCGGCGCCAGCGCTCACGTTCAATCGCTATCGTTCGTGTTATCGCTCTACGCGTGACTTCTCTATTTCTATAATAATAACCTACATTGTTATTAGTAAACAACGGAATGTGTTGTGTTACATCACTCGAACGCGATAGGAAAGTTTGGAGTGGCATTGTTTAGTCACAAGAACTTTTCTATTCCGTAAATTTTGCTAAAAAAGAGCGTTACGTTGAAACTAAATTAGCTTAAAATATGGATACCGAATCATCTTACTAGTGATTTTTGTATTTTTGATATCCATTAAAAAGCTTACGGTAATGTAACGAATACACAAACAGAGAGAAGGAACTTAGAAAATATTTTCTTGGATCATCACGGCATAAATAGTATTGGAAGTCTATTTTTTTTTCCACTGGCTCGATTTAAAACTTCTACCGACATAAAACGAAATGATTGGTTGGTATGGCATCCCTATGTGTTAAATCGTAGCAAACATACAATTTTAAATCAAAAGTGGATAATTAGATCTGAATGGTTTCTTCATAAACGATGATGCACAATAAAGTCCGCTACAAGATCCTGAAGAACAATGATCCACTCACTGGCCTAGGTGGGCTAATAGAAAATGAAATTCCTTTAAGTGCAATATAGGGACCTACATTGTGGGGTATTCTTCACCCCACATTGTTTCGACTTTGATGTAACTTTTGCGCTTCTTTAACAAGACCAAAACCAGATAAATGGGTCCGTGTCGTGATGTAGCTCCAAGACCTTCAATCAAGACTAAATGGCGCCCAAAACGTGGCCTTTTTTTTACTGTTGAAGAAGCAACAAATATATGTATAACAAAAAAGAAAAAGGAACGCTTTTGGAGACTCCGGAAATATCAATAGCAGATATGAATTACGATAAGTCTTAATTTTAACTCGTTATTTCCTAAGAGTCTTTCTTTACATAACAAATTGGCTTAAATAAATAAAAAATATCGGCCGCGTGTGTCACGAGGTTCGTTTATGAGTCTGTTAACAATTTAGCGACGATGAGTAAGCGCGCTAAGTGATCGGTGTGATGATTAGTTTAACTTTCAGTATATTACCGAATTTCGAAATCTGTTTGAAATAAAGTACTCGAAAAAGGCTAGACAAAATAAACAGAGACTTACCGTTTGATTTGAATGATGAAGCATCGAAAGACGGCGTGCGGTGAGGGTGTTTCTCTTGTTTGAATACGCGATCCGGTGCAAACGGTGCCGCGAGGGACACAGCGGGCAGGGATTCACCACGAGTTAGAGGAGGTCGAGAGTGCTCCTCTAGCAATCTCTTAGCGGGTTCGTGGTGGTTTTGGTGGTCATCCTCATCTAACTGTCGCTTGAGTGTGAGCCCGGGCGCTAACCTGGCACCACCATGGGCCGGCAGGTGGTGAGTTGGTAGATGAGCCAGTCGCCGACTTTCCAGCTCCTCTCGACGGCCACCGTATTCTGCCAAAAGACCAGCGCTGGCCGTCGGACGCGGGTGGTGGAGGGTAAATGCTGTGGTAGGCGCATGATGAGCCGGCGGTGCCGGTTGTCCTCTAGCTGCCGTCTCGGCTCCATTCTGATGTGCCTCCAGGGGCGTCCGATGAGCTCCTTTGGCGTGCGTCGGGCCGCGGCCCTCCTGGAAACCGTGAGCTCGCTTCAACTGCCGGGCAGTGTCCAGAACCACTTCGATCCTGTCCGCGCCCTCGTAGTTGACGCATCCTCGGCACACTGCCTCTGAGAACTCATGCAACATCGCCCACGGCATGCGGGGCAAGTCGCACAAGTAGCAGTGCTGCCTTTTTTGCATAACCGACATCTCGCCGCCGGGTGTCGAGCGGAGCGCGAGAGATCGGTTCTCTTCGTTCCTCTTGTAAATTGTCACAGATTTATTGAACTGGTAAGAAAAAACACTGTCACCATGTTACACGGGCACATAAATTTCACATTCGTTTCCGCGGATGCCGGGTGTCGGTGTGTTGGCGCAAGAGAGGCACTCGCTCCGTGAGCGGGTCGAGGAGAGACTGAGCTGGGGTCGAGGCGTCGCGCGGGAGCGTGGGGGGCGGCGGGCGGGCGGGGAGGGGACCGCGGCCATTATCGAGCGGTGACGTCAGCGCGCGCAGCACGACGACGCGCTGCGAGGACGAGCCGTTAGCCGCGACGCGGATGTGCTCGGGCCGCGCCACGCAACCCGCAGCGCCCGCACCGCGACCCGACCCCACACAACACAAGACAACAACCTTATCGTGCGATAATGAGACCGTTGGATGCACTGCACCCGCGATCACTGTCTTAGCAGCTGCAACGCATGTAAAAGTGCAGTTTGATATGACAGTAACCATTATGAACATATGAGTATCATGTAGGTTCTCAGTGTCAGCATTCAATAAATGACCTCTATTTGATATACAAATCACGATATGTAACGTAGAACTATTATACATAAACGAGTGACTGATCATTAGGTAAAAAAAGTCTGTACAAATCAATAAAAACGTTTGGTAAATACACCATTTGTCTTTCTCCCTATGCAGGAAAGTACACTAACAGTCGTGTAATAATATAGATACTACTATCGTAGAAGAAACCCGCCGGATCCGAAAGGAGATTACAAATTGCCAATATAAAATAACGTGATGAGATCGGTTTTATTCAAAATCCACTATGACATTGCGCGGCCAGTACTCCCTTTAAATACTTAAAATACTTAAATCAGTAAGATATCGTACCTCTCGAGTACCTATTTAATTTTAGTTCCATGGAGTTACAAACACGGGTTATGTCAAAGTAGAGCTCAATGTTTATTGCATTCTTCAAAAACAAACAAGTAATCCAACAGCTCAGTCTTACTTAATACCAGATGAGAAAGAGTTTTCATAAAGATTATATCGGTAATACCTAGGTAAGGCAAGTGCAGGCCATTGTGAGGTGAATCACGCGCCAGTGCCGCATTCCGTCGGCCCTCGATTCCGCTAACTAAGTCTATATTCAACGAAAGTAAACAGCTGCTGTTGTAGAATAACAATTAGTGTTAACGCGTATTATACTCGTCGAGTTCGACGCATTAAATTTCAATCTATTCTCGGTCGGTTTCCTTTCGGACGGCTGCATTCTACTTATTATTACTGAGAACCAAGAACGGAACCGGCTGGAAGACGGGAACGGGGTACACCGGGGCGGAGGACGGTTGTCGGGCGGGGGACGCGACCGGTGTGGCGGCCATCTTGAGACGTGACGTCACGTGACGAGTCAGCCGAGCTTGCGGCGCGGCAACGTCGCAACGCTCATCGCTCGCTCTCGCCATGTTGCCGTTCATTTCTATTGTGCTTTAGTAATAACGAAGCGAGGCAGCTTATCGCTTTTTTGTATGCCAACGAGGATCGGAGAAAAAACAGTTATGCGGCCAGGTAACCGCGGTTGACGAATGGCTGATATACTCGAATTTCGGGCAGATAAATATCACCGCAGAATTTGTTGGCACAAAAGAGACTGAGCGTATTGAAACTGTGTCAACACATTCATTCCCTGGCGATCCGTCGCCGAGAGATAAGCCCGCCACGATAACGTGAAGTCAATGTACCTGCGGATATTTAAACGAAGTTTAAATTTAGTGATGATGATAATACCGATCGGAACTTGATGAACCAACTCTATAACCAGGGACGAAATCGAATAGCTTCCACTGTTAGATTTTGCAATTTAAAAGGCTCCTAGTAATGAAGACCAAATTGTGTTTGGGAACGAACTAAGGCCTAAAGCAGTTAATGCCCGTTTTTCCCTTTTACCAATTTGCATGTCGTCGAATTTTGCAATCAAGTAATCAAATTTGACTTTGGCCTCGTTTTTCCGACGCGGATGGAGGTATAATTTGATTTAGTGGAAGTAAATTCCGGCAGGTGTCTCGGAACTTGCACAAATCCAGTTAGTGTTGGAAGCGAAATTCAGCGCAAGCTTTATCGCTCGTATTTTGATGGAAACTGGTTTAAAATTATGGAACCTTGCCCGTTGCTGTGATATAAACTGATATCCGAGAAATTAAAAGTAAAATCCCCACCTGATATGTTTAATGGTAATTTATAAGGGATTACATCTGACACATTTATGTTGCGGACAGTATCGACCTGAGAGGCTGCAGGCCAGGACGCAACGTCCTCCGATCCACCAGCACGCCTGCGCGAACTTCCCCGGACTCTGTCACGTGCCAGTGATGTTTATTTACATTTAGATAGTCGTCAACGCTCATCAGTACACTTATAAACACATCTACATTTTCTTTCGTCGTTTCTTCGAAGTCCTGTCAACTTTATTGATTTTCAATATTCTCTAAATTATACGCGTTTGTCATGACATCATTAAATTTACTATTATCTGTAGGTATTTCAGTAGAAGCGTTATCGAAAACAACATAAGAAGTCTTCATCAACTAATTTACTAAAACGTTTTGCCACCACAGTCAATTTAGTGATTTGCGTCCATTTTCGTTATGCTAAACAGTCAACATTAATAGACACTTTGGACTTACTCCAATTTCCACTGAATCGTCATTATATCATATTTACTTTATCGTCACTAATCTAAAGCATATTTATATTGTATGCCCGAAGTAAATATTGAGCCACAATGTATGGCTTTAACGATGCGCAATTCATTAGAGTAGGTAGGATAGCTGTCTCGGGTGTCCCATCACGTATAGTGTGCCGGATCGATGGCGGCGCGCCTGCGCCGGGCCGCACCCTGGACCACGTGTTAATGTTTATTTACGTTCCGTGCACGTACGGCGAGTTTGTCATCTCTAGCGTTAACGTGTTATGTCCAGGCTTCAGCGCTTCCGCTGCCATACTCAGGACACTACTGCGTACTGGAATTGGCTGTCCAAGATATACACGCTACTTTGCTAAGAGACAAGATTCAGGTTTCTTAATTTTGAAATAATTCACAGATCGTTTTTGCCATACCAATATACGTTGATACCTATACTTGATTTCTATGTACATATCATTGAGATAAAATCTTTGTAGCAATATTTACCAATGGAATTCTAATATAAACTAAACATGATAATTATGTTTTAACAATAATATCTTGCCTGTTTTCGATCAAAATACCTACTCTACTACTAATATTTTAACATCGTAAACATATTCAAAAACGTGATCACACCTATACAATTCCATTTATATACGACCAAACAGGTGGTAACACGTGATGTTCCAAAAATATAACTAAATGGCTGCAATTAAGGTATCGGACAAGGCAAGATAACCAGATCGACCACGTAACGCGAGTCAGCGACACTCCTGCGCAGCGGAGTTATTTACGGCCAGTAATTAATTCTATAGACGTCAGAAGTCTGGTAACGCAGGTCATTAAGAAACAAGAATGCTAAGGTTTCGAAATAAATCCAATAGGACTGGTCCCCATAAATTTGCTCAAAGCAACCCGTTATTCTGGTGTATTCGACGTGGAAGGCGTTGTTGCTTAAAAAAACCAAGGTCTTAGTGATTACGTCCAGAAATATTGCATATTGCGCATAGTATAATGACATTAATAACTTGATAGTAGAGTTATGCACGTAGAATTGATATTAATGTAGATAGATAATGTATGACTTACAATAATAAGATAATTACTTATTGCTTTGGCTACTTTATAAATTGCTAAATAAATATGATGAGTCACTAGTAGCTAGAGATATACAGTAAGATATTATTTACATCTAGAAAAAAGGTAGGAAAGCCTCACATCTTACACATGAGGGGAAAAACATATTTATAAACAGTCTAGAAGTTGTTACATCAAAGACAAGACAAAACTAATTCAGATAACAAATTCACGATGTCAGAGCAAGTTCGAAAAAAGACTAGTCGTTTCTTTAAGGTCAATGTTAACTTTTATTGTCAAACTAGATTGTCATTCTCGTAAAACGGTTGTTTGCGTGTACATAGCCGAAACTAGCGTTACATCACCGGGGTGGGGAGTATTGATCCGTGACGTCACACCGCCCCCGGTAATCCCTGCTTATTGCCTGCCTGCTGTCTGTTAGTCGAAATTTTACAAATAACATCGCTATTCGCACACATCACGTGTGAAGCGAAAGTAGTTTTAAAGGATGTCAATATTGCGTACCTAGTTCAATATCTAAGTACATCAGTTGAATAACCAATTCATCAGAGCATAAAATATTTAGAAGAGAGACATAAGACATTAATTATATTCGTTATAATCAAGAGATACGAATCTAATAATATTAAGAACATTGTTTTGGCAATACGATATAACCTCGTTATAAAAATTATGTAGTTACTTCGAGCTACGATAAGATTTCGCTATCTTGTATTCTAAGGAACAGTTTTCCGTGTGCTTATCATTATTTGTATCTTGGTTGAAAGTAATTACTCTTACTTAATAAAAAATGTATTTCAGGAAATGTCAATTCGCATCAAGTATAGTTGAATTGACACTAATATGGAGCTTAGATCAGTTGGAATGCCGGGACGACCGGTCAGCTCTAAGTGATCCACGATGACATTGATGACTGCAGCGACGAAGTCCGTCGCAATTACGACCACGACGTTTTAATTTACGCGAGCGTGACCGCGTGTGTCGGCATCAACCTATACACTTGTATCTATGAAAACACACACAAAAATGCATGGCCCAAAACAGAAACCAAATAATTTACTTTTACCGGGACACGGTTCTTATAAGGTGGCATATCAAACGTATGTAAGTTGTTTTAAATAAAAATCACTATTTTCCTTTTTTATATTCTAGATTTTTTTTACTTTTATAAGTTTCCTTGAAGAACTACGCATTGAGTTTATACTCAAAACATATATTTAGGTTAGGCTAAGCACGAATATTGTAATAGATATAAGAGTTATTTCAAAAAAATGACTGACTGTTGAGTTTGTTCCGCTTTCTTCTCTTCAGTGGTCTCCTCTTGGGAAACGCCGTAGAGTCAGACTTGTAAAAGTGCCCTTGTGGCCTACTTACAGAATAAAGATCATTATTTCATTATTATTATTTCATTAAACCAACATCTATTCCAATACAATTATTGATTATATAGTACACTACACATATAAGCCTCTATAGTACACTACACTCATCCATACATCTTCGAAACGTTTCTTCTTTTATGCTGATTGATTCCAAATTGTTTTTCCATAATTCGGCAATTTACTTTATTTTATTGTCTATTTTGTTTTTATAATTGTTGTTACACAAGTAACAGATGAAAAGAAACAAAAAACATTCGATTTTGGAATTTCGTCATAATCTTTGTTATTACGGTAGATAATGACAAACACATTTCAATATCAAGAAATTGCTGCAGTGTTTTATCAACCTATTGGTATGTCGGTTAAAAATCTAGACCTATCGTAACGCGCAGTGGTCGTTTACCCCAGACAATGCACCGTTGGGGTGACGTTTAATCTCCCTGGTATTGAACGGGGAGGTGGCGCAGAGCGCAGGCGCCAAGGCATTGATCCCGGGCCACGAACTAGTATGATACACCTACTGGAACTATAGGAGTGTCATCATCATAAAGGCGGCTTAATGTAAAGAGAGTGAGTCAAAGTTTCGGGATAAAAGTTAACTACAAAGATCTACGTGAGTTAGGTAATAAAGTAAAACAATGTGTTAATTACTCAAATGCCTTGCCATTATCGAACTGTAATGTATAACTAGGGTTTGCAATATCCGTCGTTTTTTCGGATCCGGATATTTCGGATATTAAAATCTGACGAATCCGGATATCCGGATAATACGGATCAGTATAAAAAAAAGTGACGCTCTCCAAGGATTCGGTAAAAAATGGCAATTTTCATGGATAGAAAGATTTATTTGAAATTAACGTGCTGTAATCGGTGTAGAAGAGTATTAAACATTTATTCGCAAACTAACAATTAAGCAATCAGTATTTAAAAAAAAAAATACAATGATATTAAGCTACACAACATAAACACTAAAATTACCTTAGGTACCTTTTACAAGCTTAGCTAAGGAATTGACATTCCAGGTAGATGGCCCAAAGGCAGTGGGCGAAAGCCTGATAACAATTACCTTAAAACATACTAATAATTACCCTTATTCCAGTCAGATGGTATCCACGTACTTAGCTAGTTTTAAGTGTTACTAGTACTATTGTTTCTTTTAAGCAATGTTTGTATTTATATTATGACGTTATCGTACCTAGCTTGAGGTATTTTAATTTAAATAAAATAAATGTACAAAAAGAAAATCATGACAAAATGTACGAAATCATTCATAAATTTTATTCGAAAATTGTTTGAGTTATAAGTCCATGAGTTCCATGACCAACATTTATCGGATTCGTGAGATCCGCAATATCCGGATCCTATGAGATGTTGGATCCGGATCCTAGATTCGACGGATATCCGGATAATTCGGATATCCGGATTGCAAACCCTATGTATAACTTTACAAACTTGACTTAAAACAAGCCTGGCTAGTGTCCTGTACCCAGAAGTAATTATTAATCTTTTGAGCGCCACAGTCGGAAAATCACGTTAACGAAAAATCGTGCCATGACGCCAGCGTCGGCATATGCCGACCAAATTTTATTGTTCAAAGACTGAATATTATATCAATACCTCGTTCTGCAATCACTACTTTATTTTTGAAAGTTCATTTTTATTCATCGCTGTAGCGTCTGGGGCTCGTCGAATACTTCTCTGCTTGGCGGTTATAATGGCAAATTAAAAAAACAGGAGAGTTGCCAAAGTCCTAATTTAAGCAAAAAGGTGAAAGCATGCTAGTTTACTTACAGCTGTAATTAGTTACAATTGGTGAACTGATAAAGAAATTCCAACACATTTTGAAATAATCTGATATTTTCAAACAACGGAACCGATTTTCTTAAACCATAGCTAACACTCTCAACGAAGAAGTCACCTTTCAATACCACAGTAAAATACACCAGTAAAACTTGTAACAGTGCTCTTTCCTCGTTAGGGGTTAATTCAACATAGGAGAAGGCGTTGATGTGCCACAAACATGACCTTTTTGTTCGTATGCGAATATATGACGTATTAGCCGGAAGATATTTATTTGAAAATACATTCTGAAAATGTAATTATTACGACCAGCAAGGAACTGCTAGTCCGATCTAGTCTGGTGGATAAGTGGTAGGCGGGTGCAGGTAGGGTGCAGGCTTGCGCGTGTCTTTTACAAACGAAGCATGTGTAAGCGTATTGACCATGAAGCGACGCGTAATTGCATACCACATTCCAGTGGCTATGTGAAAAAAAAAACCGGCCAAGTGCGAGTTGGACTCTTCCCCAGTACCGGTTGAGTTAGCAAAATTTTCGCTTGGTAAATTTCGGAGATAAAGGGGGGAGGGATGATGTTTTTTTTTCACATTTTCCTTAATAAAAAAAATAAATCACCATAAAAAAAAAAAAAAACAAAAATGTGCAGGTCAAGCCCATTCATATGATACCCTACTTGAAACAGTAGCTAGAGTTTTAATTTTTACCCCCCTCATATTCGTCGTTTTTTTAGAAAATATAAATATATTTTTAAATCTTTTCTGTGCAATACATGTGGGCTGACCATGTTTATAAATATGCCAAATTTCAAAAAGATAGCGTTAGTAGTTTTTGAGATATGGTGCTCTAATAGTCAGACAGATAGACAGAGTCGCACCATAAGGGTTCCTTTTGTATCTTTTTGGTACGGAACCCTAAAAATATGTGCGTTCATTCGTTTACTATTAGTAAAAGAATATTATGCTATAATAGTAGGTACACTGGACAGATCAATGAAATAAACGCTTTAATTTAAAATAATGGGCTAACACAGAATACCTATGTTAATTATTAAATTAGAAAATTTTAGTATATAAATCATCGTCCCCTTTCCCCAGAATAATCATAATAAATGTTGCATTATAGGTATGCTCAACTAAGACAAGACAAGTCATTTGCTTCCCCATCGAATATATACCAGTTCACTCTCAAAAACCATTAGGGTAAGTCTTATAATTACATCACGGAAGGAAAACCCAATCGCATTGGTAACGCCAACCAGAAAGGATAATTTAACCTATAACTACCCATAGGTATGCAGAACAAATTTAGTCGAAACCTAAAAATGGAACAGAAAATTATCATTAGGCGGCACTTGACGAGCTGGTCGGCGGCAAGCGGTGCCGGTGCAGTGACGAGGGTGCAATATGCAGACGGTTTCGGGATCAATACCCTGCGTTAAACTGAGGCATTAAAACTCTAGGTTTACGTTACACCAGTGGTTCCGAAACTTACAATTTGAAAGCCCTTGTCGATAAACTAATTTGATGAGTAAACTCGAAGTATCTAAGTAAATACTTTACGAGCATTACGTTTCCTGAACAAATTATCTTTTGCAGACGTCTTCTAAAACTTTCCCAGCTAACTAAGATGCATGCTCAGCCCTTGTCTCGTCTTAATCTCCCAGACCTTAATTTCCTACGGCGGTAGAAATTAATTTCCTGAGGTGAATACATAATGAGGGAGTTAATTCTCAAGCGGGAGACAGTGCAACTCCAGACATCTATTACGAAATTAGCATGCGGGTATATTAAATTTTGGCCACTATATCGTTGGTTTGGAGGGTGTCGGGGATTTCGCCAGGTGTTCAGAATATTGGCTCAACAGGTGAAGGCCTTGTTAAATAGGCAACCGGGCCAAGGATACTGCGCGGCCTCCTATTGGATCTGCACGTGATTAGATGTCCCAGTTTTATTGTGCAGGTTATTCTTCTTTAGAGTGTCGGTTCTCAGAATTTATAGGAAAGTAATTCAGGGAAAAGTAATCTTCTTCCGGATAGCAGGTGGAATCAACTAGGATCTGAGTCATTCCATTAGAAATTAACAAATCAAGAGTGCCGCATGATTTTTATTTAAATAAATAAAAAATAAGAAAATCTTTTGAGGTACCAGAAATGCTAAACCACGAACATTTTTCTAAATCATTTCTCTATCATCTCTGATCAGTACCTATCAGAATTTCATACTTGTAAATAATCTCTAGCTTTTTACTTAGAATGAATGATGAACCCCCCCCCTAGAAATATATTTTTTTGTTATTTTACTATAAAACTAAGTAGCGGCTTGTACAAGGCACATATACTCAGAAATTGGCATATTAAAAATTAAAAGTATAATGATTGTCAATCATTGTATTTTGTGTAGATTGGCAATGCCAATTTTTATACCGTGCATTATAAAAATGTATTAAATTAAACGATAATGATGTGCAGGGTATATATTTTTGTATATCTAGGGATCAGGTCAGGTACTGTCAATAGTGTCAATATCTGCCTTAATAAAGCGGGCGAAAATATCTGACATACACTAACGGCCCTAGAAATTGAGTCGTATGGATATTTATGCGCGCTTTGGTGTGGCAGATATTTATGCTGGCGACTGTACGACTATATTAATGAATGTTTCTTCTGTGAAAGTTGTTCAGGTAGTGAGTGCATACACAAAATAATATGCTTATCAAAATTGTCGTTCGTGATTGAGGAAGGTAGGCTAAGTCTGGTATAGGTAGGTAGTACCTTACCTATACCAGACCGAACCATATTTTTAGTAAGCCCTTAGGCAGTGTACACGCCACACGTATCGAGATCGGTGCATCACTTCACTTCGTATTCAATACTTTTTTGTACAAAGATTGAATAAAGTACAATGCTTAGCATGGCTAATAAGGTAAAAGTATAATGATTGGCTCTGCCAAAATCTAGTTAATAGAAATAAAGCCGCCATTTTGAACAAAAAAACCAATAACTGAATCGACAAAAAAAAACAACGAATCTGCTCTCCACATTTCATGAGAAATGCGAGCTGTAGAGGAGAACAGTCAGCCGGACCTACATATGCATTTTTGCACAAGCTGGAACGAAGACCTTCGCTCGCTGCGCTCGCTCGGTTAACAAATAAGACGGTATAATTATACAACTCTTATGTGTCCCAAATATATTTTTCCCTTTTGGAAGAAGCCAACTATAAAATACATAATGGCGTCAAATACTAATAATATAGTACTAACTAGTCCATGATATAATCGATTTCTCAGAACAAAATTGTTATCAAAATTCATCATGCATGACGCTTTTCGTATTGGGTAATCACTTATTATAATTTTCCTTCCAGCTCCCGACTTAAAGACATTATTAAAACAAAATTACCGTCCCCACTTCAACCCAGATTGGGTAGCCCGCGAGGCTGGAGTGAGTTCGTTAGGGGAAGGACCGGGTCACCGGGAACGGGGCCAAGGATCCCGCTATTGATCCTAGGGACTGCCAGGGAGCTGGTTTGTCAAGTCTAGTAGACTCACGTATTCAATGCTGTGTTAATTGATTTAGAAAACAAATCTCACAAGACATTTGTACTCGGAGTTAGATTTGAGCCGAGTGTGGTTAAACAATCAATAAGCCATTACATTTTTGAATGAGCGGAAGTAAGATTAGATATATGCGTATGCGTTATCTTGCAGGTGTACTCATCAGAAATATGAACGGTTATCTTTATAGTTCCTGTGCATTTAAAAATAGGAGATTCAAACATCGTTACTCATAGTTTTATCTAAGGTCTTCGAAACGAGTTTGATCCAGGTCGGCTCCCAGCTTTAATTGAATAAGTTCAGCTGGTGAATCAGTTCTAAAAACGTCTCGATCATGCGACGGCACTTGCCGGCCGCAGACAGCGACAATTCACCGAATTGAACCAATCGTCAATAAGTGGCCACGTCATGGACCATCTGCTGCTACTATGTGTGATATAACCTGATTGTAACATGAAAGACACGAGTGCTCGTTAATACGGGATTTGTACAAGAGAAATTGTACTTAGGACGGAATACCATGATTGAATGCAGAAGGCTAAATTAGTCTCGTATATAAAAGAGAGACCAGACGCGATTCTACCACTTAATGACCTCCTTGTCGCGGTTTACCCTGGAGATTACAGTATGGGATTGGGGTTCTTCAAGAGGGGAGTGAATAGGTTCTTAAAGGGTCGGCAACACGCACATAATGCCACTGGCTTTGCAATCGTTCATAGGCTGCGGTGACTGCTTAACATCTTGCAGGCCGTACGCTTGTTTACCACCTACTATACTACTAAGTATAAAAAAAATACGCTGGTTAATTTCTTAGCACCAAAATTCCGCCTGGTTTTCTTTTTTTCCACTAAGATTTATTTTAGTGCATGAAATTTAAACCCAAAGACACGTCTATCTCAACTTTGAACCTGATTCTACAAATGTGTACTCGGCAAAAAAAGTAAATACCTAAGATTTAAATTATAAGTAGAGTTAAAGGGGATTTCGATGATTCTGATATTTCCGATGCCAAAGTATTCGCGCACCAAGTGACACCGAAATATACATGTGTGCACATACGTATGTGTCTCCAATACCGAGGGCGCATTAAATTTTCAACTCATTGACTGTTACACGTTTCACATTACCAAACCACCATTGAACTAAAGATCATTATTTACGTGTGGACGCGACGGAAATATCAATCGGGATGTATCGAATAGTAACAATGAACTTTCTGCTGTGCCGCAGCATCGCGGGTCAGGGATCAATAACCGGGCGATCCTTGGCCCGATTCCACTCCGCAGCCCTCCGGCCGTTTGTAGAAATATATAGGCTGTCATGTGTAGGTTGATAGAGAAGAGTTTATTTATCTGCAGGTCGGTGTTTGAGTTTCCATTGAAAGAAAATTGCTTGATGTAAGCGAACGGGAGAAGATTGATTCTGACATTTCGTAGCGTTTTGTTAAGTTTGCGCCCTAACACAACTTTATTGATATTTTTAACCCCCGGCAAAAAAGAGGGTAGTTATAAGTTTAACGTGTCTGTGACTCTGTGTATTTGTGTATCTGTCTGTGGCATCGTAGCACCCATACGGATGGACCGATTTGAGTGCGGTTTTTTTCGTATCATAGATAATATTGTCCCGAGTGTTCTTAGCTTTGTTTGATGGAAATCGAAGCAGTCGTCTCCAAGGTATTCAGCTTTTAGTGAAACAAGTCCGGGGGTTTTTTAAAATTTTAATTTTCTATAGTTGTAAAGAATTGTAGTTGGTATAACAGCGACTATTACATGACGAAACGTCTACGTAATAAATAGTAATGATGAACGATGAATAATCCATACATTCCCCACATAATATGGTTCTCATTTTTATTGCAGAAGTAGATAGAATGCGGTAAATTTCATGTCACGCTTAGGAACGTTTATACTTGTGACTCTATGTATGAATGATACTCGTCATCGTGTGATATAAACGAACATCAATCGAGTTTATACAAAGCGAGTGTTTTCCAGGAAGGAAGATGAGGATCGCAAATGGCGACAATTCTGCCTTCTGGTCGATGGAAAAATCACGATATTGTCAGTGTGAGCTTAATTTTTACAAAATTATCCTCAGAGTGCCTTTTATAATAATCCTATTCAACCTGTTTCGGTACTATTGAATGATACGAGACTGTGAGACATGATTTAAATACGTGTAACGGAAAATATTAAAGGTAAATATTGTCCTTCTGAAGTGAATAGGCATTAGGTCATGACGCGGTCATACTGCCCCTCATGATTGGACTCGTTGCGGTTTACCTGTTTACAACTTTACTGAGGAAAATGTTATATTTAATTAGAATTTAATGTATGACTAAAAGGAATCATAACTATTGTTATTTTATTGCTTACGCAAATATATTTTTTATTACACATTTTGGTGATGTTTTTATTAGAAATTGACTGTGAATTAATTAACTACCAGGATAATACGAGTATAACTATAACTGATTGATATGGTTCGGGTTAGAATGTCTAATATTGACGATATATTTTTAGGTATGTACCGTTAGATTAGAGATTTCAATAGGTACATCAAGTGGACGTTTATTTCCTTCTTAAACTTCAGGATTGAGAGTCGTTGTTATTGTTGCAATGGCTACTCATATCACCAAACTTGGGGAAACTGGCATCTGGCATTATTGTCAGATATTTTAGACACTAACAAAACTCATTTTTTAAATCACGATATATGTATGACTATAGTACAAGTCGTTTTCTTCAACAAGAAATATCATGTTATTGTGTCATCATCATCACTGTACGAACATCGTCGTAAAAGTCATTCGAAAGGAATTTCCGGATCAAAAGTTGTTGGACCATCTATTTTTCAGCGCCTTCTATTTATTAAATATGACGCCTTGGATTCTTGGCAGTTGACACGCGCCGGGTATACGACCGCACCGTAAACACCCCACGAGATGTTTATGGGACATTGTTATTGTTACATTGTTTACTTCTTGGAATTTGAAGGAATCGATCATATCACACCGGATTTCCCGAGAATTCGTATTTAATCAGATTCGCGGTGGTAATGTCAAGGTGCTTAGGGAAGTTCGTTTTCTGTTTAAGTTGGTACTTAGAATGGTGACACTAGCAGACGGGATTGGTGGGTTTATTTTATACCAATATCAGTGTTTTTACATTAAAACGTATAATCATAAGCTAGGACAAATATGCTGACTGTTTCATACTTTTATTATATGTTTAGGTTAATCAGAATCTATCCTAAGACAATCATTGGTATGGATACTACTCCCTATCTTTGAAATTATTACGTCGCCAGAAATATGCATCGTCCGCCATTTTTCTTCCGTTATTTACAATATCTCTACAACAACATAAGAAGCTTGGACTTTGTCCGATGCATGCTAAAGTCTACTAAAGTCTATTTGCTGTTTGAATTAGGAACATTAAGTTTTCCAGATGTGTGCATATTGTTTATTTAGGACTCAAGAGTCTACAAACAGTTTATTTCTAAATGTTCTTGTTTTTAATATATATATTTTTATCTCTTCACGTTAATACTTTGGCGTAACAGTATCTCTTTATTTATAGTAAGAAATATTAAAAAGTTAGGTGTCAATATCCGGTTTTTTTATTTTCTTACGAATTCATATAGACTAAAGTAAAAAGGTATACATCCGAGCGAAACGTGCGCTATCGAGAAAAAATATAATAAGCATTTCTCTGGGAAACTTAATGTTCCCAATTGTTTGTTTTTAATAGTCAAACGATTCGGTTTTTCGTAAGGATCAAATGTCTATACATGACTAAATACAAATAGAGTACATACTCAACTCAGAAATGATACGAGCAGTTAAAGTTCGGCATTCCTAGATTCCTACTGAGAGCTGAAAAGCTCCATACTAATTGCTACTAAGGTGTGACGTCATCCTTGAGTAGGCGTACCAAATTTATATGAAAAAAAAAACTATCTTGACATTTTGGTTAACTGTGTTTAACTACATGACTGCCATACAATTATTGTCTTATTAAACTATAGGGTGTCTGAAAATAAACATCAATTTAATATTAAGGTTTTTTTTTAATCCACAGTGGATAAAAAAAAACCTAAGTTGCGTAAATTCGATGTTTTGTATTTCAAAGCCATTTAGATTTTTTCTTAATTTCATGATGCATTGCTATTTTTTTATCATGTAACTACAATATGCTGTAAAATTTAACAAGCCACATGATCCCTATTTAATTTAATAATTTGGTATGTCTATTTTTCCTTGTAACCTATTAAGAAAGGGTTTGTTAACAGGGAGTCAATTTGTTTGTTTGGTAACGCACTTTTTCAATCCTTTACAATTTAAGAAATTAACATTTCAGAAAAATCTTCACTTCTTATAAAACATTGTTAGCCTAAAACAGTTTTTTTTTTTTTCATTTTCTAACATCAAGAACAAGCCGGTAGCGTTAAGTTTGCACCTCATTTGTATGGAACGCTATAGATACCAGGTGCAAACTTAACCGGCTAGTTAGGTTAAGTAAAGATAAAATTTGTACGGAACGTTGTTTTTTAAATAGTAAACTTTTAAAAAGGTGCGTAACCAAACAGAAAAATTTAACTCCCTGTTAACAATTGCTTAATTGGTCACAAGGAAGAATAGGGATGCCTTTACGCTGCGTTGCAACCACGAGTTAAAGCTTCAAGGGACTCGAAACGTCGCAACGAAAATTAAGTTGTTTGAGACAATTTTGTTTTCCAGCTCTACTAAAAATCGCGATCATGTGCTCTATGGTCAATTTGACGTCCTCTAGTCTCGCTCGTAAGCTCTCCACTCGTGCTATATAGTTTTAGTACGAGTAGGTAGTGGGTTGTGGTTGTGAGTACCTCTAGCGGCTGGTATGTAGCATTAGTTGCGCTGATAACCTTATCTGTTTGCACTGACTTTCCGTTTTAAGGATGTATCTATTTGCATACAGGCGGACGTATTTATCAGTATTTGCCCTGGTTGCTTACAGCTGCGTTCGTTAATATGGTACGAGTGTAACATTAAATATTTTCATTAGGTAGTAGTTAGCCTTGTGAGAAACTTGATACAATGTCGCTTTAAATTTCCTAATCATTTGAAGAATTAAATTAATAAGCAACTGACAACAAAGCAATATGATACGTAGTACCCCACTTAACGATGTCATTGACATTAAACTGTTTTGCTCAGTGGCGGTCCCCGGGGGGAACATGAGGTCATGATATGACCTCCCCAAATCGTACCTGTCCATTAAAACATTTCCGAAAAATAAAAAAATCATTTAAAAATATAAAAATAATGCCTTGTGCATTCTCTATATCTAACGGGATAGTAAAATTATGTTTAATAATGGCGCTTAACTTGCCAACCTATTCTTCTTCTTTCGTGTCGAGGTTCCTCAAATAACGGATGCCCAGTGGGCAGCGGTATTGACAGCCCTGGCCGTCGCGTCTCTCAGGTCCAGTTCCGAACAGGAGTACGGGCACGCCGGGCACGCCAGCAGGTGCGCCATGGATTGTGGTGCTGTGTTGCACATTGGTTCCACCAAGTAATACATCCGATCACCAACGGCACTTCTCAGAGCCAGCTCTGACAGTCATCTCTGTGAACATAGAGGGCTTCTCACAGGACAAAGCGCCAAACTATAGAAAAACATAATTGTCCAATCAGTATGATTTGTCGATAACGTGCCTAGTGGCCTTTCTACTGGTAGCGCTTTTTGATATTAGTATATTATATTAACGGCTCAAGAAAAAATCTCAGCTGTCGCATTTATCGGAAGTTAATGATAAAATATTTTACTTTAGTCTGATACTCATATTGAAAAACATCCCGCCTAAGATCATCCTTACTATATTATAAACGTGAAAGTACGTTCCACTTAATCTCAAAAACTACTGGACGAATGTCTATGAAACTTTCCAGTTATGTACCTTATATATCAGAATAGGATATAGGCTATTATGCAAGACAAATTTCAGCCCTTTTAGGGACGAAAAAGACATTAAATATTTTTTTACGCCAGGAACTTGAAATCTTGGTAATATGCTTCACAATTAAATTAGTAAAATATCGAGTTTTGGGGCAAAACATAAGCTACTTTTTATCCCGGATAAATACCTTTTATCCGCGATAAACGAATCTAAGGCGGACGAAGTCGCGGGCGGCCGCTAGTAAATAAGTGAAAGAAAGATTTAAACCCGTAGAACATAGCGCCTCAAATTTCAGGTTATATTAGGTATATAAGTATATGGTATAATTTAGAACATAAATATAATACGTTGTAAAACCAATATCCCGCAGACTTATGGCATTTAAAACGAAAACAACTTCGCACATACGTATGTACAACGCACAAGGCCCCGCTTTGTCTGCGCCTGCGCCCCACTATTTGCCACTTCCTCAAATGCATATCAGATTACCAAGAATTCTGAACGAAAACATTCCTGTGGGTGCGCCCTGTGTGTTTACCGATAACGTACTTACATATTATACAACCTTGAATATTAGTTGATAGGTAATAGATAATACCGCGATGTGCTTGAAATAAATCTGACTAGACTGCCCTGATAGGACACAAAATGATGTTTACCGATGGAAAAATCCACGATTATTAAATTAAATATAAAATTATACGCAGCAAAGCTCAACAAATTGGAATATTTACATTGGGACGCTAAGTTTGTAATATTTAAATGTTTCGTTGTCTGACATAAGACTACAATCGAAGGGGGTGGGAGATGGGATCAAACTATTTATTAACGTTGCCTCATACTCACAGGCCATCATGTTGCGGAGGCTAATGTCAGTATTGCAATGCAGTAGTCTGGATAATAATTGGGACCAGTTTGCTTTATCGGCATATCTGCGAGTCTCTATATTTCTGCCTCTGCCTTGCAAGTACCTACAACGCGCTTTCTTGATAGAGTTGATAATGTATTTGACGATTTGATGATAGTTCTACAGGCACTCGACTTTGAAGTTAGGTATCAGATAAATAAAATACTGTATGTCGATAATTACTCGAGGATCCTAATTAAAATATTCATCGCGAAGGGTGGATAGCAACGCAACGCAAACGGGGAACGAAATATTCGCGAAGCGAATTGCATAAACCATATTGCCTGACCAGTTTTCCTCATACATATAACACCAAACGCAAATACCATGTGCAGGCAATATTACACATTACACAACAGTTACGTTCGGACTTATCGAGTCGGACCGCCATGTTAGTGCTCAAGGGCACTGTGGGTGCGTTGATAACCCCGGATGTGATCTGTTGGTTTGCTGCGAGCACGTCGCACTCAGTGACTTGATACGTGTCGGGAAATTACAGTCCTGTGCAATAGCTGCCTGGCTATACGATAAGAGATCACGTGACTTTGTTACAAAGTCGTCTCTTGGTCAAATGCCGCTATACAATACAGTGATCTTTCTTGAGTTCTTAAGGTACGGGTAGGCGTACTGAAATGACTTTACAGACCGATGCGATAAACACTGTTTTTTTTTATGTAAATACTGCTAACTTCGTCTGTCGTGATTTTCGCTACACTTGAGACTGAGTTATCAGTGATTATGCGCATATTCTCAACTGCAAGCGCCTGTTTGCGGAAAATTGATTCATTGTTCATTACACTAATTTTCTGTCCTTCTAGTAAATATACTGCCACGCCTCATATTTTGACTAAGGTGTAGAGTTTGTAAAGTTAGGGCTAGGTGGTTTAGAGTCAGAAGCTTGACTCTACATGAGATCTGATAACTTTTTAACAGTGCAAGCCGTTATGGTCTCGTCTTGGCAACATTTTACATGAAAATGTTTTTGGTGGGATCAATAACTTTCTTCAAACGCTTGAGTTTCAATCCCAACTCTACAGATTCTCATTTCAGATTCCCAATTACATCTTCTTATGAAGACAGATTTATGTCTACAAGTTATAAATTATAATTGCGTACACGTAGAAATAAAAATAAATTGTAATGGGAATACATTGCACTTTTGAAAATCTGTTAAAATGAGAATCTGGATACGTAAGAAACCGTAAATATGAAAATCCTGAATATAAACCCCTCAAACTCTATCTATTAAGAACAATATACACACCCTAGTTCTTAAATTCCCGTTTGACAACAATATAAATAAAACTTTACGTAATTTTACAGATGTGTCACTAACTGTGTCAATTTTCGATGATTGTAAAACTACACCATATAAACAAGATACGCAACAGTCACGAATCAGCAACGTTCTGGCCACGATTCGTCAAATGAATAAATCATGTGATGTAACCCGAGACACTGCATATATTTATAGAAGGTGTCCATATTTTTGGTCACGGAGGAGATAAAAGTCAAAAGCCTCTTTGTTGCTACAGCGTAATCAGTGGAAAAGTATGCTATAACCATCTGTGCATGCCCAGCTACTTCTGTACCAAAAATAGGAACAAGCCCGCCAGCCGTTTTGACGTGATGGTGACATAAAGACAGATACATAAAAAAAAATTGACCAAATAGCTTGTTTCTCTTTTTTTCCTCCCAACTTCATAAGACTATATAGATATTTAATGTGGTGTATGAAAACCATATGCTAATTTATCGCGTGAAATCTGACATCTAGCCGATAGTGTGAGTGTGACATGTATTATGATACTTTTGCACACGCCTTTCGCAGAATCGTGCTAATTTTATTGGAATCATTCGATATTGCACGGAACGATACAATATAATAATGCGAATTAGTAAACAAAGTGAGACACTTATTCGAACCAGACGTTCCGGCATAATATACCTTTTAAAGTGATGTTACTTTAGTAGTGGCATTAGTCATAGGAGCAAAGCATATAGCCTTGCTATTCTTAGGTTCTAAAGATACACAGAGGCTGATTGTAATCAAGGTGTCAGCAGTGCGGTGAAGTGCCAGAAACGAACGTGTCATAATAGGCGAGTTACGAATCATTGGCCAGAGTGCTCAGTGTGCTAACCTCGCGTTCTCTTTGATGACTCGCTCGACGTAATTTTCGTAGGAACGCAACACGAGACGGATCGCGTTGCTTATTAGCTTACGACACTCGACGCTCATCGAATTACGTATCCATTAGCGGAATCTTCTAAATCAGTGGTGCTCAAACTTTTTCATGACGCGCCCCCCTCTGCGCTGTTTCAACCATGTGTTTCAAAATGTTACAAATATTGAGTCTGAATTAATGTAACCGCGGGCCCTCTTTAAGAGGCCTCATCATCATCATCGTCCTATCAGCCCAAGGATGCCCACTCCTGAGAAAGGCCCCTCCCAAGTGTCTCCATAACGACCGGTCGTGCGCCGCCCATATACAACAGTTTCCTGCGATCTTCACCAGATCATAGGTCCATCTTTTAGGGGGACTGAATCGTCCTGTATGCGGTCGCCACTCGAGAACCTTTCTGCCCCAGCGGCCTTAATTCCGTCTTAAGAGGCCTCACGATCCCCTAACAAAGGGATCGCGATAGCGACCCTCAGGTTGAAAGATACTGCTCTAAATTAGATACGCCAGTCTTTTAAATCGTAAATGGGTCATTTCAGAGCGTTTCAACCGCACTCATCCGTGTCACCGCTTTAATGGTGCCTTCTATTGCAGATTCTATCGCATTTTGAGATATTGTGTAGAGGTACAGTACCTCCACACAGGAGGTATAGTATCTCATTCGAATCTGTAATAAGAAAGAAAGAATAAGTGCCTCACTTTGTTTACTTTTTCGCATTATTATATTGTATCGTTCAGTGCAATATCGAATTATTCAAAAAAAAAACATGCATCTTCCCTATTACTGGCACTTATTTCAAATGTTTCTTATTAGTTTAAATTTGAAGTCGACTTGAATAATCACGGTTTATGTAGCACCTTACAGTACATGTCCACTATTCCACTATACTGCGAGGCCCGACACGGCGCACGCGCACGCCGGACCCGCGTGCTCGATAACCTATCTCGGCGCGGCAGGAACTTTCCACCGCGTATCGTATTTAGACTGGCTAAACACCAGTGTGATTTTATTGACCTGATGTTTGTGACAGATAACAAGCGATAACCGCTGTGCACAAATATTTATAATGTGGACGATTGGAGACAGTTATACATTTTACGTCACCCCCTGACAGATAATCTCCCTTCCTGGCCAAAGGGAATTGTAATAGTATTAAATTATTACCCGGGCTGAGAAGTGAGGGATTGCCGGATGAGTAATAGTTTGCAAGGTAGAGCGATTGCTATATACGACTCAGGCAATCTTCTTTCCTGCCGAGCAATTTCCGTTTTTTAACGTCAGATTGACCACAAAATATGCTCTTCGCCTTCTAATATCTAGACAATAAGGACCACTTTTAAGGATATTTTTGAAAAAAATAAATGTGTTAACAACTAGGGTGATCAAGAAATGTTCACCACCCTCGTGTCAAGCTCGTGCGCACAGGGATAAGTTGTATTTTACAGCTGTAGGCGTGTAATTATAATAAAACAAACTAATCGCCAGCTGAGGTCCTTCGGTCTCAGGAATTGATTTTCCGTTAGGATTCGAAACTAAAAATCTAGAAGAAGCATTAATGGTAGGTACATACATACTAATGCAGAAGATTTCGTTAAGTACTTAACAACTGTCACATTTATTTTACAAGCTTTTATTTAATATTTTCTTCTGTTGTGTTTATGAGAATATTATGTATGTACATAAAAATATTACCCACTTTAAAAACAACTGTGATATACATAATATTAATACTAGAAATAAGCATAAGCACGCAGTGCCTGCTACTAGGCTCCATAAAATAAGGAGATCATTCATGGGTAACTGTGTGAGATTTTATAATAAACTTCCTAGCAGCATAACTGAGTTGCCTATTGGTAAATTCAAAAATATTGTGAAACGAAAATTATTTTCTAAAGCTTATTATAGCACACAAGACTACATGAATGATGAAGCCGCGTGGGATTAATGTAAATTATAGCGTCATGTCGGTAAATGAATAATTATTTTAACGAATACCTAAGGTATTATTATTATATTAATCTTAATTGTTTTATATACTCTGACATTTAGAATTTTATTCTAGACACATTCTAGATTATTTATTTTTTATTGACAATCCTTTTGGGATTTATCTTATTGATTATTTTAATTTTTAAAATGATGATTTTATCAATAATATTACACTTAAGTTAAATGATCTGATTAGGTTTTTCTGGGTGTCCCTAATCCTTGCAGCAAATGTTGGATCATATTGTATTTCTCCCAGCAAACATTCACTCTCATGTAACTGACATTTCGAAAGTGCTTGTAACTAGGCCTACTTGAATAAAGAATATTTTGATTTGATTTGATTTATTACTCATTGAAATAAAACCACTATTGTCCACCCGTGACCATGGAAAGCTAAAAAGCTTCCGAAACGTCGGGAACAAAATGAGATAATATACGCGATATAATCCGTTAAATTGTTTTATTTCAAGCTTTTATTTTCTTTCACCTGTCCCGTTGTCTGTCGGTCTGTAATCAAATCTTGAAAGTTAAATTTGATCCGCTTCCCGGTTTCCGATTGAGCTAAAATTTTGCATACTTATGTAAGTTCGGTGACAATGCAATAGTATGATACCATCCAGCTGATCTGATGATGGGGCAGGAAGGTGGTCATAGGAACTCTGTGTTGTAATAAAATAATGCAATCCTACCGAGTTTGGGCTCTTTAGAATCGTCTCAGTGAGGTTGATGGGTGTTTAAGGAAAAGTACAGTCAGCGATAAAAGCTTGTTACAAAAATGAGATTTTTGACAGAAACTTATTGATATTTATTACATTCTTAGATTAGACAACAAAGTAATGGAAATAATAGTAATGTTTAATGTAGTTTATTTTCATGTTTTAATATAAATTCTATAAGGCTTTAATTGTAGGAAAATAGGGTTCTAAAAAATAACAATTGTACAAGTAAAATTGTGGTTTCCAACTGCACTTCTTGACTTATGGCTCGAAGCATGGGATGGGATGTCGCTTTCCCTAGTAACATGGCCCTTTATACGGCTGTTGAATTCGCAACCGAAATAGAAAAAAAAAACTAATACTTAATTACTTCTGCTTAAATAAAAGGTATCTTCATATTTTAATTTTGTTAGTGTTTTAGTTTACTTAATAAAGCTTAACACCAATTTTAATGATAATTAATATCGAACGAACCATTATTGTGAGCGTTTTACGTTTTGTTATCTGTTAAAAGATACTTAAACACGCTCAAAGGTCAAATTACTTTCCCCACTAGTGGATAAAAGGCGTTTTTACCCACTTGTCTTAAAGGAGCTTAAAGAGCTAGTGAGGGGACACAATATATTTATGTAGGTATTCATTTGTGGTCCGCATGGATACCACATAATGAGCGTAAAGTGTAATATAGATAGCAGTGCTCCGTGGTCGATAACAATGTTTACTTTACATATGATATTAATCGAGTCGGATGGACGTGAACTGGTGATGAAACAAAGGACACTAATCGAAATCACTAAGTAAATGCATACCTACATTTTCAAGCGAGAACTCGCAAGGTTATTGCTTTTAGATTAACAAAAATACAGTGTCTGTGAATAAAAACATGATAAGCAAGCGGATATGATTATTTGTGCATGTCATTTGATATTATTTACATTATCTCCGTTTTTTGTACAGTATCGCAAAAACGTTGAGCACTTTCGTAGGTACTTTGTCATGATAAAAATCCAACAGATCGTAAGATATAATAATTAGACTTTTAAGACTTGTGCGTATGATGCATATATGGAGCACAAGATTCGAATGCGTCAGCAGGATTATGGTTTTCGAGTTTATTTTTGGGAGCGTTCAAGTATTATGTAACGCAATTTTTGGAGTTTTTTTACCATTCCTCCCCATTTTTCTGTAACCCCCCACCCCCTAGTAAAACGTTTTACAAGACCCCCCCCCCCCAAATTCGTTACGTATAGCATTTTAATCAAAGTAAGCTACTTGGTTTTGAAGTTATGTTTTTGTTTTACCTGTTCCCAGCATTGGCGTGCGGTCCATATAGGCACAAAGGCACTGCCTACTCTGAACGACCATGGCTCCATACGGGCACAGAGAAACTGCCTACCCTGAACGAACATGGCTCCATACAGGCACAGAGAAACTGCCTACCCTGAACGACCATGGCTCCATACAGGCACAGAGAAACTGCCTACCCTAAACGACCATGGCTCCATACAGGCACAGAGAAACTGCCTACCCTGAATGACCATGGCTCCATGCAGGCAATACAGGCACAGAGAAACTGAGGTATCTCTAATCCAACTTCTACTGTAATAATAATAACAAAGGCGATTACTGCCAGTATATTACTACATTATAATTAAGCGAAGACAGTGTTTGCACGTTGTAAAGTCAACGTCAGAAACCGATAGTATACGTATGACAGAATATTTTAATTGTTTACATTACACTGGGCGACGTGGCCGAGGTGTAATGTAATGTCGCTATTGCCGCCTGGTTAACTTGACACGTATATATCGAGGTTGATAACGTAAAGCGCCTTATCCTGGAGACGACTTTGTTTATAAAACATGCCGATAAACTGTCACGATATTCTAGAATAGTAAAATGTCACCGTCGTTATGTTTCGTTCATTTCGGGGTACGCTTGCGAACGTCCCAAATTTTGAAACAAACCATCTGTCCCGACTTATACAATATGTGGTGAGAGATTATGATTCTGGGTAGTGTTCTAATGCAACAAACATACACACACTATGGCAAGGGCCAGTTGCATCAACCGGATCGGTTAACTTTAATAAAATTTTAAACAAAAAAATAAAACCGACTCCAAAAAAAACTAAAAAGTAAAAAATAACGCCATGATTCAGTTTCTTCAAATTACTTACAAGTAACCGTTTGTATACTCAATCTATAGAGTATATACAATTAATCTTATTTTGGCGTCGGTGCCATATAAAGAATGTGTAAAATATTGAAAATTGACGATTTTAGTAAGTTGTGACACGATGGCACCGACTCCAAAATAACATTAATTGTATATACTGTATAGATTGAGTATACAAACGGTTACTTGTAAGTAATTTGAAGAAACTGAATTATGGCGTTATTTTTTACTTTCGTTTTTTTTGGAGTCGGTTTTATTTTTTTGTTTAAAATTTTATTTATTTTACACTTTTTAGTTAATCGTTACTTGAAAGTGTATCTCGTGACGATTCGAACAAGCCCAAACACGGATAGGATACATTATTTTATTACATAGATCTGGTGCCTACCTTCCGGCTCCATCATCAAATCAATTCGATGGTACCATTCTCATCAGGAACGTTTAAATTTGTGACTATGAAGTTGCTTGGCTAAATTAATCACACCAATTTACACTTTCTGAATGCAAATGCTTATTATGTTTCTTATAATACCAAAATCGCTATATGTATGCCTACAATATTTGAGGAGTTCCTTCAATTCCTCATGGATTCCATCATTAGATCTTCACCAAAATTAAATGCGACCAACTAGAAAGTACTTTCTATAAAACCAAAAAAAAAAAATTGAAATCGGTCAAATAGTCTCTGAGTAATCGGTGAATATCCATAAAAAAAAAAAAAAAATCCGTCGAAATGAGAACCTCCTCCTTTTTTTGGAAGTCGGTTAAAAATGGCGCAGCCGACTGTCATCCTATAGAGAAACGTCAGAATCCCCATTCTACAGGATTTAACGTGTACGTACAGGCGGTTTGAAACAACTGAGCCTCAAAAGAAAACTACATCAAATGCACGTATTAAAAATGTAACTCCTAGTAGAAATAATGTCTAAATCTATTTGAAAACATGCACGAAACATAGGTATGTCTTTAATGGCCATGTTTTTCAACGTAATCTGCACAACGGCGATACTTACTAAAAATAAAGTTAATGAGACCGAACGGGTCAAACAGCTCAATTAAAATTGTTATTTACAGTAGTTGCTTCCAGATATGACGAAACTGGTGATAGTGCAAGAGAGTAGGCACTTGTTGTCCAAATAATAGCGTACTTCAAATGACCGCAGATGACGACATACGAACTTCGTGGCACAAAAGCGGAGATGGATGGATCAACAAATATCATTTGATTGACTGATTGATCGTCTCTTAGTCATACCAAAGTTTACATATTTTTTGGTACTAATATGTCTTCCCAGTTCATACTAGATGCGTTCAGAGTCCTGTGCAGTCTGGGTATAGTTGTAATACATTTTGCTTTTCAATGCGTGATCGTAGCTGGAGGAGAACGCGTCCATTAAATACTGCAAATCATCAAACTTATAACATTCTGTGGATTAAAAACAAACCACAATTTCTACAAATATCATAAAATATATCTACAGAATTTGCAGTGACACTAGAGCATAATCTAAATACATGTAATGAAGTCTTGACTGGCTGACTCATAAACGCAGAGCCGAAACTAATGGTTCTAGAATAGAAACTAGTATTTTTTGACTTTCTAGAGCTCTATAAAACAAATTCGAAATCTAACAGCGTTATATTACTTATCTGTCGGCAAAAATTTGTTAAAATCTGTAACATGCCGTCAAGAAAGAAACTAAAGTAAGAGTCGGATTCAATGGCAGTTACGTAATCAATCAAAGACATTCATCATCGGCTTGGGTCGTAATTGATTTTCATTCGGAACAATTCTTTTCGGGCTTCAAGAATACCTTCACTGTCTTCGTGCCTTATGCACCTCGTCGCTCTCCTCGTCCACTCTACACAAGTAGTCCCGGATGGCATTCCCGTTCGTGCGTTTGACCGCCATGAGGGAGGAGGGAGGCCTAAGCAAGGTCTTGCCAAGCCTACGCAGTTCAAATACAGGCTAAAAACGAGCTTAGATATAATAATTAGAGCATCATGATAATGAGTATGACTATAATAATCTCGATGAGTGTTTGTCTGATGAAGTGATGACTGATTTAGAAGGACCGAAATTCACATCCGACATAGACATACAAAGGGAACAGTATGTCCACGTTCTTATTTTTCTATAGTGTATTAGTACCTATATGTCAACTCATCGTCGTCAATTTTCTAGCTGTTTACTTCACTGGATACCGAGTGACCAACCAAGTCATCCTGAGCCCCTGAGTCAGTCTTTACAGAGTCAATAAGAAACCGTCATAGCGCTTCTTCGCACTAAGTCATTACGCAAGCTTATCTTGTTAAACGATCGCCGTATTTACTGATGAACTTCTTCTTCTTCTTCGTGTGAAGGGATCAAAAAAATCTTAAATTAAATTTTCCTTTGCCAGTATTTTGCCACCTTTATCACTCGGGGTGTAGCTTCTAGGAGATCTTCCGAGGTACACGTGGTCGGACACAGCGAGCTGCATCATTTGTTGCAGATAATTTACTGATGTCCTTATTTAATTTGTAATTTAAATTGAAAGGCACCTGGCCAAACTAAAATTGCAGTAGATGGACGCGTAAATGCAAGCATAAGGAAGGCGACTGTCAGAAAGGAATGAAGAGGTGTTTCAAAACAAGCTACCAGCACGTGAAATGATGACCACAACCACTCTATCAAGAGTGAAAACGACGAAGAAGAATTTAAACTGAATGAATTGATAGATTCAGGCGTTACTTTGTGGAATTCCATATTATACTAATGGTCATAGTTCCATTGCTTTACCGCGAAATAGTGGCTTGGTTAGATGTGACAATAAATTGTGCTGACATGGGCATATTCTCATGCAGTTTCCAACAAAACATACGCATGCAAGAGGCATCATCAGGACATGTTGACGTTCCGGCGTCCACCACCAAATAGTATAATCCTCGACACGTGTTTCGCCTCTTATACGAGGCATCATCAGGAGATGCAGGATGTTGACGGTCCATCCGAGTTTTTTTTTTCTCCTCATCTTTATCTTATATTCGAAAAGTCCGCTATGAAAACATTTTGCCAGGCAACAAAATGCTCCTAAACATCCAACGACCCATCATAGCAAGCTTAGACATCAAGTCCACCACAAAGTGCCCGTCATGTTATTTTTTCAACACATTCCACGGAGCAAATGGATGTCAGCCGTTATCTGGGACGATAAGTGATACTGTTATCACTTGTTTGTGTAAGAGCATACCTAGTGCCTATACCTACTGCACTATCTTCATCGCGATAAGTGCACGTGGGCGCACGTCAGTGTCTTACGTGCGCAACACTACGGGCTTTATATTGCAACAATATCGTTAGGCAGTATGCTAAAACATGCGCGGGCGCCCGCTCCTGGCGGTCTGCGCGGGAGCGCATGGTAATCATCAACACGGGACGCACCCGCGCCAGTTAGAGTTTGGCCAGAGAAACATGATATTGACCTTGATAAAGGATTCTTTATATGGCAAAAATTTTACATATTAAAAATGCTGTCAATTATAAAACCTACTTCGTTTCTATGCATTCCGTATTGCCAGGTCATGATGTTTTCAAATTTGCCGCATATTTTTAATATCATGTTTCGCTTGCCAAACTCTAGCGCAGTTCATGGTCATAACCCATACTAATATTATAAATGCGAAAGTGTGACTGTCTGTTTGTCTGTCTGTCTGTTACCTCTTCACGCTTAAACCGCTGAACCGATTTGGATGAAATTTGATATGGAGATAGTTTGAGTCTCGGGGAAGGACATAGTCTACTTATTATCTCGGAAAAAATACCCTTATCCACGATAAACGAATTTAAGGCGGACGAAGTCGCGGGCAGAAGCTAGTATTGTATAATACAGACACGCAAACGTGCAACCCGCAACTATGTTAGCGTAAGCCCTTACACCCTTAACCTTAACTGAACTTAATGACGTCAGCGGCACTTTAAACAATGATATCGGATTGAACTAAAGTGGTCAGGATTGGTGCAGTTAGCACTGTTGTGCTATAAGCCATGGATTACCGTTAACTAAAACGATGATAAGACAATGCAGATATGTAAACTGATATACGACAAAGGGTCTAATAATAGCACTTTTATTAAGTAAATGCGTACGTACTCGTGTCTGCCAACTTTCGCAGTGCAAAGCACAAGGATCGGATGTTACAAGAGGTTTCGGAAATAGCAATCGCTTCAGTCCGCCAACTTAAATTAAATAAATAAATACCAGGGTCAATTTTTCACAAATTAACCTAGTCCAAAAGCTATGCAATGAATGTTGTATACAGGCAATTTCAATTATACCTACTACATTATACACCTAGGGCGCAAAAATAGATTAATGTCTCAGATCTCAGGCGTTAGTCGCAGGAACCGGAGGAAAGGGCGCTAAACCTGCGATGTGAAGGTGTGCAACGGATTACGGTGTTCTGCCTTTTCGCAGAACTATTTTTGGCCGAATTTCATTTGCCAACTAACGTTTCGCCGACTTTTCACTTTGACAACCAACGATTACCAAATTTTTGTATGTCAACTTTTCACTTGGCAGAATTATTGTAAAGCAGATTATTATTATGCCTCTAAGCTTTTGGCAGACTTTTCATACATTAGGCAAGTTACAAATAAGAAAAAGATACATACCAATGCTTACATATTTTTTGGTTGGCCGAAACTCTGGCAAGGAAGAGTAACTGCGACAAAATGGAATATGGGTCAAAACCCAAAAACTGTAGGTTAGGTTGTTTTATGACCATGGATAGCGGAGCGAGCGAAAGGTCGGCGAAATAAAATTCCGCGAAACGGGAGTTGGGACGTAACAATTTTCTGAGAAAAATAAGAGAACCACGGATTACCGCTATCTTCAACGATGATAAGACAATGCTGATACCTATGTAAAATGATAATACTATACAGAGTCTGATAATAGCAAATTTTAATTAAATAAATGCATACGTATCTGCAAAGCGATGTTACAATAGGTTTCGGAAATAGGTATCAAATATTTTCAAATATTCAAATTCAAATATTTTATTTTCAGACCACGTCGTTAGTGTTAATATACATTTGCTTATCCTATGTTAGTTAAGTGTAGTTATATTATTATAATATATTATTATTATATTATATTAAACACAGAGCCTCTTGCTCTCATGTGCACTGAGTCCCAGTGTTTCCAAAACGCGCAGGAAGGCGATTCTAGCACCAGGCGCACGAGGCTGTTGGAGCTGTCACGCACGCGACGCATCAGGGAGGCAGTTCTCTGACGTATTATCGCACCGAAGCAATCAGTGCGTGACTCTACAAACATACCTGATGCGCTACAAAAACGGGGCAGTCCTAACAGCATCCTGAACCCGTTATTATATTGGATGCGCAGGGCATTAAACGCCTTTTTAGTATAATTTGTCCACAGGCTGCACGTGTAAAAGGTCTGACAAAATGCCTTAAACAACGTTATTTTGACATTACTAGCACAACGTGCAAACCTGCGGGACAACATATTACATCGTACGGCCAATGCCCTGCGCTCCCTTTCTATGTCTGCGTCATCTTGGAGGTTGTCGGTCACCTAGTGTCCCAGGTACTTAAAGCGAGTCACTTTTGAGAGGAGCTCCACACAAGAAAGCGGGAGAGAGTGAGTCAAAGGCCTTATTAGTCTTATTACCTGCTTTAAATACCAGCAGCTCGCTTTTACTGCTGTTGTATCTCAGACCGTGGACGGCCGCGTACTCTTCACATACCTCTAGCAATTTTACCAGCGCACTGACCGATGGGCACAGCAGACACATATCGTCCGCATAGCTAATAATGGTATCGCATCAGTCGTTGTGGCTTCATTACGCCGAAACGGTTTAACGGATTTCAAGTATTTAAACCATTTTTACACGGGTAGCTGCATGGGTATCCACAAATAATTATAGGATACTTTTTACCCAAATACGCTGAAGAAAAAAGAGGGGTTAGAGTTTTTCTGCTCCGCGAACGAAGTGAGAAGCCGGATCAATTGGTATCATTGAAAAAAAAAACTAGCCAAGTTCGAGTCTTATTCGCTCACTAAGGGGTCCGTACAAACTTTCACTTACCGTAACATTATTATATCACCCGGTTCTGGTTGAGTTAAGTTTGCACCCGATATCTATAGCATTGCATACAAATGAGGCGCAAACTTAACGCAACGGGGCTGTCCAAGTATGTCTTTAGAAAAAGACTATATTCTTTATGATTTAATTACAAATGTATAGTTTTCAGATTATTGTATGTATTTGTAGTATGTCACGATTTTACTTGCCAAATTTCACAGTTCTATGTCAACGGGAAGTACCTTATCATTTTGATTCCCTAGAGAGTGTCGAAATATACGTTTTTTTGCGGCTAAATTTTTTTTTCACAGCTTCAAGGGTCCTCGAAGTTGTTGACGAATATGTCTATCTAGGACAAACAATCCAGTTAGGCAGGTCCAACTTCGAGAAAGAGATCAATCGACGGATCCAACTCGGATGGGCAGCGTTTGGGAAACTGCGAAGTGTCTTCTCGTCTAGCGTACCTGTGCTTGAAGACGAAAGTCTTCAACCAGTGCGTATTACCGGTGATGACATACGGAGCCGAGACGTGGTCTCTGACTATGAGCCTCTTAAGGAAGCTCAGAGTTACTCAGCGAGCTATGGTAGACCTGAGTATATGGTGTTAATTTCAACTCAATACCTACTTTGTTGTCTGTCTGTCAAGACCCTTTATCTCGAGAACGCGTGGAGCTCCACACAGACACACAATGATCCTATAACGGTTCCGTTTGAGGTACGAAACCCTAAGAAGAATGCATTTTCTCTATTGACGCACGTTATAAACAAAATCGCTTAAAACTCCTGTATTAATGTAGAAACTGATTTTTTGATTTTTGTTTGATAATTAAAGTAAATTAAATAAAGGTTGCCTCACCTAGCTGGTAATGTTCGAATTGTTGTTATCGCTGCCCGATGATTGATTAATCTCCGTTATCAGAATATTGATTTAAGTGATATCATCGATCGTACGATGTCACCTATATCTTTTACGCAAGTTAAATCTAATCATACATGGCACGCACTGGTTTCGTAATATGCTGGAACATTAGACCAACGCTTCCATTTTTATAACAAGTATAGTGTGTACTCGCACATCTACGAATGCAACTTGTTAGTAAGTTTCATCGTAGCTATACTTCTGTAAAGCAGTAAAAATTAAATTTCTGTTCATCGCAGATATGTATTTTCAAAAAACATTCGTTACGGACTATTTAGAGGTCTTAAAGCGAAAAATATTTTATTGGATTTTTTATATGTTTGTATATGTCGTTGTGGCTTTATTACGCCAAACCGGCTAAATGGATTTCAACAATTTTGGTACACGGGTAGCTGGGTATCCACAGATGGTTATAGGATACTTTTTACCCGACTATGCTAAGGAAAAAAAAGAGGTAATGACATTTTCTCCGCAAACGAAGGGGCACCTTATATTACTAAAAGATGCCCGCAGCCGATTTTGCGAGATGAAGCCACAACTACACATACAAACATACAAAAATTAAAAAAAAAATTTTTTCGTTTTAATGACCTCCAATTAGGCCGTAACAATCTTTTTTTTTTAATGTTCAATGTACAGACATTTTATTTTTACAACTTTATAATAGTATAGATATTTCAAGTTTTTTTCCTCCATCGTTATTCCGATTGGGTTTTCCAACTAGACTTGAATGTGAGTATTGTTCCTTTTATGTCACATTCGAAGATTTATATTAAATGTTTTAAGGACAGTCTAATAAAAAAAGGACATTATTTTCAATATAGAAAGTAGCGATGAAGCGAAAATATGTTTTTGAACATTCGTGAAAATAAATGCGATGCCAAATCACTTAGAATTAAGATGCAAAGATATTCACGAATTCCAATAGTGACATTTATCAATGTTGCATTGTACCATAGACAAAAAAAAGCATACTATGATGCTGATGAGCAGAGCCACAATGCAAACGGTCGCATTTAGTTATTAATCCGTATACTATATATATTTATACGTGCTACGTTCTTAAAGTCCAAAATCACACTAAATCGCATTCGGACGGGTGTGGGCCGGTGTAAGCATAACCTGCACAAGTGGAGCATCTCCGCAACAGCAACCTGCGACTGTGGAGAGCCGAGTCAAACTGTCCTCCATATCGTTGAGGAATGTCCCAGGAGACGCTTTGCGGGGCGAATGCAGGGTCTACTGGCGCTTACACCAGACGCAAGGGACTGGCTACTGAACTTAGATATTAAATTATAAACTGTAGCGTAACATAAACTGTTAAATTGTGTAATTATAGGAAGTAAGCCATACGATAGAATAATAATAAAGTCCAAAACTCAAATATATGCGTATTATTTCTATATTATCTATTTTAAGGTGCATTTACGCAAGATTCTTGTGAGTACGAATGTACCTATACCTACCTACCTATAATATTAACACATTCGTACCTACTTATATTCTGGAATACGAGTAGTCGTAAATTTGTTGCTAGTGGAGATGAGCTGACGGAGCTTAATATCCTGACACGTGGAAGGACAATACACTTGACAAGGAATATTTGTGTCAGTATTTACGTGTATATGTTATTGAAACTTCCTCACATGACCTCTTTTTATCAGCAGAATAAATACATCATAACATAACATGTGATGACGAGAATTGTTGAAATTCCCGGTTGCCTATATTTATTTAGGTAAACTTTATTGCACACTCAAAAGTATCGATGGCAGATTTAACGCCAAATGGGATTCTCTACCAGTCAAGCATAGGGACAAACATATATACATTGCAATTGGTGCATTGAGATAAATGTATTAGTTCTGAAAGCGTTTAAATATAATATATAATATCAATACTATATGAATAGGTTGTCCGCGACAGAATTTGCATGTAAGTCATAACTGTTGTTTTTTTTAAATTGGTTAACCACAGATACTGTATAATGGTTCGATAATATCTATACTACTCAAAATAGGGCCCACTTTTGCGCGGAATTTCTGTTCAGTTTTTGTAGTTACAATAAACGAATTTTATCTCAATTAAAACAAATAAAACAATTGTGTATTTATTCAATCGATTATTCGCCTAAACCAAAACAGAAGCCCCTGGAGACTTAGTAAAATATGTTTACTAACTAATATATATTTCGTTACGTTACGATCAAAATTCTTAGTGGCCTTTATATTGTTTTTAGCAGTATATAATAATTTCAACCGTTTAAACTTGCTTGGATCACTTGGATGTAATAATAATAACATTAACAGGAGGCAAATTGAATGTTATACACGTTTGTATCCTTGAGCGTAGACACGTCGTGGTAAGAAAATAAAAGAAAGAAAGAAAACCTATTTATTCAACGCCAGTATAAAAAAAATACAAATAACAAAAACAATTGACGACGCTGAAAAGGGTCACCACTCAGCTTTATGCCACGGCAAGCCGTGACGCTGATTATCGGTGGTGCCCTGTGTAGTATAAATGTAACCATAGAATCTAGGCATAAGAATCTTTATTGCAACTAAATGCTTACAATTTACAAAACACGAGCATCATATACTTGGCAATGGCATTATTTGAGGGTAACTGCTACTTGCAAATATTTATCATTAAGTTGTAAAAATGTTATCCCTGCCACTACAGTGAAGATATTTCACTGAATATTTTTTGTTTGTATTTATTATCAGTTTCACCAATCATACTGTTGTATTTGTATCTAGTTTGCAATCCGGGTCCAATTTGCTGGGCAGATTTGGATTGTAAACAACGTGCATGACGAATGCTTGCCAGGAGCAAGGGGGACGGGGGACCGGTGGGGAAGCGGGCGGCGCAGCCCGGGCCATTGCCCTCAAACACGGTTAGTCTGCGCACTCGAAGACGGCAGGGCAGACGCGACGCGAGCGTGTTTCGTGAAAGCGGATGGCCTTGAATTGTTTTTTTAATAATGGTGCACACCTGTTCTGTGTATGGATGTCTTTCGACGGCGAAAAACAACAGGGATTTAAAATTTCATAGATTTCCTCGTGACGCAAGGTAAGTTATTCTTATAGTTTCGTTATTACGTAATGATCTAATCTGACGACTGCTAATTATAATTAATATTTAACTTGTTAAGTACACCCTTTTACGTTCTGGTTCGCTCCGAATCAAGTACAACAGTTTTTTTTTTGTTTTCTAGTTTAGGGTTCCGTAGCTAATATGGCAAAAACACCCTTATAGTTTCGTCATGTCCGTCTGTATGTCAGAGGCATTTTATTCAAAACCTACAAGATGTATATTGATGCAATTTTGAGTATAGTGCCTCGTATAAGTCGCTACATAGTTTGGTAGTTATATAACAAAAATAGATATTTCTATGCCCCCTAAGTTATTGTCGAAAAAAACGGCCAAGAGCATGTCGGACCATGCTCAGTGTAGGGTTCCACAGCCGTCCATACGAAAAAATGCACTACAGATGAAAAAAATGCGATATGAAAAGTGCACTAGCAAAACAACGTATCTCCATGGCACTTACGTCCTTTTGTTGAGAAACGCCGTATTTACGATCATGCGGAAAACAATTTTCTTTGAAAGTATTTATTAAGCTTTATCTTTGTAATTTTTTCATATTTTTCAGACATACCGTTTAGAAAATAGAGGGCGGGGGGGGGGGGGGGGGGGGGGCACACAATTTATGCAACTTTCGGAGCGATTATTTCCGAAAATATCTATATATGTTTTTTTTTTAGAAACAATGATTATAAAACATCTGTCGAAATATGTGCCACACATTGATATTACCTGAAAATATATTTTCAGTTTCGGCTACATGTATGGAGTGCCCCCCCCCCAGGTTTATTTTATTATTTAATCATCAAACTAAGTAGCGGCTTACACACGACACCTATACAGATATCATCATTGTACATATTGTAGTTTTTGAGTTAAATGCCTGTGGCGGACATGACGAAACTATAAGGGTTTCCTTTTTGCCATTTTGGCTACGCAACCCTAAAAACTGCTCTTCTTAACAAAAGAACGTAACTGCCATGAACATACGCTCTTTTGCTGGTGCACTTTCTTGCATCGTATTTTTTATCTGTAGTGTATATCGTTGTAGTAAACTTCTACGGTTACGTACGTAGGAACGGCTACGGTTCTTAGTTTACTAAGCATGGTCTGACATGCTCTTGGCCGGTTATTTAAATGTCAAAGTTCAGATTTTGTATTTATTTACTAGATCGTTTTCTTTACAGGTGCCAGTCATGGATAGACGCCTGTCAAAGACCTGATTTGAAAGATAAAAACGTTGAACAGTTATATAACATGTATGTATGTAGCTTGCACTTTGAAAAATGGATGTATATGAAGACTAAATTGAAAAGTGCTGCCGCTCCCATAAATAAATTACCGTCTGCAGCAATTCCCTCAAGTACACAAACCGAAGCCCCAACAAAGGACACTGATAGAGATTTGCATAGCGAAAGCGCTGAAAACCCGATGGATGGAACTTCAGTAGAAGTATATGTTGCTATTTCAACTAATGCTGGTACGCAAACTACCAAACAGTTAAAAGATATCCCAAGGAAAAGAAAATTTCAAAAAGAAATCATAACATGGGACCGAAGGTCGAAGCTAAAAGAGTCAACCGATGTGCTCCAACTACAGTTTTTAAAAGGATGCGACAGTTCTTTATCACCCAATCTAAATAAAGATTTGCACAGCAAAGGTATTCAAGACCAGGTTGATGGTAGTTCAATAGAAGAATCTACGGCGGGATCTACTAGTGTTAGTACCCAAACTATAAAACCACTAACAGATACTATCCCAAGAAAAGGAATACATCAAAAAGAAATCAAAACATGTGCCAAAAAATTGAAGCCCACAGAAGATGCTAAGTCGACCGATATCACCCGTGAACAGTTCTTACAAGCATGCGACAAGTTTTTATCAACCGAACTCAGTGAAATGGTAAAAAAAGAACTTAATTTACGTCGGCCCGAGTCGTAAACAGCATTTACCGTCTTACGCGGAACGCCCTACCTACAGGTGGTAACCTGGAAAATGTTGGTATTCAAACGAATAGTAGGTAGGCCAATGTATGACTTATCATACTTATGTGAAAACAATTTGGTGGTGTTGCTAATTTTAAACTTCACAGCCACTTCTAAGGAAAATATAGAATTTATTTTCCTTTTTTGTATGATCCAGTATTAGTCTTTCTCACGGGGACGCGAATTTATCTAATGAAGAACATCATTTCAAATTTTGAAACATATCGCGTGAATAATCCCGATAAAGAACTAAAATTGTATGAGTCAAAAACTGTCACAATTGTAATGTTGATAAATACTCGGCATAAATAAATTGTCACTATAAAGGTGCGTCCACATTTGTATCATTTGTCCGTATCAGATCATCGTCGCGTGGCATGATCGCGTGTCACGATCACGCGTTTGGACGTTGCGCCGATCCGATCGCTCGAAATCCATTTTCTACGCGTATCACACATTTATATCGGAAGAGTGCGGCATGATCGGTGCGCCGACAGTGAGCGTCCAAGCAGCGCGATACCACAGAATAGATAATAGTACAAGTACAGAAGGCTCACTACTTTGATATTTACAAAAGCCGCTTTATTTCTTAGCAAAAACATTATGATTTATGACCCTCTGACGTCGTCGACTCTAGCGCAAGCCAAACGGAACGTTAAAGCTGTGTACGAACGGTGAAAATTAATTGGCTCGCTCACCGCGTCGCTGATAGAGGGCTGACAACGACTAAAAATAAAATAATAATTTATTGCCCATTTATTTCTTGCATTCTATATAGAGAGCAATAAATGTATTTTCTGGAGTCATTAATATATTTACATTATTTATCTCTAAAATAATAAATCCCACAATTTGGACGAAAATCTTGTTGCTTT
The DNA here is from genome assembly GCA_905404275.2 of Hedya salicella. Classification (NCBI taxonomy): domain Eukaryota; kingdom Metazoa; phylum Arthropoda; class Insecta; order Lepidoptera; family Tortricidae; genus Hedya; species Hedya salicella. Next base: position 1,063,877 of record FR990109.1, read on the forward strand.
ATTTTTAAACATTTTAATATGTCCTAGAAGATGCCCGCAACTTCGTTCGCGGAGGAGAAAAAGTCGTAACCCCTTGTTTTTTCTTCACAGTAGTCGGGCAAAAAGTGTCCTATAACCATCTGGAGATATCCAGCTACCCGTGTACCAAAAATTGTTGAAATCTATTTAGCCGATTTTGCGTGATGAAGCCACAACGACATTCATACAAAAAATCCAAAAAAATATTTTTTGGATTTTAACAATTTTTTTTTATATTTGCAATGTACGGATATTTCACTTTTACAACTTTATAATAGCATAGATAATAAAATATAATAATGCAACGAATTTACCATGCAACGTAACGAATAGAAAAATGGGGATAGTACGGCGTGTTGGCGCTGGTAGTGCAAGCCTAGGAGTTAGCAGCAAGGTTATTTGTAATAGTAGGTAAAAGAAGACGGAGTAAAAAAAAATACTGATTAAGTTTTATTTACAAAGGACGATAATAAATTTATAACACACAATAATACACACATAATACATTACAAATGGCTTACTTTTAAATACTTTTTTATGCCTTTTTTGCCGTCTTTAAATTGGCGATTGTTAAATTTAATAGTGGTATAAATCCGAAATCGAGCAAACAATTTTAATAAATAATCTACAGGAAAACAAGAACATGGGGTTTGTGGACATACACTTTGAAAAAGTTGTAAAAGTTTACCACCCGGATTATCCTGAACCAATTTTTCAAAATTTTCAGTAAAAATGGTTTCTAAGTTTTGGACATACTCGATAAATTCTTTTGGTGGCATTTTCAGACTGCCATAGAAACCGGATCTTTTGTTGTATGCCTCATATCTACTAAACAAATTTGTTTGATCTAAGCCTGGAACCAATTTTGAAATTTCGTCTATAGCAGGACAATTGTGATTATTAACACATTTGAAAAATAGGTATCCGGAAACATAGGTTAATGTGTTTTCATCGGGTAGGTCCATGCGATAATCTGTTTCACCTCCTAAACCGATGGCAGATGTTTGTGGTGGTAAATCGTTACTCGTGAGCTTGATCTTTATCATGTCTTCAGCCTTGAGCAATACATCGCAAATGTCGATTTCGCAATTTGCATACGGTGCATTTTTCATCATATTACATATAAATAGCTTTGAAAAAGCTCTTTGGAATTGAATTGGTGTTGGTTCACTGCAGGATCCTCCCTGCTGCCGAACAGAACCAAAATGTTTTTCCAGATTATCTTGTTTTAATCTACGAGTCAATAAATATTTAAACCCATCTTTCTGTAGATCTTCATGTAACATAATAATGGATTGGATGGATATCTGAAAATTTACGAAAGATTTAATATGTCCTGTGTTGTTTTTTCCGGTTTTTTTTGTTTATGGCCTTAATACCAGCAAACATTTCTTTAGCAGCATTTAGTACGGTTTCCTGGTCCTTACTCAGTCTAAAGGCTGTCTGAAATTTATTATTACATTTTACTTTACTTGAATTGAGTATGTCAAATAAGTTGTTAATCGACTCTATGAACGCTGCAGTTGGTCTGGCCTCCTCCGTGATTTTGCCAAGGTCAATGTAAGTATGAAGTGCTGCTGATACAGTACGGCTTAGTGTTTGCACAGCTAACTTCACTCTCGTTTTTTGGAAGTTATTTGGATGAATATGAGCCTCAGTGATTGTTGGTATAAGCCTTAAATTTCTATCTTTTTGGTCTTCGTAAAGTTGGACAATGTATTTCCATGAAATTTTTTTACCATCGACAATAAAATCACTTGTGAGTAAATTGTTCCGGATGCATTTTACTAAGTGTGGAACATCAAACACGTAATATATTTTATTGCTGTCATAGATAAAATACGGTTTATCCAATGTTACTTTCTTTACTTCTTTCGCAAATTTATCGAAGTTGGATCCTTGGCCAGAAACTATCGCTTTCACTTTAATTCCTATTGCAGAGACTTTTACAATAACTTCATTCATCCATTTATCGATCTCTTCATAGTGCTTCGCAGTTGCGAGCAATGCATATGCAAGTGGTTGTTTCCATTTAAAGTATATGCCTTGAAGCATTATCACAAACGCATTGCTGGCAATTTCGGGCGATATTTTACCATTGATATTATGGAACCCAATTACTTCATCTGATTGTATATTATAGTATAAATTTCTTTTCAGCGTCATCTCATCCACGCAAATGGTGCAGTATTTTGCTGCATCTGGAAGGGATTTTACTTTTAATGCCAAAGCCTCTAGAGCTCGGTTATCCAATTTCGGAGGGATATTAATTTTGAAACTGTTCAAGGTACTTTTAGAAGGCAGTTTCAATACAGTTTGCAGGCATCTGTAGGTCTGTGGACTTGAGAAATGTAAATTTAGTGCAAATAGTTTGTACTCTGCGTCGTACCGATTCCCCTTGAACTTGTTCTTTATTTTATTCTGCCACTCTATCAACTTTTGGAATCTCCTTGCGATTTCTTCATCAGAATCGATGCACGTAATTGGTTTATTTTTTGCTTCTAACCCCTGCTTAATTTCCGTAATTTCATTACTTAACTTTCTTTGTTTACGTTTGCATTCTTTCAGTTCACCTAAAAGTTTTTTTTTTCTTGGTGTTCCTTCGGTGAGTAATTTTGAAGTCTGTGTTTGCTTTGCCGATGATGGTTCTTGAGTATTCGTTTGAGATTCAGTGTTTCTTTTTAACTTTTTTTCCGACGTTACTATCACTTTGCCTTTGTCTTCGATCTGTGCGGAACCAGACGGGGTTGCCGAATATGATGTGACACCTTCTGTACTTTTTGATAATACGATCGTAGTATCTTTGAATTGTGTGGATACGGGCTGTGCTTTTGAAGAAGTTGTGTGTGGTTGGTTGGCTAAAAGCATTGTTGGGACAGCATTTTCTTGGAGATGTTTAATTATTTTTATTGATGACGTGTCGAAATGTGCACCACAAACGGAATGGGAATTCTTCTTTAAATCTTTTTTTTCTAATAGGTCTTCTCTGCCGAGTAATGTCAACCATTTCCGGACCCTGGAATAAGCGAAACAAAAATGTGTTTTTCAAATAAAAAAAGATATTTCTATAATAAGTTCCTATAATTCCAGAGTAAGATAGTTTGTACGTCATAAACAAAGCAGCACCTGTTCCACAACTTTTTATGAAATAACTTAGTTTTATTAAATACTAGCGACCCGCCCTGTACTTTTCACGGCTGTTAATACATTGATATACAATACTAAAGCCTTCCTGAAGAATCAAGCAGCACGTTAATGAAAACCGCATCAAAATCGGCCGTGTAGTTTCCGACTTTATCGCGAACATACATACAGACAGACAGACGCGATGGGAGACTTTGTTTAATAATATTTAGTGATTTGAGCTTTTCGAGGAAGCAACGTATTATGAATACTTCGAATATACTATGAATAAGTCGTTAATAGGTTACTTAGCGAGCATTAAAAATAATATTGAGTTTGTTTGAAAAAATAAAAAAACGGCCAAGAGCATGTCGGACCATGCTCAATGAAGGATTCCGCAGCCGTTTCTACAAAATTTTGCTGAGAAGCGCAGTTTTTTGGAAATAGCTTAAAAACGGTATGTACGATCCTGTTGAAAACAATTTTCGTTGGAAGTATTTATTAAGTTTTATATTTGTAAATTATTTCATTTTTTTTAACATACCGTTTAGAAAATAGAGGGATTTGAGGATTGTCGAATAATGTGCCACACATTGATATTTGCTGTTTATTAATTTAATATTTAATGAATTTGTAATAGAGTTGTTCATGTAAATTAATGTTGATTTTAGCAACACCTATGTAGGAAATTATTGTATACCGTAATAACGGTTGATTGTGACACACACAAAAATAATCAATAATCATGTACTTATTAACATCTGTAACGAAAGCACAATTTGACAATAAATATAATCTAATTCTTTAGTAGGTATGTATACCTACCTACCTACTTACTACATTAGAATTTAAATATACAAATGTCAGCAAATAATCGATTCAAATTTACATAAAACCAGATAAAATTGTTCTGAGTATTACGTACTTGATTAATCCAGTGTTAAATATGGAAGTAGGTACCTACAATATTTTTTTTATTATTATACAGTGACTACTTGGTATCTATTATGTTCGTTTACTTACCTTTCGGCATCCTTCTGATGTGTCGGGAGAAAGAAAAACGAGTGATCAGAATTTCTTTCATTATTCCTGCAACCCGCTGCGATACAATATTTTTTAGCTTTATTTTTAATCATTTAACCACCAGTTATCTCGTTATCTTCCCAAATAGTCCGTCTTTACACATATAATACACGAATGCGGCACGTTCACTTGCAACGTAAACCCAGAAAGCGAGAGCGTCTAGCGTGCGCGAGCGTTCCGAGGCAAAGCGTGGCAGCCACTGAATAGGGCGCTCAGGAGGGGCCGCCGGCATGAACTCGTAGCGACGAACGTAAATCGCGGAGTGAGCCCCGCCTGGCAATACGCAGTCATGCCACGGCACGGTGATCGGATACAAGTGTGGACGCACCTTAAGAGGTGCACAGTGCACATAATAAAAACAATAGTCAATTTAATGTAAGGGCTGATTTACTATGGAAAGCTGACTATGGCTTTATGTGATCATCAATACTCCAGTACACGCCAATGGTGCATATTATATTGGTGCATAGTATATGATATTATGGTCAAATTTAATAACAAACAATTGACAACCATTTAAAATAATGTTTCTCGTAAATAAATATTTGTAAGATACTCTTAAAGAATGATTGTATAATGACAATAAAGGGTTTATTTCCCATCCCATATTATGACAATATTTGTACATCTGCGTGTAAAAACATTAAGTAGGCATGTGCCTAATTAGAAGACATCAAAGTCTCTCTCTCTCTATATTCTACTCGTCATGTTTTGTAGACACAACGCCAGTTGAACAGACGTCAAAATGGAAAAACGGATTCTAACCAAGAGATAGCAGGAGCAGGTTTTACGAGGATGGTTATAGTTATAGGATAAAAAGAACTTTTAGCGGCACGAATAAAATTGTCCTAGGGATTTCCTAACAATATTAATTTATCGATAAATTGTATTTCTATGATATACGTATAATATGAATATGCAAGTTGCGTATAACAAAAGCCATAAAGTTTTCTTTTTTTATGGATAAATAAGATATTGACATTAACATAACAGTCTTGTCCCCTCAGTGAGACTAATTGATAGAAATTATTTTACGTGTAAAAAAAGGGTACCTACACTATAACGTGCAGTCCTGTTTCGCTCAATTTTCTGGATCCACGTAATACCAGCGTCAAATAACTCTTGGTGGTCTGGCATTGTGCTGAGTGGACTCCTTTTTCGCACAACGCATTTTTTTTTCCTCTCTTGTATGTCATGTATATTGTCGCTGCGAAATAAATTATCTTTCTTTCTTTCTTACACTGCATAAATACGAAAAATTTAATTCCGAAATTCCAATATTCAGAATCATGAATTTTATAATACCGATTGTTATAATTCCGAATGAATCAATTCCGAATATGAGAATTCCGATACATCATAAATCCGATTTTTATAAATGAGAAGTTTAAAAATGTCTAACATTTACATATCCGATTTTCAAAATTCCGAATTTCAATACACCGACCAATAACAATTCCGACTAAACAAAAGTCCAAAACATCAGAATCTGAAATATCAAAAGTACAAATTCCGAATACTAAAATGCCGAATTTCAAAATTCCGAATATCATTATACCGACCAATAACAATTCCGACTAAACAAAAGTCCGAAACATCAGAATAACCTAAAGGTGCGTCCACATTTGTATCATTTGCCCGTATCAGATCATCGTCGCGTAGCATGATCGCGTGTCACGATCACGCGTTTGGACGTTGCGCCGATCCGATCACTCGAAATCCATTTGCTACACGTATCACACACTTGTATCGGAAGAGTGCGGCATTATCGGCGCGCCGACAGTAAGCGTCCAAGCAGCGCGATACGCAGTCATGCTACGGCACGGTAATCGGATACGAGCAAATGATACAAGTGTGGACGCACCTTAACCTACAGTTTTCGGTTTTTTGTCCCATGTTCCATTTCGTCAATGCTGTACATGCAAGCAAGCATTTTGACGCTCTGCTTGCTTTGCTCGCTCCGTTATACATGGTCACAATCACAATACAAACCTAACCTAACCTACAGTTAACGGTTTTTATTACGATTGTTAAAATCACGAACTTTATATTACCGAATGTCAAAATTCCGATTATTAAAAATCACGAACTTTATATTTCCGAATGTCAAAATTCTGAATTAGTAATGACATTTCGGATAATTAAAATTCGGATTATCGTTTTTGGGGCAAAAAAAATCGGGCTTTTGATTTTTCGGGGTTCTAAATATCGGAATATTAAAAATTCGAATTAGTGCTTTTCAATAATCAATATTTTAATACAAAGGAACTAAAAAATTCGGAATTTCGACGATCGGAAAAAGCAAATTCGGAATAAAATATTTCGGATTATTTGGGTGTTGCCGTAAAAAAAAGCGTGCCGCATAAAAACAGTGTCGTGAAATTTTTATTAATTATCTTTTTCCCAATTCTTTAAAAAAATCTAAATATTTTTTATGAATATATAACATCGACAGTGATCAGCATACAGGTTTATTTTGTATTTGACCTGATGAACTCAATGTCTAGTATGGAATGTCACTTCGAAATTGGTAAGTATTTAAAACAGTTATCGATGAATTTCATGTTGGAAGGAAGTCCCTAATTAAGTGTCATTTTTACCACAAAAACTTCTATACTTCATTTTTTTTCAACATTAAGGAAAAGGTAAATAATTTTGAAGTGTCTTTTTAAGTAAATAAATAAATAAAATAAATAAATATTACGGGTCAATTTTACACAAATCGAACTAGTCCCATGGTAAGCTCAATAAGGCTTGTGTTATGGGTACTAGAGGACGATATATTTAATAGATATATTACTTATATACATAGAAAACATCCAAGACTCAGGAACAAATATTTATGCTCATCACACAAATATTTGCCCTGACCGGGATTTGAACCCAGGACCTCAACTCGAAAAATAAGTAATCGCAAATATATGTAACAATTATAGCAAGGATGGTAATTTACATTATTTTAGTTTCATAACTAATTGTTACTATTTTTATATAAGTCAAAAGTATTATTAGCATTTTAGAGTCTTCCTTAGGACTTGCCAACTGAATATTAGAAGGCATGTCTTGGAAGTATTTAAACAGTATTATTAGTACTTCACTTATCATATCACCAATAGGTATCTCCTTACCAAGTCATGCTGTCATGTTCAGATTCAGACGTTGTAAGCCGATAGCAGTATCTCCATTTGCGTCAGTCGGATCACCTGAACGTTATCTGGATCCCATTATCGACGTGATACTTCCATTATTTAGATCATTCCCTCTATCAATAGCTATCGGCCACGTTTCGGGGAATCGATACGTTATCTGACACATTTGCTTCTAGTGGCTTCATTCGATTAATTTTACTGTGAAAACTTCAAGATTCATTTTTCATTTCAATCTTGTTTTCTTAAACGTGTATAGTATACATCCCTTATTCCTCCTCGGGAGACAAACTACACCAGTGTATAGGTGTAAGGAAAGTGACACAACGGGAGTGACGTCACTTACGAAGCTGACGACCCTGGATTCAAATCGCGGCAAGGGCAAATATTTGTGTGATGAGCATAATTTCTTTGAATGCTTTCTATTAATATAAGGTAATATCCCAAGTAGCACACAAGCTGTATAAGAGCTTATATAGCCCTTATAACGCTTAAACTGGCTGTGTAATGGCCGTATATATAAGCTCTTATACAGCCTGTGTGCTACCTGGGATATCGTCGTCTGGTACTCATAACACAAGCCTTATTGAGGCAATGCCTGATTTACCACAATGCATAATAGATACCATGGGACTTGTTCAATTAGTGTAAAATTGTCCCCTAGTTGGGTGTATGGCAGATCGTGTGCCAAATAGCTGGGTGGGTAGGTAGCAGAGGCGTGGCGTCAATTACAAGGGAAGCTGAAGCGTATTTGACCGATGCGATCTTCAAACCTTCAAGAAAAGAGCGTACTCCCACCTGAAAGGCCGGCAACGCACTTGTGACGCCTCTGGTGATGCAAGTGTCTATGGGCGACGGTGATCGCTTACCATCAGGCGACCCGTCTGCTCGTTTGCCCCCTACGCCATAAAAAAAAGAGAAAAATTCACTTACTCATATTTAAAGAAAAAGCTGGTTATAGCCATTTCTTGGGCAACCCGGTGGGAATTGGCTTATATGGACGCCACGCCACTGAGACTTGCTACTTGCAACGCTATATTTATTTTTTAATGTAACAGCACGTAAGTGCTTGTATCTTTTTTTTCTAATGTTTGCGTATTCTATTGTAATCTTATTCTCATTCAGATAGTGAATAAAAAAGAGGTTATGAGTATGAGCTCAGCTCAACTTTATGGCGCAATTTAACAAAAAGTAGAAACTCCTCAGATCTTCAAATTTCATTAAAACTTCTCCAGTTCCTGACTATACTGACGGTATACACAAGTCTGGAATAACTTGCAATTTTCCGGCAAAAATAGTTCCTGTCTAAAATGGTGATGTAGAAAACACACTTCTTAGACACTAGAGCTAGAACTAAGACTAAATGCAAAACTAAATCTAAAATATAATAAAATAGTCTAATAATTATGCAATATCAATAATTTATTTTCATAACTAAATATTTATTAACCATATATATACGCAAATTACAACCAAAGATATCCAAAACCTTTTTTTCTGTCTTCATTACTTGAGAAATTTCAGAAATTTATTTCTTAATAAACAGCTAATTTAACATGCAAAAGTCAGGAAAAAAAATAGGTCATACAAAATGTGGTTCTTTGCGTGTTTAGGTGTAAACATGTTCGTAATCGTATCGTATATTATTGTACAAATAAACTACGATAAAGTCAGCAACGAATGTGATGTCATGAAGATGATTATTTTACCAGAACTCATGCAACAAAAGACGAATTATCTACGAGTACTATACGATTACCAGGAAAATTTATTCAGAATTGTGTTTATCCTGCCTGCCGTTTCGAATAAATAGGATTTTAAATGTACCCCGCCTTTTCATTAACAAAGTAAAATCAAATTATGCTTATGTAGACACATTGGATCATTGTTATGATAGCAACTGTCCTGTTCGTTTGTTAAAAGCTATCCCACTCTAACTCAGCAGGGGGTCGCTTTGCACGAACACAGGCCAACTATAGCAAAAAACTAAATAAGTAATTATGCAACAAACACCGCGGAGGAGCGCGACGCCGCGACACGTCCGAGAATCAAATTCAAATGTCAAGGTGAAGGCGACGCGAAAGGAAATGGTGACGTCACGGTCGCCATCTTGCGCTCGGCGGCGTACGGCGTGACGTCAGCGCTCGCCGCGCCATCCGCGACCTTTTTACTGCGGCGGACGGTTCACTTTGCCGCGACGCCCGCACGATACAATCGATGCGAAATTTCATTCATTGGCGCTGAATACGTTACGAGATTATCTAGATAGCCGAGAGATTTATTAGTGCTCCGGATCTTGTTGCTTGTTTACGAAATAGAAAAGATGTGGTATTATTAATTATGATGTAACACACTGAAGACAGGCGAGCGAGGAAAACGTGAAACTTCGTATAAGATGTATAGATTAAATAACAAAAGATTGGTGATGATGGTCTATCTATAGTAGAACCGCAGAAATAAATAAGACGAGTAGGTAGGTACTCATTTTCATATGAAATTCGAATACATTAGAAATCGTAGAAAGTGGTAAAGTTATTTTGCAAATTTACTACAATGCAGTGACAAAAATGTGCAATGGAAACAATGCCTTAGAAAATAACTGGTTTATGTTCACGAATAAATTACTTGTAATCATCAAACCAGTCATAAAATTGCTCTGAATACTTAGAACCAGTACCCTTAATTAATTGACCTATCTCAACTCGACTTGATGTTAACAATGGAATGATAATGATGGGGACAAAGAACAGCGTCCGCGAGATGACGCGTCAGACAGCTCATCGTTACAGGATATCCTTATATAGAAATGATATAAAGTCAGTCATCATCTGTCACGCTCCAAAGCAAACTAAACATGACTCTCAAATTGATACTGACCGAATATTGGTATTAAATTATTCAAATTGCTGGTAAATCAGTTGTAATTTTCCTATAACAACAAAGGAAATATGAGGAATGGCAAAGCTTCTCGGAATTAGGAACAGATCAACTCTAGGGTAATTACCTGCGAAGAGTAGAACGCTAGACAGTAATGTTTGAGTGGGTGTTGACTGTTGACGTGATAATGCCGGGTTGTAGGATCAACAATACGAATAATAAAGCGGAAGTAACGGTTCCTCAAATAAATGAAACACAAATAAACATACATATACGTTTAACAGACGTGGGCGAAGTTGTACCTATAAAACTAGAGCAGGAATCCGTTATGTAAGTTGAAACACAATTTTAAAAATAATAGCTATTGCAATTAGTTAAGCGAGAACATTAATAACAATGATTGATTTCTTGAAACAAACAGACAGGATACTAGACTAATTGACAGTAAAGCGTCACGACGAGTGGGTCATTGCTGTCATTAGAGACGTTTTGTTCGACGGTCTCACAGGTCTGACCCAACGCCACGAACCATTTCAATGGGCCGATCTAAATGATGTCTCACGTCACGCAAACCGCTGATTGTTAAATGTTATGCCGTTCCCGAGCCCATTGTGAGGAGCGAATCAACTGGAAATTCGCGCCAATTAGCTGCCGAAATGAACCAGGTTAGGTTTTTGCTCACAATCGTCGGTAACATCGCCATTAGAGACAGTTGCCGCATCAATGTGACGTCAGACTTCTATCAATTCAATTTATTATATGTAGACTACACATATTTAGATTAACGCGGAAAATAATTCCTTTAGCTTCAAGCTGCTTCTAGGCCAGTTTATTTATAATAGCATAAAAATAAAAATAAGAGTTCGTCTTCATTAATATGATGTCTACGCTCAACCAGATTGCTACTTGCCAAGTTAATGGGTACTAAAAAACCAAGAATGCCCATAAAAATAGACGGTAGCGTCATTCCGGAAAATCCATGTTGTAGTATATATCCAGTAAAATGTATGTGTGTATGTAATAATAGACCAGTTGTTTTTACGGTTATTTAGGAATATATTCGACATCGCAACTTTGATATGAAAAAATGTTAAAACTATCACTTTCTAATTCTACTCATAACTCATCGTTATTCGAGTGAGGAATAGAAGAAATATAATGGTAGGTTAAGTTAGGAAGTGGGGTGGAACAGGCACAACCACGCCGTGAGAAGGTTCCCACAGTGCGGGCACTGCGGCTACCACTCTTAAGTCTCAGGATACTTTTTGTATGACGAAACCAGTTACACGTACGAGACATGCGAGCCCAAGTACCCTACCTGTTGTAATTCAATCACACCCTGCGAAACGATGCGTATCTAGGGTCCGCGTAGGACTCGATACAAAGTATACAAACTCGTTTCAAACGTCGCGTTGTTGTTCAGTCTGTGAACTATCTCAAGCTATTTTCGGACTTGGCAATTTATTAAATAACACGGACGGATAAACCAGTTATAATGATTTTAAGAACGCAATTCTAAATATGGAAAAACATCAACATGTTTACAAATTTAAAACGGCTTATCGTGATATGACAGAGATGTTTTCGTGCGTGGATGGTATCAAAATTCAAAATGATACGTAATGTCCCAAACTATATGCTTTTAGGTTTGTTTAATATAGCCGGAAAGTCTTATCTTAACGTACATGTGTACGGTCTAGTCTTGAAATAGAAATAGCATTTATATTCGTGGTCGGTAAATGTCAGCATTAGAATTCGGTTTACTTCAGCGGTACTCGGGGCATTTAAAATTCGAGCCGCGGAGTTCGCATGTGAGGTTGTTTTGCACAAAAACTTGATTTAACCTTTGTGTTGGGAGTTTTTAGTTCGCTCAACGTGATCTATCGAGGCGATAGCGGACGGCCTTCACTAACCAGTTTCGGACAAAGCAAGCATCTCTATTTGGCGATGTAGAAAAATATAAAGGAACGTGACCGCGCGGAACGCGATGTTACGCCACGGCGAGTACGTTACGAATAGTTTTTATGTGCGTGTTTACGGGCAGCCGGATTTGGTCCGCCATTATTGCCGCCATTGTTTGAACTTCGCTGATTTAATGTCTATCATCATCACGGGGGACGGAATTGAATTTGTATTCTATTGTTGTGTCCAACAGAGACAACCTCTCTAAATCTAAGATACCAACTCAAACCATTTAAGAGGATATACTAGTGGCCGTTCCTCCATACAAACGTAATCCGCCGTTTCCTCCCTTATAGCTATTTTTTTTATAAATATTATCTATGCTTACCTGTGCCATGCCCCTGTGATTCATTTTTCTCAATAATTTGTTTATTTTAAGAATTAGAGGCCCTCTAAAATTGCAAAAAATGTCATCATCCGGCGCCATAAGCACACGTTCAGTAAACAAATTTAACGAATATAAAACAGAAAACATAGAAGCATAGCCGAAGCCCTCGTTATAATATATGTGAAAGAAAATAAGATTAGTCCAGTTTTGCAAGAGGAAATAGGGTATTAAGAAACCCTGTTTTCGCCAATTTTTTGTAGTTATGATCGTTCCGAGCTGCAGTTGTCCCTTTTGCACTGTAATACGCTTATTTGAGGCGATGCGATAGCAATAGTTTTTAAAAGTACATAATTTCCAAAAGGCCTTTTGCTAGTATATCCTTTTAAGATGATATGATATAAAACAGTAACGTGCTGAACTACCTACACACAACGGGCCGCCTAAACTAAACTGTTGAAGTTGGAACATAACAATTGAAACACATATTCCTTTACAAACGTGGCGATGCACTAGGTAAGGATTTTTGATATTCGTACTGTAATGCCTACCCGGTCTATTCGTTATCACGGTTTGCAAGATTCGCGATACTTAAATATTTAAAACTATTACCTATAGAAAAGTGTGTAAGTTTAACTCGACATCTGCTAAGACACGTGGAGTTCGAAATAGACTCGACGTGAATAAAAAGTCGAATAAAGGGCGCGAGGGACATCACATCAGGGCTTCCTTCATTACCTGCAACAAAAGAACCACGTTACTACTCGAGCCAAAAGTTGTAATTATATATTGTTTTATAGCAACAAACGCTTCAACCGTCTTTGTGGAAAGAACAATAAGACTGGACACTTATTTTAAGCCGTTATTTGGCATATGCATATTTTATTATGGGTATACTTAACAACCTTCCAAGGTTAAGTATAAAAAAAGTAGTTGAACTGCATTCTTTTGTTATTTTGATTAGATATTGCAATTGTAAAAGAATATTGGACAAAGGAATATTTAAATGTCGACCATGTCATTTAACTAACTCAGGTAGTAATTATTTTGTCATTTGAACATTTTAGCTAATTAAAGCGATATATTTATTTATTGATATAAACTTTATTGCACAATTGAAAAATGTACAAATGGCGGACTTAATGCCAAAAGGCATTCTCTACCAGTTAACCATTGGGTTAAACAGAAACAGTTATATGGGTGCAGGGCCTGTAAGCTGAGACAGTTGAAGAGAAATATAATACACAGATATACTTATAATATATACGCACATAAACTTACACAAATACACAATAGAATATATCTACATACATATTGCTTTATGTACCTAGTTAAAAACATCATACCGAGGGAGAGAGCTAATCTTGGAGCTTACTAAAGAAGTGCTTGCGCAACATGTGCTTGAATCTGAGTTTGCTTTGTGCTTGTCTGATAGCGAGTGGGAGTTCGTTCCAGAGTAAAATTGCCTTAACAGTAAAGGAGTTCGTCATAAAACCGGGTTAGCGGGTGGGTTTAACGGGTTGAATATTCTTTTATACCCTATCTTACCAAAAAAATATACTGAACACCAAAAATAATAATTCTACCATTAAAATAGTACTAGCGGTTTCAGTAAGGACTGCACATTAAATTGTATTTAAAAACCAAATTTAGTAAATGATCACCAAATCTTAGCGAACAAATTGATACACTATTTCTGCCTAAACAAACCACCATGATTGCCATAAAATTGGTGCATTACCAAATAAAGTATAATGATGCTATTATTTACTGGGTCAAAATGGGTCAAAAACCGAAAACCGTAGGTTAGGTTAGGTTTGTATTATGACCATGTATAGCGGAGCGTCATAATAGGTCAAAAACCGAAAAGTGTAGGTTAGGTTAGGTTTGTATTGTGACCATGTAAAGTGGAGCGAGCGAAGCGCTAGGCTAAGTTTATTATATTTAAGCAAAGCATTTGTGTTTCATGACATTAATGCTTTGTTTAGTTTATTTGATAGTTGCTTTAATCTAGTTAAATTAGAAATGAAATATACATTCACAAATCTTGTTTTTTTTAGTTGGCAGTATGGCTCAGTGAAAGAAAGAAATAACTGAAACAACAGACGAATAATTGCCGGGCCTAGCCATTCTCAATCTTCTCAATTTAAAATGAAAACATTTTTTTTAAAGTACCATAAAATTAAGTGTTTCGCGGCCTGTTATCGCAAAGATATATAAGGACGATATTCCCTTCGATGTTTGACACCAATAAATATTAATGGATAACAGCTAGCTGAGAAACTATCAAAAATAAGTAACACGTGGAGGCAACATTAAGGTCGCTTAAAGATTTATAACAAAAGAATCCGGCAACCCGGCAACAGGATTAGACTTGGTAAATCATTAATGAAGCTTAAGTAACAGAAAAGGTCAGCTTACAGTTATCCTTTTTTCGGATACGCAAAAAAACACATTGTTTTTGTACGCTTCGAAACAAAAGGTGTCGAAATCTGGGTGGTCTCAGTCTCACAATCTAGAGCCAACCTAAAAAGTTAACAGTTAGGCGGTCTTGAACGGTACTGTCGGTTTGAGGCCAAACTTCAGCTTTCGATAATGGTGATTTCAACAATGGCCCAGGCGTTAAAATGCTGTGAGCCGAGATAAGGAAAGATCCACCTTTTACTTTTTACGTTGTTACAAACACCATTTTCGTTTCTAAAAGAGTTACGTTAAGAGTTTATGGTTATTGCTACTAAACCTGAATGTGTTAACTGTGATCATAAAGTTTTATTTGAAGGTGTAAGTTTGCTTTTTTGATCTTCCGACGTTTCCTTGGAGCTGTCCTGACATTTCTTGCGGATGTTCGTGCGTTGGTACCGTTACAAGCGTTATTTACGTATTCTATTTTAGAATTGAAATAAGTAACAGTTTGGCTAGTTTTTATTGTTCATTGGAGCAATCCAAGGCTAACCGCATTCAAATTAACAACGTTCTCAATATTCTCATGTTTCTCCTCGAGGCGTAATAGATAGTGCTACCGGCTTTAGTCGTAACATTGTCTTCATCGGTGTTAGGCTCGGCACCATCTCAAATGGCGTGACTAAAGGAGTCTATTAAGAATCTGGGGAAGAAACCGTGTCTGGCTCAACAATTACGAGTGTGGAGGGAGGGTGGCGTGCCCGGCCCGTCGCGTGCAGCACGTCACTGTCGTATTTCTACCCACCACGGACTGCTCCCATTACTCAACCGTGATAAGCCTTGCATTAAACTATGTTATGCAAAATGCAAAACTACGGTTATTCACTTCCTTAAGGAGTGAATTATTATTTGTTATTTGAATTATTTTTATGATTGAAATATTAAGATTCAGCTTTTGTTCGTTTAGTTGCATTCGCAATGTTAACGATCCATATCAACCTCAAGAAAATGATTAGAGAGTGTTACTAGTGTTAGGGCTCGTCCAGAAATATCACAAATGATCACGATGGGGGAGGGAGGGGTCCGAGAAGTCATCACGTGTAATTTTTTTACACAGCAGGAAAGTCAAAAAATAACGAATTACTCACAATTTTTCTCATATCAAAATAATCCGCTCTGAGCGTATTTGTGGGCAATGTGTCCCTTAACCCGAAGATCACGATGGGAAGACTTTTGCCTCTTTTCTGTTGCAGCAATCACGCCAAAACTTAGTGGACCATACATTCATTTGCAGAAATTACCGTATGATTTATCCAATACAGAAAACCTGACCAGCAAACTCGTTGGAAGCCTGGGAGGACGTGACAGAACTGCGGCCTGTATTTCAAAAGTAGGCCAAATATGATCACAATATGATTTCTGGATGAGCCCTTAGTAATACCCGTAATTTAATGTCATAAATAAAACAGATAGGTAGAATAATCCTAATTTAATAAACTATAGTTCGCAAAAATTGCTGACAAATCAACATAATTGAAGTCAATCATGTTCTTATTATCTTGATAGCTCTATCTCCGGTCCCAACCTGAAGATACGTCGCCAATTGAGTCATGTATCGACTCTTTAGCAAGGTCAGTCCAAATTGACGTGGGAGGCTCAACGTATGAGTCTTCTGTCTTAATATAGTACAGTCAATTAAATAATCCAATCCGCGAGAAAGAACTAAATTGGACGACCTCTGTAGCGGCGCCGAACAGATTAAATTCCACGAAGTTTGTGGTACGTGTGTAATGTTTAAGACACATGCCACTGTTTTGTTTATTTTGCTTTACGAGTACTCGGAAATTCGTTAACCTTTGACCGACGCAGCTGTGCATTATAAGACATACCTAATGCGTTCACCATATAGGATTATGTGTGATTGTGGTCTCCAAGATCAAACCGTGCAGCATTTCGTGGACTGTCCAAAACGACCGTACTGGGGTGACTCCAAAGACGTCTGTATAATTTTGCTAAAAGGGGCTATATGGACTGTTTGCATAACCTGAATATCTACACCATTATAAAGTTGTAAAGATGAAAGAGTACATTGAAGATATTTTCAAAAAAATATTGTTACAGACTATTTGGAGGTCGCTAAAACGAACAATTTTTTTTTGTATGTTGTATGTGTTGTTATTATTCATTACGCCAAATCAGCTAAACTGATTTCAACTGTTTTTGGCACAATTGTAGCTTTGGCATGGCTCCTTTTCCTCCGCGAACGAAGTTTCGGGTACCTCTTAGTAGAATTATAAATTCTTGCCTTTCGCCATACGATTAGATCAAACAGGATTGTGGCCTTACAGAACTTCCATCCAGCTTTAATCAGCTCAGTAAAGCAAAACAAATGAAAATATATATGTATTTATGTAGTTTAAATGGTTAGTAGTTTTAGACACGATCGAATTTTGTCGAAGTTATGAAAAAATGATTGGATCGATAAACGTGCATTATAAAATTCTGATATGAATCTTTCCGATAAAACAAATAGTCTTCGTTTCTTCGTTTTCTTGTGCTTTGCCTCCTTTAATGTTCTCTGAAGTATTGAGATTGGGTCTACTTCTGCGTCAAATATCCCAAGGTACTCTAACAAGCTCATATCATGGCCACCCTCGAAACTTTCCAGCACTCAAATTAGTTTTACGAGTGTCTTCACCGCCGAGGGATGGCCCTGCGTGCCGCGGTACACGCGACTGGCGCACGCGAGGATACAAATTATCCGCTGCCGTGGCGGTGGTCACGCGACGCCATTAGAAAGCGTGGATGTGGATGGAGACACTGATAATAGCGGGAATAAATGGACAGGAGCTACGAAACGCAAGAGAAATCGCCAGAAGATTTGAGTTTATCGAACAGTTTTTTTTTCGAATGCGGCAGTCAGTCAGAAATCAGTTTCCACTCTTTCGAGAACAAATTTGACCGTGTCTGTGGACTACTTTTCATAACTATCGACATCATCATTTTTATCATCATATAATAAAGAGCAAATTACAGGATCTCACAAGATACAAAATATATAAAAACCGATACAGGATACAAAAATACATTGTTTAATGTGTTAGTGAATGGCGATCACTTTGGGAGAATTTAACACTGTATATTATTTGCATTTTAAAGTTGACATATGGTTTTTTATTTTATTTTTTTGTGTTTGACATTGTTGTGAATGTAATAGGTAGTTGTTTTATATGACAATCATGATGTAAATACTTGCAACGTTGACTAAGGCTTTATAGTGTTATTTTCATATGAAATAAATCAATCTGAATCAGGGATTGCAGGATATAAAAATATACCAACATAAAAAAGAAAAACGTGAACCGTCACATTTGTCTTCAACAATTAAAAGTTCTAGGACTTTCAGAGGGTACAGAAACAATGCTGTATTGTGCTTGGGAAAAAGGTTTAAGCAAAATTCAAGCCAAGAATAACTCAACACGTTTCTTGCGATCGCGTGTTTGTTTGAGGGCTAATGGCGATTTTTATTTAACTTAAGACTTTTAAGTCATAAGTACATTATTTACTGTAACTATTGTTAACTCTAACTCCTCTATAAATAAGCGAGCCAAAACCTTCATGCATCTGATTTTCAAATCTGCCCAAATATATCTGGATTCCGAACTCCATTATCTATATGCATTTTTGCCAGAGAGTTTGTCTCTTTATCCTGGTTTGTCTGTAAGGTTGTACCGATCAATCTCTTTTATTTTTATTACTGTATTCCACAAACCGGTGAGTAGTCTCTACCTCTTCTTCTAAACAGGTTAGAAATGTGCGATACCGCTTTATATCTAAATCTTAAAATATTTGAAACGCTTTGTAGCACTAGCTATCTACAAATCTTCAATCTTTTTTTGGGTTCGCTATTTATTAATGGTAATTAATATTAGTAGGTAAGTAAAATTAAAATTAATATTTTTTAAATTAACCTTTGAATACCTACTGAAATCATTCCCATGGCAAGTTGCCAACAGTATCGTGTTTTAGTGCATCTCAAACCATTCCCACCTATTCGGAATTAATGGGTTCCTCTAAGCACTACCTAATGCCTGTTTGACACGGAACCCGAAGCTGCAGGACGAGTGAGTTCCGTGCTGTACAGCCATCAGCACGTTTCCTGGTAACTCGCATGTCCATGGGCGTTCCCGGGGGACGAACACAAGGAGCATGCATCCGTTCTGACAAGCAAAGTGGACTTTGAGTCTATCCCTTAGAAGCCTCGGCGTTGGCATTACTTCTGCGGTTGTGCGACATGCAAGTTTCAGGATTTTCTTTGGAAGTTAGTTTCTAGTATATCTACCTAGTTAATATATAAATATAGTGAAATGGCTTGCTTATTAACTGGCGCACGGGTATTTGAATTGTATACTAAGACGCTCAACTCTTTAAATTGTTGAGCAACTTATTATCTACGTTCGATGTCTACAAAGTTCACATGGCTTATAAATGTACATATATTATATTCTGCCATATCATAGGAACTGGAAACGTCAATATCACTATTGATAAGTTAAATATCTGAATTCTAAGATTTGTATGGATTTTTTTTAGTTCCATTTTATTTAATTTCTACTCTCTTTGGTCGCACTGTACAGACACTTCTACAAGTCTGGTACTACAAAGAAATCAAGAGAAAAAAAAAATTTTTTTCTGCTCACGTGTACAAATCCAAATCTGGCAGTAAACAACCACAAGTGCCCGTTGGCCTTTGCCCTTTAACGAAGCCCAATATCTCGAAAAAGTTCCAGCCTCGAACTTTCCAGAATCATTTATTCTAGAACGTTGGAGGCTCAACCGGTCTCGTGTCGAACGTGACACCGGGGCACGTTCCAGAAGATCGTGGGGCCCTGAGACCTTATCGCGCGACCTTTGCTGCGCCCTTTCGCGACACTGCACCCTTGACTGATGACATTCGATGTCAATGTGTACTTCCACTTGTACTTGTACGACTGGGTATGCAAGAATAACATATGTGAAGATATCAGCCTGTAATATTTAAATACTATGTCGGATGGTTTGTGCTCTCACAAAAATGAAGCAACGGATTGCCGTAAGTTTCAGCGCAGAGATAGAAAACATGCCGAAGACTCTTTAATCTCATGGTTCCCATAGGATAAGCAAAATACACCGAACATGGGTGGTTACGTTAAGCAATTCATTTGGATTGATTTTTTTTGTTTCAAATACTATTCGGATTCATATTTAAAATTTTTTTTTTCAAAGATCAGATTTAATAAGAAATAAACAATGTTACAGGATAGAGATGAGAATTAGCACCGAAAACTCAATTGAACATGAATCAACCACAGTATGTACGCCATTAATATAATCATTTTGGAACATGGTCAAAATATATATCTATAATTCGGCGTACGCTGAAAGAATCGACGGAATGCAATGAAATCATAATAACGATGAACCGTTTTCAGGCAAGTAGCGTAGAATAGTTAAAATTTCCAAACAGCGATAGAGGCACCGAAGTATTTCGTGCCCGGAGTAGTCGGATTCTTAGCTCATTATATTCTGAGTCGATTTAATCTGACATTTCGTGTCTCGGTGGCGTGATGGAAGCACTTTGAACGGCGCAAGTTTTAGTGCCACAATCGATCTCGTGCCACGGTAGACGATTGGGGTTATGCTTTAAAAATTAATTCATCAAAACTGTTGTAAGAAACAAGGCCAGGCGTTGGCACCGGGGGGAGCGGTAACGTTATTTTTTATGAAGAATACAATAGACAAAAACGGAAAGAGTACAAAGATTTCGGATCTCGTAAAACGGATATCTGATTGCCAAAGTGACGTTACGACTGGTTATGGTAACCTAACAAAGAAACTTTAACGATTCCTAGTAAATGTTAAAATATTGGATTGGTATGTTACTTAAAAACCGCTTAAATTAGAATTAACAGGTATACTAGGTCATGTTAATTAGAGTGGCTAGTTTAATATACACGTTTGATTACTTATATACTCGTAGAAGAGGTCGTATCGCAGTAAAAAAAGCCATAAAACGATAAGCACACATAGTTTATTTGTTAGTGGTTGTTGGTGTTGTTGTCATAAGCTATGATTAGGTAAGTGACCTAACTGTGCGGCGGTTTGCTCCGGCCTATCACCCGGCTACAATTAGTCGGCATGTCATACACTGACATGACGCACTATATTTAACCGAGTTACGTGGCTCTAATCAGGGTTGCTACTATTCTGCATATCTTGTTGAATGCGGTGTTGACTTATATGTAATTGAAATAGAGACACGGGAATGTGAAATTTGATCAGAGATCTTTCACGGATCAAATTCGGATGTCAGTTGTGCAGTGTTCACATAGATCATGTTTCGAGTAACGCCTTCAGACTACAATAATGATGATCGAAGATGGATGGCGGAATTCAAACCGTGCTTGTAATGATATTTGATACTACCCTGATACTTGTACTAACTTCTTCTTCTTCTTCTTCTTCGTCGTTCCCTCATGCCTGAGGATCGTGACCAAAAACCATGTCCCTCCACTTAACGCGATCGAGGGGTTATGTGAGCTGCTCTCTGCATGGAACCACATGCTTGTTTAATGGAATCAGACCATCTTGCAGGGGCTCTTCCTCTAGCGCGCATGCCTTCAACTTGACCCAGTATGATGTCACGTTCGAGGCTGTGGTGTGGCGATCGCATTATGTGTCCAAAGAATCTTAGAGCTGTACTAACTACGAACAGATATATTCTCAAAATGATGACTACAACCACTCTAGCAACAGTCAGACACCAAGGAAGAAAGAAGAGACTTTCGAATTCGATTTCCTTTATGTGGCAAATGATCCACCTAATGTTCTCATTTTTCTCTTCTCTCACAAAGAAGGTTCTCACACAAAGAAGGAGCCCATACGTGGCCGACTCTTAATTACACTGTTTAGTCGTTTCTTGAAAAACCCCATGTTATATAGCGCTCTGGGAACACCTCAAACGGAACCTCATTACACAACTGGCACCGTGGCAAAAAAAGAGCGCGATGTCCGCTTATTTTTGTTAAAGGGAGTTCTGCGTCAGTTTTGCACTTGCAGGTTTTGGTTTTACATAACAAATCGTAAAATGCTGTTCCGTAAAAGGTTACTAATTTTGGCAGCGCTAACGTGCCATGCCGTATTCGTTTCTTTTCCATTCAGACCATGACGTTTGAATGTCATTGTTCTCACGAACGTCACTCGAACTGACAATAAAAACAGTTACCGTTACATCTATACAAAACACGCTTTTTTGAAATAATACATCACACATTTGTTGCTTAACGAGACGCTTATTATCAACATTCTGGCTAAAGAGGACTTATTTGCTACACCATATATAGATAAGGCACGTGCTAGAGCTACAAATGGTGTCATTACAGTGACTGCGTCATGGCGCTTTCGCAAAGACGAAAGTGCACTTACTGCGCACATTCAATCAACATTGCATTATCAGGAAACTAAGTAGTGTATCAAGGAAGAGTTCTGTGTCTGAAAATGGATTAGAGGAGGAACACATGGCTGGATGAGGTACGGCCTGGTCTTGGGAAACTTGTACTTTCTAATTCGTGCTCTCAAGAAGATCGCTACTGCCTTAAAATTTGTTATAGGACGCAACACCAACGCAAATTTGTCACACGCTTTCTGCCAATCCAATGTCAAACGACTTATCTAATGTCATCATACTGTGATGTTAATTTGCTTATTCTGAAAGCTAAGTTGGTAAAAATTATTAAAAAAAAATCATTCTTTAAACTTTTTTCACTGGTTTATCATCATCTTCCGCCGAAAGACTTCCATACATGACATAGGACTCCGTCAAAGAACGCCAATTTGGCCAGACCAGCACCACCTGCATCAAGCTGACTCCCGCAACCATCACCCGATTAACATGCACACCAGGTTCATGTACCTAGTTGAGGTTCACCAAACAGCGTCTTCCAGTATTTGGTTGCCATTCAAGAACTCATTTACTTGTTTCGATCCCAGTATTGCACATAGTAGCTAAAGTATATATAAATGCATATTGCAGCATTTATTGAATAAATGAGTTAACAAGCAACCCTGGCAGGGTGTTATCTGGAGCGATAGGCGCGACCCGGGGTCGCGGCGGGAATATTCCGCTGTCAACAATTACGACACCAGGTGACAAGTCTAAGGAAAGTGACCTGCTTAGCATAACTCATTCACCCGAGATGGAACTATGTATTGTAACACGTGTATGAACATGTTACACGTGTCACATTCATAAACATATGTGTCGGGAAAATGAGTACGTAAAAGAGTGTGCCAGTCCCATTCAATTTATCATGAAAACCCATATTTTGCTAGTATGGAATAGTCGTGACGCTGGTCCTTAAAATATAATACAATCGCACGAGATTCAAAAACAAAAGTATCCATCTTTCGAAACTATGCAACATGTCATAGTTAAAATAGTCTTTGAGTAATCGGTGAACATCCATAAAAAAAAAAATATTCCGTCGAATTGAGAACCTCCTCCTTTTTTTGGAAGTCGGTTAAAAAGTCGAAGTTTGCAACTTTTACAAGTGACACGTACTTGAGCTAGAATCATGTATTGTGATGTATCTTCACGGTTGTCCTTGGCAGTAACTTCATCGAGCAAATGGCCGACCATCCCAGCCCATGCCCGAGAGACAATGGAGTGACGAATGGCGTCCGGCACGAAAATACGACGTCAGGGGTGATCGCCTCCTCAGAGATCTATCATTGTCATGAAGGACGGCTTGATTCATCCATAACTCGCCAGCTTTTGCATTTGAACAGCAATATGCCTTCAGATTAGTTTTTTCATAATTCACTACCATGATGTGCGGTATTTTTAGACAAAACAATCAACAGATATTGTAGAATCGACCTGCAACTTTATTTTAAATCTTGAATTACGTTGCTAAAACCTGGAATCACCTTGACGAAATTTGATTCGAAGATTGAGACTCCATCTAATCTTACAAAAATTTACTCTGTTACTTTACCGTATTCAACCACATATATAGACAACATATCATAGAAGAATACTCTTCTTTCATTCTAGAGTCACGCTTTTCTCAGTAATGCAATAGCCAACTGTGCCGATTCCCCAACATTTTCTTATAAATTCTCTTTAGACATAATTTAATTGTTTTGCCTGTTCAAAAGAAAGCCTTGCAAATTTTCCTTCCTCAACTGTCTTTAATTTAGTTTTTTAATAGTCTTGCTTAACAAAACCGTAATATCGTAAGCATCGTAACAACACCACGATAACTGCTGTTCTCTTGTTTATGGGAGGCAAAAGTTTTCTATGGATGATATCTTGTTCCATTTTTTACGTCACCTTGTCATTGTCACAATAACGGACAGATATCAGCTGACTCAAAGCAAATTATCATTTACATCGTTGACGTCATCACCTCATAATTCACGTCAATAGCATTATATCAAGCGATTTGTTTATCGGATGTTTACGACACATATGATACTGCACAGATCAACGACGAAGACGTTTATGACAAGTAATAAAATATATAATTCAGTACATGTGGTCCTGATGTTAGGCACAGGTATCTTCTAATTTTGAGCATGAAAGTCAAGGGCGTATTTATCCGTATGACATACTATTGCCATTTGTTCTAGGTACTATAGTGATGAGGTGTGTGTGTCGAATGAGGCACCAATAAAACTGCAGATTTGGCTATTTTGATCAAACCGCTCGTAATCTAGAACACGTTCGTTAAAATTTTATTTTATGGGTAGTTTGACTTGTATCTCCGCGCCCCCACCTTGTGACAGCGATGGTATTCCCATTTGTGGGTTTACGCTTCCGCCACTGAAACTGATTACTGTCAAGGAAGTAGTCATGCTTACCCAGTTCAAAGTCAGGTTTTAAAAGAAATGCTCGCATGTATGTGACGACAGCTGTTAGCGTACCTAACTGTTGAGCTGTTACTGGTTCGATGCACCCTAAATCATTAATGACGTCTACATAATTAGATTATATTAGCGGGTACTCACGTCGCAAAAGCCGAGTAACTACTGCTCGGTCCATTATGAAGACCTTCGTCATGAGCATTACTCGGCTTTTACAACGTATGTAACCGATAATGTAATCCAAATATGTCTGATTCTCACAGTAGTTTTCTCGTTAAAATAACATCTTCTTCGGCAACTGGAAGCATATTTTCATAATGACCATAAAAATTAAAGCGGTGATGTAAAGGGGTCAATCAATAGCATCGTAGATTGTCAAATATTACAAATACATTCGACAAGGCTCGAGAACGTAATGACGTAAGCCAAACATTAGTAACTATTGTGCAACTCGCACTCGCAGCAAGCGTTGGGGATGTAACCGTTAAGTTTACAGAAACACCTTCAGTTGCCGCTAAGGTACTATACTGTAATAGGGTGGTATACTGTACCCCGGTACGATAGAGAAGATATTAACATTTTTTTTTTCATAGATGGCCAGTACTTGTAGTACATTAAACAATCTACACAAAATTCTCAAATCAACAGCCCTCTAAACAGTTTATTTTGCTTATGTTGAGAGTATTTCAAGGTATGATGTGGTAATAGATTTGTGGCGTGACGAGAATGGACAGAGTAAGAAATGAGTATGTGAGAGGAAGTCTGAATGTAGCTGGTGCTACTTGCAGATAAGCTACGAGGAAAGCGCCAATCGTGGTATAGGCATATAATGAGGAGGGGTGCCCGTCAGGTGACGAGAAAAGCGTTAAGTATGAATGTAGAACGTTATAGAAGAAGAGGAAGAGTGAAGACAAAATTGTTAGATTGTGTGAAAGACGACATGGAAAAGAATCTAAACCACTACTTAGATGACGAGATAGAGAGGGATAGAAGAAATAACCATGTTGTGCCGTAAAAGGAATAAAGGCAAGAAAATGATAACTAACAGTGTAGTATAACAAAATTTGTTATTTCACACCTACGAATATAACGATTACCAAAATTCATCGTAACTGAATTATAAGAACCTACCAAATGTTCCAAACTTGCTTATTATACCTACTACATTATATAGGATTAAGAAAGTTGGCAACAAACGCTTGACGTCATTGTGTGACGTCAGCACCGACCGTGGGTAGACTACAAGTATCCATATAACTAAGTTAATGCCATTGATTGATACTGAAATGGAGATCAAATAGCGTCCTGTAAAAGCTTTGCCATGAGCGTATCGTAAAATTTGTGTCAACAATGGTGCGATAATGAAAATTGTTTGTTTATATTCTCCATTCCATCCGTTCGTAATTTATATATTTTCATTTTAACAAATAGTGTAGATTACATAGTGCTTTAACGATTTCGCTCTGCTTTTAGCAATTCGGTAGGTCTTTTCAAAGTTACGCCTATACACGTATTATGTCTGAGCTAACTATATTAGGCTAACTATTTAAGTTAAAAAGGTAACAGATTAATCTAATTTCTTGCTACTTAAAACTCATATGGAAATTAACAAGAAGAAATAAGATCATTTAAATCAGAATAAATGACACTAACTGGACGGAGATTTGAATACGATACTTTAGAAAAACTGAACATAAATAAGCTAACAATATTGAGATGGCGCGCCATGGCGGTGCAGGACATACCAATAGGTAAATACTTACTTAAATAAATACTCCGAACAAGTAGGACTATAGCAAAATAAGGATAATATTAAAATAAACCAATGTAGCGGATTAAATCATGTTTATTATCTTAATTGAGTCCCCGACGTAAAACATATAAAGCATTTTAATTTTTTTAAAATTCAGAAAAAATATAAAAACTTATTGTTTTCTACATATTGATAAACAAATATTTGCTCTATAATATATAACATGAATCGCAAGAATAATAATGATGAATGATTAATATTTTTACCTACACATTACTTATTATTTCTGTCAACTTAGGAATATCAGCAGTCATACATTTTGTTGATTTAGTGGCTTTCATGAAAATGTTTTGTGAGATTTCACTTTTTACAGATTATAGACGAAAATATTGTATTGGTTATAAATACATTAATAACACTATTTTTAATATTTAAAATACATTTTTTGAGTTTCATTTATATACCTATTTCCAAGTCGAAAGTTTGTTCGACTCGTGAATATTGTGTCTTAGAATATGTGGTACACTGGACAGCATAATTGCATGGACATTTGTCAGAAAGTTTTCTTTGGAGAGAAACGAGACGCCATCTATCCGGTAACTACATTGGTTTCATAAGATCTTACTAGATGGCGTTGTTAACATCAAAATATTTAAAAAAAAACTCGGTTTAACTTACGATTGCCAAACACACACGGCAAGTCACTCAAATATTCAATTTACAGTATGGAACTTCAGATTCCAGCCATCGATGATTTTGCAAATTCAAACACAAAATACAAAAACGCTTTTTTCCTATTTCGTGTTCGAGAAGATTTGAAACCGGAAGATTCGTCGTATAGACAAACTCATTAAACCCCTTAGCCATCAATTATTCGACGTGGATGAAATTTATAACCGTATTTGTAATCAATAATCACCTACGTTTGCAAGGCATGCGTTTAGTGTTAATATTTTTTTTTTTTTTTTTTACTGAGATCAATTAACAGCTGCTTAAACAAAACATTTTTATTTAAACAAATAAATATTTATAATTAAGTCACATGTTGAATAGTGCAACAATTATATAAAAGTGACTGCACATACTTAGAGGGTAGACTTAACATTATGAATATACCGTAATAGTTTTTATACAAAGAAACTGTTCGTTCGTTCCCTTGCGGCTGCCGTCCGTTCGATTGTATTTTTGATTGAGTTTTAGTATTTATTTAGTTCTTTTATTTTGTAATAATGGGTTCTCGTTGCAATATTGACTTAGCCACAATGTCACAAATAATTAGTTTGTATAGTCAAGGCAAAAATTTGACAGAAATTACCACAGAAACCGGTGTAAGCGTAAGTATGATTGTTTACAATTCTTTTTAGATTTTATATATTAGTTATATCTGTATGCTAATTTAATAATGATTATACATTTCTGAAAACTGTTACAGAGGAAAACAGTTGTGTCATGGGTGCGACAATTCACAGAGGAAGGATCATTACTGCACCGCCAAAGGACCGGTAGACCTCGACTTCTAAGCGCACAGTGGCATCAAAGCATGCTCCAGGAATATTAAAAAAATGGTTTTCCACCAACAACCCATTACACCCGTTTATTTAACACAGGCGTGGACACTGTTCGCCGTGTTCTCCACACAGTGAGGGTTTACATCCTCGCAAGCATGCAGTCAAACCCTTTGCTGACTCCACATTGAAGTAATGTCATTTTCATTGACGAAAAAACGTTTCACTTGTCAACACGGACGTTTAAGTTTGTGGCGTCGAAATAATACGCGTTATAATCACGATCACGTAGTGCCCAATGTGCAATCTGGTCGCATTACAGTGAATATGTGGCGTTGGATGAGCGGGGCTGATCCGGGAGAACTCGTCAGAGTGCCCAGTCGGGCTAATTGCTGATTACGTCAATGTGCTGGAGGAGACCATGATTCGAAATGTGTATCCATCCGGTGGAAGAATTACCCATAATTTCATTTGTGCAGTATAATTGTCTTATACATCGTTCCCAAAGTGTGAGTGTTTTCGCCGGCGTTATAACATAAATATCATTTCGTGGCCTGATAGATCACCAGATTTAAATACCATTGAAAACCTGTGGCTATACCAATTAAGGACAGAAGTAAGTGGAGATTAGGGTTACACTGATGTTTATTAGTAGTTAAACAGGGCGTCATTGCGTTAAGTATATTTTATTTTTATATTATTCTATACTATGATAGTAAATAACTACATGTTTATACTACAAAACGGGACTCAATCACGTATTGTTTTTTTTGTTGCATATGCACTATTTTGTGACAATATTTTACGTAATTTTTTTCATCACTCAGTCTTTGAATTGTTAAGAAATGATAAGTTAGTAAAACAGTAAAAGGTAAATGTTAGAGTGCGTTCGCCTACAATGATAACAAGTCTCAAATTGAAGTTGAAGGGAGGCTTCAATCCTCTTTCCAATTTTGGAAATGAATACTTAAGCTATACCCTCAACAAAATCTTAAGAAGAGAGTTTACTTAAATTATATATTAATAAATTGTGTTATTTATCTTAAATAAAAATTGTGTAAGAAATAAAGTTATTTTTTTCATTTCAAAGTTGTATTATACCTAGTTGTAAGTATACATAGTTATTAATTGGTTGTAATTTAAAAATAGAAAACCCTACTTTTGAGGAGTTTCATTATAAGGGAACTTGTGACTATTTTTCTTTTACCTTGCCTTTTATGAATACACTCAGTCATATGTAAATTTTCTTGTAATAACTATATTGTTGAGTAACCATACTAATATTGAATCAGTATTTCGATTGCTATAAGTGTAGGTATCCATAGTCAATATTCAGGCAAAGATCCAGGCACAAACAATTATTATTTTTTTCAGCCTAGTCTATGTATCAATTGACTACTTCTTCATATTATATGATATTATAATAGATTTTCATCCTTGATGACTTTCAAACAACTAGCAACGCAAGTTTTTACGGAATTTGCATCCAAAGTAGAGTATTTTCCAAAGGAGGGTATTCTAAAGTTCCACCTTACTTATTATATTATTTTTACTAATGTATAGTGCCGTAATATTATCGTAATCACATATCTTATTGAGGTGTGTATAAAGTTAAGTAGGATTAAAAACCTCGTAGTTTCATGAAGAAACAAGTTCTTGTTGCAGAACAGACTCTGTTCTGTTACGATAGCAACAATACGCTTGAAAGATTAATTTTAAAACAACCTTACTTAAAAAAAAAACATTCCGACGAATTGAGAACCTCCTCCTTTTTCTGTAAGTCTGTTAAAAAGAAGCGTGTGCCAAAAGTTATATACAGGTGCTTTTTTAATTTCAGTGGAAGCTTTTTTTATATAGTAATTATATTTCATCCATGTAGTAGATTATTCTATTACAGAACAATTTTAGTGCTTGTGAGACTTACATATCAACAAACAAAGCATTAAATGTTTTGTTTGTTTTGATAACAACGCCATCTAGTTTATTTTTTTGTAACCATCATGCAATGCTGAGAGCTACGTGCTCTTAGCATCGTAAGACAGACAAGCGATTATCGTCTTTGCCATGTCCATGCAATTATGCTGATGATAGTACAATTGGAGAAACAATTCTGAATATTATGAGAAAATGTTTTGCAAAACCGTAAAATCACTGTAGTTATATACTCACTAGCTACTGTTGAGGTGACTACATTCTGCCTTTCTGCCAATACAAACATTATTGCATTACAATTTACGATACGAGCTCAGTTGAATCAGCACATTGTTGTTGGCGATAGTAAATAACAATGGCCACCGCCTCTGTTTAGAGAGAGGTCTCTACATTTTACTACTCAAATTTGTGCGTTCCTTTAAACCCTTCTTCTAATAGAGATGATGACTAAATTTTAATAATTAGTCCGTGTAGATTAAGGCTTGACCTTTGAAATTTTCGTTAAAATGAGTTGTTTCGCACCCATTTTATACATAATAACGTAACAATATTGCTATTCGAAAAAATATATCATAATCTGCAAGTTTTTTTTTTTTATTTTACCCTATTTTTTCACTTGTAACCATTTTACTGCTCCATTTTTTATCAGAAAAAAAGATGAAATTTTATAATATTCTTAACAATAACTTTATTTTCTTACACAAATTTTATTTTACGTTGTTTTCTGAAATATTTCGTCATTTTTGGCATGACAGCTCGTGTACAATCAAACAATGAAGGCGATACATTGAGTCAAAATGTCGCGTGACGTCACTCCTGCCTAGGTAGGAATTGTACCTCCTTAACTTTAATTTGATTTATCCGAGTATTTTTTATTATTTTGAAAAAGCAAAAAAATACGTTCCCAGTATTTTTTTATTACCTAACTGACGGACCAATTACAATTTTGATTTTCATACCCAGTCATCATGCCTTTTCGTATCATGATTTTTACACGTTAAGGTGCGTCCACATTTGTATCATTTGCCTGTTTGCCCGTATCAGATCATCGTCGCGTAGCATGATCGCGCTCAAAATCCATTTGCTACGCGTATCACACACTTGTATCGGCGCGCCGACAGTTAGCGTCCAAGCAGCGCGATACGCAGTCATGCCACGCCACGGTGATCGGATACGAGCAAATGATACAAGTGTGGACGCACCTTTACGAATTAGACCTGAGCTAGAGTAGACCTTGAACTCATAAAAGTCTAAATATAGCTTCTTTGTAACCAAAGATTTTTGTGGAAGTAGGTGTTGTCTTCCTTCCATTTATCCTTAACTTGGGATTGTCCAAATCGAACATCAACAAAAAACTAAGGAACGGAAAAGGACGTTATATGATATTAAATATATAAATTATATTGAACATATATTTGTTTATACTTATATTAATTGGGTTCAGTTTTTCAAATAGTAAGGAATTCTAAAAAACCAAGCAGGATGTAGTAAAAACAGTCCATTACGCCTATAAATAAGGCCATTAAAGTATGCGCAAAGTCAGATGCGGGCTAAAATAAATGAACAAAGGTAATTACTATTTGAAACACCTGCCCTGATTGAGTGAGTGAGTCATTGTGGGTAAACATTGGAGTCGCTCACTCAAGGTGGCTCCGCGCTCAACTCAGATACGCCATTAGCAATTTGTATACCTTATCTCATTGATATTAGGTTTGCAGATGTTCCGTCTCACGATCGCTGGTACACGTGCAGTTTGTTTACGGGTAACCGCATCAATTCGAAGGAAATTTGGCGTGGGTCCGATAAAATCTGTTTTGCAAAGTTCGGTACTCTGGCAATCGATTAGCGGTTTTAGCGATGATTACGTTGCTAGTTGCTACATTCGTTCTGACTAAGTTTACCAAGAAATAGAGGGGAATTGTCGAAGAAAATTCTTGAAACAAGCAGTAAGGGTAAGCTACATCTTACTAATTATTTTACAAATCACTTATGGTGCAAAAAGTGCATCCCTCACAAGTTTCATAATATAACAGACGCGAAAACATCACGGATACTTTATAAAAACATGTCTTATTCGATTTCAAATCATCTGCCACGATTTGTCGGTGGCATTCGTCCAACGAGAAAACGGATAGCTTCTCCAGTTGGCCAGACGCTGAGAACGCAAAATTGTGTGACCACCAAACATCACTCTCTCTCTTTTGATTGTGAGCTTTATTAAAAAAAGACTCAAAGTATTTATTGCTTTCTGCGTGTTTCTTAGTAACGCTGCTTGAAATTTTGCGGGTACTACACGCAGGCCCATTGAAGTGGAGTTACGTATACGCATTCGCGTCATTTGGCAGATGGGCCGTTTGTAAATCACGAGATTTAAAAAGTTATTTATTTTTGTTACTACGTGTTTATTATAACACTGTGCAGAGCTGAGTCTGCGCTCGTATTTTTCTTAGCTTGAGATACGAGTCTGGATTTGATGCATTTCGTTTGGTCTTGCGTGCTCTTGCGCAATAAGAGGCGCCAATGAGATAATACAATTAAAGGGCCTGATGAGATTCCACTAATATCTACGGATTTCATTTAGTTTATTAAAATTTCATCGGCACGGATGTTTTTGTAGAAAAAATATGTGCATTTTGGCTGCTATCAGTAATTTTAGGCACTCATTAGCCATCGCTGCAAATGTAGCTATCTGTTTTTCTAATGTTCATACTCAGAGTTAAATTATTGGAGAAGAGTTGTAGGTATTTAATTTCAATAAGGAATCGGCAGTTCCTTAAGAAAATCATTTGACTCAAAGCTGAACCTGTTACTCAAACATGCCAAGTCTATTATATTTCAAAAACGATGACAATGACACGATTACATTGCCAAATAGTAGAAGTCATCGTAAAAACCAGTTAAAATTATACTTAGCTGGCGAGTTTGGCTCTCAGAAACACGGAGCAGTTTTCCTTTAAATTCGTTCGTGATTCCGAATAGTTTTTCAAACACGTCTTAAAAACGGTCCAATATTGGCACATGCGTCCTTGAGTACAAATGAAAGGCGAATTCCGCGTCCAGCCAACAAAAACTCGTTTCACGGGGCTAGTAAAAAACTGGGGACAGGTTAGAGACATGTTCCGTATCAGAGTGCCAAGTCATAATGCTTTTGCTCGAGTTAGAAGGGGATTGGACAAGCCCAGGTTTTGCTGCGCCCATTACTACTCAGAAAAGGGAATGTTTGCACTTGCCGAGGTTATTTCATTTATGGAACAATATGCAAAGAACCAATAACAAGTATATCAGCCCTGAAAAAAAATTAAGCCGACAGCGAAATATTATATCAATCTAATGAAATAATGATCTTTATTCTGTTAGCAGGCCGCAAGGGCACTGTTACAAGTCTGACTCTACGGCATTTCCCATGAGGAGACCACTGTTGAGAAGAATACCGAAACATACTCAACTGACAATATTTTTATTCTAAATAACTCATAACTATTACAATAATACTACTTAGCCTATCTTAATTTTTTTTTTTTAAGTATATACTCAAGTCGTAGTTCTCAAAGAAAACACATCAATCAAGCCAAGACAAATCTTAACGACGCAAAGCCTTAAAATCCATCAAACTTAAACGAGGTTACAGAGCTTGGCAAAGAATAAAGACATACATATATACTGTACATATATAAACTAGAAAACGTAACCGTCCTTCTGACGGAATTGAGTAAAAATGGGGCCATACAGAGGCAACATGTAGTTGGTTCAGTAAGAAAACGTAAAATTGTACGGACATTACGTTAGTCTACTCTTAAACTTGGAATATCATTATCATTCGCTAGTGCTTCTCGTCTTTCTTTTCGAGATATGCTATGGACCAAGATCTGGTTCAGAGTTCAGAATGTTTCAGGCACACCTCCGTTGAAATAGTTTTAGTGAAAGACTTCCTGAAAGCCTTCAGGTACTCAATTCACTAAAGTTTTGGTATACGAGTTGGATGAACCAGATAAACGATTAACATTTCTGAATTCAACAATGAGATACCTACTTACTCAAATCATCTCAAATGAAAAATAGCATAATTTTGAATTAAAACTGAATAATAAAAATATGATCACAGTAATATAATTTGATTTGATAATTTAAATTACAACTGTAACTACATTTTCGAGATCCTTAATATAATTTTACAATATAACTAGAAGGTGCCCTTGCAAAAGGGACAAATTGTTCGCGGAGGAGAAAAAGTCATAACCCCTCTTTTTTCTTCAGCGTAGTCGGGTAAAATGTATCCTATAAGCATCTGGAGATACCCGTGTACCGAAAATAGTCGAAATAAGTTTAGCCGATGTTGCATGATGATGATGAAGCCACAACGACATGTACAAACATACAAAAAATCCAAAAAATATATTTTTCGTTTCAGTGATTTCCAAATAGTCCGTTTTTAAATATCTTCAATGTACAGACATTTAATTTTTACAACTTCATAATAGTAGGTATAGATGAGCTCGGTATGTAGGTAAACTTACAGTTTTCTAACTTTGCTGAAACGTCTCATTTTCACTGGTTTTATTTATTATTCTGCAAAATCTTATACAATTATAAAGATGGCGTCATTTGGCCTTAAGTTCGATGACTTAACTGCGTGGAAATAATTGGTTTCTATTTGTGGAACTGTTTTGATACAGTACGAGTTTTTTAAATACCTATTATAAATCGCCCACGGAGGTCATGTGATGGACATGACATTACGAAATAATGTGTTTTTAAAAACGGAAACTTGTTAGAAGTCACATCATCACGATTCACGTATATGTAAATGAATACCTATCTATACTATTATAAAGTTGTAAAAATGAAGTCTGAACATTGAAGATATCTTCAAAAAAAAAACCGGACCATTTGATTGG
This sequence comes from Hedya salicella, assembly GCA_905404275.2. Lineage (NCBI taxonomy): Eukaryota > Metazoa > Arthropoda > Insecta > Lepidoptera > Tortricidae > Hedya > Hedya salicella. Next base: position 1,098,802 of record FR990109.1, read on the forward strand.
GTGACCTCCATCACCCAATAAAAAAAAATATATTTTTTTTTAAAGGTTTGAATGTTTGTATTTTGCTAGGTTGCACCTGTTTTTGTATCTCTATTACGTCGATCATCGTATAAAAAAATATACTTAAATGATATTAAGATTAATCTACGTCTAACAGTTAACAGTTTACTCAGGCGAAATTGGTGGTATTAATTTATCTTTAGGTTAAATATTGGTAAACCTATAATGATTTATTATTGGAATACGACGTATAAGTACTATCTTGGTTAAATCGACCGTTAAAAACCCATTTCAAACTGCAGCAAACACCTCCAACCACAACAACACCTCTAGCACAAGTGACACGCGACTCTTTGTCGCGCGACAAAGATCGTCTGTCTCTTTCCTTTCAATACAGTGCGAGAAAGAGAAGCGTAGTCGTGCAAAGTTCTGCTAGACTAGGGCGGCCATAAAAATGGGGATGTTAACCGGGACAATTGAAGCAAAGATCCTGATGTTAGAGATCAAAAACGGGCCACGTGTGAGTCGGACTCGTGTACGAAGGGTTCTGTACCATCGGACCGCAAAACCACCCAACTATAGTCCAAAATCACTCGACTGTGAAAAGAACAGATTATCTGTATTACGTATATACATGTCTATATTCTTGGTTTTGATCAATACCGCACCCTTTCTTACACACCGACTCGTTTAATACCGGGACAATCTCTTTAATGGCCCGGACACTACGCTGCAAACTGGGACATGTCCCGGCGTATCGGGGACGTATGGCAACCCTATGCTAGACCGGCAGGCAGCTCTTGAATGATCCAAAACAAATATGGCATTGAAACCGAGTATGGAATTAAATGGTAAGTTTTAAGTATAAGCTGATAGAAACTGTAGTTTTCCTGCTAACCTCGAGGATCGGCCAAATTCGCCTCCGACCTTAATTAATTCACATTCGCATAGATAAGCACGTCGCGGGTGCGATTCGTTGAATACCGGAAACGCTACCTTTGAAGGATGTTTGTGAGCCGCAAACCGCAATTATTTTTATCAATAACGTGTTATTATTATAATGAAAAAAAACATCTGTCTTAAGCACTACATTGACAATTTAAATTCGTTAATTAGTTTAAAGCCAAAGTGTTCAAATATGACAATGGCTCAGGGATTCGTTTCATTCTCTGAAAATATGTAATATAGTTTAATTTGTTTTTTACGTTCATTACGTTGTTCAATAAAACAATTTTAACGGATTATATCGCGTATATTATCTCATTTGAGTTCCCGACGTTTCGGAAGCTGAAAAACTTGGAAAGCTGAAAAGCTTGGAAAAAGTAACGCCGCGAACTCAAATGAGATAATATACGCGATATAATCTGTTAAAATTGTTTTATTTAAATGTGTAATCATCGCGGAAACAGAAGGAAATCCATACTTAATATTATAAATGCGAAAGTGTGTCTGTCTGTCTGTCTGTCTGTTACCTCTTCACGCTTAAACGGCTGAACCGATTTGGATGAAATTTGATATGGAGATAGTTTGAGTCCCGGGGAAGGACATAGGCTACTTTTTATCCCGGAAAATACCCTTATCCGCGAGAAACGAATTTAAGGCGGACGGAGTCGCGGGCAGAAGCTAGTGTTAAATATATTTAATTAACAAGCTTCTGCCCGCGACACAGACAGACAGACAGACAGACACACTTTCACATTTATAATATTATAGTATAAGTATATAGTATGGATTATTAATTAAATTTCAGTCATAATATTTTTTCTGTTTCCGCGATTATTACTCATTGATATAAAACAATTTATCGGATTACATCGCGTATATTATCTCATTTTAGTTCCCGACGTTTCGGAAGCTTTTCAGCTTTCCATGGTCACGGGTGGACTGAGAAAAGATGTATTTTCCTCTGTCAAAATTATAATTTGTGCAAACTTCCCATTTTTGAAAAACAAATAAAGGTGTACATACACGCCAGATGGGCCTAAGCTGTAAAGACAGTTACACATGTGCCAGAAGGGCTTAATTATTTTATTTTAATAATTTACCAAGCAGCATTTCACAAATGAGGCGTACTGAGGAGAAAAGAAACGCTGCAAAGAAAAACTCCCAGTCCTCCTCCCACTCCTCATTACTAATTATAATATTTAAAAAAAAACAGAGACTATTAAACTACTTTTAAACAGATAAGATATTTTACATCGTTCGGAAATCAAGGTTATGCAGTCCTGTCTCGCTTGTTTTATTTCAACAAATTTCAGTCAATTTACACGAATTAAAATTATGATCGTGAAATACCAAGAAAATAACGATAAGATCATAATAGTATACATATGTCACAGATGAAAAAAGGGACATGTCATCATCATAACCTATATACATACCGACAGACAGACACACTTTCGCATGTATAATATAAGTATGGATTTGGCAAAAAAGTATTAATTTTAGCGCCACCTGTTAGTTTAGCAAGGTACTCGATACTCGTAGGCTCGTAGCACACGATAGCGAAAAGTTAACTCAATCAAATGCAGTGGCTAACCCCCCCCCCCCCCCTCTCCTGTAAGGGTGAAATCTGTTCAGCCGTTTTCACGTGATGCGCCTACAAATAAACAGACAAAAATTCTGTTGGAACGTGTTCTGTTATCGGTTTTAAGTATCCCCGGCCAATTTTTTTTTTTTTCGAATATCTTCCATGTACGTACAGACTTTCGACCCTCTTCAGCTTTATTACAAGTATAGATAGATGCATATCTTAAGGTACATCCAGCCTCACATGTTATTCGTAGTATTTGATGTTGAAGCTTGCAGATGAAGTTGCAGATGTTTACTAGTGAGCTGTCAGGCTTCTTTTATAAAAATACTAATCACAATCTTATGTATATAACTAGAAGGTGTTCGCCATTTCGTTCGCGGAAGAGAAGTCATAATTTTTTTACAGCGTAGTCAGGTAAAAAGTATCCTATAACCATCTGTGGAAGCCGAGCTATTCGTGTACTAAAAATAGTTGAAATCAGTTTAGCCGATTTGACGTGATGAAGCCACAACGACACATACAACATACAAAAAAATTAAATTTAATATTTTTACATTCAGTGACCTTCAAATATCGTATCGCTTATTTTATAAATGTATTTGTGGCTTGTTCAATGTTCATAATCCATGTACGAGTGCGGCTGTATCTGGGTTAGATATCGGCTTATCGGCATCAGCCGCCCTCGAGCCATCCCCGCGATAACAGGATCGATCCGCCCTTGACAGTGTGACGCTAGACGCTAGTGCTATATTTGAGGCTAGACCGCTGCTATACTGAACCCACGCAAGTGTAGGTACAGCGCAGTTGAACTTGGAAAACGGTCTGAATTGATCGTATGGAATGTGATGAATGGCCGAAGGAAGCTGGTCACGCTGTATAAGACCTTACTAGAAGGAGCCCGCAACTTCGTACGCGGAGGAGAAAAAGTCATAACCCCTCTTTTTTACTTCCGTGTAGTCAGGAATAAAAGTATCCTATAACCATCTGTGGACACCCATGTACCCGTGTAGTGTACTACAGAGCACAGAATCCTCGCCGCGCGGATCTGTGCCGTGTGCCATAAAAATAATCCGACGAATTGAGAGCCTCCTCTTTTTTGAAGCCGGTTGAAAATTGTTGAAATCCGTTAAGCCGTTTTGGCGTGATGAAGCCACAACGACACATACAAACATACAAAAAATCAAACAAGTTTTCAATTCACAATCAGTAACCTCCAAATTGTCCGTTACAATATTTTCTTTTTAAATATGTTCAATGTACAGACATTTCATTTTTACAATTTTGTAGTAACGTCACTGTAAGTGACGACGAGTTATATGACGTCGTATACCTCTAGCCTGGAACTGGATACTACTTTTTAGGACACCCTGTATTTGTCTATCGTCAATACACTTATGGAGTAGACGCAGGCTACTGAAACATATGAAATCAGCTGCGTGCAGAGGGTTTTTAGCTAGCCGGAGCGTACGCGGTTGAATGCTTAAAGCGATCCCGCGGCGCTCGAATTAAATGATGCCGCAAGGCAATATGGGCCCCTACACCCCTAACAGGGTACATGAGAAAATAGCTCACCCCCCCTTCTCCTAATTAAACGGCGGAATTGGCAGTCCTTGGTGGTTTTAGGGTAGTCCATCAGCCTCGGTTAGTTCGTGATGCCCGCTTTGGACCCCCCACTTATACGGGATGCATAAACGCATTTCCCTAACGTTAAAAAAAGGTTTTCGGCCAAAGTATTTTTTTTTTTTTATTTTTCTAATCTCAGTTTGGTCGTTAAACGACCACTTTCGAGTTGTCAAATGGTGCTCCGAAGGAGCGAGGCACGGAGCAGCCGAAGTAGACAGTTTCTCTGTGCCTATAAGGAGAAATAGTCGTTCAGGGTAGGCAGTGCATTTGTGCCTATATGGACTGCACGCCACTAATCCAAGAAATATGCCAAGAATCTAAGGATTCAACAGCTTGAGCTGCTATTTCTGGACAACAGTAGGCAGGAGAAATACGAACCTCTACGGTTATTACTACGGAGGGGGACACAGGGATGCTGATGACTCGTTTGCTCATTTAACCAACTATAATAGCGCAAGGATCCATGGATCCAAATCATTTGTCAATAAGATAATCTCAATTCTCAATACCTTAACCTACTGTTGATTCATTGGATTTACCAAAAGGTAAGGATAAAACTTAAAATAAAATACGCCAAACATACAAAATCAGAAAAAAAACCATCGTGAGCTGGTTGGTATTTCCGAATCTGTAATTTTACGTGTTTTTTTTTTATGTTATAGGGAGCAAACGAGCAGACGGATCGCCTGATGGTAAGCGATCTTCGTCGCCTATAAGCACGTGCCTGCAACACCAGAGGAGTCACAAGTGCGTTGCCGGACGAAAGGGCCGGCAACGCACTCCCACCTGGACAGGTGGGAGTACTGTGAAAGTCTTAATCCTTCACCATTAATAAGAGAAAGGCCCTATGTAAAAGTAGTATATATTCCAATTTAAGAACGACAGCTGTCTCGTTCCAGCTTTATGTCATTAGGTTTAGGACAGACGTTGAATACAGAACATCAAACCCGTACCAGCTCACTTTTATTTATCCCACCAAGAGCTACATCCCCACATATTGGGGGGATAAATAAAAGTGAGCTGGTACGGGTTTGATTGAGACCTTCACAGTACGCTCTTTTCTTGAAGGCTTGAAGTTCGTATCGGTCCGGAAATACTACATACTGTATTTCCGAGGACCAAGGTTACAACTACAAATGGAAATAAACAGTAGTTCAATTCCAATAATTAACATTACATCCGAACGGATGTGCTATTATCATCACCACTCCAATTTCCTTAAGCAATCGACATAGTTATGTAAAGTTAATTAATTGACTTGATTAACTTAATCCAATAGGAAACAGCGAGAGCGTATTTTTTTGCTGCTCCACCTTTTTTTACAAGCTTTTATTTAATTTGCAATGTATGTTTGTACGGGTCAACTCTTGGAAGCTCAATTTGACCCACTTCTTGGTTTCCGATTGAGCTAAAATTTCGGTACACTTATGTAAGTTCGGTGACAATGCAATAGTAAGATACCATCGAGCTGATCTGATGATGGAGCAGGAAGGTGGTCATAGAAACTCTGTGATAAAATAACGCAATCCTACAGAGTTTGGGCTCTTTAGAAACGTCTCAATGAGTACTTACCTAGTTGACGGGTGTTCAAAGAAAACTAGTCTGCAATAAAAACTAAGCACAAAATGAAATATTTTGCCAGAAACTTATTATACAAAACAATAAATTTGACACTATTTTATGAAACATGCAGATTATCGGATATTACCAATGATATAATATAAAAAGAGGTAGATAGGTTACCTACACGGTAATCCACGTGTAAAAATGGCCAGGCTTATGCACACATAAATCTGACAATATTGCAATAACACACTAAAAGTAAATGCTTTTAGACGCTTTTATTGAGTAATTAGTGCAAAATCGCATTATGCATGACGGCATTTTGTTTATTTGACGCATAATCCGAATATATAACAAAGTACGCTGTGCGCGAGACTGAGTTAAGGTTTGCCAATTGGCGGAGTTTTGGTGTGTCATTTTCGGAGTCCGTATAACCTATCTACCTCTTTTTATGTTATATCATTGGATATTACACATTTAAGCCACCTAAATACGTATAATTATGGGATACTTTTTACCCGACTACGCTGAAGCAAAAATGTGGGTTATGACTCTTTTCTCATCCGTGAACGAAGTTGCGGGCATCTTCAAACTAGTAGGCATTATATAATATGTATGTTAGTCTGTAAAGTATTTTTGTATGTACCAGGCCATGTTGCCTGAATAAAAAAAAATGAATAAAATTTAAAGATAGTATGTTCAACGTTCCAGACACTTTAGCCTTCAGCTAGCGTATTTCCGAGCAATTTGGTTATTAACCTATGTGAATGTAACACGTAATCCGCGACTGGACACTTGCTTTGTTCCCAAGCCACAAGGTCCGGTGCATGTATAGAGTTGGGTGATAACGTCACAGTAATCGGCCGTCTAAAAATATCACTGTGACTTGTCACGAAGGAACAATTAAAAAGAAAAAAGCTGTATAAAAAAACTTACATCATGGCTAAGACCACTCTCCATCAAGTCACCTTTCCAGAGCTACGATCCACAGACAGATAGATACACATATACAAAGACACATAAATGATACACAAGTCAAACTTAAACCCCCTCTTTTTTGTCTGAGGTTAAAATCAAGTAGGTGAAATACTAAGTCGTTCCTACGACCCTATAGTGCCTGTTATAACACTGTATTATTAATTATTTGATGAGTGCTTATTTCTCTATGGCTTCCATACAGAAATAAGCCCTTTTGAAAAGACTCTTCTCATTTAGTGTACTCAGTTTCCGATGAAGCTGACAATTTGCATACATGTGAAAATTGGATGACAATTGAATATTATTATAACATGGAGCTGATCTAATGGTGGAGTTGATCTAAAGGTGGCCATAGGAACTCTGTAATAAAATGATACACCCCCCTCGAGTTTGTGCTCTTTGGAATCGTCTCGATGGGTAGTTAACGGAATTTTAGTTGAAAGAATGTACTACAGTCGGCAATAAAAGCTTGTCACAAAAATGTTTATTTTTTGTCAGAAACTTGTGGGTCAAATCTTGCAAGTTAAATTTGACCACTTTTCGGTTTCCGATTGAGCTGAAATAGGCATGATGATGATGACTGGGCACAGGTACTTATATAAGTCCCCTTGCTATCAAGGATCTGTTTCCGCCGACGCCATAGGCATTTACTCGCTGCACCAGAGGCGCGCATCGTCTCCGGCAGAAGCTCACCATTAGTTCGAGCTCTGCACTGGCTCAATGCATGTCTCGCATCAGCACCTGACTGGGATATTTTTGCAAGCAGCTGGAGTGATATATGTCGGGAATGCTTAGAGTTTTGTGAGGCGATGGACGAACGTCGTAGTTCTATTTTAAAGATGCATATATTGTTATTTTTTTATGATGTATCGATAAACTGTTCATTAAAAAATCTCCATTTTATACATATTATAATTCACAGTGATTTAGTTTTTACTGTTAGCTGTGTAATTATTTGTAAATAAATAATAAATAAATAAGTTCGCGTACAATGCAATATTATAATACTATTGAGCGGATCTGATGATTTCATTTCATTTCATTTCATTTATTGAAAATGATGTAGTCGGAAGGTGGTCTTCGGGGCTTTTAAGAATCGTCTATATACGTAAGTTTAGTGACCGATGTTCGATGAAAAGTAGAGTCGGCAATAAAAGCTTGCCACAAAAATGTAAGTTTTCACAGAAGCTTTTTTTGGAACTGGATTGTCCGTCACGACGTTTAACGTTTTTTCCCATCCCTTTCCGTATAAGTAAAGGTACGTCTACACTTGTATTATTTGCTCGTATCCGATCACCGTGCCGTGGCATGACTGCGTATCGCGCTGCTTGGACGCTCACTGTCGGCTCGCCGATCATGCCGCACTCTTCCGATAGGTATAAGTGTGTGATACGCGTAGCAAATGGATTTCGAGCGATCGGATCGGCGCAACGTCCAAACGCGTGATCGTGACACGCGATCATGCCACGCGACGATGATCTGATACGGGCAAATGATGCAAATGTGGACGCACCTTAATGTCATTATCGAACTCCGCGAGGAGTGACCGGCGTTTGCAGGCCTTGGCACTGGCCGGGGCCGTGCATTACGTCAGCGGCGCACGCGCCTACTCTACCGTGAAAATAAAGGGTGCATGGGAATTTGTTTCAGACTTACGTCATTTCTTATGAACGTCACGAAAGGTTTTAGTGTTCCTCTTCCTGTCACCGCAGCGATAGGGCAAATAAAATAATAAGCGATTCAGCAGCAAAGTGGATACTTTTGATACCCCGTATCTTTAAAACTGGCGTAATTTTCTCGTAACGGCTAATCGATTATACTCTCATTATTTTCATTTCTATTTTTGGTTTATATAAATGACTTACCATCTATAGTAGAAAATCTTTGTGATATAGTACCATTTGCTGATGATACATTATTAATTTTCAAAGTTGACCGGAAAGCAACAGACTATGCCGAAATTAATAGTGTACTAGTTAAAGTACTGGTTTAATATTAATAATCTGCTATTGAATGCTAAGAAAATGAAATGATGATTTGCTTTACCGAATGTTAGAGCAGTGGATTCTACTATATCGCTCAATGGTGAATGTTTAGAAATCGTGGATAGGGAGATATTCTTAGGTATAACACTGGACAAAAACTTGCAATGGAGTCCCCATTTAGCAGTACTTGCAGGTAAATGAAGTTCAGCAGCTTATGCTGTTAGAAAAATTAGACAATTGACCAATGTTGATACTGCTCGCTTAGTATATCATAGTTATTTTCATAGTATCATGTCATACGGTATTCTGGTTTGGGGCAAAGCAGCTGACATACAGACTATATTTGTGCTACAAAAAAGAGCGATTCGTTCTATAATATAACCTGAATTCCCGTGACTCCTTAAGAGAACTTTAAAGACATCAACATATTAACCGTAGCGTCCCAATATATTTATGAGAATATTAATACTGGTATAAAAACAAAATCGCTATTAGACAGTTCCGCGTTCGTAAAGTAGCCAAATCATTCGTAGGCCAATGTATACATTTTTATAATAAGCTACCAGATGATGCTTTAAAATTATCGTTTCCAGCTCTAAAAAACTACTTAAAAGAGTCCCTAATGGCAAAGGCTTATTATAGGGTAGAGGACTATTTAACAGACAAAAATGCATGGCCCAAAACAGAAACCAAATAATTTAGTTTTACCGGGACACGGTTCTTATATGGTGGCATATCAAACGTATGTAAGTTGTTTTAAATAAAAAATCACTATTTTTTTTTTATATTCTATATGTTTTTTTACTTTTATAAGTTTTGATATGTTTTCTCGAAGAACTACGCATTGAGTTTATACTCAAAACATATATTTAGGATAGGCTAAGTACAAATATTGTAATAGATACGAGAGTTATTTCGAAAAAATGACTGACTGTTGAGTTTGTTTCGGCTTTCTTCCCTTCAGTGGTCTCCTCGTGGGAAACGTCGTAGAGTCAGACTTGTAAAAGTGCCCTTATGGCCTACTTACAGAATAAAGATCATTATTTCATTATTATGGCCTATCTTTTTAAAAATATGATTCTAGTTGTTTTTAGAGGCTAGCAGAAGACATTCTTATCTTCAGCTAACGGTTTGAAGCGCTTGTAAAGAGTTCTAAAAATACCAATAATTGTTCACCTTATTTGCATAATTTATCATTGAATTATCACTAATTATCAAATCAAAACATCACTTTTAAAACTCGTAAATCAAGCCATCGAACTTTGAACAAAAAAGTATTTAACCTAATAAGTCTTCGGCTGCCTATTGGCCTACATACACTACATGTTATTTTTAGAACTACAATATGTATTTGTAGTGAGTTTTAAAATAGTTTTATTCCTTTACGGATGTTAACCGCAACAAAAGCTTTTAGTGACGCATCTCCGAATTCACGACAACGGTTGTAACTCCCGTCTTACATTGTCTCAGCATCTTGAAAGGAACTAAAATAAAAACAACGAAAGCTAGCCAATGCTAACAGTACAAATACAATACGGCAATAAAACAAATCTGGAAGATCCCAATCTTAAACAAGGCCTTTCCCTTTTAAAAGCAGCGAAAGTTAAAAGTTTTATGACTCCACGATTTATGAGATCTAGGAGAAATGGTTAGGAAATCTTTGTTCAAAGGACAATGTATAGAAGAAATAAAAGCTCCGAAATGATACAGTACAACAGAGACACTGTAAGTGACTGCATTTACAAACGCCACAAACAGTCAACAAACAATAAAAACAAAAATTAAGACTATGCTCGCTCATACAAGAAACTCGGAAATTGCATTTCTATAGAATTTAAATTTTAAAATAACCCTTCCTTTAGATTTCAAAGATGCAGGAAATGATCATTATGTCACGATTATCCCTAATAGCAGCCACACCCTAAATCCTGAGACCCCGGTCGTTTAGATTCCAGCGGGCCTCGCACGTCTATACTGTAACTCATCTAGCCGACAAAGTGACCGCCAGGATAACGGTTAACGGAACGTTTACAAAATTAAAATTTTACGATACCAACTTTCACTTTTAGTTTGGGCTTTGTTTCCCAGAATTTGGGTATTTTCTGTTTTATTTTATGACAGTTACGGCCTGCTTTACACGGGGTTTAATTTAGTAGAGGCGTGGCGTCAGGAAAATTACAAGGGAAGCCGAAACGTATTCATTTACGCATATTTAAAGAAAAAAGTGTTATAAGCTTTTCCTTGGGCAATCCGGTGGGAATCGGCTTATATAGACGCCATACCAATGAAATTTAGTTACATTGTAAATAAGTAAATAGCACGTCAAAAGTCCTTTGCTCAAATTTAAAGCACGAAAATGATCACGTTACAAACCTTTTTTTTATCGAAGTGAATTTTGAATCCCTGGTCTAGTAGTTAAATCGAATGTTTTCCAAATTCTGATGTGACGTAGTTGACGATGTATACCAAAATAGTACAAAGAATACTATGATTTATTAAAAGTGGAGATTGAACAGGTAGAGAAGGACATTTTAGAAAAGTGACATATTCATATCAAAGTAACTGCTGCACCTCTAGCTATTCGACTCTTTGTCATGCGACATACATTGTCTGTGTCTTTCCTTTCGATACAGTGCTGAAAATAAGGGTGATATCAGTCGCGGCGCGGCAAGTGAAGTCGCGGAATGTTGCGCTAGCCCAGCTGGATGCAGCTTGCATTAGGAAATGGTGACTAAATAGGTGCAAACCAAAATTTTTGATGATATATGCATATAACCTATTTCTTTCTCATTGCAACAACACGAATGAGACGGAATGAAATTAAACACGCCGTGCGCGCAAAATTGCGAACAGTAAATCCTTCAGAAGACTCATAGCTATACGTCAAACTCACGAAGCACATTCCGGGCAGCACTTTGGTTGAATCAACGCGCATTGCATCAACGCCGGCTCACCGTGTTTTCGTTTCAGCTCACTACAGCACATTTCCTAACAGTTACTGGTGCTAGTGACTCACCGTCGTCCACAATAAACTACTGTGTACTGAGACGCCACAGCGGAAAACGGTGTAGTAGGCCAGGCGGTTAAATTCTGTAGGGTGCAAATTGAGCTGAAAAGGTTGCAACTCATTCCAAACATTATCACAACAACAGAAGACCAGAAAATGGCGTTTATCATCATTCGTGACCCTTTTATTAGGTGTCAGCACAGCATGTTTTATTCTTTGAAGTTTAAATCAATGTTTTTGCAGATATACTTAAATTACTCGTATATCAGACCTACATGTACTTGGACAATTCGAAGTTACAAATATACATATACTACTGTACTAGGTATACGTGTAGTTATCCTTCAATAGTCGTAATGTAATTGGACGAAGTGCGTTTGTTTCCTCACAAGATACACATAGAAATCGTGTTACTTAGCTAGAATAATGGTGGGAATCAGACAAACTGCATCGTCGCATCGCGTCCCAGATTAGATCTTTATGTCTTGATGACGATATTGTCTTAGGAATTTTAAATAGTATCACTTTGTTCAAATGACACGTTAAACCACTTACACAGTAACACAAGGTATCCTATATATATATAGTTACATCAATTACATTAAGTAATAGCTGAAACAATAAAAATACCCCACACATCTAGAAAAAGCTTATAAATAATTTCCAAATGGCTGATCACATTTGTTTTATCATGTCTAAGAACACTCTCAATCAAAAAAAAAAACATTATCGGCCTGCCCGTTCAAGAACAACGATGCCATAGGCAGACACACAGATACACACGTGAAACTTATAATACCCCTCTTTTTTATTGGGGTTAAAAATACTAGTAATTACCTAATACAGAGGTCTTGTCTTGAAGTTGCAATTGTAATCGGGTTCGCATCCAGTTCCTCTGCCTTACCGGATCAAACATTAATTGTATTCTATCGGCTGTATAAATGGTAAGTATTCTAATAGTTTCTTTCTGATGCAGGAGGAGCAGAACTTACGGAAGACTTAAATTACAATAGGCACGAAGATCTTGAGACTGACGTTGTTAGAGAAGTTCCTGACAAATTAGCATAAGTTAAAGGAAAGCCTACTGTGCGGAGGTTACTACCAACGGGGCACACGTTACGTAAACCGCACCTGAGCCAACATCCTTGTTTGCGCGAAACCGTGTCACGTGGACGCGGCCCATGTGTCAGGGCGTTCGACTGATGACGGCTCCAAGCTAGCTAACCCAGTAATTCTACCAACTGGACGGAGAATAGGAACTAAACACCTCTCATTTGTTACAAAGTTCAAAGCTGTACCAAGAAAAGGTTAATCAAAAAACAAAAATGGCGTAAAATGGCGCACAACAGGGAAGACTAGCGCTCGCGTCAGCGACAGGTTGAGATTATCTTTCAGTTTCTGAGCCACAGTTTGTCATAAATAAATAATTTCAAGGGAAAGGAAGTCACTGAAGAAAAACTACAAGGAAATTCACTTATCTAAAGAAACTGCAACCCCTAACCAATGATCTGGCCATAATCCACAGTACCATGGCCGGAGTGTCAATAAAAATAGACATCTTAATCTATTTACAACTAAAAAAGTGCGTCACCACAATGTAGTGTACCCGAGAAGGAATTATTCAATCAAAGTCATCAGTCTGAAGCTGGTGAGTAGTTGCGTCAGTCAGTCTCAGTAAGTTATGCTTCTAGGAACTGATCTGTGATTTCTCAGAATAAGCATAATTGTATACATGATAAATTGCTAGACCTTTAAAATTACCAGTGCCTTACTATATACTGCGAAAAACAACACATATTCAGAGTTTAAAAAAGTTAACTGCGCGATACTTGATATAATACGTACGGTAAACTATGTAGTTTAAATATTGCAATCAAACTAGTCATCAGAACGACCTTGATTGTTGATCTTGATGTTGATTACATGCAGTCGTGATCGTGACTACATTGACGTCATTCAACAAGCATAATCAGCAAACATGTCGTTCTGGACCCTTCACAACAAGGCCATTAAATCATCACTCATGGTTGACAAAAAAGCACTTACACGCTCCCTAAATGTGTACACCAAAATGCGCCAGTCACCAAAACAACTTGCACTGTAAATCTTATATGTAAGGACTGTTAGGGAACGGCCACATAGACAGAGGCAGGTCGATTCTTCCAATAGGAAACATCAAGTTTTCCAGAGGTTTCCCAGAGGATTTTTACCTCAAAGTATAGATACGTTACATTACATGGACACATAAACTACAGATACCTAGTTACATTTTATACAGTGTCGTTTTTTAAATAAACTTTTTAAAACCTCGATTTGTTCTCTACAATCGCCTGTATAAATTTTTACTTTGTTCTATATGGTTTAGCAAGAAAATTTAAAAAATGACATGATATTCATAGCTTACTATTTAATTTGTCTTACAAATCATACAGGCCAAAGTAAACACGTATATAGTCGATTGTAGTGGAGAAATGTTACTTCCAGGCTTTAAAAAAAAATTTCTACACAGCAATATGACAAAAAATAAACCATCCGTAGATTTTATGTCCACATTGACCACATTACGCGCACTATAGAGAGAGAAGATTTTTAGAAAGACTTGACGATGACGACCGGTTTGGCTCAGTGGGAGTAACGTTGCCTGCGAAGCTGAGGTCCTGGGTTCAAATCCCGGTAAGGGCAAATATTTGTGTGATGAGCAATAAATATTTGTTCCTGAGTCTTGAATGTTTTTATGTATGTAAGTAATATATCTATTAAATATATCGTCGTCTAGTACCCATAACACAAGCCTTATTGAGCTTACCATGGGACTAGTTCGATTTGTGTAAAATTATCCCGTAATATTTATTATTTATTTATTATCTACTTAAAACCTACTCCAACAAAAATCATTAAAAAGTAAAAAATACGTAATTTAGTTCCTGCAATTTGTTTACAAGCCCTTAACTTTTAACCCTTTTCTCAACTCAATCCATACTATTTTTTCTCGATAGTGCACGTTATTTAAACTCAGAATGTACAAATAGTTTATTTTTAAGTTGTGTTGTTTTCAAATATATATATTCTCTATGTGACATTTGTGCAGTTTCCTCGACTGTATAGATTTTTACTTTGGTCTATACAGATTAGTAAGAAAAAATTAAAAGTTAGCTGTCAAAGTGATGAAAGTACTGGGAAACATGATCACAATTAATGTTTTATTTATTTAATAAGTTTCAGAGATCACATAGTACCCAAAGGACTTCGTGGTGAGAAAATCGTGCAAGATTAAATCAATACTTGCATTACTGGAATATGCAACGAATCAAAACGATCTCGGATAGTAGAAACATAGCGCTTGTTCCTACTTCAGCGGAAGTGGAAATGCTGCACTGAGCACGTTGCATTAGTATTTAATCAGTCGAGTCTGAAAATGCAGTAACGCCCTAAAACAGAACATTATTTCGTCGGAATTTAAACTAGGCAGTTTCCATTCAGCCAGTAACATGTATACTATGTAGAAATTGGTATTTCTGTATTATGGGGTCGGTAGGTCGGTACATATAGTGGGGTATTGGTATGATGAACGGCGAGGTCGCGTCCGCTAGGGGATTAACGGATACTACGGATAATAAGGACGCAAGATCGATCCTGGTAGCGCTTTTTGGAGGAGGCGCATGTCCAAGTATATCACTACGGTTGCAATGCGTAAAACTGTCACAAAAGGTACAAAGACCACCGCTGTATGGAAAGACCTTTAGTGATTTAAGATTTGATCGCGTCCTGGACGCTAGTCACGCACGCTGCCACGCTGGCTGGTTACGACATTTATCCTGATGAAACTAAGGCTCTCATCAGCGGTTACGTGGCGCGCTTACATCAGAGTTCGCGTCACAGATAAGGATGCAAGATGCAAAACAAATAAGCACCAAGACAAGGATGCTTGCGTCATTTTGGGACAATGTTGAAGCAGATCGGGTACAAGTACTCCCCGTACTTTAGTGGAGAGTTGTTGATATAATAGGGAATTGACGCGTCTGTATACAACCTGGTATATGTGTCGCGGGGTAGATCGAGTAAAACATGTGTCACGGTCAAAATGAAATGCGTGAAAAGTATCCACTTTCGATATCCGAATTAAAAGTTCAATTGTGTTCTATTCCTCTTGTCTCTAGGTACTTTTTATCGTAGCTTACTTGACCTATTGTAAGGAAAGCGGTTACGATAAAAGAAGCAAAATTATCTCATCGCGTGTTGCTTGTAATTCGTAATGAAGAGCTCCGACATTACATCACCGCAGACTGAAGTATACTCAACGGTGGCATTCAAAGTTGAATGTCACCATCATATTAACAAACAGGTTTTCAAGTCCTACCGAAAGCGTCAACTTTAACTTCAAGACAATGATTATAGAGGTAATCACTTCTACTCTTTCTTCTATAAGGCCAAAGTTTGTAGAGACTCTTAGTTAGAGCGAAAGTTTCTTATCGGCTTCTCTTTGATAAATAACTGTCATCCGAAAATGTCCTTGTGTTGTAACTGAATACCAACAGGCATGACCGCAGTCAAACGTTATAATTAATTATAATTACTACAGACATAAAAAATAAAAAACTTATCAAAATCCGCCTCTCGCATATATTTATATATTGCCAACGACCCTTTTCGATCAGACAGGCATAGAATCCGCGACTTCGTTATCAAATCTATAAAAAAACACGCAGAAACAACTTGAAGATCAACTCAGTATGTTTAAATAAGATGAACCCCGTCTTACAGATGAATACACAAGGATACCATTAACAAGGCATTTATTTTCACCAAGCCCTTTCTTTGTGTTTAAGGCCTTCCGGCGTAACCCTTTTTTATAACCCTTGACAGGAGTCGCCATATGCCGGGCAGCTGACGCCAAGGTCAGGAAGGTAACCTTGTTAGGGGTGATATTGTCAGGTAAATTTTTTGCTTATCGTGGGAATAGGGTCAATGTGGAAGATTCCACCTGCCCGACTTGAATTAATAACTGTTCTCAAACAGGGGGCGATAGAAATCTGCGTTTTTTGTTATTATAATAACATGTGGAGTCACGTTTACAGAATTTATGGTGATCTTGTGCACTGGATTTAACGTTGAGGTTACAGAAGCGGTTTTGCAGTGAAATCTCTAATAATAGATAGACATTCTCAGAAGGATTACAGATATTGTCAAGAGTTTTACAAATTGCGATAATTTTCAAGATAAACTTTCTACTTCTTATTCTATTTTGCCCAGTGACAGTCACAATGATAAGCACTTTTATTAATCTAATGAACATTGGCTGTAATCAGAATTATGATGTTGAGCAACAGCGGTGTTGCCATCGCGAACCATCTGTGTTCGATTAGATAATGTTGTTAGAACTTTACCGCAAATTATTTTTATATAAACTTGCATAACATCACGTGACATAATTATGATATGAGTAACGATGTTACAGCGGCATCTACTGTGAAAATCAAAAGAAGACAATATCATCTGGCATTAAGATCTTAGTATTGTAATTGCAAAGAAAATACTATCTTAAAACTCAAAGTTTTGGAACCTTGTTATCCATATCTTTGGGCGATTCGTGATCATTATTTTTATGTGAACTTGTTGGTGAGCCATGATCATTATCCGCGTGGTAATGGCACTAAATTCAACTTTATATATTCCAAAAATCAATGCATATTTAGTTTTCTAAGTTAATGGAATGGAAAGGTACGTGCCGGAGTCGTCTCAAATTTAGTATACAGATTCCAATTTAGGAGTACAGTTGTGTCAGGTAGTCTTGTCAGAAACACCTTCACCTGTCAAACATTACTGCAGAACATACTTTTGGAACCATTGTCAAAATATTTGACATACCACATAGAAATCAAAAGTCTAATCTTCTCCACTAATCAATTCTTAGTGTCTCGTATCGTCCGGTATTCAGTGCAGGCCGACGATCCATCATTGCGCTCATTGGGCATGCGGCCTGCGCACGAGGCCCACGTACATCCAGCCCCTTCATCAGTATGCGGCGCGCGCGCTGCCAGTCGCGAAACGTAGCGACGCTACGTCATTGCTGTGCAGAGCGTGTCGGTTGTAACACAGGGGCGGATTAGGGCTGTTGGGACATGATTGGATTTTTGTAAAATGTCTTTAATAGTGTCTTTTCGCATAACTATTTTTCCAAACTGTTTCAGCGCCCAATTCATACTTTTCTCCAATACACGAAAACTTACGGTTATATTTTTAAACGTTGTGTAGAACTCAATAAGTAAGAATATTATATTATATTAAGCCCGTGCTGTCCCACTGCTGGGCAAAGGGCCTCCCCCTCAACCCGGTTTAAAGCTACCTTTGGCCAGTCCTCCAAGAAGAGGTCTTCGAAACGAAAAAGAAACCGCTTCGAGGTTTTGGGTTTCCGCTCTGTGGTTATCTTGGCCCACAACTCATTCGGCATGCGGCAGATATGACCAGCCCAATCCCACTTCAACTTGCCCGATTTCCGAGCTACGTCGATGATTTGGCTTTCGGAGCGTAACGTGGTGTTCCGAATTCGATCCATTCGTTATACCATTTAAAAGACTACGCTCCTAGCAAAACTTTTGTCAGAGCGGTTCGTAATGCAAGTAGCCTACTATTACCATTCCCATACGATTCATTGGTGTAGGCAGCAATCTTTACTGTCTTAATCACGATAGCTTCCGATAATAATGCTGAAACTTTAGTTCCAGGTACTGACGCTTAGTCACCGATGTTTGCCTCCGATGGCTTTACTCATAGGTTACTTATTAAAGCACGCAATAGAATGAGTGCATGTTAAAGAACATATACGCATATATTAAAGTATCTAATAATATTATACTAACTAATGGGTTTGCTCCAAGCTCCAAACGAGCTGATTCACGCTTTAGCTACAGCAAGCCATCGAGTAAGAGGATTGCAAGCATGTTTGGAAATATCCCTTCGACATCGCGTTGAATATTCATTAAATTTCAGCAAAAAATCATTTACCAGAGATGTTAGGC
The DNA here is from genome assembly GCA_905404275.2 of Hedya salicella. Lineage (NCBI taxonomy): Eukaryota > Metazoa > Arthropoda > Insecta > Lepidoptera > Tortricidae > Hedya > Hedya salicella. The sequence goes on from FR990109.1 coordinate 1,117,507, forward strand.
TAGTTCGCGTCGACCCGCTAAAAAGCATGCATAACACAACTGACGCAAATCACCGATTCTTGGCAACATTTACTTTGCCAATAGTAAACAAGCTTGCGGTGCCATGCCAGTGCAAACGAGGGCCAATTATCAGAATGCCGTGCTAATACGATGACACGGAGTCGATGACATGTGATCCAATGACGAATCAACTTTCGGAGAGCGCTTTAAATTAACTTGTTTTTTATGTCTTAGTTAGTCGAGAGGTGACATATCCGGCCACTTTTTGTTTGTGATGAATTCCCGCTGCGATTTTTATTTCATGTGGAGCTCAATCACCTATGCTGCCGATCTAATACATATACATATAAAATAATTTTTAAATGTGTCAAATTTTTATCGCATAAAATATAAATTCTTCAAAGCTTATGGAATGGAATCTAAGGTAAAGTCTGTTAAAAATAGAGATGTGCCAAGCTGAAAGGCCGTTTCCGATTAAGGGAAGCAAAAATGCCCTTTAATATTATGACTTAGTTTTTTTTTCTACAGTCAGTTACGTCTAGTAGAGTAACTGTGTCAAGTTTGGTTGAAAAATTCTTTGCGGTTCCGCAGAAAAAAAATAAAAACAGAAATAATGAAATATGGTTTTTCTCCAAAACTATTTAACTTTAATGTACTATTATTTTTTCATTCTGTAAAGCTTAGTCAAGTTCATGTTTTAAGTGAAAATGGTATTTCTATATCTAACGATTATGTAAAAAAATATGTAAGTCAAAATTTAAATATATATATGCTTTGGTTATTTGGAAGTGTTAGAATAGCTTACTAATAAAATGTAATACAATCCAACCCAGTTATTTATTTCATTTTGACACAGTTGCTTTCCGATTTTATCCATCAAATTAATATGTGTTACAGGACGTTAACTAAGGCTTATTTTGAAATGTCAATTAGAGTGGTATCTCTCACAAAAGTAAAAATATATATATATTAAAATTTTGACTTACATATTTGTTTACATAATCGTTAGATATAGAAATACCAAAAAAAAAAAACATTCCGTCGAATTGAGAACCTCCTTTTTTTGGAAGTCGGTTAAAAAGGACTATACGAATTTTTTTCTCTTGCTTTATTAAATTTGTAACATTCCAACGGACAAAAATATAGGCCATATACAAGCTACAATGTATTTTTAACCGACTTCCAAAAAAAGGTTTTTTTTTTTTTTTATGGGTGTTCACCGATTACTCAAAGACTATTTGACCGATTTCGAATTTTTCTTTTTGGTTTTATAGAAGGTACTTTCTAGTTGGTCCCATTTAATTTTGGTGAAGATCTGATGATGGAATCTATGAGGAATTGAAGGAACTCCTCAAATATTGTAGGCATACATATAGCGATTTTGGTATTATAAGAAACATAATAAGCATTTGCATTCAGAAAGTGTAAATTGGTGAAGTGGAACTGATGCAGAAGACCACAGAATGCCATCGGAACTCCTAAATGATAAATGATTTACGGGTGGCGACAAAATGCTTCATTAATTTAGCTAAGCAACTTCATAGTCACAAATTTAAATGTTCCTGATGAGAATGGTACCATCGAATTGATTTGATGATGGAGCCGGAAGGTAGGCACCAGATCTATGTAATAAAATAATGTATCCTAGCCGTGTTTGGGCTTGTTCGAATCGTCACGAGATACACTTTTAAGTAACGATTAACTAAAAAGTGTAAAATAAATAAACTTTTAAACAAAAAAATAAAACCGACTCCAAAAAAACGAAAAAAGTAAAAAATAACGCCATAATTCAGTTTCTTCAAATTACTTACAAGTAACCGTTTGTATACTCAATCTATACGGTATATACAATTAATGTTAAAATCGTCAATTTTCAATATTTTACACATTCTTTATATGGCACCGACGCCAAAATAAGACTAATTGTATATACTGTATAGATTGAGTATACAAACGGTTACTTGTAAGTAATTTGAAGAAACTAAATTATGGCGTTATTTTTTACTTTTTAGTTTTTTTGGAGTCGGTTTTATTTTTTTGTTTATTTTTTACGTGATTTGCAGCCCGAGGAATAATTTTATATCATATCACTTTAAAAACAGTGAAATTTATCGATATTTTCCGGGTAGCCCCTTAAAATAAAATTTGGCACATAAATATAGCAGATTATTAATTAAAACAGGATACTTAATTCTCCAGAACGTGTGGCGTTTGGCTTAAACTACAGTCACCGAAATACCACTCTCGTTCTACCCCATGTCTCAAGTGATGGGATTTACCAACCGTTTATTCGACTTCGCAAATATCCTCGTACCAATACTATTATCCCTAGCAGCGGATGAACGTGGGCGCATGATTGAACCCGACGATAGCTGGGAAACCCAGGCATAAAACGTGTTAACCGACATAGTTTTCTTATCGAGGTACCGTCTCTTTAGACTAAGGAAACCTGTGGGCGACGTTTACTCTAGTGCTGAATGAAGCTATTTTATTGGGTGTTTTATGCGCTAGAAGTATATTAAGCGGGTCGTATGGTAACCGCGTGAAGGTTGAAGCAACTAAATATGGTCGTGGGATTTGGTTGAAATTTTATTCATAAAGTGTCCGCATTTTAAACGTGTTATGTGAAAGTTACTCGAATCGTACGATTTCAAGTCCGGGAGTCATTGCGGTTTCCTGGAAATATCATCATTGTTGCAAAACATTTTAATTAGTATATGTATTTCTACATTGTGTACAAGGTTTTTTGTATGTATATAAATTGTCGATCACTTTACGACAGCTAATGTACAGTGACAGTGCTTTTTGTATAAAATATACATGTACATTGTTAATGGTGAAAAGTATTAACTAAACTAAAAAACTTCAAAGTGAAACGGAAGGTACGGACGGTAAACGTAACGGCTAATTACATCATTTCAGCCATGGATGTTCACTGCCAGACACAGGGCTTCTCATTAGACTTCCACACGGGCCGGATAGAGGCGACCCGCCTCCAGCGAGTCCCCGCAACACCAGAGTTGGGCAAATATTAGTTTAAATAAGAATAAGAATAAACGGCCAAAAGTTATTCTCATTCAAAAAAATTCAAATAAGATTTATTCTTGAGCGCGTCATTCTGAATGACGTGAAATAGACAAAATTCAAAAATTCGTCATTCCGATTGACGAATAATCTGTTGAATGAATTAGTTCAAGAAGCGCTTATTTAAACTAACGTTTTATTTGTGACTGTTATTTTGATTATGATTATTTTTAGTTTTTTTTATATATGTATGTTATTTTTAACCAGTTTAGTGATAGGCACACGTTAGTCATAGGCTATGTATTTTTTTTAAAACGACCCACCAATCTTTCTTAGAAAAATGAATAAATATATCACAGTATACGTATGAAATGAATAGCATTAAAATCACAACTTCGTCAGTCAGATTCTAAGTCACAATCCGTCCCTGGGCAGTGGCCGGTATTCCCGGCGCGTCGCGAAGGCCGCGCGGGCAGATGCTCGCCACCGCGGCTACTGCCGCAGAGCCTCCACTCCATACCATCACTTTCAATGTAGCTAAATTGGTTTCAAGAACTGTGAGAACAGTCTCTAGCAGAAGTCTCATTATAAAACGTCAAACTTCTTGAACCCATTTGTCATAATCATGATCATACTCGTAGGCTATTTCATCTGTTACAGACGATCTTCTGCAGTGCTGTAGAGACAACTTTTTAATGACTACGTAGTCTAATCAGAACCTGACCATTTGTTGTGTAGCCATCATCATAACTCTGAGAGATATCAGCGATACCATAGAAATAGTAAATATGTCGCTTGTACCAATAGGAATCTTGGTTACCTATGACATGGACAGATCTGCAGCTCTCAAAGCTGCAGTACACGTTAGCTTGCACGAATGAACGAGAAAAGCAGATGTAAGAGAGGAAAGACAACATGTCGTAAAACGTGCCACTAAGTTGAAGTGAAATGACAAACACAACCCGTGCCAACTGTGGCAACGACGGACACTGAAAAGGAAGAAGAGACCGGTAGAAAGAAGAAAGTATCTTAATACACAGGCGTACAATATAGAACATGAAAGTAACAAAAAAAACAAGCAGAAGTAAACAACAGGCGGTCTTATCGCTAAATAACAGATACACAAATCATTCGTTCAATTAATCTTTAATGCACATAAGAAAACTTATCGTACAAATGGAGGACTGTATCTGTTGTATTACGTATTTAGTAAATTAATTAGTATTTACGCTTGTAAAAAAATCATAACATCCTGCATCCGCTGTCTCTGTGTTCTGTGACGCTAGTGTCCCCCCTCCCCCCCACAATCCCACGTTACTCTTTTATGGACGCCTCTTAGCACGAGAGGAAATTATGGGCCTCGCACCAGTTTTCCCAAATTCAGGATTATGCCATTATGTGAATGGTGGGAACTTTGCTTCAGCACATTATTTGCTGTATTCCATTGTTACCCAACAAGTTTGTTACAAGTGATAACTTAAGCTGGTGGAGGTTTTTTTGCATTATGCGTTTAATAAAACTTTTAAACAAAAAAATAAAACCGACTCCAAAACAAACTAAAAAGTAAAAAATAACGCCATAATTCAGTTTCTTCAAATTACTTACAAGTAACCGTTTGTATACTCAATCTATACAGTATATACAATTAATCTTATTTTGGCGTCGGTGCCATATAAAGAATGTGTAAAATATTGAAAATTGACGATTTTAGTAAGTTGTGCCACGATGGCACCGACTTCAAAATAACATTAATTGTATATACTGTCTAGATTGAGTATACAAACGGTTACTTGTAAGTAATTTGAAGAAACTGAATTATGGCGTTATTTTTTACTTTTTAGTTTTTTTGGAGCCGGTTTTATTTTTTGTTTAAAAGTTTATTTATTTTACACTTTTTAGTTAATCGTTACTTAAAAGTGTATCTCGTGACGATTCGAACAAGCCCAAACACGGCTAGGATACATTATTTTATTACATAGATCTGGTGCCTACCTTCCGGCTCCATCATCAAATCAATTCGATGGTACCATTCTCATCAGGAATATTTAAATTTGTGACCAGGAAGTTGCTTAGCTAAATTAATGAAGATATTTTGTCGCCACCCGTAAATCATTTATCATTGAGGAGTTCCGATGGCATCCTCTTTTTGGAAGTCGGTTAAAAATATTTCAAGTTCACACAACCTTTTTATGATTTTTTCTACCAGAGAGAGGAAAGGATGCGAAGGAAAAAGATTAACCCTACTACCTAGTCTCGTATAACACCAATCCAAAGTGGATGGACTGGACAAAAACTTGTCTCTTCAATTGTCAAACTATGACCGTAATCAAGACAAAACGCCAACTCTCAAGGAAGAGGGCTTTATAAGCGTTTCAATATAATCCAATTCTCAATGGTGTGTTTAATAGGTACATGGAAAACAGGACAGACATACTTTCAAGGATAAGTATGATGTGCCGGCAGTGGCGAGCGGTCCATATAGGCACAAAGGCACTGCCTACCCTAAGAAACCATAGCTCCATATAGATACAGAGAAACTGCCTATTTATTTATTTATGCCAAGTGCCAACTATTCCTGGGTAGTGGATGCCCACTATTGTTTTTTGATATGAAATTGTAAAGGTTATACAAGTTTCGCCTTCCAGGTCATGAACAAGCTATGATAACGATGAAGACAATAATACAGTTTTTAAAGATAGGCATTACGAAGACGTTTCCCTGCGTCGCACTTCACGCCACATCGCCGACCCTCAGTCTGCGGCGCGGGTAACGGATGACCACTCTGGTTTGCGATATGAAGTTATGTCGGTTTTCAATATCCATCTTTATATTTCGTTAAGAATTTCCTTAAATACTCTCTCATTTGACTTCTGTCTTAGCTGTAGTAGTTTCCAGATTCACCATATTATCAGTACCTAACGATATCATTATGTTTGTGGTCCCAATTAAATTAAGTTGGTAAGTATGATTTTCTAGCCTAAGCTTATATTTTAAACAATGTTTATTTACCTGCTCTTTCACTATTTTAAATTGGTATGTTTAGATATGCGTGAATATTTGCTTCTCACAAACTTGGGTACACATGAGCTCTAAGAACGACATCATTCGATTGTCCGTATCCCATTTACTTCAGGTCGGTGTAGCATGTTTTTCTTCAATACCTCTCTTTCATCCGACATTTCGTCACTCACATCCTTCCTATTCATGTCATCTCTCACGCAATCCTACCACCTTTTCCTTGGCCTACCCCTCCTCTTACATCACTCCATATGCATATCTTATACCCTTCTTGTCACATGACTCTCATCCCTCCGCATAATATGTTCATACCACCGTAGGCGATTTGCTCTTAGCTAATCGACTACCGGTGCTAATTTCAGACTTCCTCTTCGTCACGCCATTCATCCATCTCAACATTCTCATCTTCGTAACATGCAATCTGCTTTCATCCATCACCTTTGCGGCACAACATTCTCTAAGAACATTATTCTTAAATCGATATTATCACGATGAAGAAAAAAACCGGGTCTCAAGGAAAGGCGATACAAAGACGTTTCCCCCGGTCGCGCGCCAGCGACTCTCGGTCAGTGGCGTGCGCGCACGTCACGCCGCGCGCGCGGGACGACGCGCTTTCTAGACACGCTCGACATACGCCCGTCTACCGATAATTGGTTATGTCAACGAAGCCATGGGATTGCACGTGGATTGTATAATTGCCAAGTTCATTTCAGTATTAACATACACTGTAATTCATACACTGTGGAAGTTTGTGTGGGAAATCAATCATTAAAACATAGGCTACACAGTTCTCATGATCATGACGAGGCCGCGGGTAAATAGTATTATAGATATAATTTTTTGTGTCTCGTTGCGGATCCTTTATATTAGAAAATATAAAGGATCCGCATCATTTCTACCCACCCCAAATTGAGTCTTAATAGCTTCTTCCTCAAGAGCCTGTGTCTTTGTTCTACCGCGATTGAGTAGTTTCGCGCCAGCAGCACTGGTTAGAAACTCACGTAGATTCGTTTCCACCACGTCTTTAACTTGCTGCAATTGCTGCAACCGACGGCATAAGTCGGTCAGCCCAAGTCTACACCTTTGATCGAATGTTCCTCAATATTTTTTTACAGTTATAACTTTTTTGGTATTGGTAGCTAAGTCGTGCAGCATCGCCACTGTGGTAGAACAGTACAGAACTGTTAAAAGAAGGCGATCGACAAATGTCAAGCCTGGGATCACAAAACAAGTATATGCTTCGTAGCAACAGTGCAACGGAACAAAGACGTTTCGAAACGCAACCGGACCGTGGGATATAATTTATTCTATTCCTGCAATCTTCACACGCGGGTCACGCTCGGAAACCTGCCGTAATTACGTCTAATTAGCAAGAATTTCGTACTAGAACCTTTCATTTCATATTCCTCATGCTAATATCGAAACCACAAGAGTGTAAAGGCGAGCTCAATCTTGTTTCGTAATTTTGAAACGATAAATACTTGTGGGACGGTATAAATAAAAACAGGATAAACACAGAAAGCGGTTATACAGTGAAACAATGCAAAAAACTGGGCGAGTTTAAAAAGCGAGATCTACGACCGTAATAACGTTGGTTGTGATAAAAAATGACCAAGTGGCGAGCGAATGCGAGTCATCGTGCCGGCGGCGGCCGAGCGTGGCGTCACGGCGCGTGCGCCCGCGCCGCTCCGCCGCACTCGTGTGAACGGGCCCTAACATTTGCATAAGATCGCTGGATACGATTGTTGTAATGTTTTCATGGAATCGCTTGTAAGAACGTGGAACATTCAAATTGAAAATAAATTAGATAACTGTAGAATAGACGTGAGCTCGTCTTTGTAAGTGTGACCTGTACTGATAGTGATGAGAAGCTATTGATATATAAAGTGCTGTTTTGTAAAATATAAATGTACAAAATATTTTCTTTTGCTTCCGCGATTATTACTCATTGAAATAAAACAATTTCAAGAATTATATCGCGTATATTATCTCATTTGAGTTCCTGACGTTTCGGAAGCTTTCCATGATCCATTTCATTTCCATGATTGACATTAATGTACAATCCTTATATTTTACGACGATCAGTTACAAAACAAAACATGAAATACAGACTAGTTGAAGCGCTGAAATTGTCAATAACCATTTTCTTAATGTTCCTAACTACAGGAGTCGATGAATATATCTACGAGTATATCTATATTAAGTATTAAAAAGTTGTTAAAATGAAATGTCTATACATTGAAGATATTGTAATGGACTATTTGGAGGTCACTGAATCGATTTTATTTTTATTTTTTGTATGTTTGTACGTGTCTAAATAGCGCGTTCGGTCGCTGCTCTTCGCGCACTCATAACTAAGATCCTCGGATTGGAATAAAACTTTTCGAGAAGTAATCAGCTTTTCCGACGTGTGTAACCACTATTGTAATCAAAATATGCCGTCGCCTCTGTTATTTTCGTCGTCTTCAAAATTTCAGTGAAATGCCATCCTGATCGGTTCAATTAATTTATTAAAGGTATGATTTATTTATTATTCAAAAAGTTACACAGCATTACAGTGAAAACTAAGGAACACTGTGAAGTACAATAAAGAAAAACATTAAAAAAAAAACTTAAAACTAGTTCGAATTAGGCGACGTATCTCCGTGGCTCCGTTGCATCGTCTGATCTGGTGTAGGATTTGGCCGATTGTCCCGGAACTGCCTAAACACTAAACACATGATAGAGGAATGGTTAGAAAAGGGTATAATCTGATGATTGTCGTCATCACTTGAGACTAACTTTGGAATTCGTATTACAAATATTTGTGCGCGACAAACGCTACTTTTATCACAATAGTGCTGACAAACATACAACACACTAGAGGCAGGTCCACACTAAAGTGTAATATTATCAACTGGTCTGCTTTTATTCCTTATGCTAAAGAAAATTAACTTCCCTATAACCGGTAAGGAAACAAATAAAAACCCTCGACACAGCTTGATAATTTTCAAACCGCTGAACCTATTTTCCTGGACCATGGCTAAGAACACTCCGGTCACCTTCTCTCGCTCTCTCTCTCTCTGGTATCGATCCCTCATGTCTGAGGATCGTGGTGCATCAGGGTTGCACCTGGAGCGGATGATCTGCCTCCACCAGTTTTTGTAAAGTGCGTCTCTTACGACCGTGTATTATTTAGAGGGCGACGAGTCTTTCCCTTGATCGGTTCATCTTATTGGTGAACAACCGCGCAATCTTTCACCTTCGATATTATCGACCACAATATTTTTTTCCAAACAAACGTCGCCTCTGGGCTTTCTGTGGCCGAAATATGAAGGAATGTGTTGTTGGCATCTCTCTCTGGGATCGGTCCCTCATGTCTGAGGATGGTGGTCAGCATCAGGGTTGCACCTGGAGCAGATGATCTTCCTCCACCGGTTACTGTACGGCGCGTCTCTTACGATCGTGTATTAATTTGGAGAACGACGAGTCTTTCACTTGATCGGTACATCTTCTTGGTGAACGATCGGGCGATCTTTTGCCTTCGATATTCCCAAACATAATCAGTTTTTCAAAATACGTTGTTGGCAGTTGGTATATATATGCTGGACAAGCGAGCTTTTATTCGGAGCTGGGTCAGGATCGAATCGAAACAATGGTGCATTCCGCACTTTAAGGTATCAGTCCAGTCACCTTAAAGGACTTGAAGTCATTTTTCAAAATCAAAAACTTCAAAATCCGGTCGATACGTTCAAGAGATACTATGTCAGAGACAGAGAGAAACAAAACCCCTCTTTTTTCGTCGGTTAAAAAGTCGAGGGACGGACTTCAAAATAGTAGTTTTTGTATGGACAAAACACCAGCTCGCGTTCATCTTAAACGTGACCAAGCCTTACTTATATAAGTAAACATACTGTGTCGTATCACATGACTGTGCGTCATTTGTAGCAATCATAGACTTATTAAACAACTCTGATATGACAACAGTATAATTTCATAATTGCAACTGCTATGTTTCAAGAATCTTAATGATTTACGCAAATGCTTAATACCTACGGCGAATAATTATGTTTACATTTTCTTATCTATAGTAATTTATTTTAGTATCACCTTATAGATAATTAATGTTTCTTATGTATGATGATTATAGTATTCAAGACGTAGGTATCATTACACGGTTGTATTCCGCTTTCATATCTTAAATGATGCAACATGCAAGTAGCCTGCACTTTAGAGAGCACGATTCAGAGATGAAACTTTGTATGGAATTTATTTATAAAGTGTTCACTCGTAAATGTACGTACAGTCGGCAAAAGAACCACGCTATGTAAATGTGTATTGCATTTTTCTCTGCGGTGGGACAGTCAGCTGCAAAAAGATAGACACGATCAGTCCATAAAACATATCTTTCCTAGACTGTATTACCCGTAAATACAGTTGAGACAAGATATTTTTGAACGGACTAATCGTGTATATATTTTTGCAGCTGACTGTACCTAATGAACATAGCATAAATTATTATCAGTAAGTTTCTGTTTTAATTTTCCTAAAAACATAATATGTTGTTGATCTCATCAGAAGTAGGTACGAGGATAAGCAACCTATTGTAACATTCACAATGATTGTCAATCATTTCGCGACAAGTGGTCCACTGCACGTCTCTCTGTCCGAAACCTCCATTCGATAACTTTTACACCCACCAGAAGGTCAATATAATCACCATATATACGTCTGAGCAGTCGAATAGACGCTGCCTTCGGCGTCGAATCATACGAATCTGTGCACCGAAAATTAAACACTACGAAAACCTATATTGTTATAATATTTTCTTCTGTTTCCGCGATTATTACTCATTGAAATAAAACAATTTAACGGATTATATCGCGTATATTATCTCATTTTAGTTCCCGACGTTTCGGAAGCTTTCCAGCTTTCCATGGTCACGGGAGGACCGTTTTATTTCTATGTTACTATGTTACTAACGCCATGCCACTGAAACGATAAGTAAGGTTCTCAATTTTCACCATTGGAGTACCTTTACATCCCCCAGCAGAGCAATGAAATCACCATATAAAATTGAGGTGTCTGAGCTAAGCAGAGGCTGTCTCCAACATCGTCATGCATGTGCAACGCTGCGCGTCGCATCTGGGTCGACGAACGGTGCCGGACTTTCTTCGCCAGCCCGCCCCGCCGCCTACGCGCGCGCCGTTATTCCGCTGGGGATTTTGAGTTTACAATTCTGGAGATTTTTAATACCGAGTTTTGTAATCCGAACATCGTGTGTATATAACTATAAGCTCCATTTCACGATTCTTTAATAGTTAATAACGGAAGATTTTTCCTGTCATGTCAATGTCAACTAGGTTCCTACTGCCGTCCATCAGATGCGTGCGTGCTTGTTTGTTATTATTATCAATAGTATGGTAGCAATGATTTTTCTGGCTGAAGGCATTTTTACAGCTCATCACTGCAGTGTTTTATATAATAGTATGGTGCAACGGTGTAATTTAATGCTATAAGATAATGTGTGGTATTTATAGCGCTTGAATAACCGTACAGTAATAACATATGAAACGTGTTTTTTTTTCTATTTACTGTTTTAATCGTTTTCACTTCACAGGTACACAGGTATGGCTAGAAACTGACTAAAAAGTACAGTCCTACTTTAGGAATGCCATGAACCCCCTGAAAGTTTACAAAATACTTTTAGACTTCTTTCCGCTTTAATATTTCCATTATACAGATCCAGCTCTCAGCAGCATGATCATATTGAGAGAGAGAGAGAGAGAGATTTTAGAAAGGATTGAGGTCCTAATGAGAATTGCCTAAACCTTAACATAAACATAATCCGTTATGGGTCATTTCTCCCTTCGCCAACGGCTTCCGGCTATCCGGCTATTATAACAATAACGTAGACATAAATGGATAAAATTCAGTCTATTTTAGCTGCTAAAGTTTAGCAGTTTGCACGAAAAACAGCCTGAAAATTTCACAAATCGAATCTTGAGTTAAGCTAACATTCGTGGAGCAGTTTATACTGAAATAGTTAGTCATTCCGTCTAAAGTTAGAACTCATTGAGGCGAAACGACGGCCTGAAACGAATTGCGCGCAGTTAAACCTAATTGAAAATGTTCCACTCGAAACCGTTCTAAAAATACGACCAAATAACTGCCAAGAGTGAGAGTAATTTGTGCACACTGACAACAAAATAATATTATGTTGCTTAATCTGGACCAAAATCGAAACCTGGACCAAAAATACTTAAGTCAAACAACTATTCGAATACTTTAATTTCAGGTTTGTAAATATGAATTCGAAAATGTTGATCTCACCTTCATGTAATCAAAGATATACGTAATTCCTTGCATAATTATGGGGTAAAAAGAAAGGGTAAGTGAGATATATTACTTTATTTTAGAAATAATCCACGCATCCCGAAAGAATTGCAAAATACTTTTGCCATTAGGGTTTCTACCGAAGTCGGACTTGAAGCGTGATTTTATATAAGTACGACACATAACTAAGTATATATAAAATCACAGTTAGTGAAGTGAGTAGGTTCTTTTTTTCGACATAAAAGCACACAATAACAGTGTTTTGATAACACATTCACATTACCTTCTAAATGAAAAAATAATAGTAAATAACACAGGGAAATCTTACACAAATCGACCTAGTCCCAAACTAAGCAAAGTTTGTACTATAGGTACATTAGGTACTAGGCGATGATATACATAATATATCCTTAAATACATAGAAATCATCCAAGACCCATGAAAAAACATTCGTGCGTCTAAATACGAGGATCACTAGCGAACAATCCTCGGCGTTAAATTGCTAGATAAAAACGTATAGATTCGTGACGCGTCCACTGTCGTGACGTAGCGCGGTCACGTACGGCGTCCTCGATATCTAATTATTACGCTGTTAGAGGACGAGCCGAGGAAAACGTGGACAGATGGAGGACAGACATAATCAACATCCACAGTGAAAAGCCACTCACGAAAGACCTTTTATGACATATTTGCAATGATCAGACAAAACTTGATGTGACGAGAAAAGCCTTAAGTATGAATGTGAAAAGTTATAAAGAAGAAATAACGGATAAATTGTGTGAAATATGATATGCAAAAGAAGGGTCTAGTTAAACGAGGAGATATCGGGTGATACGGAGGGATAGAAGGAAAGACATGATGCGCTGTCGTAGAATTCTGTTTCTTTGTCCCAAGTATACTAATGTCATATGGACTGAAAAGATATAAAACGTAAAAGAAGCTACTTTAAGTTCGCAATATCTGAATGATCAGTTTGCTCGCTTCTTAAAGAACTTCTTTCACAGCTGCAATCAGTTATCGGGGTCAAGGAAGCTGGCAAGGAGCCACTTAAAAATAGATTTTGAAATATCGTAGTGTCTAACCCGATTGGGACATTTCAAAATCTACATAAACTAGTAAAGAAGTAAAACAACATGCGGTCGATGGAGAGTTGCTTGTAAAATAGCGAACGAAAAATAGGCATGAACGAAAAACATTTTTTACGCTTCAAGCGTCCAAATCGTCACAGTGTACAATTTCATAGTATTTAACATGATAAGGCGAGCGTAGCAACAGTCAACAACGACAGACGGATTGAGCAATAATAGATAAGGTTAAAACTATACCAAAACAAACAGTCCATCCGGGAGCAACGGCCCGCTTCGGCAAGGCAGAACCGCGATAACCGCGCACATGACATCGTCGTTCTGTGTTTGCGCAGAGTTGATACTCGCTTGGCTTGGGTGGTAGTGTTGGGGATGGCAGAGTGCGACCTTAACCAAAATGCCGCTGCGCTGACGTCGCGGTTAGAAAGTTGCTGCTTACGTCACGGCGCATCGGGTCGATGGCCTCGCGCGCAGGGTTGCCACTTTAAAGTTATCGCGAGGATAGTTGCTTTCATTAGTCGTCACGGGAACGGCCACCTGCGTGTTTTTTCTATCAGACACTAAAATAACTTTTGATTATGGTGTCGGTAATGCATGTCAGTCAGAGTCACCTACGAGGTGCAATAGTGAGTATTGTTCACCTCAGGTGAACCAGGCAAATCATATGATTATGACGTTCCATTTTCAATACATAATGACGAGATGTCTAAGATGCACAACACATTGATAGCAGGCTTGCTAAGATTAAGGTACTTGCGCCCAAGATGGCCCGGTTCTTAAGAAGGCCCACTTTCATCTTATGCTTTAGTTCAACTTCCTTGGCTTGGATATAAAGTTGCAGTTTTATCTATGATGCTCGGTTAGTGAGCATGGCCGCGAAATGTAAACTCATTCGAACTTTAAAAAATACAAAGAAATATATAGTGGGCCATCTTAAGAACCAGGCCATCTTGGGCGCAAGTACCTTATACCTAACCTTAACATTAGCGTTTGGATGACTACGAGGTCCGTTTCCGATCAGATACTCGTGTCTCACTCGTAGATTTTTGATGTGTTATAGTCAGTATAATCTCGGTCGCCAGTTCGTTTTGCGTCCAGTATAATAGTATCTGGATTATTTGACCATTTGTATGCATTTCAATTGAACCCAAAATGCTGATAAAATAGAGACGTTTAGTGTGAGCCAGTGAGCTGCATCTCTGAATTCTTAGCCACTCACCGCTAGGTAATGCAAGTAAAAAAAAAAGATGAACCATCTTGGTAACCCTAGCTCCGCGGGGGCCGCGGGCCGCGGCCCCGTTCGCCGCCACGTCCGCGCCGACGTAACCAGCTGTTTCACCTTACCTCATTGCCCGAAACAAGACAACGCGTAACGCTTACGCTCACTTACAAATGCCTACGAGTACAGACATCGGAACAGTGCCTTATAGTAGGAGGCGTACCATGAGGGAGGGGTCAGAGGGGGAAGGCACGCCAGGATTTTGTCTGCCCGCCTGCAAAGCCTGGGTGATCCCGTGGGTACTTAGCAAAGCGAGGCGTCCAAAACATGGTTGTGTGTTGTGTGTAATACACAACTGTTCTTCAGATCGCACATCTTCTCAATTATTATAAAAATAGACCAAAATTAAGCTTATAAGCGATTTCTGTTACTAACAAATATGGATTTCTAAGTATCCAAAATAAATGAGTATTATTATTATTATGTTGTTTCAACTTCTGTGAGTCACGGGCCATGGGGCCGGTCCCCGTATTGCCTAACGCGTTTGACGCTCGCAATCGGAATCAAGTGTCATGATTTTGTATGGGCTATGACAGTGATTCCGATACCAAGTGTCAAAATTTCGTTAGGCAATAACCCCGCCGGTCATTTGGAAAGCATGACTGGAGCCGAAGCCAACAGTTACAGAGGCCCTTTCGAGACATTTAATTTAATTTGCGATCGGACACCAGTCGGGACTTATCCCTTTCTGCATTATGTAAATGCAGACACGGACAATTCCCGCACGGTGTAGGACTATGGAAAATAAAATAAATAAACTATAACCTGGTTCTATGGGGAGAATGTTAGATGGACCGGTTGTATGGGCTATGGATTGAGATTACCGGACACCTGCCAGAACAATATCTCACAACAAATTGATAGTGGCAGGCGGTGACTAGCTGTGTACTGGTGGGCCCACTATAACGGCCGCCGTCCTTGGCGACAAGAGGGCAACACGGACGTACACAGCTCTGGATCTGGAGAGGTGTGCACCGCTTTCTACCCAGCGACTAAAACAGTCACTGTGCCTACTCGCGACTTACGCATATTTCACTTCAACCCACCGAGCATATAGGGGTCCGTGTCGTCGCCACCCACCAACTGCTCGCCACAAGCTGCCCTGCGGTTGGCTAGGGTATTGAGAGGTGTACACCGCTTTCTACGCAGGGCATGCCGCCACTGCACCAACTCGCGCTTACGCAAATTTCACTTCCACCCTCGAGTTAAAACTCTTGCGACTCCATCCTGAGCCAATTAAGGCAAGCCCGGGCTGGGTATCCCAAAATCCGGTCCCCGCGGAGCAATCAGGTCCGTGGTGTCGCTACTCACCAACAGCTTGCCAAAGCTGCCCTGCGGCATTATTATTATATTATTAAATCACCACGTAGATATATTTAAATTAAATTTGTTCAGGACCGGACGCCCAACTAGGTTGGGTCGATTTGCGACAAGCCGCTGACAGAAGCTGGATGTTTTCGAGCCGATGACAGGATAAAACGGCGCGTACGACCAGCAGTGGATAAGCATAGCTCTCACATGACCGACAGTCTTCAAGTCATAGGGGAAATCGGGATGCGTAGCCGAAAAATTATCAGTGGTCGACCTAGACCCAGCCCAAGGCATGACCTTCATGCCTATAATGCATTGTGGCGTCCAGTTCGAAAGTATAACAAAACGAAGTCATGTACAGAATATAGTACGAGTCTAGAAGCAGTTCAGGATGATGCAATACCGTGTATTCATGGAGGTACAGCGGCGAGTGTACCGTCACGAAAACCAAAAGATTATGATACGAACATTCAAATGTTTAACAACTACAGCGTTTTTAGGGTTCCGTACCAAAAAGGTACGAAAGGAACCCTTATGGTACGACTTTGTCTGTCTGTGTGTCAGACAGAGAGCCATATCTCAAAAACTACTTACGCTCTCTATTTGAAATTTTGAATATATATAAACATGGTCAGCCAGCCCACATGTATTGCAAAGGAAATAATTTAAAAATATATTTTTATTTTCTAAAAAAACAACGAATATGAGGGAGGGGCAAAAATAAAAGTCTACCTACTGGGTCAAGTAGGGTATCCATATGAAAGGGCTTAACCAATAAGGGCTTAAAAATTTTAATTGTGATTAGATTTTGTTTTATTAAGGAAAATGTGAAAAAAAGAACACTATTCCCCCCCCCCGTCATAATTTAGACATTTTCACAATTTGTATAAATAAACATAAATATTACACGAAACTTATAACCATGTCTCAAACTAGCTTTTTTTTTTAATTTGCAAAAAACCCTATTGAACAACCCGGTTGCGTTAAGTTTGCACCTCATTTGTATGCAATGCTGTAGATATCAGGAGCAAACTTAACTCAACCGGTACTGGGTAATAACGTTAGGGTTACTGAAAATTTGTCCGGAACCCTCGGTACGCGAGTCCGACTTGCACTTGGCCGGTTGTTTTTTAATATACACGTTGGACAGAACTTTCAATTCTCCAGCTGAACCCATTTGAGAGAAGAGAGAATTCTCAAAATCTCCAACTACTCAAATAAAATACTATAGCTACTTATTCCTCGCGATTTGCTTCTTATTCGGTTGTTACAGGGATTCGTGTCCCGCTCTAGGTACATAATTTACAACACTGGATGGACTTCGTTAACTTTTGCTTAAAATATGTAAAATTAAAAAAATACTCTACCCAACAGCGATTGTTCAGAAAACTCGGTATAGGTTAAGATCCCATAGCAAATTGCTGAAGCTATCTGTTAATAAAAAAAAAAAACGGTAAAATTAAAGTTTACATATGGAATAACACAATATTAGGTTATCATCAGTCAAAATTTGACCGCAGGCTTACAGTGTTATCCTTAAGTTTACTAAATTTAAAACCTTCACTGCAAGAATATAAAACTGAATTCTTTAGTTTTACCCAATTGAAGTTTTCCACTGTATGATTTTTGAATCATTTGTGTTGTCAATTCACTGTTGCGGTAATTTTGCGCTGGCAACCTTTTTGCATCTAGTTTAGAAGGGCACTAACTTCCATTTGGTTTGAGAATGATCGAACAAACAACTAGGTGCTTTTTAGACCGCTGAAAATTCAAACATTTGCCAGCTCAGCACCTTTTCAGCTAGGGTTACTGCTGGTTGCGGTGAAGTTGACTAGGGTTCCGGTTATCTTAGGATTTGTCCTGAGAGATAAAGACTTTTTTTAATGCTCATCACACAAATATTAGCCCTTGCCGGAATTTGAACCCAGGACCGTCAGCTTCGCAGGCAGGGTCACTATGCTGAGTTAAACCGGTAGACAAAATGACTTGTAATAAAATTTCATTGATTGACTTCCGATTTTCATAAAAAAAGACCTGTTTATTTTGAGGTCCTTAACAATTTGTGATCTGCTAACACTACGTGCAAACCAGTGCCATTATGTCATTCCACGTCTCATTGCATTAAAAAAACAAATAGGTGAAGAAACTTGCAGTGGGATCTGTACCAGTCCATTTTTAAGTGCATTTCCTAGAGCAGGTGTCGCCGCGTTTACGGTCGTTTCGGAAGACTTACAGGTTAATAGAATTAACATAAATGCTGGAAATGCATTTGTAACGCATAAGGACAATGCTGCGAGTGGATAGGCGCCGCTACTATAAGCAAAAAAACTAGTTGTGATCTGCTAACACTACGTGCAAACCCGTGCCATTGTGTCATTCCTCGTCTCATTGCATTAAAAAAACAAATAGGTGAAGAAATTTGCAGTGGGATCTGTACCAGTCCATTTTTAAGTGCATTTCCTAGAGCAGGGTCAATAAAATTAGCATAAATACTGGATATGCATTTGTAACGCATGAGGACAATGCTGCGAGTAGATAGACGTCGCTACTACAAGCAAAAATCTAGTTGTGACCTCAATATCATTATTAGACTGGGGTAAGATTGGGACCCTTCGTACACGGGGCACGTTCGTATCGTACAATAGTCATTAATAGACAAATTAAGTGGAATACGGACACATTCATACTTTTATTTCATAAAATGATATCTTAGGAAATAAATGCATACAAAAATGTGTCCGTACTCCGCCCTGTCCTGTCCGTCCGCGTAGTTTATCTATTAATGACTATTATACGAACTTATCCCGTGTACGAAGGAACCCAATTTTCCCCTATTTAGTGTCCTGTGGGTTCATGATGGTCACATTCATCGCGTGACAAGTATACTTGTACTTATGACAAGGCCTCCGTCGTTTTGTTTTGTTGTGATAATGTGTGGAAATCGTGTAAGTTTTAATCAAGGATTCCGTCACTATCGCTCTCACATACCTTAACTGAAAACGACGCGTGCTTTGTTATTTATCTATCGCATAAAAAACGCAAGAATCATAGGTCTACTGATTCATTTAGCAGTTTAAGTTTACCATAGGATAAGCGCTTTCAAAAATCGAATTCATTAGGTACTTCGGTCGGCATGAAGCATACATAAGTGTATGATAGAGAAGAAAGATACAGTTAGGGGTTATAATGGAGAAAGGTTGGAACAATAATGGAATGGTCGTGTAATTTGTGTACATGTTAACACCGGTGGTCAAAAATAGCTATTATATACCGTTTATTAACTTGTGTTTGTGTCTACAACGACCAATCATCATAGATTCATCATTCTTGTTATGTCGGAGGTTATTTATCGTTCCAACGATTACTAGTTTAACTCTGTAAACGTGACGTGTAACAGCCATACACTTAGAGACCATTGGTAGACATTATTCACGTTGTTAATAAGGCCTACAAATGGTCACAAGTGTGTTGCTGTTTGTACAGTCGGTAAGTAATAAAAGAAATCGATACCCTGCCATTTCTATGGCAGTTTGCGGCTTGAACACAGAGTGGCAGATACTGCAGGTGACTGTACTGCTGCCGGCGCCACGTTAGTGAGCACAACAGTTATGCTGATGACGCCGAGCTCCTAATTAAAGCCCCCAAAACAAAAGTTACGACCCAACGTGTTCGACCGCTTTCCTTTCTCTTTTGCTGTAGTTCCTTTCACGCCACGCACTTTAAAAATACCAGTCACTATCCTCGAAACCGAATAAACAAGACACCTACGCCTGCGTACTCTTAGGGAAGTTATACGTGTTTGTGAAGTTACGTGGTGGTTTGGAGGCCTAGTGTGATTGGTGGGGTCGACGGGTCCGCCGGTCGTTGGCCGGCCTTAGCCCACTTGAGTGACGTGAAGGGGCCCAGGCTCCCCTCTAAATGCCGAACGACGTTCCAACGCTAGTTCAATGAAATAAGGTAACGTGTGTATCGTACGGGCACGACACGGGAAACGACACGTGTTAAGTAATCGTAGCGATTGATCGATGAGCCGTCTCGGACGTCGACACCGAATATCTCCGCAGCGAAGTGAAAATATGAAATATTAATAGGTGAGGTAACCATAAATCATCGAAGAAAACTGTTTACAATCGACTGATGCAAATTACCCTGGAAATATGTGCCGAGATATGTATAAAATAAAAATATAAAAACATCTTATTGTTATTCAACGCGAGTTTCACTTGGCAATTACTGGTGCCTTACAGATAAAACGACAGCCTTCGCAAATGGCGCTTTGTTTTATTTTCTTCCCGCTTACGATGTGCTCGTGCGCAAAATTCCATTTGCATACAACTTGGCACTATTGACATGGTCGATGTAGGAATCCTCGAAGAAATAAAGGTTAAATTCTCGCATATGTAGTTTTGATGGTAGCATCGATAAGTTCGCGGCGACTCTTGATATAAAAGTGTGGGCCCATGACTCACACCTGCGTGACCTTGGCCAAGACAAAGAGGCTAGCATTGTGAGACGAACAATACCGTGATGGTGATAAAAGCATAACTAAATAAGCCACGAGCATGCGTTGAGAATTACAAATAATGGCTACAAAAAAACACACGTGGAATGCTAATGTAAAAGCGCTAGCTGTTGTTGACACTGACGAAAAAGGTGAAGCCGCTGCCATACTGGTCATTGTTTCGACTTCGCCGTAACTACTCGTACTCGTCGTACGAAATTCCAATACATTTATTCAAAGACCACAAGTTGAAAATCTTATGGATTGGATTGTTGTACTGTCTGATCCATAGAAGAAAACAAAATATCCTATAAAACAAGGCAAATTTAAACAATCTTGACTAATTTACTTACCTTTGAAACCTATTCATTAAAATCTGGTTGTGAGCGCATAGTGTCTGAATGAGATCGTCTTTTTCCGAAGGCCGTTACGACGTAGAGCTTGAAGTTGACATAAGGCAACATATACAGAAGGTCGATGTAACTATTATCTTAATCGATGTAACTGCTACCTGGAAAATTATGGTAAATTTCACTGTTTTTAAAGTGATATAAAATTATTCCACTTGGTGCAAACCTCGTAGCTTGGTATCTGGCCTATATTTATATCAACTGGAATAATATAATACTCAATAACTCAAGAGAAAAAGAAAGATTCATATATAAAGTCCTATTTCTAACTTAAATTGGTATAGGCTCCCTCGTCAAGCGACGCTTAGACATGGGCATGGGACTAAAACCAATAAGTGACTTATCATGTTCACTTTAAAATTGTCAACTGGTTTTTCAAAAGGTTCTATAGTTTTTAAGAAAAGTAGCAAAAACTGTTTTTTATCGTAAAAATAACAAGTTTTGATGGCGTTTATCTCGGTCTCGGTAACTCGTGAAGATAAACTGAAACAGTATATTGGTAACAACGGTGGTTGTCAACACGATGAGACATATACAACACAGAAAGAGAAGAGCTACGGATCGAAGGTCATTCGCGTGTGGGAGCCCCTTAAGGAATGTGTTAAAGATTGAAAATAAATAGGTTTCACCGCGTCTAAAGTTACGCTATAATGATCACGGGCACGTGGAGTCATGATCTATGATAACGTAGGTCGCCAGTCAATGTGGAATTCACTTTTATTTATGACCTCCATAAAAATGCACGTGGCCCGTCCACGGTGCAATTCGGGTGCTGATGCACTGCCGACGTAGACAACAGATATGGATCATGCAGATTTTTTACTGTACTGTACTGTGTGACTTAGCGTTATGCGTTTCTGTGGCCATCCTAAATAAAGTTAAGGACTTTAAATTCTATTATTTCTTGCAGGACCGTAATATACAGGATGCCCGAAAGATTTTAACCACGCATTTCTGAAGCCATTAGGAGTAAAAAATGTTGTAGGCCCAAAGTACAATTCAGCAAAAAAATAAAATAAAAAATAATTATTTTTGTCGATGTTTGTACATAAAACTTGAATAACTTTCGCTTCTCTACGAACATTTACCTAATGGTGGCGATTATTTTTCCAAAACAGGATGATTTTAGTGCGTGGTAGCTCTCACTTTGATGTCTGTCAATAGCAGCGAGGACTTGGCAACATACGTGGCAACGTCACGATCAAAAGAAGTTCAAGCGCTTTAGTAATCACAATAAATAGTTTACACGAAATTGATAAACCGGATTTGACTGAGGTTCATATAACACTTTTTTGCTCCTAATGGGTAAAGGAATGCGTGGCTAAAATCTTTCAGGTTCCTCGCTGGCACCTTGTATATGCATACTAATATTATAAATGCGAAAGTGGGTCTGTCTGTCTGTTACCTCTTCACGCTTAAACCACTGAACCGATTTGGATGAAATTTGGTATGGAGATAGTATGAGTCCCGGGGAAGGACATAGGCTACTTTTTATCCCGGAAAATACCCTTATCCGCAATAAACGAATTTAAGGGGGACGTAAGGGGGACGGCGTAGTCGCGGGCAGAAGCTAGTATGTTATATTTACCTAAACTATTAACCTCGTGTTCATAAGTTTGTGTCTTGGTTAGATATGACAATAAATTGTCATAGTCATGTAGTCATGGCTCACATGCGCATATTATAATATGCAGTTTCCAAAAAAATATACGCATGCAAATAAAAACAAGTATTCACAGCATGATTAAAAAGGGCTCACGAAAAATATCCTAAAACGAAAACTACCCTAAATTTGTTACTTATTATATTGTTGCCAAATGGATAAGCATTTCAAGCTATAGAGCTTTCTGCTTTTCCAATGCAATGGCGAATGAATTGAGCATAAATGAGCAAGCACGTTTAATGAGTTAGAGAACGCCATAAAAGATGGCACCCTAGTCGCGTGAGTGAATTTGCACTTCGCCGGTTTCATTATCTGTAGTGACTAATGGCAGTTTCCTTGTTAGGTAGGTAAATGCGTTTTCTATTATCGGCTTCTTTAGCGCTATGACTCATGTGTGTTATGTTACGAAGAGGCTATCAGATTCCATCCAACAAGCGAAGTAGTAGAACCAAATTCACCAACAATAACAACATGTTGTTTATAAAATTCCGAAGGTAAATAATTATTAGGAGAGCACAACAGCAAATTTGCGCACAATTTTTTATACAAATTAGAAAGTGAATCAAGGGGCGGTTACTTTTACAACATTTTTTTTTACTTTGGACCGCAATTGATATTCATTTATCTATATAGAAGAAGAGAAACCAATTAAATAAGATGAATGAGCCTTTATAAAGTGTATCTATAGCCCACATGTAAGTAGGTAGCCAAATGTTAAGGAAAAAGAAAAACACCAAGTCCATTAGCTGTGCAAACATATAAAAATGTTTGCGACGGCTGTAAAACTGCTCGCTGCATTTTATTTAATGCAACGGAATAGGTAATTGCGCCGTACTAGTCGAATTATTTCTTGTTGACGTTCTGCTGTGTTAAAAATACCATCAATAACATCATCATCTCCCGAGCCTATTTCCCATATCTTTTGGGGTCGCCCTCTTAGTCCTATTCCGCCATTCAAGGCGTTGTTATTCCTGGTTCCTGGGTCCATCATCTTCACATCCTTGGAAATGATCCCAGCCAGGACGTCTGCTTCTGTCTTTTGCTTGTTTTATGGTCATAACGGTTCTTGTCATATGTTCCTCGCTACGCCTCATGACTCATGACATGACATGTCCGTACTAGCGTAACCGATTTTCTCTGAGTATGTCCAGTTATATTTGCTAGTTTGAGTGCCCTTCTAATATGTTCGTTCCTGAGTCTATCTGTGTTAAAAAATACCAATTGGGTACTTTCCTGTAGTCAACATAAATTATGTTACGCTTGCAGTTAAATGTTATTTCTGAATATACGTAGAAAACATTTATAAATATTTATTTTTAAGCTTTTGGCGATTTTAAAATGATCAGAAACTCAAAAGAAGGAGGCAATTTGACCGTATAGATTTATGACGTCATAAACCTTTTTTCCTTTCAAACTTCATACTTTCTGATCGTTTTGACAGTTCATAAAAAGGAACTGATTTGATCTGTCAGTCAAGTACCCTATTGTATGAATTGCTGTTTCTTGCCTCCATACTTTGGAGATTTCCAATGGACAAAGTAAACGTCCTGTGTTCGAGCACCGGTCGATTTTTGAGGTTGAAAACTGTAATTGCAATTAAATTCTGAAAAAAAGGAAAGGGATACACGCTGAACAGCCCTTCTCCTACGACTGTGACACGCGACAAATGTTGTCTATCCTTTTCCATTCCAGTGCGAGAAGAGACTAGGTGATGTTGTTTCGTGCGTGCGACATGTCTAGTCTCAGCCTGTAATGTTAGCCTGCTAGTAGCGTTACATTATTCGAAACGTTACAATAGAGCAAAAAAATACGTAGTACACCAGTTCTAGGTTTTCATCGGACTGCTGACACCTATGTCATTGCCAAGGTCGCGATAAGACGATCGCGCGTGTGGAAGTCGCGGCGCATTCCTGCGATAACGTTACATCACCACCACGTGAACCCGCGACTATGATTTGTTCTGATTTAATTACCTCATGGATTACGAGTTGCGATATTACAAATTTAATTTGTTTTGTACTCTCTTCTCCACGAGATCAAAATCTGGCGAAGTGACGACAAGGACAACGCTGCAGGCCTGCAAGCCGATGAGCACAGTAGGCATGCGGTCGTTTGCTACAAAAGTATTTATTATCTGTGTTCAGTGAACATTAAGGTTAAGTCTTATTCCAATAATAAATCATTAATTACTTGCGAGTAAACTCATTAACCGACTCCCAAAAAGGAGTGTAAGATTTTTCTCTAGCTTAGAGATTTTATCCTTAGATTAATTATTGGTGAAACGTAAAATGAGTTTACTCACGTGAAATTAATGATTTATAATTGGAATAAGACTTATACCACTTTGGTGAAATTGACCCTAATACAAAATCACTATACTATATTAAAACTTAGACAGCTAATTTCGGCTTAGTAAACTGTTAGTCGTAGATTAGCATTGTCACCGTTACTTTCAACAGTCAAGTAAATTCCTTACTGATTTTCCAATAACCGTATTACCCGAACAAATTTAAAAATACGTAGCACCATTGCTCAAGCATGGGACAAACTGTCAATCTTATTTGGTTGCATTACGATTTTATTTCATTCATTCGTTTAACGTTACTGAGTAACTATGCGAGAGTATGTTATCAGTAGACTAGCGTGGTGAAACGAAATTTAAGTTAACCATCGCGAAACTCATTAGAGTGAAGTTATACTGGGGATAGCCATCACTCTCGTGTAAATTAAATATTGGTGATATCGACCCTAAGTTTCCATATCATGTTTCTATACCATTTTCCAACGAGTTCCTGGCATTCGATTGAGCTGAAATTTGGGAAGTTCGGTGACATTGCAATATTATGATACCATCAAGCCGATGGAGTCGGATGGTGTCCAAAAGAACTCTATCATAAAATAACGCAACCCTACCGAGTTTGGGTTCTTTAGAATCGTCTTGATGAGTAATTAGTTCACGGATATTAAAAAAAAGGACAGTCGGCAAAAAAAAGCTTGGTACAAAAATATATTGTTAATTTTCTGTACTCACAGATATCCACATATTTTTTTTAATTAAAGCCCTTAACTATATATACACACACTTTTTTGACAACGACCCTTCTATTGTTCAAGAATATAAATTCAGCCGTTTCAAAATTATTAGCTTTTCTCTAGATATGTCAGGGTTATTTCAATGTCCACCCATTAATTATCCTACCATACCGATTCCTAGGTTTTCGTATTAATTAAGCGATATCTCGGATGTTAATAATAATAAAACTCACAGTGCATGGTGGAATTAAAGTAAAAATTTAACATAAGTAAATAGCTGGGTAAATGACATCAAAGTTAATCCAAGTTAAACCAAGAAAAGCTATCTTGTTCATAATCAACGGATATTTCCCGTTTTTTAACCCCAAATTGCCCGCAGTACGTATGTTTTGACGTTTCTTTAGCGTACTTGCGGATTTGCGAAATAATTATGTTGCGGTCAGAGTTACGCAACGCATGTCACTGAAGCCATACTTTGTGACATGTGTACCCCCACATAATGACCGCAAATTATTATGGAGTTAATTATTTTATATAATCTATCCATTTATACATAATATACATATATAAAAGTGTAACGTGATGTAACGATCGACAGCAGACAACGCATATTCCAAACCGTTGAAGTTAGGAAGTTACGTAAAAGTACACTGAAGAAAGATTTTATGAAATTCATGTTGTATGCGGGCGAAGCTTGACAAGTATAAATTGTTTTGAGTCTAATGGCAGCAGAATAGTATTGGTACCAATGAGGAAAAACTTGTTTATGGTATCAATATTCAATAGAATAACGTTTCTATATTCTAAACCAGTATCCACTAGCACTGTGGGCATTTCCAGAAGCAATTACGAATCCTCGGAAGTGTCGCCCAGCCGTGAATAGCAATGGCTGCATCCTTTGCGCAACCTTCTGCGCCACTAGCATCCTAATGCGATGGTATCGATGCTTCTAGCCAGTAAGCTTTTGTTATATATCTACATACATATATATTTATATACACTGCGGGTGCAGTATAATAATATTCTTACGATACTGTTCAGGTTGCCGAAGCACTGCAGTGCGTCGGCCATGTTCGTCGAGGCGCGGACGGACGACTTTTTTGCGATCAGGTGAAAAAGAATAGCCTCACTGCGCAAACGCGTGCCCGGTAGCAGCAACAGCATGCTGAGAGTATTGGCTGAGCGTAGAGTGCCCTAACTAAGTATTGAAGTGACCTGGTCAATGGAAGGGCAAAGTAGAGCTATTGGTGAGTAGTGGTGGCACTCCTGATAAGCAGATACATCAAACATTAATTTGTCAAAAATATAACTACTAACATAGAGTTTTACGTCAATAAACTAACAATCATATGGATTCCCATGGTCCGAAATAAATGATTTTATTTTATTTATTTATTTATATTTGCTCTTGCTTGACTACAATCATACTCGGTGGTAAGCATTGATGGAGCTTAGAGCGAACGGACCAGATTTTGAACTGTTTAAGCCAGGTTAAGCCTCCTTACCAGTAATCGGATTCAGTGGATGGAGCGCAAACTCGCAAACAGGAATGACATTCGCGGCCACTTAGAGATAGGTTTGGATGACAAGGCTAAAATCGGTTTTTTTTCTGTCGTGAAAAAAAAAACCTGAAAAAAACCGTAAAAAACCAGTTTTTTTCTGGAATATGCTTTTTTTTTCAAAAGTACGAAATCCCAAAATTTGCAAGGCAGTTAATACTTTTATACGGTTGTTTTAGACTTTATGTTAACTATTAAACTAATTTAATTAAAAAAATATATTTCTGGCTTTTTTTAACTAAGATTAATGAAATCTGTAGTGGTAGTTCACAATTTAAAATTGCAATCTCAAAATCTAAGTAAGTTGTGACACGATGGCACCGACTCCAAAATAACATTTCAAATCAAATCAAATCAAAATATTCTTTATTCAAGTAGGCCTAGTTACAAGCACTTTCGAAATGTCAGTTACATGAGAGTGAATGTCATTAATTGTATATACTGTATAGATTGAGTATACAAACGGTTACGTGTAAGTAATTTGAAGAAACTGAATTATGGCGTTATTTTTTACTTTTTAGTTTTTTTGGAGTCGGTTTTAATTTTTAGTTTAAAAGTTTATTTATTTTACACTTTTTAGTTAATCGTCACTTAAAAGTGTATCTCGTGACGATTCGAACAAGCCCAAACACGGCTAGGATACATTATTTTATTACATAGATCTGGTGCCTACCTTCCGGCTCCATCATCAAATCAATTCGATGGTACCATTCTCATCAGGAACATTTAAATTCGTGACTATGAAGTTGCTTAGCTAAATTAATCAAGATATTTTGTCGCCACCCGTAAATCATTTATCATTGAGGAGTTCCGATGGCATTCTGTGGTCTTCTGCATCAGTTCAACTTCACCAATTAACACTTTCTGAATGCAAATGCTTATTATGTTTCTTATAATACCAAAATCGCTATATGTATTCCATCATCAGATCTTCACCAAAATTAAATGGGACCAACTAGAAAGTACCTTCTATAAAACAAAAAAAAAATTTTGAAATCGTTCACATAGTCTTTGAGTAATCGGTGAACATCCATAAAAAAAAAAAACATTCCGTCGAATTGAGAACCTCCTCCTTTTTTTTGGAAGTCGGTTAAAAACTACGGGCTGGTCACCCCCGCCGGTGGGGTAGACGCTAAGACATGAAAGAACTCACCCAATAGATAGACCCAGTACGAACGTAAGATGATGGAATAACGAAGGTGGAATCGGATCGTAGAGTTCCTGTGCAGTTCACACGACCCGTGTAATAAATAGTCTCTATATTA
This sequence comes from Hedya salicella, assembly GCA_905404275.2. Lineage (NCBI taxonomy): Eukaryota > Metazoa > Arthropoda > Insecta > Lepidoptera > Tortricidae > Hedya > Hedya salicella. The sequence continues at coordinate 1,145,970 of FR990109.1, forward strand.
GGAGTATATTCTAGGACTGCATATAAGCAAATTGAAACATTCTGCGAGTCAACTAGACAAAATTTAGCTAACTTTAAGGATTTAAGGACACACCTCGCTGCTATTCCGCCTTAAAAGATTCGATGTTATCTTTACATTTATATCGTGAGAAATTAACAACAGATAATGAACAAAAAACGACCAGAATTATCCTTCATACAACAAATCAACAGTACACCTCAGAAAGGAGGTTAAATACATATAAGACGTCTGATACATAGGAGATGTCGGAAAAAGACGGTAATTTTTGACCAAAACGGAGACTGGAACTTTGAAAATCTACGACGTACTGAATTATAAATCAGACGTCACGAGCTGAAAGCCCGGCCACCTGGGGTCATCAGCTACAATAATGTTTGTGGCGTGCCCACGTACCCCGCTGCGCGCACGGATCTTTAGAATCAGGATTAACTACGTGAGCCACGCGAGACTAAACGCCTAAAACAGAGATATAAATAAATAAATAAATATCAGGGACAATCTTACACAAATCGACTTAGTTCCAATCCCAAACTAAGCAAAGCTTGTACTATGGGTACTAGGCGAGGATATACATAATATATAGATACATTATAATACTTAAATACATAGAAAACATCCAAGACCCAGGTACAAACATTCGTGCTCATCACACAAACACTTGCCTTGGCCGGGATTCGAACCCGGGACCGCCAGCTTCGTAGGCCGTTGTACAACCCACTGAGCCAAACGAGTCGTCGAGATGAAGCAGTCGTGTATTTTGTACACTATATTAGTATTTTCCTGCGAGTCGTTTTAGTTATTCCTTCTAAATCGTGTATCTATCTGGTAATGAAAATCAGACCCAGTATTTTATCGTTATCAGAAAATCACGTAGGTCATTTACTGCTCCGTTGTTGCATTAAGGACTAAGCAACACACCTTCGTATTTATTTATACTTTAAATAGATAAAGTACCAACATATGTATGTTAATGCGAGACAAAGAAACGCCACAGAGTAAAAACCCGTAAGACTTTTATGTCTGCAGCGGTACTTAAAATGTATAAACATGTTAAGTATTCTCGACGGGTAAACTTGCAGGCGACAAGACAATAATGGCAAACCACACTATCCTTCAAGGTTCGCGTTTTGGCACCGGTGCCAAGACGACAAATCCGATACGGACAACGAGCACGCCAGAAATATGCAAAAAGAGGAAGGCATATAAGAAAAATTAATAGTCGCGATAGAAATTGCTATTTTCCGGAAGCAAACCGATTGTGTAGTCAGCTCCAGCTCGGAAGCTATCATGTTAAGGACGACATTGCAGTTCTACGTGACAATATTTTTGAAGTGCCTTGGACTGCATCTGTATTGACCAATAGCCTGTGCGCCGCGGTCGTCCCTGCCGCCACTCATCGGCAGTCCGGAGACACTCCCCGATACGTGTGCTCGGTACAAACTGCTTTGTATCTTCAGAGACTATTCGACGGACTTACTGGGGTAACGTGCAAGACATCCGACCAATAGGTTCTGAGACGCTGAATTGTCTATTGGTATTCTCCCTACCATAGACGATTGTCTGCACGCGTGACGCTTTCAGACTCATGATTGCGACTGCACCTCGTCTAAAAGGACATTGTTATAACACTGAAGAAAAATTATCTTTTATTTACAAAGAACGATATCCAAAGAACAATTCAATGTTTACTCTAGGAGTTCTACGAAAATCATGATTCATCACATTTTCCTTCCCATTTGCATATATGTTTACAAAGGAACATTTGACCCACTTCCCGGGGACCGATTGAACTGAAATGTTGTATACCTACCAGAGGCATGGCGTCGGGAAAATTACAAGGGAACCCGAAGCGTATTTATTCATATTTAAAGGCATTTACTACACATAGCATTTACTCACATTTAAAGAATAAGGTGGTTATAAGCCTTCTCTTGGGCAACCCAGTGAGAATCGGCTTACATGGTAACCACGCCACTGATACCTACGTAACTTTAATGACAATACAATAATTCGGCACCATGGAGCGGATGAATAGAGAGGATGATCTGATGATGGAGTCGGAAGGTGGGCATAGGAACTCTGTTACATAATAACGCAGTCCTACCGAGTTTGGGCTCTTTAGAATCGTCTTAATGAGTAGTTAACGGTAGCGATGGGCGAATCGAGTTATCTGATTCGAATAACTCGAAACAGAGTGTAAACGACTTGATTTTAATCAAGTTCCTTCGCAACTCGAATCAACTCGTCGTCTGCACTTGCCGGTTTCACTCGCATAACTGTACAATTGACACTAAATCGGCTTAACGGGGACTCGGCAAGTCATGTTAACCCAAATCAAGAATTGTATTTGTACACCGAACTCTACTCGATTTGCAGACTCACGGACTCGGCTGCACCGGCGAACGCCATCTAGTTGATCCGAGTCGAGTCAACTCGAGTTTCGATTTGAATGAACGGCAGAATCATCTCGAGCCAAACGAGTTGGAAAACAACAAACTCGTATCATCGCTACGATAGTTGACTTTACAAACAGTTTAGTCAGTTCAAACTTATTTACTGACACTTTCGTCGCATTTTTTTAAGGTAAATTTCTCCACTTAGATAACATATTAGTTGGTACAGAACAGAGCATGCGCCCCGGCATGGCACAAGGCACTACAAGTCCTGTCAGGGTCTAAATTGTATTCATCTATACTATTATAAAGTAGTAAAAATGAAATGTTTGTATGTTTCGTCGTGGCTTCATCTCAACTATTTTTGGTTCACTGGTAGCTGGGTACCTATCTCCAGATGGTTATAGAATACTTTTTACCCGACTATGCTAAAAAAAGAGGGGTATAACTTTTTCTCTTCCGCGAACGAAGTTGCGGGCGCCTTCTAGTTATTTATATCTTCGTATTTTTAAAGTATAATGTGTTTTGAATAAAAATAAATATCAGGGACAATCTTACACAAATTGATCTTTCCAAAACTAAGCAAAGCTTGTAATATTGGTACTAGGTGACGATATACGTTAATATATAGATAAATTATAATACTTAAATACATAGAACACAAACAAACATTCGTGATCATTACACAAACACTTGCCCTCGCCGGGATTCGAACCCGGGACCGCTAGCTTCGTAGGCTGTTGTGCAACCAACTGAGTCAAACTTTGTTCTTCATATATTTTCTAAAGAGAATTCACAATTGATACAAAGATCTATTTAAAGAATTTGTCCACCTTGCCAGTTCGAAGCTGCATCTGCCTGACTGGGACGAGTGTACTTCCAATTGTACAATCCACCATACTATCCATACTAATATTGTAAAAACGAAAGTAAGCCTGTCTGGCTGCGTGTCTGTTACCTTTTCAAGCTTAAACCGCTGAGCCGATTTAAATGAAATTCGAAATGGAAATAGTTTCACATATTCACGACCGCGAGCCCACTAGGTGGGCGCTCTGCTCGTAGCAAGTTTTCACTACATACGGTTTTTCTCATGTTATTGGCGTAGCGCTACGAAAATGTCGGTTGCGAAAGTGTTAAAACCCTGGAATGGACATAGGATCCTATTATCCTGGAAATCGACCCCTTAAAGGATGACAAGGGGTGAGGAAGTTTGAATGGACAATCTCGGTACCGCGGTCAAATGCTAGTTAATTATTAAGTAACCTGCTGATATGTAAAAACCTAATATAATAAATACTAACCCTAGTTTTAAGTAATACTATGTCACTAACAAATTATGGATTTTGTCTGAATTTTTTATTTTTATTGAATTGAATAAGTAAAGAAATGTAGCAGAAAATGCGCAGTTATTTTCTACTACGCATTTAGAATCGAAGGTATGATGCAACGCCTTTTACTGTCAAGAAGTAATGAGTACTAGCGCTGTATTAAAAACAACAAGGTGAATTACATAATGATCTATAACGCCGCATTATTCACATTAGCATATAAACATCTCGCTTTACGATTACGACTTGTCTATTATTCAATGACAGACACGAACATATACAGGTTGCATAATTACATGTGGGTAGGTATTAAATAACGACTTGGATGGGTCGGTCATTTGGAGAGGATGGGAGACGATCGTGCAGTGAAGAGAGCGTCTGTAGGCCGGCCCATCTGAAAACGTCCAGCCGTTCTGGAGCGATGAAACCACAGACCAGTTAGTGGTTGAAGCCCTCAAAGATTTGACCGCCGCGGTGCCCGATTGGCGTGAAGTGGCACAGAAAAGGGAAGAGTGGTCTTTGCTCGTGTCCGAGTCTAAGATCCTCTTTGGGTCACCGAGCCAGCTTAGTAGTAGTAGTAGGTATTAAATAATATTTCCTTACACTTACGAGAGGACAGAACAAGTAAAGCGAGAAACAACAAAGTAAGATTGACTGGAAATTTCTATTGCGTTGAATGAACTGGGAATTTCGATAAACAACAATGGCATGACATTGAACCTCTATGGGAAGTCATTGTTGGTCACGTTATTCTACTGATAAGCTTGGAATGAGCGATTGGCTACAGTAAAGGCAGTTTGCATGCAAGTAATGTCAAAGTCAAGGTCTAATAGGCAATACGTTGCACATAACGATACGCAATATGCGCCTCGCTCGTGGCTCTTCAAGGATTGTTACCGCTGAAACTGGTTGTGTAATGTGTAGCTAATGCAAGTAGAGAGTTGCTGAACATCCATAATTATAAAGTTGTTAAAATGAAATGTCTGAACATTGAACATATTTAAAAAAAGAAAGTGATACGGACTATTGGTTAAGGTCGCCAAATCGGTTTTTTTTGGATTCTCTGTATGTTTATATATGTCGTAGCTTCATCACACCAAAACGGTTAAATTAATTTAAACTACACGGGTAGCTGAGCATCCACAGATGGTTATATGATACTTTTTACTCGACTACGGTGAAGAAAAGATGGTTATGATTTTTTTCTCCTCCATTGTCGAATTTGATTGATAAAAAAATATATTTATTAACATCTATATCAGTTATTTAGTGTGTCTTGTATATTGTTTCACTCAGATCTTGCCGTATTGCGGTTCACTCGGTTCAATCATAAAATAAAACGTTTTTGTGACAAGCTTTTCTTGTATACTTTCTTTTGAACACCCGCTGAGACGATTCTAACTCGGTAGGATTGCGCTATTGTATTACTAAGTTCCTATGACCACCATCCGGCTCCATCATCATCAACAGATCAGCTCGATGGTATATATTGCATTATCACCTAACTTACATAATTGTGTAAAATTTTAGCTCAATTGGATATCTGGAAGTGGTTGAAAAATGGTTTTGAAACCACAAGTTATTTATATAATAATATATATACCTACTTACAGAGGAACATTACAAGTTCAATAAAACCTCGTAATAAGTAATTTAAGCTATTTTTCGATGAACTGGACGTCATTTTGAGTCTCAGTACACCAGATTACCTACGTAATTTATTTTCTGACGAAATGGGTAATATAGGATCCGTCTTCCTAAAATGCAGTATAAGTAATTTCCAGATTTTGTAAAGATACCTACTTAAGGAAGTAATAGTACCGAAATATTAGTGAAATCTGGCTTTATTGCTGACTTAATGTCCGAGCGACGAACATTTTCCCAAAACACATCCACAGAACAAACTTGTCGCAGCCTAATTGAATTAAATGAGTCTCTTGGCTACATTAGTCTCCTCCTTGTACAAATGCTGCGTTATACACAATAATAGTACTCGTGGGAGATGGAATAGCCACTACCAGGAAGTAAAATAAGTAGCAGAGAGTAGATCTACAGAAAACTCTAGTGTAAAGACCACGTGGCTGCAGTTCTCTAGAAACTCAGGTGACTAGATGTTAATACCGCCTCTCTAGTCTTTTCGAGACGAGATAACGCAACGTTTGCAACGTCGAATAATTAACAACGCAAAGCTACGATAGTTACCAAAAACCACGCGATTAGTTACACATTTTGTTGCGATAAAGACTGTATATGTCTGCTAAAGGTTCTTTCTCCGTAGATTTCTACAAGATTGCTACACATATTTTTTTCATCCTCGTCTTCGAAACACTTGCAATTCTAATTAGCTTCGATTTAACGGAAGTCATTCTCGTACCAAAAGCACAATCAGCTAATTATTCCCATTGTTTGTGCGTTCATAAATTAGTTCAGTTAATACTGTTTGTAGGTTCTTTCCTTCCCGTAGCATTAGCTAATCCACCGGAAGCCGGCGCGACGGCAGCCTTGGCTTTGGCAAATACTACCAGAAAAAAAGGTACTATTCTTGTATAGCACTCCTTCTTTCTGCCTGCTTTATGAATTAGCAGCATATTACAATGCGATAACACTTTGCCTGTAAGTTGTTTAATGTTAATGCCTACGGGCATACCTATTTCAATTAGCGATACGTAATACAATTTCCGTGGCCAGCCTAAAATTATTTACCTTGAGTACGATTATCCTTCCCTTAATTTGACAATTTTCACGTGTATTCATTATGATGAAAATTTTGTATTTATAAAAAAACTTTTTTTATTTTATATTTAATCACATTTTTTTTACTTTTTGGATTCGTGGAGGCATGAACCGCATGAATCAAGGTATTTTTTGATCTATTGTTAAATTAAGGGTTATTTTACTTTTTCGTCTATACCAGTTATTAAGTCTGCGAAATGAATATATTTTTGCAATGAGTATAATATCAAAAGGCAGTGACAATTTTCAATTTTATTCGATACACGAAATTTGACATAATACAAAACACTCTTTTTTATTTCACACCTAGCAAATCAAACAGAATTTTAAATATAAACAAAAACGACAATTGTAGGCAACAAACGTTCCATCCATTGCACCCATAGGGAGCTGGTACTATTAGCTAGAACTTGGACGGATAATTATACACTTTTTTGAGTAAGAAACAAAAACGGCACCTCTAATTAAAGTTAAACTGAAATGGAGCTGAAAATCACCAAAGTTCAATCTCTCTCGTCCCATAACATCTCGTCTTTCTTTTATAACTAAACTTGTTACAAAGTTTTCAGCCTAATTCTAGCATCACAATCCGAATATCCGCTGTTCGAATCTTTCGAAGTTGCATTCGGATTAACAACTCACCGCAACTTCGAATTTGGCAAATCGATTTCATCTCATTTCTTTACTAACTCGAACGGTCAAAGGTACGTAACGTACGCTCATTATTTTTGCAGCAATGGATCAAATATTTCTTTTTGTATAATAGAGATTTCCTAGTCTTATCTCTTAATTGCTGCAGTCTGTTTTGAAAGGCATCTGTCGTTTTCTTGACTAAAGTCTTCCATTCAGCTCTATCTTCAGTTGCGTGACGGGCAAAGCGCGAATGAGCCCGTGAGTGAGGTTATATGGTCTGCCCAGCGGTTGGATGATCTACCGCAGGGACGCTTGCCATCAACTTTGCCGACCATAACCAACTTTTCGAAATTATCTGGATTGCTACGCGCAATATACGACTAAAATATCCTAGATCCTTTAATAGCATAATATACAATCTCGTTTTGTTCTTGAGTTGATCCAGTATCGATTAGTTGGTTCGTTTGGCGGTCCATGGTTTACGTAGTACACGCCTCCAACACCACATCTCAAATGCGATCATAGAGACCAGGCAGACGTAAAATAGGTACGCTTATCGCAGTGACCTTATTTTGTTTCTATGATTTCTTCCACATATTTTCCGATGCAGAGGAATCTAGCAAAACACGCTTACTAATACGGGTGAAGACCCGGACAAAAAACTAGTTGGTATTATAAAACCAAAAAAACTATTAAACAAATACCCGTTTTGTAAAACGTAAGGCATCTGAGGCTGTGGAGTGAAAGGCGAACACATTCCTGGTCGTGACCTCCCCATTGTGGTTATCTAACCCGAGTCATGATTATGATTTACGATGCGTTCGGTAATGACACTGTCACGAGCCGGGAACTTCTCGGTGGGAACCCTGGGCACGGTCATGGAAGTTTCGAGTCGTAGACAACAATATTATTTTTGAATTGCATTTGTTTTTAAAGAATGATTTTGTTTTTCTGTTATGAATTATCTCTAATATTGTACCTACTAGTAATGCCCGCGACATCATCCGCGAATCTACAATTCGAATTAAAAAAAAACGTTCCTTAGTGTTATACCCTGTGTCAAAATTTGTGTAAAAGGAGGGTGGGCTACTTGGCCTATTGACCGTTTAAAAACCGTTGTACAGAACAAAAAACCATATAACAGTAAAAAAATACTTAATTATGGTGTGTTTTTATTTTGCCATAACTTGTTTCACACAACGATTTAAGATTTCCCGCCATACAAAAAGTTGTAAAATATGAAACCTTTCAAATGACATATGGCTTGTCATTATTGGTTTTTAGGCCAGTGTCCATACAAAACTGCCCGCCCTCCTTTCATATCTTCAACGGTTTAGGCTGTGCGTTGTATGTCAATTCAATAGTTAAGTCACGTTACGGTCAGTCATACAATTCAACTCTGTAACTTAGTTTCATCCTAACTATTTGGAACGTTGCGCACCATCGATTATTGCGTACAAATGCATCCACAAAGCTCGGTCCGATCACATTCAGCCAAAGAAATTAAGGGACTAATCCAACTTCCTACATCTTCAGTCGCCGCACGCCCTATCGCTGCCCAACTATCAGGGGAAGAAGAACGCCATAACCGGCATGAAGCTCACGTGACTTTGGACCTTCTTCCTGTGGATGCTGGAATTGCGGGGCAGTTTTCAAAGCACGTGGCTCGACGTGAGCGGACTTCTGGAAAGTTCGCCCGAATTGTGCTGGTTCTCAGACCCAAAAAATCGTAAGTTCGTTGGAATTACAAACGCTTATGATTTTTTGGATCTGCATGTGCATGAGCACGATTCCCGAAGCTGCACTGTAAATAGAATTAAAATAACGTGACGCGATCTTGTGTACAGAAACAGGCTTTAAATAGACCTCGTTTACCATCTTTGAAGGGAATTCGTAGGGTTTCTGTGTTGTGTTTGAAACAATATCGGCTGTAAACATTGGTGAAAGGTGCAGGTTGAAGGAAACACCAATCACAAAATTATAAGTAGCCTTTTTTTTATTTACACTTCCATAAAACTGATTCACTACATGAAAAATACCCACATCTATATCTCTAAGTGTGTGTACAGTATCGTACTATCGGTAAAAAAAAAGCTCCTTTGGAAAAATACATTGTATTGTCGAGTTCAAAGTTAGGTATGTTATGTATATATATTCTTTCCAACTTAAATCACTGGAATAACTACCTACGTACGCTCTTAGAAGCCAAGATTCCTAACAAGGAAGACCCTTAATCGTTGTTGAGAATAACGATTACCATTTAATTCAGTCGACAATAACTGTGATTGTATCTTACTTACCAAAGAAATAAAATACTGAAATTTCTCCCATATCTGGCATAGAGATACCTTGTTAGAAATCCTTTACGCCTTTTCCTGTCTCTTAGATGGCCCCTTAGATAAAATGGCACCCAGTTTTTTCCATCGTGTAGCAATCTCCTCCGTAGGCGACTAAAAAAACTACATCTCCGAAGGAACTACGACCTACTAAGTTAGGTACATTTAAACATAAATGGAAAGTGAGTGCTATAATCGCCCGTAAACGCATGTTTGGCGAATTATCTGTAAGAAATGTACCACAATATTTATTCTGAGATAAATAAATAAAATAAAAAAAACATATAATTGAAATAGGCGAAAAATATCTACAAAACCCTTTTCCAACATATCTTAGCAAAAAATTCGGGTACCATTATGTCAGTCCGCTTTGTTAAGACAGTCAGTCATACCTAAGTCCAGCTAGGGTTTTGTTTTCATCCGCGCCCGCCCTTTGAATAACATCATGGGGAGGGGCGCGACCCAAAGTTTGGAAACCTCTGGGCTAGATCGATCTCAAGCAACGTGCAAGGGCGTGATAACCCATAACTACTCGTGGTTACCAGGCATAAAACCAGACACAACAAGAAAAAAAGCAGCCTTCAGCGGGGCCGGCGACCGGGTCGGTGACCGCGCCCTTAGCTATTGTTGCGCCAGCGCACCGCCCCGACCGGTCCTGCGAGCCGGACTGTGCAGATGGGAAACAACTTACTCGAGTACCTATGATACAAAGATCGAGCATGAGGAAAAACCGGCCAAGTGCGAGTCGGATTGGGCTCCCGGTTCGAGACCACCCTTATTTACACTTCACCCGTACTTATTACTGATCCAGAGTCCTGTAACAATCAGACAAACTGACAGGCAGACAGTAGATATAGATACCGATAGATTACCTATATACCAGAATGATTTGGTTACGTTACGAAAGCGGAACTTTCTAATGGCGATTTTCTTTCAAGTATTTAAATTGTGGATATCTGAATTCTTAGTAAAAGAGTCTAGGTTCTTAATAATATAAATAATATTCTCATAAATATATTGGGACGCTACGGTTAATATGTTGATATCTTTAAAAAGTTCTCTTAAGGAGTCACGGGAATTCAGGTTATATTATAGAACGAATCGCTCTTTTTTGTAGCACAAATATAGTCTGTATGTCAGCTGCTTTGCCCCAAACCAGAATACCGTATGACATGGTACTATGAAAATAACTATGATAAACTAAGCGAGCAACTAAGTTCTAATAGCGTAAGCTGCTGAACTTAGTTTACTTGCAAGTACTGCTAAATGGGAACTCCATTACTAGTTCTTGTCCAATGCTAGGTATACCTAAGAATAATCCTATCCACCAATTCTAAACATCACCATTGAGCGATATAGTAGAATCCACTCTATTCAATTACAATTATCTTGACGGTGTCCTTACGTGCCACCAATGCTCGCGCCCGTTCACCCACAAGATTGGCTATTGTAGTCATCTTAGAGCACACGATAGGGCCAATGACCAGAGCCTCTAATCACTGGCTAGTACCTAGCAGTCACCGTAGCCGAAATCGGCAAGTATATTATACTAGCCTCTGCCCGCGACTTCATCCGCCTAAAGTTCGTTTATCGCGGATAAGGGTATTTTTCCGGGATAAAAAGTAGCCTATGTCCTTCCCCTGGACTCAAACTATCGCCATACCAAACTTCATTCCAATTGGTTCAGCGGTTTAAGCGTGAAGAGGTAACAGACAAACAGACATTCGCATTTATAATATTAATAAATATATCCATTCATATATATTGAGCTTACCATGGGACTAGTTCGATTTGTGTCAAAATTGTCCCGTAATATTTATTTATTATTTAATATCTTTATTTGTATCAGTTAGTATATAGCCATCAGAGGCGTGGCGTCAGAAAAATTACAAGGGAAGCCGTATTCAAGTACTCATATTTAAAGAAAAAAGGTGGTTATAAGCCTTTCCTTGGGGAACCCGGTGGGAATCGGCTTATAGGGACGCCACGCCACTGATAGCCATCATAAATATTATTGATGATAGGGAAAGTTGAAGGCAAGCCGAGAGGCAGGAGCGCGACACGTTACGTTGGACAGATCAGATTAGTACGACTCTCGACACCACAGTGCACAATGCTCTGTACTCGGCGTCGGCTAACAATAGATGGCGGCGCATCATTCGAGAGAGATCGCTCTGAGTAAATTACCATGAGCCTGAGCAATGAGGACACCGATGCAAGGAAGAGTGTTGTTTGGCCAACCTGCATGGGACCGCGTCATGTTTGTGCTATCACGCGAAAGGTGTTAAGAAGCTAACAAGACTAAAACGTGGCAGGCAGGTTTCGTAACAGGATAGAAGATCAAGACCTCAATAATACTTTGGTTGCAAAATTATGACTTGAAGATAATATCCATTTACATTGTAGTGTCAAATGTAATTCCTAGATATTCTCGAAATCACCTAAACTATGGTTTAAGTGTGCTTAACGGGTTCTTTATTAAGATCACAATAAATAACATCGACACTAATTCATTAATAACAAAGCATAAGTCTTGTGAATCTTTGTGTATTTTAAGTCTCTTTAAACGCAACAGACGCAGCAATCATAGTCATATTTATGTCTATTCTCAGTGACGTGATGAGTGGTAAATTATGAGTATGTTACTTGACTGGGTATATAAATAGTGCGGCTTATATATTATTATGATAGGTCGTACACATGACAAACGTTCATGACATGTAGCTAGCAGTACAATGTACAGTACAAGGAATTTAATTTATATACCATTCCGTACCTTGTCACAGTCAAAATCAATAGGAAAGCCGATAGAGATTCCATATCAATGTCACTATGACAAGGTACAAAAGGGTACACAAATTAAATTCCTTGACCGTACAATGGGCAGTAAAATTGGATGAATAGATTACAACCATAATTTTGCTGCATTAGGGCAAAAAATCCATCCCTGCTAATTTTGAACACAGTACCTTACCTATAGGCGTCAAATTCAATAGTAAGAAAGGTAAAATAAATGACATCTAAAAACCAGTAAAGAAAGGGTATAATTAAATGTATAAGAAAACGCGTCGAACAAAACTATGTTCGCGACTTTAGCGACAAGGCTATTTCTATAAGGGGTCCTCGAGCTCTCAAAAATTAGCCCGGGGGAATCAATAATAAAATTAGAGACCTCGTTGTACTGTAAACAAAATATTTTAATAATAAATATTAACTTGTTTTTTTATATTATAGGCGACAAACGAGCAGACGGATCGCCTGATGGTCAGCGATCACCGTCTCCCATATAGACACCTGCAATACCAGAGGAGTCACAAGTGCCTTGCCGGACTTTCAGGTGGGAGTCGGTACGCTCTTTTCTTGAAGACTTGAAGGTCGCATCGGTCCGGAAATACTGGCGGCGACAATTTATTCTACAGTTCAATCGTGCGAGGCAGAATATTTCTAGCAAAACGCACAGATGTGGACTGCTAAGCATCTAAGTGGTGAGGATGGAAATATTGTCGCGTAGGACGATAGCGGAAAGATGCCGTAGGGATCAATCCGAACTCCACTCCTCGTTACAAGCGATAGAAATTGCAGAGTGGCGACATCTCAACGCACTGCCAAGGAGTCAAGCCGATCTTAAATACGCTGGCAACCGACGATACGAGTCGCTCTCCGTTGAATGCGGTCTAGAGGGAGAAGCTGGTACTGGGAAGCCCCAGCCCACAGATGAGAACAGTATTCCTTATGCGGGAGGATCTGCGCTTTGTAAAGCTGTAGACGGTGGGCCGGAGTAAAATACCGCCTCGATCTGTTGAGCATGCCGAGCATTTTTGAGGCTAATTTGGCCTTATCCTCTAAGATGTTTCGGAGCCCCCCTGCCATCGGGGACCCTGGGCACGTGCATAGAGTGCCCTGTGTGGGAAAGAGGGTCCTGTTTTGCAAAGTCGGGTAAGTATAAGCATCCTATAACCATCCTTAGCTTACCTATATAAGTGGAAAACTTAAGTAAGTCACCTGTTGTATGTAGTAGTATAGAAAATTGATATGGAACTTATGTCATTTTTCTAATATGGAACGACAAATTGCCTATTCGGATACGCTACTAACTACATTCAACTGGCGACTACTTAAGTTTTTCACCTATACTACGCTTGTATCAAAAATTGTTAATATCTGTGTAGCCTCAAAAATGAGGACTAAAAAAAGTTTATTGTTTATTTCTGTGTTTAGCCTTAAAAAAAAACCTTTTGTTCTTTCTCTACGTAGGGCTTCAGTTTCGAAGCGAACTGGCACGTGTCGTTTTGCGTTTGATTGAGGTCTGAGTTTTAACAAAATGAGACTTTGACACGAATATAAAAGAGTAAAAATAACCTGTTTATATGATTATGATTTAGAATAGTATCTCAGAAATTAAGTAATGTCACGTGACAATGTTGTGCTGTCATGAAAAACGTCAATGTAGGTAAAATACGATTTACTTATACATAGATATTATAATCAGGGATAAGCTATGCGAAAACTTTTTTTACTTACACGGAATTGCTCTTTTAGACTAAAATAATAACAGTGATCGGAATAGGTAGTTTACCTAAAGATCGTCAAAGAACATAATATAGAGTGGTTACAACCGGGTAAACTGGATTTCCGGTATTATTCTGGTACTAGTCGTAATATTAAATAATCATCAGATCAACCCGGTGGTATCATAATATTGCAGTGTCATCGAAACGAATAAGTATGCCAAATTTTAGCTCAATCGGAAACCGGGAAGTGGGTCAAATTTAACTTGCAAGATTTGTTTACATAGCTTCTTAGTTACAAGAGGACCTCGTGACCTTGTAAAATAGTACACTGAAGCGCGTAACAGTAAACACATGAATAGGTCGATTATCATCTCAAGAATCTACGCCGCAAAACTGAATCAGCGTCCGAATATATCTGGACATTTCCTCGCCAAACCACGATCTCGCTCTAACCTTAACAGATGAGAGGGACAGCGCATTATTTACGCTAGTGGTGACGTCACAATCATTGAGGGCACGTCAAGGGAAATCAATGAATGTGCTAATATGGTAGTAAGAGTTGGTGGATGGCCGTCATTTGGCAAGGGTCCTGCGCGAGCAAAGGCTGGGCGTAGCCTACGAAATACGATCTCCACGACATCGCATTCCGAACGGAGTTGTTATAATAGAAATTCGTATTAAACCGTCTTCAGTTCGTGCCTGATAAGGTGAAAAGCTCTCGACCTGGCAGTAAAAAAACCGACCAAGTGCGAGTCCAACTAGCGCACCGAGGTTTCCGTACAAACTTTCACTTGCCCTAACATTATTATAATACCCGGTTCCAGTTAAGTTTGCACCTGATATCTATAGCATTGCATACAAATGAGGTGCAAACTTAACGCAACCGGGCTGCCCAAATGTCTTTTGAAAAAGACTATATTTTTTATTATTTAATTACAAATTATAGCTTTCAGATTTTTTATATATTTGTCACGATATAACTTGTCAAATTTCATACTTCTATGTCAACGGGAAGTACCCTATCATTTTGCTTCCCTTGAGTGTCGAAATATACGTATTTTGCGGCATAAATGGCAGTACCTATCTTTTTTTTTTACGTTAATGTAGAAGTTTGATTTTTTCACAGCTTCAAGGGTCTACGGTAGACCTGAGTAAATGGTGTAAATTTCAACTCGATACCTCCACGCGTTCTCGAGATAAAGGGTCTTGACAGACAGACGGATTGACGGACAACAAAGTGATCCTATAAGGGTTCAGTCCTTTCCGATTGTGGTACGGAACCCTAAAAACGCCGTTTTTTACTTTAAAATACATTTATTTTTATACATAGTCCGCTTGTAGCCCACAGCTCACGCGCACATGCGTCAAACATGACAAGTCTAGAGCCTAGTCCCACTTTAACCTGGCCGCCTTTCGAGTTACGTCGATTATTTGAGTTTGGGAGCGTAGCGTGGTGTTCCGGCCACGATCCCTTAATTTACACCACGCCAACTCCATAGCACGCTGGCGAACCCCGAGTTTGAACCTTTGGGCTTCTGACAAAGACCAAGTCTGAGCACCGTAGACGAGTTGGAAGTACTTACTGTCCATAAGCCTCTGTTTAAGTGACAAGGGGAGGTTGCCCTTCATCAGGTGTTTCATGGACCAGCAGACCATTTATTTACTAAGAATTATTATTTACAATTATTGAACTACAAGAAGGCGCCCGCAACTTCGTTCGCGGAGGAGAACAAGTCATAACCCCTCGTTTTTTCTTTAACATAATCGGGTAAAAAGTATTCTATAACCATCTGGAGATACTCAGCTACCCGTGTACCAAAAATAGTTGAAATCCGTTTAGCCGATTTAGCGTGATGAAGCCACAACTACACATACAAACATTTCATTTTTACAACACACAGTGACACAGAATTTAAATGCTACGATTTATTTATTTGCTGTTCACGAACTAATTGTTACTGTAATTCCTTTGTTCAATTATAACATTGTTAAATGTTTAGTTTTAAAGCGCCTAGTTCTTATGGCACAATCGAAAGCATGGCACAATAAAACATATGGCGATTGGCAGTCCTTCTTGTTTCGCGCTTGGGTACATAAGAGTGACGAGGGTATTCGTTGACGCCGTCGGTGGCACCGTCAAGTTGGACCCGTGCCAGCGGGAAACGGAAATGACGCCCGACGCCATTAAAATCGCTCGTTGTGTACAGCACTTTATTCAGTATCTTTATCTTAGAACCTGGACTTTGAACTTAGTAGGTCTGGATAGGACTCCTCACTACTTATCGGAGCGGTTACACTCATCTTATAGCATAAACTTTTTTGTCATAATCATCATCCATACTAATATTATAAATGCGAAAGTGTGTCTGTCTGTCTGTCTGTTACTCTTAACGCTTAAACCGCTGTACCGATTTGGATGAAATTTGGTATGGAGATAGTTTGAGTCCCGGGGAAGGACATTGGCTACTTTTTATCCCGGAAAAATGCCCCTATCCGCGATAGACGAATTTAAGGCGGACGAAGTCGCGGGCAGAAGCTATTTTGGCATAATTCATTATTTTCTGAAACTGTACCATCAGCCTAACACTAAGAGTCCGCAGCAAACTCGGTTCTCCATACAAACGTAGTTACGCTTTCATTTTAAAACGACTAGCTAGTTTGCTCCGAAACTTTGTACTTGGAATAACGTAAGGTACATGCAGGCCTGTAATTAGTTTATATAGCTTCAGATACCATGGATGGTAATAAAAAAAAATCATCACAAAACTTGTTTTTGCCGTATTTCGTTTGTTTTATAAACCGGAACCATATAAACTAATTACAGGCCTAGATATACCTCATGTCATTGTATATGCAAGTTTCGTTAAAATCCAACACGTAGTTTTAAAATGAGAACGAAACTCCGTTTGTATGGGAAGGTGAAATTCGGCCGAGCTTGCGGGGGACTCTTAACTGGCCATTAGTAGATCTTATTGAAATTGATATAGAGCCTACAGCTTGTCAGTTAAGTTTGTTGCTGTTAGTACAATTTTCAGGACTATCTTCTTTTAGGTATTATCCTTTTAAATACATTAGGTTACGTTAGTTTTTTAACAAACCTGAAAAGAATACGTATTTAGAAAAAAATACATTATGACAAATGATTATTATAACAAAAAAGTTTATGCCAGATGAGGGTAAAACTTATCGGGGTGAAAGGAGCGCAAAACCACCATCCGCGGCCACTTAGAGTGAGGTAGGGACGCGTTGCGCAAGGCACAAAGACTGCGGAGGAGAAGTATAAATAACTTCATGAAATATGCGTCGTCTATAGTTGACTAAGTTATGGCCTAACAATGTTTCATTTTCCAACTCTGAAACATTAAACTTATCCTTACCTATAGGGTTCTATATAAGGATTAAGCAAAAAAAAAACGGGTAAGTTCAGGTACTTAGTTATGGTTTCGGAACTTTCAGAGAAAAGCGTGAGTTGGGAATGTAACAGCTTAATAAAAAGAGATGCCAAATAAATGGAGACCGTCGTTTATTGAGTCCCATTTTCACCGTTGAAAAGTGAGTACATATATTTTTTACCCGACTACGCGACGCAAAGGAGTGGTAATGTGTTTAGCAGTCTATGTATGTATGTATGTATGTATGTTTGTTCCTATCTGGCACTATAGAGACCAAACGCGTGGACCAATTTTGATGATTCTTACGTCAATCGATTTGTCTTAACTGTCCGAATGTCACTGAAGACATGAAAATGATGAAAACTCAAAATGGCGATAATGAGACGCCACAGTGTGAAAAACGAAAAAAATTAAAATCGACGTACTATATCGAGTAGGGTATCAATGAATAGGGATTTAAAAATCATTACTAGGTTTCTTTTATCATTTTTAATTTCGACTTACCAGTTAGGAACTATAACCATTTAAAGTTGGGTAGCAAGCCGTTCTCACTAAAATTTCATTTCATTGTATTGTTATAAATCTGTGCAAGCTTCTCAATAACCCCCACGATAAAGATTGCGAAATTGACTGAATTTTATAATTTTAACTAAAAAGTATAAAATAAAAAAAAGTAATTAAAAAAAAAAACAAAAACCCGACTGCGTAAAAAACTAAAAAGAAAAAAACAAGTCCAGTACCCCAGAAATTTGTTAAGTTATACATAATCGATACTCACAATATAACAAACACATAACAAATAATAAATTCTAATATGGATAATGATTTTAAACAGCTGGGACCCATTGTTGGGAAGATTTGCGTCGATCTAGATTTCTTATGTTAAATGCATAAGAAATCTAGATCGACGTAAAAATTTACACTAATTCACACTTAAAAAAGCTTATAGTTGAACTGACTGAAAACGAAAACTATTACTGAGTATGTAGATAGGTATTTTCTTGTTCAATTTTACAACAAATGGTCGCAAATGGCGAAGATATAAACAAAATAACATTCAACAACTTTAACATTCAAATTCTTCATTTAAATTCAGTTCATAAACCAAACTAACATGAATAAAAAAAACACTTAAAACTTGCGTAGTTTTAACGCAACCTAACCAGTAAAATAAACTGTTTCGGGGTAAACGATACGTATATAAATAAACAATAATCGGGTTCCTGCCCTGAAGCTAACGGTCAAAAGCAGGTAACGTAACGGGACTAACTGTATACCGGGGGCCGGTTCCAAAACGAGTACTGCTCAGTGACACCTTACGAACATGAATACGTAAAACAATACTCGTTAAAATAAAATAAGTTAAAAAAATATATATTTTTTTACTTTTACATATATATTTTTTTATTTTATTTTAAAACTTTTTTACAGTAAATTTATGTACCATAAAAAAAGAAAAAAGTTAGAAAGTATGATGCCTCCTGTGAGGATTGAACTCACGACCCCTGGTTTACGAGACCAGTGCTCTACCACTGAGCTAAAGAGGCGATGGTTAAGGTCGCCAAATATACAGACGCATTCTGTCAGCGCTACCGATAACGTTAAATGACGATTTTTACGCAGTTATATTTTTTTTACACAAAATTAACAATACCAAGGTAGTGTAAACGTGTTTACAATAATAAATCACGATAGATATGTACGAGTGTAGTATTATTAATGGTCTATTATGGGTACCTGTTTACACAAATATTTACGTACATTATAAGTAAAATGGACGTAAAAAACGATAAAATGTATTCTTACTCTTCCAGATTTAACCTTGATAGATTAGGTAACCTACCTTAAAGACGTATTCTCCTTTTCTGAAACAAACAATAAGGTATGAAACAATACAAAGTCATAGTAAATAGGTGTGTGTCACTTGGTCAAAATCAAAACTAAAACGTGGAATTGAAAAACAAGCAAAAAGATTGCCGAAACCCGGGATCGAACCAGGGACCTTTAGATCTTCAGTCTAACGCTCTCCCAACTGAGCTATTTCGGCCAGTTGAAAGGAGGCTAAAAATCACAGTCAGATTACTTAATATCTTAACAATAGTATTTTTCACGCAAGCAATATTACGTTTTACTTGACAATATGACTAGTTATCACAAAACTAAGCCATCAGTTACAACTACCAGGAATATGCAGGAGAAAATCAATATTTTATTCATTTTGCTTTGCGATAACGATACTAGTGGCTCCATCTATGTGTTGGCGATGGAACTACTAACAGTAAGTAGCAACTTGGAAACACTTCATAATGTAAACTGGGAACAAGCAACATAAACATCACACTTCAAAAGTATCTTCTCTGATTGTTTAAAAGCAACTGATTGTTTCCTACCACTAAGTTAAAGATTGTTGAAGTATATGAAATTTGTATTGAACAAATACAAACTATTCAACCACACTGAAGTTGATGATGGATTATGTTTGCCCAGATAGTGTTTATATGTTTGGAGGTTCGAACCTTCAATGAACGTAATGTTAATGTTTTTGAATAGTGCTATTTTAATTTCAATTTTTACTACTATTTTTTATGCTGTCATGCAGATCTTAAAGTACAGTAGTAAGTAGGGAATGCAATTGGTTAAACAATTTGTATGAAAAAAACGGTTGGTTTTGGTTAAAACTTGGTTTTTCCCATTCTTAAAATAACCAATTGCATTCTCTAACAATAAGTAAATGTGAAACTGGACATCTTACCTGTACTTTAGGCTCTGAATTTGACTATTTATTTGGGTGGATGAACTTTCCCTACTTGTTATTCCGTCCCATGACTCAGGAGACATTTTAGTCACAGAGTTCCTAAAAAAATGCTAATAATCTAGGCTAGTAAAATACTGAGGGGCTTTTGAAAATTAGACCTATATCTGCCAGAGAAAAAATATTTTTATTGTTTAAAACCGTAGTTTTAAAGATCGACTTAGGAAACTTAAACAAGGCAACAAGGCACAAAAAAGTTGATTGATCCATTTATTTAATCCCTATTGCACAGAAAAAAATACACTACAGAAAAGGACTTACTGCCAAATGTAATTAATGATTATTTTATATACTGCCTCAAAAAAGGTTACTTACTGGGTTCCTGGTCAGCTTGGACCGCCTTGTTCTGCGCCACATTCCCCACATCATCCAGCACCACCCCGCAGCTTTTGTACAGGTGGCTGCGGAGCTTCAACAACTTGTCCGTCTCTCTGAACGCTTTTATTTCATCCTGGAAATTAATAATTCACAACATGTCTAGTAACTGTAGTTAAAATTGATTCTGATTAATGTAAGCAGCCAGAGCTCAAGATTGAATGTCCCTTACATTATCTAAAACTGATTCTAGTATATGTTTTTTATATAAAGCCCAGCTCAAGCCCATACGACGCCTACTCTCGTCTATATCTCACCCACAAACAATATAGTTTAAAATTCTCACCTTCAGATCCTTTAATCTAGTATGAGACCTACTAGAGTAGCAATGTCGGACGTGGGAGTCAGACCACTCCTGTCCATTGTTGCTCAACACCACTGGCACAGAACTACGAGTCCTAATATTGCGATCCTTGCCACTACCGCGACCGCGGGACGGGCGCGGCGGAGACTTAGCTTTGCCGGGGTCTAAAGACTTCAAAGTCTTTCTAGGCTTCACAGACGGCCGCTTGACTACTTTACCACCGTCCAAATCGGGCACATAATCATTTAGCACCGTCGGAAGTTCACTGAAAACACTAGAACTCACGGCCGAAACAGATGGTTTCGCGCCAACGCGCACTGACGATGGTACTTCGTGTCTTGTAACGTTAGAGCTAGATCTTAAGCTGGAACGTGATGGGTTAAACACGCG
This sequence comes from Hedya salicella, assembly GCA_905404275.2. Taxonomy (NCBI): domain Eukaryota; kingdom Metazoa; phylum Arthropoda; class Insecta; order Lepidoptera; family Tortricidae; genus Hedya; species Hedya salicella. The sequence goes on from FR990109.1 coordinate 1,167,198, forward strand.
TGACATCACTCTGTCGTAGTTATTTCTGTTTTTCTTTTGAATATCCATAAAAAGAGCGTCTAACGGCACTGTTCTATGGATTTCAAAACAGAGATATTGTTATGACAGCTGTGAGCCTGTGGTCTGGTCTGACTGAAGTGCTGTCAAGCGTGAAAACGTAGTAAGAATCGTTAGCAGAAACGAAACGTTTATTTTAGAAATAAAATAGAAAATACATATTTAAAATAATAATAAAAAATGAATATTATAATGAATAATAGTTTTTCTAAAGGCATTTAAAGATTAGTTTGTAAAACATTTTTAAAAAACAAGACTCGATTAAGTCGCCTTCCAACTCCACCTTACCAAATAATAAGTATAGGTTTGAGTAGGTGTCCTTGAAATTTGATGCTAGCGCTACACATTCCCGCGAATCTATGATGATGATCCGTTATTCTGAAAGTGTAACATCCTTTGCGTATTTAAATTTATCAATGTACCTCGCCTTCGTACGTACCTACACACGCCAATGAGCAGTTCCAGTACAAACCAACTTTCAAGTAGACAGCTTTTAGACAGCTAGAGGTATGCGGTAAATCAGTGCTGTACATAATTGACTACGAAATTAACATTTTTTTAGAGTCAAACTGTTTTGGCGGTAAGATGTCCTTCATAATCTCGCTTGGTTATTCCTAAGTAGTTACCTACTCTACTGTCTGACCATAGAGGTACGAGGTACCTTTATAATAGATTAACTTGCCTTAGTCTCATCTCTGAATAATATATCGTGTCGTGGACAATTGTCGGTGATGGGTTAGCACTGCATCGTGAGAATCGCATTAAGAAAACACTCGTCTGATTCTTTTTCATAAAGCTTTGCCGCAAGCCTGAAGCACTCTCTTATGTTCTGGCTGAGTTCAGGAAGCACACCTACAGAGCAGTTAGAGCTGTGGTTAAAAACATCTTGCACACACATTGGTGTATCTAGTTTAAGTGGTTCACATATTTTCCTTTTTAGATTATTCTTATACAGTGTAAACTCCTTTGGAACATCGGAAATTCTCCTGAAACACTCGCGTGAAATAGAATGCCCCACAAAAGGAGATATGATGTTTTCTTCAAAGTTGTAAGTGCTAAAGAACAACAAGAAACCCCCCAGCAACTGCTTTAGAGATGACTGATTATAGTTTGTTAATGCAGGCTTATCGAAAGCTGCATTCCAGATACGCCAAGGGGCATAAGGTACATTTCTCTGCAGCCTTTGTACAGTTGGTAATATATCCAACTGTTGTAGATAAAATATTACCATCAATATTAATGCATAGGTTCTCAACAGATAAGGTCCTGTGAAGTTGTGAACCTTTGCCCAGTACTTCACTATTACCGCTAAATTAAGTGCTCTTTCATCTAGATTCAGTATGTACCACAATAATCTACTATTATGGACTCCAGGAGGGCAGTCAAAGGTTAGATCACATTCACGGCTGGTTGGCAGGTGGTAGAATTTCACGATTGGTACAGGAACATTGGTTGCGGCGAATAGTTGAGCGAAGACATCAGGCCGGCGACTGAGGATGTCCCTGGCTGTGTTTACGAGTGTATCGTCTAAGGTATTGTACTGGATCGGAATTTGGACGAAACAATCCACATCGCTGGTCTTGAATCCAGTGCCTTGGTACAGGGAGCCATATGGCGTTAATTTACAGCCTGGAACAATATACGCAACATAACTAGTACCTGGTAGGTACTAAGATTACGACAGGTTTTTTTTACTACGACGGTGAATAACAAGCGTACTGCTTGTCAGTAAAGTATGGCCAAAAGTTACCGCAGCCTATGAATCGGGCTTACAACGCACGTGTTGCCTTTAAGAACCAAAAAATACCCGTTTTTGCTGTCTAGGAGAATCTCGGAAAAGAGCTCACAAAAAATGGGAGAAATACTATTAACCAAAATGTACCTACATATCCAGTTAAGAGGTACAAAAAGTGCTAAGCAGTGTGGCGTTGTGTCGGCATGAATTTAACCATTGATCTGGTTGTTATATTTGATTAAAACTTTAGGTACCTAACTATTATATCTGATATGACTGTGAAGTATAATCTTAATTTTAGCCTGTTCTTAGTTACTCGTATAAATTAAAAGTTAAATTCATGCTGAATAATGTAAGTAGGTACCTATCTAGTAACTAAGTGACGGTATAACTAGGTAAGCTATTTATTCTTAACGTACATTCCTCACTTACTTATAAGTATCATTAATAAGCTTACATTGTAATTAGATAAAATAATTAGTTTACGTTCATTTAATTTAGATTCACTTGAAATTCATAAGTTTATAAAATCTTAAGACTAGTTACTGCAAGAATGTTGCTATCACCAGCGTGGTCGCTGTTTGAACAAAAGCTTCTTTCTTCTCTGAACTTCATAATTAAAAACACATTGATCATATTACATTTTTGGACGACTACTTTTGTTCATAGAAAGCAAGTAGCTCTCAGTCTTTAAGCGTCCTTCGACAGTTTCGATTCTCCATTAGGTATTACGTCTAGTAGGTAGGCAAAATCATTTCAATAGGCAACCGCGACATATTCCACAAATTCTACATACCTGGCCAGAGAGTTCCCAGCGTGTTCTCCACATCTCTAAACAGAGAATGCAGGTCTTCTTCCACTTGCTCTTTGGACAGCCGCACAAAGTGGAATAACTTGATGACCTGCTCATCGAAACTTCCCTCTAAGCGCATCCAGGACGGGTCCAATAAATCCCGTTGAATGCTCATTTTTAAAGATCTTTAGTTTCGTAAATACAAGTCTTTTCAAGATGGCTACTATACCTCGAGAAAGTTTTCACATCACTTGGTTAATTACAACTCGACGGAAATTACGAGTTCTGCAAGTTTTGAAATTATTGAACGTCCGCACTGCGGTTAATGCGGGATTCTGATAAGATTACTGGAGAATCTTATGTAAAATGGATTATTGAACATATTCTTGGAAATTTCAAAGTTGCATTAATTGCTGTTAAACAAATAAAGGGAATTTCCCGCGTGAACATCGCGCGGAGTTGCCGTTTCATGTAATATTTTTTACTATGGTTAATTAATTATTCGAAATAGTGAATCTGACTCTATTTCTTGGCTGTAATTGTGGTATCATTTAACAAGGGAAAATAGTGAATATTATCTATGAGAAGTCGCGTGCATGATATAAATTTGAATATTAGGTATTATGGATCGATTATGCTTATTTCTCCAGGTTCCTTGGTCCGGATGTTATGCTTCGCAACCAAAGTGCAATGAGAGCTGAGGGGCTACTCCGAAATTTGAAGTTCGTATGTCGCCATCTCGCTCACTCAAATACAGTTTAACACAAGAGCGAGAGGGATGGCACGTTACGATCTTCGAATTTCGAGATTTGGAGTACCCCACTGGTTGGAAGAACAAACTATATATATGTAGAGTGAAATAGTTAGGTAGCTAGAAATTAAATTATATTCTACTTTTCCACTTCTTCACATTAGTTGACGCTATTCATAATTCGGGTTCTGTAATTAATGAAACCAGGAGGACTTTGGTTACATGGATTTAATACAGGGCACAACACATCACAATAGTAACTTAACTATACACAAATATATCAACAAGATGTTTTCATGACTGTAGCTGTCAACGAAGTGCAGTATAAAACACAGTTTAAATACTTTAAATGTAGTGACAGTTTGCTGTCACTACCATTCAAATAGAGAACAATCTCTTTCAAACCTTACCAGTCAGTCGATTCCTAATCTCCTTTCAACACACCCCCTCAATCGACTCACTATAAAACACTCTTACTATGTTATTAAAATTTTGTATCAACCTGTATAAGTTAAAACATACCTGCCAATTCAATTTTAAAATTTCTTATACCACATTGTAAATTAATTTTATAAACATACATTAAGCATAAAATTTATCTCAACTCAACTGTCACCTAAATCTCGGAAATTCTTTTAACCTTTCATCTCAGTAACTCCTACTCGACTCACCATTAAAATTAAAATGACATTATTAACTCATTTAATTAATCTTTGTAAACTACCACTCGCCTCATCATAAAATTAAAAACTACATTATTAATTAACTTTCTTTCCCTTTCCACTCAATACATCATTTACTTCCACTCGATACATCGTTAAACTATTTAATAACTAACGCTTATTTTCTCCCACTCGATACACCGTTACACTATTTAATAAATTAACATTTATTTTCTCCCACTCGATACATTGTTAAACTATTTCATAAACTAACCCTTATTCTCTCCCACTCGATACACCAAACTACCAAAAAACATCAAAAACATTTACCTCCTCCCACTCGATACAACCCAACCACCAAATGCCTCTTTTCCATGCACATTAACTAAATGCTAAATAAAACATAAAATATCACATCAAACAAACATAACGAATTACATGACTATAAATAAAATTCAAATAGAAAAATACTTAAGGATGCCTGATCTAGCAAATTTGTGTATACCTGTATCAAAAAATGGCTAGGACTTCGTTGTTTATGTAATGTGGTCAAGTAAGCGTAATTAAATCATTATTTATTACAACTATGGTCACACATTAAATAAACAACGGAGTGCAGTATAAAACACTTAAATGTAGTGACAGTTTGCTGTCACTACCATTCAAATAGAGAACAATCTCTTTCAAACCTTACCAGTTAGTCGATTGCTAACCTCCTTTCAACAGGTTCCGTAGCCAAAAGGGCAAAAACGGAACCTAAAAAAAAATTTGATTTATTTAATATTTTCGGAAATATTCGCTCCGAAAGTAGCAAAAATTGTGTCCCCCCCTCTAATTTCTAAACGATATGTTAAAATAATATGAAAAAAATTATAAATATAAAACTTAATAAATACTTCCAACGAAAATTGTTTTCAACATGATCGGACATACCGTTTTTAAGTTATTGCCAAAAAACTGCGCTCTCAGCAAAAGGACGTAAGTGCCGGGAAGTTACGCTCTTTTGTTAGTGTTTTTTTTTGCATATTGTATTTTTTCCTCTGCAGTGCATTTTTTTGTATACTTAAACGGCTGCGGAACCCTACATTGAGCATGGTACGACATGCTCTTGGACGGTTTTTTTTTATTCTGCTTTACACAAATTCATTTAAGCTATAAAAACAATGTTCAATGAGCCATTTGGTAATTTCTCGTACAAATTTACTATACTCCATTTGTCTTATATATTCTACTGTACTAATAGTGTAAGTACACCATTTACATGTGGTCTGCTCAGCCCTGCCTGTCAGCCACCTTGCCTATTCTTTTTGCGGGTGTATTTCGTGCATTATCTTATCGCCAAATTGAATAGTGTTTTTGCTTACTATTTGCAATGGCCTAAAGATACTGCTACAGTGTATTTTAAAAGAAATTAAGTAATTTTCATTTAATATCTGTTGAAAGGGAAACACAAAACAGAGCTTTACATTTGCATATTTTATTAGTTCAGTTAGATAATAATTATGTTACATGTATCTACAAATATTTCCAAAGTAAATGCTTAAGTGACATAGTCTTCATTTTTCTCCAAGAAGCTCCTTAGTCTTGACATCATAGACTCCCTTTGCTTCCAAGTGAAATGTCTCACACAATGCCATTATCTGCTTGGTCACACTGAAGACCAGATCCTCAGACACTCCGGTCTGCTTCTTAGCCTTTTTAATGTAGTCATTCTGAATATCTTTGATGGTATCTCTACACTCTATAAATAAGGCCTTGGCATTCTTCGCTAGCTGCTCCCTATGCTCTTTAGTTACCTTAGGAACTGGGACAAATAATGTGGTACCATCTTGTTGAGGATTTAAATTCAAACCAGACGACTGAATCGCTTTTAAAGCATCGGGTATAGCTTGGGGAAATGAAGCAAAATTGATTACTATAGTTTTAGGATTTTTCCTCACAATCTGTGCCAATTCCTGAAGCTCATATGCTTTACCATCGAATTTCACTGGGAGAGATTCTATGGCTCCGGTCGTAGAACGCAGTGACAAGTTTTTAACGAAATCTTCTTTCATATTTTCTATAGCTGCTTTACATCTATCTTTAAGCTTGTCAACTGGAATCAATTCTGACATCATAAGAGGGTTGACCTCCACTTTGCCTCCTTTACCTTTCTTATCCTTCCCTTTGTCTTTTCCTTTGGCATAGTTTCGAATTGCCGTAAAGTTTAAATTGCTAGTTGCGACGATCCGCTCGGCGTTTAGGTTAGGGAAACATTTTAATGCATTCACATAAGCTGGTACGATCAATCGTTGCAAAATTCGTGCATTCATACTTGTACTAGTTACAGGCACCGTAACTGACTTAGATTCTTATTATTTTATTTATTTGTTATAAGTCAGCTAACCTCAAAACAGCATCTTTGGAATAACAAAGGAATAAAACGCAGTGACGTTGACGTTTAATAAAAAAATATCAAAATGAGAAAAGATAACAAAATATTTATGTTTCATTGATGTTTTTATAAAAAAGTATAGTATTTATCTTGGTATCCTTGAATTTTCCTAATAGTTTTGATTTCTAGAATACCATTATTACAATCTAATTTTTAAATAAATTCAGTACACTCGGGAACAAAACGCATTTGACAGAAACATTCAAAGACCAGATTGTTTTTTTTTTTTACCAATTACTTAAAATAATAATGATTATAGTGTTTATTGTAAAGAAGTAGCCATAATTTTAGAACCATATATATATAATATTTACTTTGAACATAGAATATACTTTCAAGGAATACTTTTTAGGGTTAATTTGGTTTACCTTCTTTGACATTTCATTTATTAGATTTTGGAACGGTCTTTGTTCAAATGGCCAATTAGATTTTTTTCTTAAAATGTCTGTGTTATTTCAAACTGTTATTAATGCAGGAAGACTGTGTTCATACAGAAATTTAAAAAAATCAGTCTCATCATGTAGATGTTTATTCATAAGAAAACTCTCAGGTATCTCCTCAGATGCTGAGTGCAATTGTTTTGTTATGAAGGGCTTAAGGGCATTAAGGTTATGTGTACATTTTAGATGTTCCGCGAAAATTTGTTAACTTCGAGGAGGTGGTGGCGGCTCGCCGGGCTGAGGCACGGCGTAGCGTCGTGGTGCAGGTCAATTCAGATGCTTCCTTCAATGAGCTACATAGCTATTGCTCCAAATACGCAGACGTCAAAGGAATTCATCACTATACGAACTCTGGTGGAGAGGTACATTCCCTTCTTATTCAACTACAATGTGTAGCATTGAATTCATGGTTCTTTTATTTGTATACATTGTGCTTTTAAACAGACATCTATTCACCAAAATTCAAGTTGCGGAAACGCATGGTTTTACACAATCTATTTGGTACAAAGTATAAGAAAAAAAATATCGAAGATTTCATACAAATTCCCAACTTTAAGACAGTGGTGGCATGACGTAAAGGTATTTTGCCAAGAGGGCGTGCATTCCAATGCCATATGTTGTACAGTCTTTCCTTTATTTATAACAAGACAAGAAAATAAAATATTACTATTGAATAGTGCTAGATGGTGGATGGCTTATATTGGTTCAATTGATGCGTGCGCTGCACACACTGAACCTCATCACGACAGATTTCGTTTTTTTTTTGTGATCTGACTGAATTCAAAAGAATAGCTATATGGAAGATTGCCTATTCTACTTAGGTGACAGATTTATGAGGTTGTAAGATTAATCTTAATGTCTCATGTTGTAGAGATATTTTAATGAGTTGTTTTTTTGCTACAATCAGATTGGGTTTAATCTGTAATGGTAAATTGTATGTGTGGAAAATAAATAGATGTTAAAAAAATATCTTTTTTTGTATTTTTAAAGATTGTTTTTATTTCAGCACTTCATGCTTATTGAATTCAGTACTGAAGAGAACCTTAAAGATGTACTACAAAGCTGTAGCTCATATCAAAAAGATCTCGACGTCATGTCCCTCCGGTCCCCATTCCTCTGGTTCCGTGCTGCTGTGGGGAAGAAAGAGCAGCTTGCACCCTGCACTGTGTCACTTGTTACGAAGGACGGAAGCTCCCCGCCTAGTGAAGATCTATTATTTGAAGAGCTGATGGGCGCTCAGTCAGTGTCTGATCAGATTCAGTTGCTGTATGATAGGACTATATTGAATGATCTTGGTATTCGGTTAAGATATTTAGTAGCTAGAGAGGTTCGTAATGAGTTTTATTATTATATCTCTTCATTTCTAAGTCTAAGCAGTTATGCATGGTGCATAATGCATATGCACATGTATTGTAACATTATCACTACCCTCATTGTCCATATTTTACTCTTATACTTACTCATTTTCTGAAACTAAACATAAATCAAGAAGGAAGATAGTAATTGTTCATAGTTTTCTATTTAAGAGTCCCCAGTAAGCTCGGATCTGCATACAAACGTAGTTACACTCTCAATTTAAAACAACTAGCTAGTTTGCTCTAAAACTTTGTACTTAGAATAAGTTAAGGTATATGCAGGCCTGTAATTAGTTTATGTAGCTTCAGATACCATAGTAAAAAAAAAAACAGTGAATTTAAGTTTTTAATACAAAACTTGTTTTTGCGGTATTTCGTTTCTTTCATAAACTGGAGCCATATAAACTAATTAAGTACAGGCCTAGATATACCTCATGTCATTGTATATGCAAAGTTTCTTTACAATCCAACACATAGTTTTAAAATGAGAACGAAACTCCATTTGTATGGAACGGTGAAATTTGGATAAACTTGCCGGGGACTCTTAAATCATACAAATAATTTTAATAAATAAATCAACATTAGGGAAAGTCATAAAAAACAGTATAACAATAATTTAACAATTTATATGAAATGTTTTGATTGCCTTTCTGTTATTTGTAATGTGTAAATTGGAATTTCAGCTAGAAGTTATCTTAGACAGTCTATATGCCAACATTGAGGTGCGGCCGTTTGGGTCCTCGGTGAATGGTTTTGGCAGGATGGGCTGTGATCTGGACCTAGTGCTGACTAATTCTTTGACTAATGAAATGGTAAGTCACTATAAACAAATATACTACCGTCAAAAAGTTTAGGACCAATTAATTCAGTGAAAATTCAATTTATTGAGTTATGTATCGCTCCGGCTTGCCTTCCTCTTTAAGTGTCGTGTTGGCACTACATTGTGCCACAGATGTGCGAAGCTTACAACCCATTAATTTGAAGTTTTTCATTTGGTGCCCTAGGAAACCGAGTCACTCTAGATTTTTTGTGATTTGTGAATTATACCAGCACCTAGGTTTTATATGAACTAGGATGGATGACATGTGAAGAATTGAGTAGTCATAGTCATTCGGTCTTCAGTTTTGAACTTCTTAGATTTGAAATTAGATACTTAGAAATTTTGAAAATTAACTTTTAAGTGCATTCTCAATTAAATGAAAAAAGTATTTGCTAAAGGTTATAAACAAAAAAATAAAACCGACTCCAAAAAACTAAAAAGTTAAAAATAACGCCATAATTCAGTTTCTTCAAATTACTTACAAGTAACCGTTTGTATACTCAATCTATACAGTATATACAATTAATCTTATTTTGGCGTCGGTGCCATATAAAGAATGTGTAAAATATTGAAAATTGACGATTTTAGTAAGTTGTGACACGATGGCACCGACTCCAAAATAACACTTGTAAGTAACGTTACTTGTAAGTAATTTGAAGAAACTGAATTATGGCGTTATGTTTAACTTTTTAGTTTTTTTGGAGTCGGTTTTATTTTTTTGTTTAAAAGTTTATTTATTTCACACTTTTTAGTTAATCGTTACTTAAAAGTGTATCTCGTGACGATTCGAACAAGCCCAAACACGGCTAGGATACATTATTTTATTACATAGATCTAGTGCCTACCTTCCGGCTCCATCATCAAATCAATTCGATGGTACCATTCTCATCAGGAACATTTAAATTTGTGACTATGAAGTTGCTTAGCTAAATTAATCAACATATTTTGTCGCCACCCGTAAATCATTTATCATTGAGGAGTTCCGATGGCATTCTGTGGTCTTCTGCATCAGTTCCACTTCACCAATTTACACTTTCTGAATGCAAATGCTTATTATGTTTCTTATAATACCAAAATCGCTATATGTATGCCTACAATATTTGAGGAGTTCCTTCAATTTCTCATGGATTCCATCATCAGATCTTCACCAAAATTAAATTGGACCAACTAGAAAGTACCTTCTATAAAACCAAAAAACAATTTTTTGATATCGGTCAAATAGTCTTTGTGTAATCGGTGAACATCCATAAAAAAAAGCGAGTTCTTAACTCTTATAAAATTCAAGAAGGTTCGAAATTCATAAATGCAAAAATTACCCGGCGTCAAGAGGATAGAGCTGGTCTGATGAAGGAGCTGGAAGGTCACAGGAACTTTGAAACATCACAGCCCCACCTCATCAAGTTTGTGTTTGTTTGGTTTGTCTTATTTCAAAAGTACTTATTTTGTATTGTGACATAGATATAAGTCAAAGCGCAAAGAAAAATACGATTGCTCTCACACGTGGCCACAACAGGATTCGAATCCGGTACCTCTCGATTACGCGTCAAGCGTGTCAGCCCCTCCACCAGCGAGCACTGTGCCAATCGCCCCGAATATATTCATCCGCTTTGACCCATGTACCTGTTTTATTCTTTGAAAGGTATTATAATCTTAGCGCCACCTATGAGAACACGTATTACACACTGTTCATATTCCGACTGTCCTTCCTTTATAGCAGTGTCAAATCGAACGAAGAGAATCGCTGGTGGAGGCGGTGATACGCTCGACGCGTTATCAAGAGGTACCGGGTTCGAGTCCTGGTGTGACCACGTGCGAGAGCAATCGTATTTTTTGCGCTTTGACTCGTATCTATGTCACAATAGATAGTAATGTGGTGTTAGTTTTCCCACGTTAAAAACACAGAAACACAAATAAAATTTTGTTTCATAGAAATACTTATTTTGTACTTAACTTCAATGACATAGAGGCCATAGAGAGCGGCGTGCTCGGGCAACCCTGCGTCATTTAACTGTGTCCCTGGCAATGCAGCGTCTGTGATGATGATCATAGTGGTCGTACAATGGGTTGTTAGCGCGGGGCGGTAGTCGATTGCGATGTGTATGCGCGCGCGGTGTACAGAGGTCACCGCTGCGCCGACGTCATGCCACACTCAGCCTTCGACCCTCCGGGGCCGGCTCAGTGGCCGCAGCGTGGCCACCCCTGCGTTCAGTACACAGTAGGCGTGTCGTAGACGGACGGGAGCAAGCGGCTGGTGTTCGCGGACAAGCGGTCGGAGGGCCGCGCGGCGCGGCAGCTGGAGCTGCTGGCGGAGCTGCTGGCCGTGCGCGCGCCGGGCGTGACGCGCGTGCAGCGCATCCTGCACGCGCGCGTGCCCATCGTCAAGTTCGCGCACAACATCACCGACGTGGACTGCGACCTGTGCTACAGCAATATGTGAGTTTGTTACTCGTAGTTATGGCCAAAAAATAAGCAAGGGTCGTTTCATTTCGTAGATGACCTAACCTAATTATTATAAACGTTAGGCATGCGAATGAAATATTACTATACTGCTCTGCATATAACTACTTTCAAAATTAAAAATAATGCAAAATAGGTAAGCTTCTCGTCATTGCATTATAATCATTTTCTGATGCTTGAATTTGCTTCCATATGAGTTTATGTTATAATGACAATATTAAAACAGACAATCTCTTTCATTTATTTGTTCAGAGCTGTGAATAATCCCTCGTAACCATTGACCTCAGTAATTACCGGGTATTATCAGTTCTATATACTTCTAAATTTTCGTTTTGATGCGATCTTTCTGTTACATGACAATATCCAATGTTACCCGATAGTATCCGCATCCTTCACCTCGTCGCCAACTCTATTTTGTGTCATTGGCGCCCAACGTGGGGCTCTCGGCCCGTGCATGCAAAATAATTATATTTTAATAAAGCGATAATGGAATCCATGTATTCAAGTGTAATTTTTCACGACCAAAATGCTAAAATATTTGTTTTTCTGCATAGTTTTGTACCGTAGGATTATCGAACTTATCATCTCGTCTATCATTTCTGACTTTTAGAATATTCTTGTTTGTAGTTAGTCCCGTACACACATAGAATTCCTACAAATCATAATATCGATGCTCATCTTATAGTTGTTTTACCGCAGGTCCGGCATCTACATGTCGGAGCTGCTGCACCTGCTGGGCTCCCTGGACGCGCGCGTGCGGCCGCTGACGCTGGCGGTGCGACGCTGGGCCGCGGCCGCGCAGCTCACGGCCGCGGCGCCGGGCCGCTGGATCACCAACTTCCCGCTGACGCTGCTCGTGCTGTTCTTCCTGCAGCAGACCCAGGTGCTGCCCAGCGTCCGGCTGCTCGTGGCCCAGGCCGGTGAGTCAGAGTCGCTGGGCGCTAATAGCGCGATAGATAAAACACCCGTCACTTGCGTCAGAGCATATGCGCAAGAGTGCCGGATGCTTTTATATTTACTCGCGTGACCAACATAGGTGTGTATGTTTCTATTTGGAACTGCCCGTTCTGGGTGTAAGCTGCGCTCTGCTCGCAGTCTCAAACTCTCTCTTCCTTCTCATAGCACTCGTTTATGTCAAAATCCTTCGCTGTTCAGGCAATTCGTTTATGAAACGAGCTTTTGTATATAGAAAACTTCCAAGACTCAGGCACAAATATTTATGTTCATCACACAAATAGTTGCCCTTACCGGGATTTGAACGAAGGACTTTCAGCTTCACAGGCAACGTTACTGCCGCTGACACACCGGTCGTCGGTCGTATTAAATATTCTGTGACGCGACTTCAATCGCAGTGTATACTTCTACTTCCAGAGAAGGAAGACATAAGGATAGCGGAAGACAACCTGAACTGCACGTTCCTGCGCGACGCGAACAAGCTGCCGCGCGCGAGCTTCGCGCAGAGCGACGCGTCGCTCGAGACTCTGTTGCTGCAGTTCTTCGAGTTCTACGCACAATTCGACTTCTCGGATAAAGCTGTCTCGCTCAACGAGGGCATAGCGATAAGGAAGCCCAATGCGTACCCTCTGTACATCGTCAATCCTTTAGAACAGGTAAGTCGTTGAGAATTTCAGTTACCACACCTATACGGATTAGTTATTAGAGTTTTTCATTTGAAGACTTCAAGAGGAGTTTATTTTCGATTATTTATATGAAAATTGGGTCAGTGATTGCTTGTTTTCTTGTTGAGATAGAAACCTTATTCACTGCGAGAACTTTTTTGTTGTAAAGAACGGCCATGGAACTTTTCTTATGTTATTTGTCATTTCTCTTGCTTGTTCTCTGAACAAAAAATATTCATAGATCTGTTTACAGGGTCAAAGACACTTCCAACACAATGTAGGTTTTCTTAAATGGAAATATGACAGATGGCGCCACCGTGGCATAAGTTCCATTAGACAAGAAGTGACGAAATCCTCCATATACTACTGTGTTTGGTGGATGTTTAATTTACCGGTCGTATTGTCAGTACCGTGTGCGCGACAGCATGCTAAATTGTGGACTCCCCCGCACCTCCACCACGTGTCAGAGCTATGCTGCTCCAAGAAAATATTACGGGATCGTAGAGCGCTGTCTATTCCTCGGCAAACATTTTAATTCTAACTTATTCTAAACAGACTCAGGTGAGACGGGTGTTCGACAATATATTTTAAAAATATACTTTTAATAACCTGCCTAGCCCGTCTTGGATTGTAGGGCGGTAATGATATTTAAATACAATCTTAACAATATTAACATTTCCCGTGACTAAACTCTGATTTTTAACTTAAGACCAAAATCTGACAGTTCTCATCTTGATTATTTCATAAAAATATGAATGAGAAATCGTGCGACCAGTAATATTAGGGTAAGTTTTATTGATAAAAATACTAACAATTAAATCAGTATGCAGTGATCACAGCGAAAGTGCGCCCGTTGACGTTAAATTTTGGTCTTAAATTGAAATACAGAGTTTAGTGTAGGAGACGGTACATTAAATCCTGCCAGCTGTCAATGCTGTCATGTGTATTGACAGTTCATAGTCAAGTCGTAAGTCTGTTGCATACGAATTGCGAGCGCCGTAGCATTAATAGAACCGCTGTAAACTTATTTTTAGCTGAAATACAGTGCATAACTAAATTTACTTATGTTTTATTAGCGCCTAGAACATAAATTGTCCTTCGAGCTTTAAATTCAGGCGCTAATCGCGATCTCTGTTAATAATCTTGGATGCTGATCTGATGATTGAATTGTAACACTTATTTTTCAGACATTGAACGTTAGCAGAAACGTCAGCTACGAAGAGTGCGAGCGGTTAAAAACGGAGGTCCGCAACGCGGCCTGGCAGCTCGAGGCCGGGTTCGAGGGGGGTCGGGGCGAGGACTGGGGCCTGCTCGGCCTCGTTGAGAGGAAGGCCCCCCGCGGCCTTAAGAAGCTGCTTCACGTTGGCAACTCGCAGCGTCTCGTCTCCGTCAAGGACCTGTTCTCCAACGAAGACGACCAACCCATCAGCAATGACATCAAGAATAAACTGGACCGACTGGCCCGAAACAGGAAGGAGAAGCCGGTGGGGAAGAAAGAAATGAAGTTTAAGAACAGCCAGGTCGCGAGTGAGGTGTACCGAATACGGCAGGACAAGATATTATGAGTTTGGTGATTGTACATAGGACCGTTTACAAGCGTTGGCTTTAATAGGGTTGCCAACATTGTTTAAATTTAAATCCAATTATTCAAATCAAGTGTGTTATAAATATTAACTTATTTTTTTTAAATTCTTAATGAATAAAATTCAATAGAAATCAATAGGCTCAGTCATACAGGCACCGACTTCAAAAGGTGATTCACATGTGATCCGTACCGTACATAAAAGATTATTTTTGCCTTTTTAGTTTATTGAAATAATACAATTCAATGGATTATATCGCGTATAATCTGTTAAATTGATTTATTTCAATGAGTATTAATCGCGGAAACAGAAAAAAATATTATTTTTAGTTAATTTTGAAGTATGTTCTTTTTTTATTTAATCCTATTATCGCTATTTAGCTAGTAGCATAAACATTTATTAGTGTTAATATTTCGTCCGAAGACCTGCTGCGATTGTCGAAATCGGTGACAAAAATAACACGCTCATTACAGTATACTTAAATTTAAATAACGTTTGTGCAACTGCGCAAAGCCAACGCTGTATAAATGGGTCCGTTAGTGTTATTGAAAATTATTTTAGATAAAGCAAATTGGTTAAGTAGTGGACAGTGATGAAAGGTATCTTTGATTCGGAATATTTAAATAAGAAGTGATGTTAGAACCAGAAAATTTGGACATATTTAGATTAGATTAACCTTTTGAACGCCAACACCAAAATATAAAACTTGCAACTTACGACTCCAAGCCATTTTGATATCAAAACACGAAGTTGAATCTAAAGCAAATGCATGTAGGTCGCTATTCCACTGACCTCACTGTCGGGAATTGCCGTCTTTGGCGTCTGGAGCCCGATTTTCCGTTGACGGGAATTGCTGACTGTGGCGGTTAACCTTTTGAGCGCCAAGCAGCAAAGTAATACGACGTGACCCAGATGCCACAGCAATAAATAAAATTAACCTTAAAAAATAAAATAGTGATTGTATAACGAGAGTTATTGAACCATGAAATTTTGTCGACATATGCCAACGCTGGCTTCAATGGCAGGATTTTGAATGACGTGATTGGCCGACTGGGGCGCTCAAAAGGTTAACTACTGCGATCGAGTCGCACCGAGCCGCTCATGACTAAGGTCCTCATAAGGGACCGACAAATGTCGAGCAGTACTCGGCTTTTACAACGTGAGTAACCGCTAATGTAATCTAAAGATGTCAGAACCACTAAAATAAACCTTTGTTAATGGTATGAAAGGCTGAATTAATATGGGATCCTTTATTGCTAACTCAATAAAAATGAAAACAATGATACAATTTCATAAGTTTGTTCTTTTAGTACGTAAGACAATATCATTAGATTTGGACGAGCCTCCACCCCACCCATGAAATCTTACATAAGACCAGTCTCTAGCGCGAATAAATACGTGATATTAATAGTTTGCAACTATACTTACAATTAATTAATTTTAGGTTACTTTGTGATCTTAGGTAAGATCAATGTAGACCCCCTCCCACCCCCTTGTAATATAAAACTTCGGATCCCCTCCCCCCCTATATCGTCTTACGTAATAAATAAACAGCTCCAAAAAAACCATTAAGGGTCTCATAAAATCAGCGTTATTTGAAGTCAGAAATGTTTAATTTAGTGGATTTGTGAGCAAGAGACAATGAATAAAACAGAATGTTACCATGTCTTGTCTTTTATTTGTATAAAATCTTTAAAAATAAATCTATTTTTGGATAACTTGATTTCAGGCGCCCTGTCAAATATTCAGCTACATTTTCTATGCACAGTTTATCTATAGTGTCCTTATAAATTGGGTTGGATAGCAGGGACTGCAGGAATTGGTCTACGGTGTGGGTGTCCGCGTTTGTTTGTCTGTATATCCGCTTCATCTCCACAGCGCAGTCTCGCGACCAGGTGAACTCTTCGAGGAACACATTGTGAGTTTCGTTTTGATCGAACACTCGACACTGAAATTGCAAAAAAACAAAAATTAATATCTTGCATAAATTAGATATGTGTTGTTGCGTTTGTCAAAATCGACAGTCTTTAAAAATAATCTGATTCCGTAACAAATGATCAAATGACGGAATAGGTAGTGCCTAAATAGGCCTCCAAGACATCATCAACATTTATAACAGTAGAATTAAAAAAGAATAAAAAAATAAAAGTTTGATATGTCTTCTTATAAGAACAGTGTTGCGGTTATACACTCACCGGATTTCCAACTCATTTTTTTCTATACAATTGTGTAAAAACGTTACTTTCAAAATCATGCAGTCCAATCGGAGCCAAAATGGGCTCTTGAATGCAGGTAACGTTTTCTTAGGTAACATATACTGAGCCTCAAATCGGCACAGGAGATCTTTTTAAATTTCCAGTTTTCTTTATGCAGCGATTAAAAAAAAACAATATTTACTGTTCCCTACAAAATGCAACAATTTTGTACTAAACAATGGATTAGGGATTTTTTACCGCTAGTCTGCTGGCAAATAGAATATTTGAATCTATATCGGAATCCCTAACGTCATTTGTCCTAATGTATCGTTTGTCCTAATGTATCATTTGACATAACGCATTTTTTTCAGAAACCGTAAACTTCAGGATTGAAATAAAACAATTTAACGGATTATATCGCGTGTATAATCTCATTTTAGTTCCCGACGTTTCGGAAGCTTTCCAGCTTTCCATGGTCACGGGAGGACTGAGAAAAGATGTATTTTCCTCTGTCAAAGTTACAATTTGTGCAAACTACCCATTTTTTGAAAAAACACAAATAAAGGTGTACATACATGCCAGATGGGCCTAAGCTGTAAAGACAGTTACATATGTGCCAGAAGGGCTTAATTATTTTATTCTAATAATTTACCAAGCAGCATTTCACAAATGAGGCGTACTAAGGAGAAAAGAAACGCTGCAAAGAAAAACTCCCAGGCTACCTCATTACTAATTATAATATTTAAAAAACAGAGACTATTAAACTACTTTTAAACAGATAAGATATATTACACCGTTCGGAAATTAAGGTTTTGCAGTCCTGTGTCTCGCTTGTTCCTTGATGAGATGTATTACAGGATCCCAAGCTGGTGGTAGTGACAATCCATCTTCTCTATTGAAATTAGGATGCTTTTTAATCTCAATAGCCTCGCGTAGCATCCTGGGAAAATATCTTTTTTTTCTTTGGCAAGGATAGAAGGTTTATCAAACTTAATGGAGTAGTTTGGTTTGTCAATGACATGTTCACAGACTGCAGACCTATTACACCGACGGTGCTTGATATCTGCTATGTGCTCCTTCACCCGGGTTGATACACTGCGTTTCGTTTGACCAACGTATGAAAGACCACACTCGCAGTCCAGCTTATAAATGCCTGCACTCTGCAAAGGGGTGCTACTCTTCACGGGTCTAAGGTATTGAGACACCTTCTTCAACGGCTTGAAATATGTTTTTATAGAAGCACGCTTCAAGATGTTTCCGATCTTGTCTGTGAACCCTTTCACATATGGTAATACGGCAGGTTTACGCTCGACTGTTGGTTTCTTCATACTGGGATTCTGCTTGGAACGTGGTATCTGGAGCTCATTTGACATTCTTTCAGGATTTTTTTATAAAACAAACCTAACCTTACTTAACCTAATCTATACGACGATCTTTTAAAAAATCCTGAAAAGTTTACGGTTTCTGAAAAAAATGCGTTATGGCAAATGATACATTAGGACCAACGATACATTAGGATAAATGACGTTAGGGATTCCGAATGAGACCCAGAATATTTACAAGGATACTCTGGATACCGTTTTGAAGCATGATAATTTAGCTAAATAAAATATGTAAACTCCACGCAAAACTATCGAGTGAATCCGACTTAGCAGTATAATTCTCCAAGTACTTTTTGTATACAATTATATGGAAGGAATAATGTGTAGGCCAATTTTTTTACCTATGAGCGTAGTAAGTTATTTGGTTTCTGGTTTGGGCCAAGCTTGAGCCAGTGCATCGTCAGTAGGGAGCACGTTACCTCCTCGCCGAGCTCGTCGCCGGTCTCGACGCCTGCGCAGAAGTCCAGCGCGGCCAGCAGCAGCAGCAGCAGCGCGGGCGCATCGTCAGTAGGGAGCACGTTACCTCCTCGCCGAGCTCGTCGCCGGTCTCGACGCCTGCGCAGAAGTCCAGCGCGGCCAGCAGCAGCAGCAGCAGCGCGGGCGCATCGTCAGTAGGGAGCACGTTACCTCCTCGCCGAGCTCGTCGCCGGTCTCGACGCCTGCGCAGAAGTCCAGCGCGGCCAGCAGCAGCAGCAGCGCGGGCGCATGCGCACTGCGGCCCGCGGCGCGTCGCCACTGCGCCGCCGCATGCGCAGCCAGGCCGCACCGCGGCAGGGACTCGTCTGTCCACACAACACAACTCAAGGTTATTGCTGAAAGCCGAGGCAAAAACTTGGTGTTCTTTTTAAGGTGAAGCGGTATTTCACGCCGGTACAGCTTCTTATTTTGTACCGAGCTCAGGTTCGTCCTTGCATGGAGCACTGCTGCCATCTTTAGGTCGGCTTCGCCGGATACCAGTTGACAGCCTTGGGCGAAAAGTTGAATCGCAGCAAGCAGTGATTGTAGCAAAACTGACACCAGAACCTATCGTCTAGTGGGCGCCTTAGACCCCATAGTCAATTACCATCCGGAGATAATTGGGTCCATCGCTGGTCAGTTTAATCAATAAAATAAATGAATAGTTTAAAAAACACTAGAAAAACACGCTTTACAAGACTTTTCTAATAAATCCAAACACAGCTATGATACGATGTTCCATCATGAAGTTCATATCATCCGGAGTTTCGGAAGCTTTCCATGGCCACGGGTGGACTGGAAAGCTGGAAAGCTTGCGAAATGTCGGGAACTAAAATGAGATAATATACGCGATATAATCCGTTAAATTGTTTTATTTCAATGGTTAAATTAGTTAACTTAGATTCCATTACATAGTTACATAAAGGTTGACCTAATAAAAGCGTGTTAAAAAGGTCATTCGATGAAAGTGCTACGCTCGGAGTGTCCCTACTAGATAACCTATATTTTTATAAAATTGTAAAAATGAAAAGTGTCAAAAAAATGATCGTTACGAACTATTTAGAGATCACAAAATGGAAAATTTTTTTTCGTTGTAACTTCATCACGCCAAATCGGCAAAGCGAATTGTAACTAGTTTGGTATACGGGTAGCTGGATATCCCCAGATGGTTATAAGATACTCTTTACCCGGCTACCATGAAGAAAAATTAATAAAAAATCACTTCAACATTGCCAAAATCATCATAGTCAAAATATCGCGAATTTCATAAAAATCCAGTGAATACTGACACTTAGTTAACAAACCTGTGTCCCGAACAGCGCGGAGTACGGAGACGGCGGCCCGCTGTCGGACCGTGGGCGAGTCGTCTTCCAGCAGCATGGCCATCGCGGCCCACAGACACGCCGACCACTCGACTACGAACATACCGACAATACATGGATTCCACATGTATTCTTTAATTGAAAAATATACCTTGTGAAATTGTGAAGGGTGTAGGTAAGATACAATTTTGAATTTCGAACCCACATGGAGCTGGAACGTTATAACATAAATATGTCCACATCATATATTCATATTGTTGTATAATGAAAGGCCTTAAAACGCGAGTGTAATTTTATAAATCGAGCCGAAGACGAGTTTCATCTATAACATTATTCATCTATTATAAAGTTGTAAAAATGAAACGTCTGTACATTGAAGATATTTTCAAAAAAATATTGTAACGGACTACTTGGAGGTCACTGAATAGAAAAATATTTATTTTTTGTATGTTTGTATGTGTTGTTATGAATTGATCACGCCAAATCGGCGAAACGAATTTCAACTATTTTTTTTACACGGGTAGCTAGGTATCCACAGATGGTTATAAGATACTTTTTATAGAATTGTAGGAAAGGAGAAGGACCATCCAAAGGCAACAATCATAGAACAGAATAGCTCGCTCACTTTTGGAACTCTGATGGAGAATCCATGCCGCCGCGCTGACAGCACCAGCGCCGGGCTTCTGCTATGCCTAGGTCTTATAAGCTTGTCACACACTGTATCCACACACACAGAGACAGTAAAAGAAAGTAGGTAACGAAAGTCCTCGTAAAAGTAATAGTTTTTGGGCGGCAAAGGCAGACAGTATGCACGCCGTATGACAGTCGGTAACGCACTGACTCGAGTAAACAGCCACGCTAGATAGCGCGCGCAGCTTCCATAGGTTGCCTTCGGACACATTGGTACAATTTCCATATTTGTACAAATGCTTTGGCAGTGCAAGTTTGTACAATTTTTAAAAAGGAATTTTCCATATTTGTACAAATAAAATTTTAAACTATAAATGGTGTGATACTTCCTGGCCACGCCACTGACTCAATTTGAATCCTGATTATCGTAAAAAAATGTACAAGAAATGTACATAATTTGTACGTTATTAAAAAAAAGTACTATACTAAGGCTTTGGAGATTTTGAACAAAATTTGTGGCATGGTTCCTAGCCACACAAATGTGTTGCTGAGGAATAAAAAACGCCTTTTTTATTTAAAAAAAAACAAACTTTTATGAGAACATGCTACTTCAACATAACTAAACCATTCTGCTTGTGAATAAAGTAGCAGTATTAAAACAAAACAAAAATAACTTTTTTTAACCAACTTATTAATTATTTTTAAACTCTTACATATTTAGTCACTTGCCAATAGCGTATATAAATCGTCACATGTGTTAACTTCATTATTTTTTTCAGTCAACTTCTCCTCACATGTGATGTCACATTCGTTAGTGTCGTTATCGGATGTTGTAAGTTCTTTTTTTAATAGAGGCAATACCCTTAGTTTATTCAAACACTCCAAGACGCTGATTTTATTGTTGAGTAGTTCATCCAAGATTGATTGAATCCTTTTATTTTTTATACTTTGGGCGGGCCTTCTTATTTTCACTTCTATATTATGAATCGCACGTAAAATTTTAAAGTCGTTCCGTTTCGCTTCCTCTTTTAGAAAAGGTATCTTTACACGTAGACGAGTGAGTCCTTGAGAGGACCAATGTCCCGATTTACTTTCCTGTGCCAGCCTTCTACATTGTTTGTGGTTCGGTGTTGGTCTCCGTAACAACTTAACATTTGCATCATTTTAGGCGTCAGCCACTGCTTCTCAAAATATTCGATGAAATTTATTACATTATTCGTTTTCTTTGTGCTATCTGTAATAGTTAACCAACCTTCCGGGATGTAGTGACAAGGCATAAGAGCTAACGCTGTTGTCAAGTACGTAAATTTTATCTCTGAGAGATTCTCCATATTTAACAACTTTGCTTTTCGTGTAACTGCTTGGCAATAATGAAAGAAACAACCTTTGCATTTAGCGTGCGGAAAAACTTTTTGGATTGCATTCATCATTGCAGTTTCATAGTCTATACGAAATGTTTTCGGTTGCCAGTTAGGAATTTTTTGCAATATCAAACTCAGCATTCTAGTATAAGTTTCTTCCGTTTTGTTTGGCAGTAATATGTACACTAATGGAGATATATTTGATGAATTTTCAGTGCTGTTTATATCTCCATGTATGGAATAAATTTGGTAAAATAGGTCCGAGCAAGATTTGAAAGTTCCGTCTCCAAAAAAGTCATCCATAAATGGAAGTATTTTCATTGCCTCCACAGTCATAAACACTATAATTTTGTTGTCGCATCCATCATTAATTATTAAAAAATCGTTGGCCAAATAGTCAGGAATTTCCACTTCCTTAACTGCATTAAATTTCAATTTACTGACATTGTATTCTTGCCTTCTGCAATTGTAAAGTCCACTTTTTATCGATTCGAATGTAGGCACTTCTGCTACAAATTTCATGCCTTGATCCATCAAATCTTTAAAGCTTTCATCATATATCTTCTGAATGGGAGTGCATTCTGTTCTCGCTCTTTTTCTGCATAAGTCAATGCACTTTATTACTTGTCTCCGAGGAACTCGCTAAGCAGGTATGCTGTCCCTCTCGTAGAACACTTACTTGATTTTCATTTAATGTTAATGATCCTCTGCACATACTACGGTGAACACATCTCCAGATTGTGGTCCCAGTTTAATTTTTACACCCAAAATAAAATCGATATCCATTTCTTAGTAATACCGGGTTTCCTTTTTCACTGTTTATGAAAACTACTTCGGGTAACTGTTTGTCGTTATCTTCCTTTGCAGTACTTTCTTTAATTGAGTCCATGATAAACGAAACACATGCGTTATTACTGATATATTCAATAGTATCATTCAAGTAGCCACTTGAATAATTAAGATAAGCGATAAAATGAAATTAATACAAGAACTTCTTGAAAAAATTACAGATGAGATGAAGATGACATAATAGCCTGACACTAATCTTTTTTCAAACGATATTTTTCATTGACGCCATCGGCTTTAAAAAGTATGTATGTAAAAAGTTTGGTAAGTATAAGTTACTATCGAGGTAGAAAGTAGGTAAATATGCAACATGCACAAATCATAAGCCCGGTTTAAACTGGGCAATTTGTAGTTGTACCAATATGGAATTGTACGAATGTGGAATTGTACGAATCTGGAATTGTACGAATCTGGAATTGTACAAATATGGAAATTGTACCAATGTGTCCGAAGGTCGACTACGCTGAAAAATAAGCGAGGGGTTATGATTCTCCCGTGCGAACGAAGTTGCGGGCATTTTCTAGTTTATAATATTAATATGGATAGATGATAGCACTTACACATGTCCGCTGGGTCCGTACTCGGCGTGGTCTTCAGCAGCGTCCCCAGATTCTTCTCGAAAAACCGCACCACCGCGTCCCTCGTGCCCTCCTCATTCCCCGCCGCGCTGCACTCTCGCAGCACCCTGCCCACCTCCAACGACACCCCCAACTTGGCGACCAGCCTCAGCAGACTATCCAAGTATATCGAGCTCAAACTCGCGTGCCCATTCCTAACGGCGTCGATCAATTGCGTGACCACTTCTTCTTCATTCAATTCTATTTCTTTACCTAATTTTAACTTGACTATTTCTCGCTGCGTATCATTTGTGAACGCTAAGACTCTAAGTGCTTTCTGCTTGCATTCTAAATACCCGTTTTCGGATACGCTGCATAGTAATTTAACATAGTTTTCATGTTTCTCTATTTCTGCTAATATATCTTTCTGTGATATCTTAGATAGATGCTCCAAGAACATACAGGGATCATCATTATGACCATGCAAAAGAAGTAGATAGTTTAGTACGGATAAGTTGACTTCATAGTCCGCGTGTCTCAGGCCTCGCATCACCAAATCGACTATTCTGTCGCGAGCGGTCGCCATGATCAATAACATGTAAACAAGATTCGAGAGGAATACCTCTCGGCCACTGCTGATGATGGGAGGGGGGGAGGACAGGGCGGTTTCGAGATGCGACGATATCGAGGGGAGGTCGTCGTCTAAAAGTGTTGGGAACCTGAAAAGTACAAAGTCCTATTATCCTGATTTGATTTGATTTCATTTGATTACATAAGCGCTTCGTAAGTTCGGGGTTTTCTCGAGATATATTTTGCGTGCGGTGCATACCAAAAAGAACTTAAGAGTTTCATATTGGATCCGTAGTGAGAATCCGTACAGAATGTTATTACGGTATTTTATTTTATTTTCTCTAAATTTCAAATATAATACCACTTGAAAATTTTTGGTAAATGTGGTCATTCACCCACCCCTAGTAAAACGTTACGTAACCACCAAGTGGCCCGTTACATAGGGGGGAGGGGGGGTCAAAATCTCCATCAATTGCGTTACGTATTACTTGAACGCTTCCCTAGCTAAGCTTAGGTACCAACTAAGCACCCACGGAGCACCCGTAGTTTCAGTCAAGTCATCGAATTTCTCCAAAATACCATCGATCCGCGAAATGAAGTCGATGGTCAAATGCCAAATTTCATTGTATTCTTAACCTTTTGACCGCCACAATCGACAAATCATCGAAAATTCGTGCCATTTGACGCCAGTGTCGTCATATGCCAACCAAATTTCATGGTTCAAGAACTCCGAATATAATATCAATACCTAGTTCTGCAATCACTATTTTATTTTTGAGGATTCTTTTATTTTATAGCTGTCGCGTCTGGGTAGGGTTGCCAACTTTTTTTAGAAGCAATAGAGTATATTTGATTTCAAAGAAGGTAAAATAAGAGTACTAAAAAATAAAATTGTTGTGACATTGATATTGATTGACCGATTGACATTAGTGTGCGCATTAACATGCGTTCAGAAACGTTTATACGTTCGAGTTAGGCTTGGGGATACCAACATATTAACAGTAAGCAGTCAAAGTTGTTTGACTTATGCCAATGGGTATTCACTATAGTGACGACTGACACTAGTATAGTAAAAGTACTCTATTAGTTATTATCTATACTAATATAAAGTTGTAAAAATGAAATGTCTGTACATTGAAGATATTAAAAAAAAAAAAGATTGTTAGAGACTACTTGGAGGTCACTAAAACGAAAAATATTTGTTGGATTTTTTGTATGTTTGTATGTGTCGTTGTGGCTTCATCACGCAAAATCGGCTAAACAGATTTCAAAAATTTTTGGTAAACGTATAGATGGGTATCTCCAGATGGTCATAGGATACTTTGTATCCGACTACGCTGAAGAAAAAACGAGGGGTTATGACGTTTTCTCCTCCGCGAACGAAGTTGCGGGCATCTTTTAGTAGATTAAGGTGGGTACTGACCAACGTTACGAGGTGTAATGTAACATGTTACACAGCGAGCATTCGTGCAGTCAATACGTCGTGTTACGGGGAAACCAGCGAGCAACGAGCCGCTCGTTACTCGCTTTGAGTGCTCCACCCGTCTGTCGGTTTTTTGGCGAATCCTTTGACTGCTACGCGGTTCAGTCAGTACGCTCAGGCAAGTCGTCACGAGCGCACGCGCGTCGCGAGTAATTACACGTCGTTCCTCTCGTATTTATTTCTTGAAACATGGAGTGGAACAAAGAAAAAACTCTGTATTTTATAGAAAAATACAAAGAAGAAAAAATGTCGTGGAACCCAGCTCATCCAGAGCATCATAAATAACAAACTCAAGAAAGAAGACGCTTGGAATAAATTGGCTTCGTTACTCGACAGCGAAAGAGAAATATGTAAAAAGAAAATGACGAGTTTGCTGGCATCATTGAGGAGGGAAAAACAAAAAAGTAAACAATCAACTGGTACCGGAAAAGGTACGTAATTATTTATTAAGTTTTTAAGTACATATAGGCCCACAAGTGACAGATACAATTTGGTTTTTTTATTAAATTTTTTTACAATTACTTTGCTAGCATAGATTACGATATTCACGAAATATACTACTTTGGGTAGACGTTTGTTAATTTCAACTTCAATTTCAGGTGCAGAAGAAGTGTACCATAGTACTTGGTTTGCATACAAATCTATGATATTTCTACTGGATAGAAATACACCTCGTGCTACAACAGATACTGTAAGTCCATTTTAAGCATAATTTTATTGCCAGCTTACACACCCTTGCTGAATGCAGTACAGACCCTTGCTGAATCAGCAATTTCATTACGAATATTGTGAGCAGATCTTGTAGCCCTTCGCGGTCTTATTTGCAAGGGTAACATACTAGTCATGTCATTGTTACCTTCTCTCCAGTTTCCTAATCTGACCTGGCCGTTCGATTCTTCGTCAAAGCTATCTGCAGGAGTATATACCTGAGCATTATTACCTTTTCTTAAAAAAATGTGAGGGCATGTTATTGCTGTTACGACAGATGTCGCGGTTTTCAGTTCTAACAACATTGGTTTCCGCAAAACTCTAAACACTGCAGACAATATGCCGAACACATTTTCCACCACTCTACGAGCTCTGCAAAGTCGGTAGTTATATATTCTTTCTTTAGAACCAAATTCATGATATCCTGCATATACTTTTATCATATTTTCGGAAAGAGCAAAAGCTTCATCGGCAACAAAGTAAAATGGAATTTCTTCTGTTCTTGCTGGCAACGCAGTGGGTTGAGGGATGTTTAGTGCATTATTTTTTAGTTTTTCGTTTAATTGACAGTTGTCGAAAATCCCTCCATCAGATATTCTTCCTTGACATCTAATGTTTACATACAAAAAGTTATATTTCGCGTCAACAACTGCCAGTAATACGATGCTGAAGAAACCCTTGTAATTATAAAATTCACTTCCACTGTTCAGATCATAGAGGTCAGAGAGCATCTTTCCCAAACACTTTCCAAGAAATACCACAAACTATAACATACAGACCCATAACTAGTTATCGTTTAGAACTATTCAAAAATGAAGTTCATAATGATCTATGTATGTTATCCATTTCACATGATGACCTAAATTGTTTTTACAAAAATTTATTTGGCATAATTATAAATAATTTTAATACTCATTTCAAAATGATAACTATTTCTGGGTCAAAAACGAAGTTTAGTGAATGGGCTACTGTCGGCATTCATAGAAGTAGAAATAGACTTTATGAATTATATGGAGAGAAAGAGGTAAACAAGAATACTGCTTTCCTCGACTATGTCAAGAATTATTCAAAAATGTTTAAGAAGGTGTGCATAGCCGCTAAGGCAAATTATATTAGTTCTAAACTCAAAATGTCTGACAATAAAGTGAAAACTGTTTGGAATATTATTAATAGAGAAAATGGTAAAACAAAAACTCGCAATAGTCAAGTCAACATTATGACAGGAAATGGTCAGAACGATGTTGCCTCGGCATTCGAGGATTATTTTTCCAACATTGCAATTAATACTACAAGATATCTTCAATCATCTGCGACCGAAGCCCATTTGTTACTTAATGTTAATTTTAACAAATGCAATGTAAGCTTTGAATTTAGTCAAGTAAATTCAATAGACGTTATTAAAACATTTAAGTCACTGAATTTAAAGAAAACAGAGGATTTATGGGGAACTTCAGTAAAAATTGTTCATCATATCATAGACTCAATTGCACCCTATCTAGCCTTGATTTATAATAATTGCATATCAGAGGGCGTGTTTCCTGATCTTATGAAACTTAGTAAAGTCATACCTCTTTTTAAATCAGGTGACTTGAGTGACTTGACTAATTTCCGTCCGATATCTATACTACCTGTATTAAGTAAAGTTTTCGAAAAGAAGTTTATGTTGATGGATCTGCTGGGACACTTCAATAGAAATAAACTACTTAGTAGTAAACAGTTCGGTTTCACAAGGCGACGTTCCACGGCTGATGCAGCATCTGTACTCATTAAATATATTTACAACATCTGGGAGAAATCTTGTAATGCAATTGGAGTTTTTTGTGACCTTTCTAAGGCATTTGATTGCGTTGATCATGGAACACTCATTTTGAAATTAGAACATTATGGCCTGTCTATAAATGCCTTAAGCCTTATGTCTTCATATCTCAGCAATAGAACACAAACAGTTGTTGTAAATGGAACCCAATCCAGTGGAGCTGCAGTTAAGCTAGGAGTGCCACAGGGCTCTATCTTAGGGCCATTTCTATTTTTAGTTTATATAAATGACTTACCATCTATAGTAGAAAATCTTTCTGATACTATTTGCTGATGATACATCATTAATTTTCAAAGTTGACCGGAAAGCAACAGACTATTCCGAAATTAATAGTGTACTAGTTAAAGTACTTGACTGGTTTAATATTAATAATCTGGTATTGAATGCTAAGAAAACGAAATGTGTTAGATTTGCTTTACCGAATGTTAGAGCAGTGGATTCTGCTATATCGCTCAATGGTGAATGTTTAGAAATGGTGGATAGGGCATTATTCTTAGGTATAACACTGGACAAGAACTTGCAATGGAGTCCCCATTTAGCAGTACTTGCAGGTAAATTAAGTTCAGCAGCTTACGCTATTAGAAAAATTAGACAATTGACCAATGTTGATACTGCTCGCTTAGTATATCATAGTTATTTTCATAGTATCATGTCATACGGTATTCTGGTTTGGGGCAAAGCAGCTGACATACAGACTATATTTGTGTTACAAAAAAGAGCGATTCGTTCTATATATAACTTGAACTCCCGTGACTCCTTAAGAGAACTTTTTAAAGACATCAACATATTAACCGTAGCGTCCCAATATATTTATGAGAATATTATTTATGTTATTAAGAACCTAGAGTCTTTTACTAGGAATTCAGATATCCACAATTTTAATACTAGAAATAAAAACAAAATCGCTATTAGAAAGTTCCGCGTTCGTAAAGTAGCCAAATCATTCGTAGGCCAATGTATACATTTTTATAATAAGCTACCAGATGATGCTTTGAAATTATCGTTTCCAGCTCTCAAAAAGTACTTAAAAGAGTCCCTAATGGCAAAGGCTTATTATAGGGTAGAGGACTATTTAACAGACAAAAATGCATGGCCCAAAACAGAAACCAAATAATTTACTTTTACCGGGACACGGTTCTTATAAGGTGGCATATCAAACGTATGTAAGTTGTTTTAAATAAAAATCACTATTTAGCTTTTTTATATTCTAGATTTTTTTTTTTTTTTTTTACTTTTATAAGTTTTGATATGTTTCCTTGAAGAACTACGCATTGAGTTTATACTCAAAACATATATTTAGGTTAGGCTAAGCACGAATATTGTAATAGATATAAGAGTTATTTCGAAAAAATGACTGACTGTTGAGTTTGTTTCGGCTTTCTTCTCTTCAGTGGTCTCCTCTTGGGAAACGCCGTAGAGTCAGACTTGTAAAAGTGCCCTTGTGGCCTACTTACAGAATAAAGATCATTATTTCATTATTTCATTTCATTATCGGTGACTGCAGTATAATATGTTTACAGTCGATCGCGCCTAAGCAATGTGGAAAATTCTACAAAGTATCATAGTTATTTGCTACATCCAGCCATTGCTCCGGTGTTCTGGCATCTGAAATAATGATTTATATTTATTTTCAGCTACGCGAACGTGAAGATGCTTCAGAACAACCGAGTGATGATAGCTCTGCGCCTGCCAATAAAAGCGACAATGAATGCCCTCCGCCTGCCAATAAAAGTGACAATGATTGCCCTCCGCCTTCAAAAAAAGGAAGAAAGCAGTCGCCCCAAGCCCGGAAGAGATAATGACATCTACATTCAATATTTTAAAAAATAAAACCGAGCAAACGAAGTCAAATTCGCACAAACTTGACGAATGTGAAGCCTATGGTATTTTTTTGGCAAATAAATTAAGGTCTTATTCAAAGACAACACAAATACATGTGCAACATTACATATCAAATATATTATTTAGTGCTGATCGCGGACAATATGACTATGGTGGCATGAAAGTCTACAATTCTTCACAAGGATACTCTACACAACCAACAACTTCAAGAGCCTCATCGATGCCACTGCAAAGCCCTGAAACACCTGCATCAAATCCGTCCGATCAAAATGACTATGGGTCACCAGCTATGAGTGAACAATTTCTATCTGAATTTGGTGATTTAATTAATTAAATAATTTGATATGTAATTACTACTTTTTCTGAATTAATTAAAACAGTACGTACCTTTACATATTCTTTTAATGGTCCAATAAGGGCTTCGCTGACCTCTTTTACTATAAATCCTATCCGTTGCTTTGATATCTTGAAAAGATATTGCATAATAGTATAGGAATCTCCTGTAGCATAAAAACGAAGCGTTACTGCTAATCGTTCCGTGACACTGATTGCTTTTCTATAATTTGTATCTTTTTTATGTACTTTTGGTCCAATTAAATTCAAGAGTTCTTCAAAATCGATCGGAGACATGCGTACAAAGTTTTTATACTGTCCAGTAATCATTTGGTTTTTTAAAATTGCTTTTAATGACAAACCACCACATACGCCTCTGTTTTTAAATAAGTTTGATGTCCAGAACCGTTTTTTCTTCTTCTTAATTTGGATGAAACAATAATTAAGTAGAATCAAAGATACCAACGCGACCTCGCTGTCGGCCATCTTGAGTGAACTGGCGGCGAAAGCGGAGCACAGAGTTTTGACGAGCATGTTACGCCGATTTTAGAACACATCGTAACATGCTCGATGCGTAACACGCTCGATGCGAATGTTACATTACACCTCGTAACGTTGGTCAGTACCCACCTTTAGAGTACGGTTGGCAACCCTACGTCTGGGTCACGTCGTATATCTTCGCTGCTTAGCGGTCAAAAGGTTAACGTGATATCTGAGTTAACCGGAAGCCATCAGCAGGGAAGTACAGTTCTGTAGAGAAGTGTTACCTCAACAGTATCAAGTTGAGGACTTTGAGCCACTCGTCAGCCACCACGAAGCACGGCGCCGCGCGCGCATGCGCGACGACCCAGAATGTTCCGCGAAGGGCGCGCAACAGTTCGCCTCTGCACGCTTCGTCTGTAGCCAACTCTGGGTTGAGCTCCAGTAGAACACCCAGCTGGAATTATTGGCATATTTTCATTACCGTCAAATATTTCTATAGTCCATTTATAATAAGATACCGAAGGCAATTAGGGATGCTAGTATGAGTGGAGTAGACGTACACGGGTAGCTGAGTATCTACAGGTGGTTAACAAATACTTTTTATCCGACTACGCTGAAGAAAGCAATAGGGGTAATGACTTTTTTTCCCCCGCAAACGAAGTTGCGGACATCTTTTAGTAAAATTATAACAATGTAGGGTGTTCCATATACCTTTTGTAGTTTATAGTACTCATAACCACTCACTTGATTGATTGTGAGTTCAGGAAAAGATAGCCTAAATTGTTTTAGTATTTCATGGCTTTAACAATACGACGGTAAAGTATATACTTGGTAGCAAAACTCACCACAAGCAATTTAGGGGTGCGCAAACCAGAACTTTAGTTACCAAAAGCATGTGAGTGGATAAGTTAGTATATTTGGGAAATTTCGATTATTATCCATGAAATAAGTTCAAATAAAGAAGAGATATGTGGATACTTGGCACAACAGTCCGTGGCAGAGGTTCCTCTTGATCGTCGGGTCGCCGAGAGTCTTCAACAGCGATAGTATGTGAGCTACGAATCTGTGACAAATTATTGTAATCCTGTTATTACAAGAGCGATAAGCATAGCTTTTATAAATTTAGTTTACGATCAAAATTGATATCTGAAGACGAAGTGTAATTAGTTTATAAATGTACAATTTATATGAATTATTCCAATACTTCGAGCATTTAACCACTGGAGATGCCATACGAGTACATTCCTCTCCGCCAAAGTAATCGCAAAATCTTCGGTTAGTTTATACGGTACACTGCCAGTGTGTGGGTGTTTTTTGTTTGTAGGTGATTTCTTAAATCGCAATAGTCTCATTCAAAGCAACTTCTCGCCAATTTACGCCTCACAGAAGAAATTGAGCAATTGAAAATATCAATTTGGGTCTTTAGACCAAGAGAGCACACTAAATGAAAGTGTTGTCGTTGTGTGCATGATTGCGGCCGGATGGAAATAAACAACTTTTAATGCGGTGCTCGTGTTTAACTCACATCCCACTAACGTGTAAACTCAAGGGCAAAGATAAATACACACCGCAAGTTTCATAAATATGTACATACCAAATGTAATGTCATAGTAATAAGGCTTTTTTATATATTTATGAGAAAGTTTACTGTCGCCCTTTCCTGTACACATAAAACATGGCGCAGTCGGTAGGATGAACGGAGTGGCCGAATGGAGAAAAGGAATGTGCACGTTTTACGGTTGTATGATTGCGGGTGACGAGAAGAACAGAGAGAGCACTCGCCTGTGCGGCGGCACGAGCGGCGCGGCGGCGCGTGCGGCGCGGCGGCGCGTGCTGACGTCACGCGCCGCGCACACCCGCGCCGCGGGCGCCAGGAACCGCTCCAGCTGCAACCGGCCACACGTCATCCCACTGTATACGGTACCGTCGGCCAAACACTTCCGTGACCATTGGTAGACCTTATTGACGGCAACATGAGGCCTCCAGATGGTCACTTTAGTGGGTCGCCGATTGTACCAAATATGGAGCGCAGTTCCCCGTTTCTGACTCGACCGGTCCGTCGAACCCCCCCTATATACTGCGCTCCATCGACCGCTGGTAAATCTTCAGCTTGGCTTTAAAAGCTACGTGACCAAGTTTGAACAGATGTCTTGTACGGTCGCCGTCAAATAGTTCGTCGTAGCCAAAATCGCTAATATCGGTACAGATCTTTATTTGCATGGCAGTAAGGTTGTGTTACGATATATTTGGCCACTTTGACCGCTGACTAAATGATGCTGACTGTACCTTGCCGGAGCCCACGCTCTCTACGGAGTCCAGTCAGCGAGTCAATGAACTTTTTCCTTATTTAGACCTTTGTATTTATAAAAATATAGTATTTTAGTGAAGAAATTCACTCTAAAAATCACAAAGATCGTGATAGTGAAATATCATGATCTTTATATAAATCCAAATTTGAACATCTTAACGTATGTACATTAAGAAAAAAAAGTAGTTTAACAAATATTCTCGCCATTCTGTGAATTTACGATCCGTCGTATAATTAGTTCTGAACGTAATTTCTTGGCCAACTGAACAATAAAAATACGCACCTTTTTCGCTCGTTTCAGTTTCCCTTACTATACAGTTCCACTAAACTATCGAACACACAGTTTGTACTATACCCTAAGGTTGGAGACGGAGCCCTCGAGCGCAGACGGGTAGAGACGCGCCAGCAGCAGCAGCGTCGGAAACAGCGCCGGCCGCAGCGTCGCCTCCGCCGACGCCGTCTGCAGTTGCTCCTGGGACACAGTTCACTTAATAATACTACCACCGAGTAGCACCGAGATATCTTAAGTCTCGGGACGAGTGAAGAATGACATTTCCGCACGTGTATCGAAAGACGTTTTTTTAATACAATTGCGAAAAAATAACAAATACAACAAGTAAGCATCATGATCACCATCACCATCGCCATCGCCATCACCATTATCATCATCATCACCATTACCATCACCATTATCATCACCATCATCATCATCATCATCATCATCATCATCATCATCATCATCATCATCATCATCATCAATATGAGCATGTCGGGCCATGGCAGCCGTTACAATACGATTACTTTGAGTTTACCACTGACATATGCTTTTATTCCATTGGATATTTGACTTTAACACTAATAAAAAAGAGTTTCTAATATACACTCTTTTACATTAGTGTTAAAATCGAATATCCAATGGAATAAAAGCATATGTCAGTGGTAAACTCAAAGTAATCGTACTGTACCTACTACAAAGAAGTGCGATGTAGAAACAGCAAAAGAGCGTTTTTTTATGGCGTCTTTTTGTTGAGAAGCGGTGTTTTTCGGCAATAACTCGAAAACGGTATATTTTTGCGGCACATTCAATTGCCTCATTCGTAGAGATTATTTCCAAAAATATTCACTTAGTGTTAATAAAAGAGCTGTCGAAATACGTGCCGCACGTTGATGTTTGTTGATTTAATTTTTTCAGCTTTAGTTGCTGGGTCACGCTTGTAAACTTGAATAATCTATACTATTATAAAGTTGTAAAAATGAAATGTCTGTATATTGAAGATATAAAAAAAACTAGTGTATATTTCGAGGTCACTGAAGCGAAAAATATTTCTTTTGGTTTATTATGTGTCGTTGCGGCTTCATCACGCTAAATCGGCTAAACGGATTTCAACTCTTTTTGGTACACGGGGAGCTGGGTATATCCAATGGTTATAGGATACTTTTTACCGAACAACGCTGAGCAAAAAAGAGGTCATTACTTTTCCTCCTCCGCGAAAGTTGCGGGCGCCCTCTAGTTGTAAATAATACTTCTTATACATAGATGGCGTTGTACATATCGGGGAACGGCTTTTTGTATGGAGATTACCATGAGTCTTGGATGTTTTCTATGTATATAAGTAATATATCTATTAAATATATCGTCGTCTAGTACCCATAACACAAGCCTTATTGAGCTTACCATGGGGCTAGTTCGATTTGTGTAAAATTGTCCCGTTATATTTATTTATTTATTTATTTATTTATTTGTTTATTATTACCAGTCCACTTGTTTTAATGGTTTTTGTTATGACACTTAATTTAACGAATAAACTATTACCGGATCCGGACCCGAAGTAACTTCCTTGGGTCAGTGACTTGTCGCTTTTCATCAATAACAACCATATTGGTTTAGGAGTAGTTCGTAGGTTCTAATAATCGCGGGGTCCTCACCAGCAGGAAGTCGTAGAGCGGCGGGTAGCGCAGGAAGAAGATGCGGCCGGTCATGCGGTTGCGCGCGCACAGCTGCCTGCGCGCGCGCAGCACGCCGAACACGCGCACCGTCAGCGCGCTGAACAGCAGCGTCGACGAGTTCCGCTCCTGGAATATACATTTTTAAAATCATGAAAAATTATATCATTTTTTCTTTTCTTCGTTCTCGTTTTTATTTCCGTTGGTTCTTCGTGACATACATACGATAAGTATCAGAGAGCCAATTACAGATTCCTACCGGTAGTAACATGAAAGTAATAGAGACGACTAGGCTGCTTTTTGTGGTATTTTTGTTGATTTGTGGGCCTTCTGTATGCCGCTTCGGCCAGATTTGATCTATTGTGGCAGCCCTTTATTAGAGTTCACTACTGAGACCCGTTGAGTCCAGGAATTCTCGGATTCTTTGGGCAGTCAAGTGTTGTATCTCTTCCGGGGGCACGACATGTTGCCCTAAGTAGATACTTCTTTCCTCATAAGTGGTCCACAGAAGCAGAGGTGCATTGCAGTCTCCTCTTTCTCTTGGCAGAATCTGCATACTGCGTCCTGTTTCATACCCATTTGAAACAGGAGCTTGTTTAGTTTGCAGTGACCGGTCAGGATTCTTGTTATTGCGCAGGTTTTCGGTCATTTAAGTTGTAGTATCTCTTTCGACAACTTTTGCTTGAATCCCTTAATTAGGGTTTTCGAGTTGTTTGGTCCTTTTAGGAGCCTCCATTCCTCGATTGCCTTAGATCTATATAAGTCGTTCGTTTTGCTGCCACGCAGTGTTGGGATGTCACTAATAAATAAGGAACTCATGTAGTTAAGCATATCTTAAACTACGAATCAAAAAGTTCTTAATTGACAAGCAGAAGTCCCAACACATGCATCCATTATATAAATTAGTCACTAAACTAACACACACATATATACATATACACACGCACCTACACGCACATACACACGCATACACAGAAATTATCAGAGATATATATAGACATAAGATTTTGATATGCTCCCTGAGTTGTACATCCATTTATACCTAAGGCCCGTTTCACAAAAGCTTGTAACTTGTATTACAAGTAGAACTCGCTTTTTAATACAATACATATTGATTATTTTGTGACGTGTAAAACGATCATTACTCTCCCAGTGCATGGAAGAAGAAAACATGTTGAGCCGACCTTACATAATCGGGAAGGGCAGGCAGATGATGACTCTTCCAGTGACTAACAGGCTTCACTGAAAACCAGCGTCACAGAGTAAATTCCTTTTTCATCTCTCCTGTTCGGAAAGTTTCATTTTCATGGGTATTTAACCGGGTGGAAAATAGCTTTTCCATCCCCAAAGTATTTTATTATTATGATTAGCCATAGAGTCGAAGATAATTGAGTTACGTCTTCTTCTTATACTGCCATACCCTATCGGGCGTCGGCGGCCACTTTTGCAAAGTCCTTCCTGTTCTTGGCCAATCTAGCGAGTGTGGCCGCGTTCTTAATGTCTGACAATTTTTTGATGTTGTCGAGCCAGTTAATCCTCCTTCTTTCCCTTCCCCGTTTTCCTTATATTTTCCCCTCTATTATAAGTTTGAGTATGTCATATTTCTCGTGGTGTAAATGTCCAAAATATGCAATTTTTCGTTTGTGATCTTGGCAGTCCATGATATTTTCAAGTAGAGTGTTAAAATCGGGTGAAATGGTTCACTTTCAGTTTCAACCCTTGGTTAACAATATACTATATCATCTCTCCTGTTCGGAAAGTTTAATTTTCATGGGTATTTAGCCGGGTGGAAAATAGCTTTTTCATCCCTAGGGTGGAAAGTATTTTATTGTTACGATTAACCACAGAGTCGAAGATAATTGAGTTACGTCATATTATTAAAATAAAAGCTTTTGATGAAAATGAAAAGATGATGATGATATTATCCATTTCACCCTCAGTTCGAGGGTGAAATGGATAATATCATCAGAAATATCTCGGCTGAAATGGATCACTTTCAACCCTTGGTTAACAATCTACTATGTTTTGTGGCATTAAGTCGAGTGGCGACCTTTGGACCCTTTTAGCACTTTTCATGTTTTAATTATTGTTGTAAATTTTTACAAGTTATGATATATTTTATTATTACAATCTTTGTGATTTTTAAAGTATTTTCCACTTATTTACTACAGGATTTCTACGGCACCAAGTCAATAAAAACGCCAAAAAGAAAAAAATCTGTAACAAATTTTGAAGAGTCGCCGACTGGACTCTGTAGCTTAGCCAGTAGAGTACGCCCCGGCATCGCTTGAAGCACTAAATAGCTTTAATTCAGTTAGGATCTAAATTGTTATAATTATTTATTTATGGATTCATCGTTATTTTATTTCTAATAAAAATTAAGTAAATATTTTGTGTCTGTGGTACGACGTCCCCGGCCGAACGACAAAAGTCATATAGTTTCTTTGTTTACCTATTTAAGTGCCTAACACAAATGGCAAACGAGCTCGAGGCCGATGTCCAACCGGACGGATCGATCAACCGAGGACATATTTTCTTCCAAGTTTTGCTCAGTCGGAAGGAACGCAGCGGACGGAACCATATGGAGGCAAATCGTCCAGTTCAAGGGTATACTATCCGACGATGACCACGATTCACAGGCACGAGGGGACGACAAGAGAGAGAGAGAGGGGAGAGAGCGAGAAGTGCTTAAAAAAAAAATAAGCTAGTAGTGTAAAACCAGTGAAATATGTCTATCCTTACCATCCAAGTGTCGGCCTCGAACCCTCGCACGGCCACCATGATGGCCTCGGCGGTGAGGTGCGCGGGCGGCGCGGTGTGGCGGAACAGCGCGCGGAGGACGAGGTGCGCGCGCGCCGCGTCGGAGGGCGCGGGCGGCGCGCGCGCCACTCGCAGGCACAGCTGCAGGCAGCGCGTGAGCAGCCGTCCGCGCGGCGCCGACGACTCCGCCGCCAGCTCCGTCGTCACCAGCGCCTGTGTACAAATGATTCTTAAAATAAGTTGGAGAGCGACGAGCGAAGAGGTTGCCCGTTATAAGTTCTTGAAGATTCGTGAATAATCCTCCTTCCGGAGGCATAGACTCTACACGCGTGATGATAATTAAAAATATACAAAATTTCAATTTTAGAATTTTTGCAGATCTATTTTTACCCGATGTCAATAAATGAATCTATATAATGTCGCTCGTACATACTTTTGATAAAAAAAAACCGATTAAAAGCATATCGGACCATGCTCGGTGTAGGGTTCCGCAGCCGTTCATACGAAAAATGCACACTACGGATGAAAAATGCACACTACGGATGAAAAAATGCACTAGCAAAAGAACGTATCTTCACGGCACTTACGTCCTTTTGTTGAGAAGCGTCGTTTTTCAGCAGTAACTCAAAAACGGTATATCCGATCATGTTCAAAACAATTTTCATTGAAAGTATTTATTAGGCTTTATATTTGTGATTTTTTTCATATTTTTTGGACATACCGTATAGAAAATAGAGGGGAGGGGATACACGGACACACTCGGACACTTTCGGAGTGATTATTTCCGAAAATATCCACTCAATAAAATTTATTTTTAGAAACCTCAATATGATTTTAAAAGATCTGACAAAATATGTGCCACACATTAATATTAGCTGCATTTTTTAAATTTCAGTTTCGATTACATGTATAGAGTGCCCCACCTAGATTTATTTTATTTTATTATTTTACCACCAAACTAAGTAGTGGCTTACACAGGACACCTATACTCCAAATTTTTTCAATGTACATCTAGTCGTTTTTGAGTTAAAATGCCTATGACATACGGGCTGATGGACGGACATGACAAAACTATAAGGGTTCCGTTTTTGCCATTTTGGCTACGGAACCCTAAAAACGCGAAAGCCTGAAGAATTTTAGGGTTTATATTTGGTGAAAAATCATCTTATATCTGGGCCAAGAACTTGTTAAAAAGACAGTTAAATTTATGTCTGGAGCGGATTCTCCATACACGGCTATTAGCTGGGTGCGAAGTACTAGGTGGGGGGTAATATAATTGATCGCAGCG
Organism: Hedya salicella; assembly: GCA_905404275.2. Classification (NCBI taxonomy): domain Eukaryota; kingdom Metazoa; phylum Arthropoda; class Insecta; order Lepidoptera; family Tortricidae; genus Hedya; species Hedya salicella. The sequence goes on from FR990109.1 coordinate 1,206,188, forward strand.
CTCATAGTGGCTAAAAGTAAAACTAATGTCGGCGCTGTTATCTGTCATATCTCAAAGTAATCTGTTTAGACTTGGTTACCTAATTTGAAGAACCCGGTCCTTAAAATAATACTCATTTCGATCTGACAAGCTTTAGCTTGTTGTTTTACAGTAAAACTACAATTAAAAATTAAGTAAACAAACCCTGACATATTGAAAATAAAACACACTTTTTGAATCCATTTTACTTACCCCATTTGATTTGAATGACGAAAATTGATTTCACAACCCTTTGTCTACCCAAATTAAGGTATCACAGTATTTTTGGAAATAAATTAATAGATAATTTTGGATTATAATAATATTTCGACACAACGTCGCGATTAAATGTCAAAACGTCAGAGCCAACAAAGTTGTGGACGCTAGGTGGAGCTGAACTCGTGCACGGAGCCAATACCCTTTGAACGCTTACCTGGATCATGAAGGGCAGGCCGGCACCACGTCGCGTGGCGCAGTACTCGTGGGACTCGTGGTCGCGGGCGGCGGGGTCGCGGGCGACGGACGCAGCGCCGGCCGCCGGCACAAACCCGCGCTCTATGGACGAGAACCACTGCAGTGGCAGCTGGTGCAGGCGGGAACTCTTACACTTCCACAGTCTGGACGGAAATGGAGACTGATTGAGGAGTACGTTGTTTATCGTATGACTGTTACACACTGGTTTTTATTTTACATATAAATATAAATCGATAAAAACTACAGATGATTTTGTTAAACCTGACTCAATATGTGATGTGAGGGCGAGAACTTGATTGAAGCAGTATCGCTTCGGTTTCCAGTGTGCGCTGCGAGATTCGGAAGGAACTGTACAGCTGCCAAAAGGATTAGTTTTTGATCGCAACTGGTTTCGTACAAGGCAGAAATAGTTTTCGATCGCAACTGGTTACGAAGCTCTGGTTGCGTACGCGACTGAAGCAAGGAGTACGTGAATCTGATCTCAAAATTTATAAAAAATATATAAAATCCTGATAAGACAAGCAAAATAAGAAACTACGTTAAAATTTCGGGTAAATGATATCTTACGTATAACTAACTTTTTTTATGAACCCTTAAAGTTAGGTGGGAAAATCCAATTTTTCCGTACAAGATATTAGTATTTTATTGTTACGATTAGCCGCAGAGTCGAACATAATTGAGTTACGTCATATTATTAAAATAAAAGCTTTTGATGAAAATGAAATGAAATGATGACGACGACGACGATGATGATAATGATTATTTTTTATTTTCCTCGCAGTCGAAAGAGAAACATCTCGGGTGAAATGGGTCACTTTCAAAAGTTTGATTTTTATGAGTATTTAGTTGGGTGGAAAATAGCTTTTCCATCCCTAGGGTGGAATGTATTTAATTGTTACGATTAGCCACAGAGTCAAAAATAATTGAGATACGTCATATTATTAAAATAAAAGCTTTTGATAAAAATGATGATTATTTTTTATTTTCCTCATCGTCGAAATGAAAAGTAGAGTGTTTAACTCGAATGAAATTACCCATTTCACCCTCGAACTATCGAAATATCTAGGGTGAAATAAGTTACTTTTAACCCTTGGTTAACAATCTACTATTTCATGTCACCAGTTACGTCATATTATTAAAATAAATGCTTTTGATGAAAATGATGATGATTATTTTTTATTTTTCCTATGAAATGAAAAGTAGTGTTTAACGCAGGTGAAATTAGAAAGAAAAAAAATAAAAGAAAATACATTTAGTCATTAATTATCCATTTCTCCCTCGAACTATTGGCGCTATCACTTCATTCGAGCGCCAGAAATATCTCGGGTGAAGTGGGTCACTTTCAACCCTTGGTTAACAATTGACTATTTCATCTCTCCTGTTCCGAAAGTTTAATTTTCGTGGTTATTTAGCCGGCTGAAAAATAGCTTTTCCATTCCTAGGGTGGAAAGTATTTTATAGTTGCAAGTAGCCACAGAGTGGAAGATAATTGAGTTATGTCATATAAAAAGCTTTTGATGAAAATGAAATCGAATGATGATAATGGTGATGATGATAATGACGATGATGATGATGATAATGACGATGATGATGATGATGATGATGATGGTGATGATGATTATTTTTTATTTTTCTCACAGTTGAAATGAAAAGTAGAGTATTTAACTCGGGTGAAATTACCCATTTCACCATTTCATCTCACTTCGTTTGAGCGCCGGAAATATTTTGGGTGAAATGGGTCACTTTCATTCAACCCTTGGTTAACAACTAGACTAGCTATTTATACTAAACACACTTCCTGATGCGTGTGTTTTGTATAAAGCGTTATCATGAACAGATTTGTTTTTTCCCCGGCGATAACGATCCTATGACCCTCTTAAAATCTTTCACTGCCGTCGCACTAGTTGATGACCTAGAAATTGGGAAGTGTACTAACCTGCCCAGCAGCATTGTAAAGCCCACGTACGCCTGCTCGAAGGCGCCGCGATGCTTGACCCTGGACAGCAGCTCGATCAGGTGTTCCCCGATGTGCTCCACTTGCTCCGCGGTCAGGGTCCATGCCGGGTCCTCACCCTCGATGGCCAGGCGGGACGCGATGGACCCGAGGAGGAGGGATGTCTAGATATGAGCGGAAAATGGAGCTATAATATTAAGGCCAAATTTCACCATAGGTACTATGTTAGTTTTAACGGCTGATTATGCCTGCCAATAAATAAATATCAGGAAAAATCTTACAGAAATCGACCTAGTCCCAAACTAAGCAAAGCTTGTACTGTGGGTACTAGGCGACGATATACACATAAATTATGATATATAGATAATAGATAAATTATGATACTTAAATACATAGAAAACATCCAAGACTCAAGAACAAACATTCATGCTCATCACACAAAAAACACTTGCCCTGGCCGGGATTTGAACGCGGGACCGCTAGCTTCGTAGGCCGTAGTACAATCCACTGAGCCAAACGTGTCGTCAAACTACGTCAAATTTGACAAACGTAAATCAATATTTTATCAGCCATTAGCCAGAGCATGGTGAAACTAATGACAACAGATACTATAATATTTTTTGCCGTATAAAAATCAAGTGAGGAAATCTAATGTCACAAATCGCGCTCTCGCAGTACTGAGGGCTTTTTCCCACATGCAGCCGAATATTTAAGTAACCTAAAAATATTTATATTTTTTTTTTATTGTTCAATACTTTATGATTTTTATATACTGAATCGTGTTGCTACAAATATGAACTTTAACTGTCGTGTACGATGTATATTATTAATAATTTAACGATAGCGAGAAAATCCTTGTATTATCAGTGACAGTTTGTTGAAAAATATGGTATAAATAAGAACGATTCAGATACAACATAATGAAAACTTGAGACCACGCTGTAAAAAATAGATATAATCTTTTATGAAAAAAACATTTAAACAACTGCGTTTTCGTAGAACATCATAAAATTTCAAGGGCTTAAACTTATGATTTCACGCGCTCTTCAGAGACTACCGTCGGTAATCGGATAAATTCAGTTAAAATATTCAGTGATACTCAAATTTGAGGCCGCTACATAAAAATAAGGAACTGACATGCAAAATTATTGCAAACAACTAATCAGAATTTAGAATATTATTTCTTATAGCCCATTTTTATTTTTGGTAGAAAAAACCCCAGAAACGGATTTTCGTCGTTATATTTCTGAGAAACAGAAATGTTATAAAAAAATTGATTAGTTATTTGCGTCAGCTTTTTTAACTGACTCCCAAAAAAGGAGGAGGTTTTTATTTCATCAGAACCTTTTTTTTATGTAGCGGCCCAAAATTTGAGTAATTGTAAATATTTTAACAAAATAAAATTTACTCGATTACCAAGAAGAGATACTGAAGAGCGCGCGAAGTCATAACTTTAAGCTCTTGAAACTTTACGTTAAACATAAGAGCAATTGGAACTACACTGTGATCTCCTGGATAGAATCAGTGAGTGATAAGTGGTGAAGTCACCTCTTTGACGGAGCGCCATCCACACAGCAGCACCATCTGCGCCGTCACGCCGCGCCCGTCCGCCAGCCGCGCGCCGCTGCACACACAAGCGGGTCAGCAGCGGCCCGGCGCGGCCCGGACCCGCGCACGGGGTTCCGCACCACCCCAAGCGAAATAACGCAACAAACACATATTTAATGTATGGGGATACGCTTTAATTACAAGCAGTTAATTAACTTGCAATGTAACTATGTATGTTAGGGTGGAATCTTCCGAGTTAAATTTGACCTACTTCCAGGTTTCTAATTGAGCTAAAATTTGGCATACTTATGTAAGTTCGGTGACAATGCAATAGTATGATACCATCGAGCTGATCTGATGATGGAGCAGGAAGGTAGTCATAAGAACTCTGTAACAAAATAATGCATTCCTACCGACTTTGGGCTCTTTAGAATCGTCGTGGATGTTCAAAGAAAACAGTCAAATTGTAGTCGGTAAAAAAAAATGAAATTTTTGACGAAAATTCGTAAGGCCTCGTGTACACAATTAAAATCGAATCAATATCTTTGGAAATCTTCAAGATTAAGAGTCTTCATAGTAGTTTAGAAGCAGGTACCTATATGTATGTATATATGTATCATGTTTATATATATATTATGTATTATGTATAGTTTGTATACTATGTAACTTGGGTGTCTCGCCCTTGTAATTATTATTTTGTACAAGTCTGATACCGGTATCCCGCACCAATAATATTTCTGTTCCTAATGGTTGACTGGTAGAGAATTCCTTTATGGCATTAAGTCCGCCATTTGTACTTTCTTGTATTGTGCAATAAAGTTTAAATAAATAAATAAATATCTCTTGCTGTTATCTTCTTTCTTTTTGGCTCGATGTGTAAACCACCAGCCGCTTGCTGTGTCCCTGGCATAATAGTACGACGCGTGCAGCAGTTCACCAGCTCACACGTCGGTGTGACGACAGCGATCGAGGCAGACCACAGGCTACTTGCTGTCTCGGGTTCAATGTTGGGTCAAGTGTCTCACCCGCTGCTGTCGGCTGCCGCGGCGGCCAGCTCCTCCGGCAGCAGCCCCTCGGGGCTGGCGGCGTTGACGACGCGCGCCACGCGGCAGTTCACCAGCTCACACGTCGCTATGATGTCAGCTATCAAGGCAGACCATTGGCTGTTGTCTGCTATCGCTCTGTGTAAAACAAACTTATTAGACGTACGGAAATTGTGTTGAAAGTGATCCATTTCACCAGAGATATTTCTGGCGATCGAAATGGGTAATTTCACCCGAGTTAAAAACTCTACTTTTCATTTCGACTGTGAGGAAAATAATAAATAATTATCATCATCATCACCATCACCATCATTATCATCGTCATCATCATTATCATCATCAGCATCATCATCATCATTAGCATCATCATCATCATTTCATTCCATTTTCATCAAAATATAACGTAACTCAATTAGCTTCGACTCCGTGGCTAATAGCATCAACAAAATACTTTCCACCCTAGGGGTGGAAAATATATTTTCCACCCGGCTAAATACCCATGAAAGTAAAACTTTCCGGACAGGAGAGATGAAATAGTAAATTTTTAACAAAGGGTTGAATTCGTTCGAGCGCCAATAGTTCGAGGGTGAAATGGGTAATTCCACCCGAGTTAAACCACTACTTTTCATTTCGACTGTGAGGAAAATACAAAAATAATCATCATCCTTTTTATTAAAAGCTTTTATTTTAATAATATGACGTAACTCAATTATCTTTGTCTCTGTGGCTACTCGTAACAATGAAATATTTTCCACCCTAGGGATGGAAAAGCTATTTTCCACCCGGCTAAATACCCATGAAAATCAAACTTTCCGAACAGGAGAGATGAAAAGGTTGTTCCTTTTGGAAACTCATCAAAATCAATCAATCAGCATCGAAATGTAATGGACCTTGTTAGTCCCGACTATATCTCCATAGTTTAGATTATAATTTTGTAATCATCTGCAATGATATTTTTATATGAAATCCGGATGGCAATCCAATATTTCGAACTCATCAAGCTCAGCCATATGATCTGATGATTGAGCGAGGAGATTATTAGCGGAATTGGTGAAACCTCCGAGTTACATTCGGTAGTGAACGTATAAGCGTATTTGTTTTGATTTTCAAACTACATCTTATTTACTGACCTGGTATCGTGGAGTCAAATAAGCTTCGCGAGGCAGTGCATCAGGCTATACATGGTCGCGTCGGACGACACGCCACTTACTCCTTCAGCAAGCTAGGATGCGAACTAAGAGGGCGCCGTATTTGTGCTTAGAGACTTCAGTGAAATCACAGGCCTTAAGTAAGTCTCGTATTTCTTACCTGGCGTCGAGGCACCCAATAAGCCTCGCGAGGCAGTGCACCAGGCCGTACATGGGCGCGTCGCGCGCCGCACGAGCGATGTCTTGCGCACGCGCCGCTTGCTCCTTCAACTCTGATAGGATCCGCGTAAGGAGCCCGTAGTATTTGTGCTCGGGGACATCACTGAATCAAAACAATACAATAACTATTAATGACACACCTCATAGAGGATCAAAAATTTAAAGATTAACATTAACACTAAACAGCGATTTCTTCCAAGCGACTTTCGTCACAATAAGTTCCGCTATGTTTCTGAAGGAACATTTGAATGCAATTTTATTAGATAACTGTTGTAAACGTTGTTTACCAGTGTGTCAAATTATACAAAAACGTAAACGAATGCTATTTTTATCTCGGAACGACTTTCACGACGTACTGACAACGCCTGCGCCAGGACTTGCGCGGGGCCTGCATGTACTGGTCGAGACATCAACAATAAAGGCCAAGCCACACCGGATGCGTGCGTAGCACGTGCACGTGCGCGTGTGCGTGGCGTGCACAGCACCCTTGTCAAACCGAGAGCTGCGCAACGCACACGCGCACGTGCACGTGCTGCGCACGCATCCCGTGTGGCTTGGCCTTTACAGCGACTCACTGAGCATCGTGCAGTGCAGAGTCGACGGACGACGGCAGCAGCAGCCTGTAGGAGGCGGCGACGCAGTCCGTGGGCCGCACCGACGACGCCTGCTGTGTACTGGCCGGGACATAGACAGTAACAGCGACTCACTGAGCATCGTGCAGTGCAGAGTCGACGGACGACGACAGCAGCAGCCTGTAGGAGGCGGCGACGCAGTCCGTGGGCCGCACCGACGACGCCTGCTGTGTACTGGCCGGGACATAGACAGTAACAGCGACTCACTGAGCATCGTGCAGTGCAGAGTCGACGGACGACGACAGCAGCAGCCTGTAGGAGGCGGCGACGCAGTCCGTGGGCCGCACCGACGACGCCTGCTGTGTACTGGCCGGGACATAGACAGTAACAGCGACTCACTGAGCATCGTGCAGTGCAGAGTCGACGGACGACGACAGCAGCAGCCTGTAGGAGGCGGCGACGCAGTCCGTGGGCCGCACCGACGACGCCTGCTGTGTACTGGCCGGGACATAGACAGTAACAGCGACTCACTGAGCATCGTGCAGTGCAGAGTCGACGGACGACGACAGCAGCAGCCTGTAGGAGGCGGCGACGCAGTCCGTGGGCCGCACCGACGACGCCTGCTGTGTACTGGCCGGGACATAGACAGTAACAGCGACTCACTGAGCATCGTGCAGTGCAGAGTCGACGGACGACGACAGCAGCAGCCTGTAGGAGGCGGCGACGCAGTCCGTGGGCCGCACCGACGACGCCTGCTGTGTACTGGCCGGGACATAGACAGTAACAGCGACTCACTGAGCATCGTGCAGTGCAGAGTCGACGGACGACGACAGCAGCAGCCTGTAGGAGGCGGCGACGCAGTCCGTGGGCCGCACCGACGACGCCTGCTGTGTACTGGCCGGGACATAGACAGTAACAGCGACTCACTGAGCATCGTGCAGTGCAGAGTCGACGGACGACGACAGCAGCAGCCTGTAGGAGGCGGCGACGCAGTCCGTGGGCCGCACCGACGACGCCTGCTGTGTACTGGCCGGGACATAGACAGTAACAGCGACTCACTGAGCATCGTGCAGTGCAGAGTCGACGGACGACGACAGCAGCAGCCTGTAGGAGGCGGCGACGCAGTCCGTGGGCCGCACCGACGACGCCTGCTGTGTACTGGCCGGGACATAGACAGTAACAGCGACTCACTGAGCATCGTGCAGTGCAGAGTCGACGGACGACGACAGCAGCAGCCTGTAGGAGGCGGCGACGCAGTCCGTGGGCCGCACCGACGACGCCTGCTGTGTACTGGCCGGGACATAGACAGTAACAGCGACTCACTGAGCATCGTGCAGTGCAGAGTCGACGGACGACGACAGCAGCAGCCTGTAGGAGGCGGCGACGCAGTCCGTGGGCCGCACCGACGACGCCTGCTGTGTACTGGCCGGGACATAGACAGTAACAGCGACTCACTGAGCATCGTGCAGTGCAGAGTCGACGGACGACGACAGCAGCAGCCTGTAGGAGGCGGCGACGCAGTCCGTGGGCCGCACCGACGACGCCTGCTGTGTACTGGCCGGGACATAGACAGTAACAGCGACTCACTGAGCATCGTGCAGTGCAGAGTCGACGGACGACGACAGCAGCAGCCTGTAGGAGGCGGCGACGCAGTCCGTGGGCCGCACCGACGACGCCTGCTGTGTACTGGCCGGGACATAGACAGTAACAGCGACTCACTGAGCATCGTGCAGTGCAGAGTCGACGGACGACGGCAGCAGCAGCCTGTAGGAGGCGGCGACGCAGTCCGTGGGCCGCACCGACGACGCCTGCTGTGTACTGGCCGGGACATAGACAGTAACAGCGACTCACTGAGCATCGTGCAGTGCAGAGTCGACGGACGACGACAGCAGCAGCCTGTAGGAGGCGGCGACGCAGTCCGTGGGCCGCACCGACGACGCCTGCTGTGTACTGGCCGGGACATAGACAGTAACAGCGACTCACTGAGCATCGTGCAGTGCAGAGTCGACGGACGACGACAGCAGCAGCCTGTAGGAGGCGGCGACGCAGTCCGTGGGCCGCACCGACGACGCCTGCTGTGTACTGGCCGGGACATAGACAGTAACAGCGACTCACTGAGCATCGTGCAGTGCAGAGTCGACGGACGACGACAGCAGCAGCCTGTAGGAGGCGGCGACGCAGTCCGTGGGCCGCACCGACGACGCCTGCTGTGTACTGGCCGGGACATAGACAGTAACAGCGACTCACTGAGCATCGTGCAGTGCAGAGTCGACGGACGACGACAGCAGCAGCCTGTAGGAGGCGGCGACGCAGTCCGTGGGCCGCACCGACGACGCCTGCTGTGTACTGGCCGGGACATAGACAGTAACAGCGACTCACTGAGCATCGTGCAGTGCAGAGTCGACGGACGACGACAGCAGCAGCCTGTAGGAGGCGGCGACGCAGTCCGTGGGCCGCACCGACGACGCCTGCTGTGTACTGGCCGGGACATAGACAGTAACAGCGACTCACTGAGCATCGTGCAGTGCAGAGTCGACGGACGACGACAGCAGCAGCCTGTAGGAGGCGGCGACGCAGTCCGTGGGCCGCACCGACGACGCCTGCTGTGTACTGGCCGGGACATAGACAGTAACAGCGACTCACTGAGCATCGTGCAGTGCAGAGTCGACGGACGACGACAGCAGCAGCCTGTAGGAGGCGGCGACGCAGTCCGTGGGCCGCACCGACGACGCCTGCTGTGTACTGGCCGGGACATAGACAGTAACAGCGACTCACTGAGCATCGTGCAGTGCAGAGTCGACGGACGACGACAGCAGCAGCCTGTAGGAGGCGGCGACGCAGTCCGTGGGCCGCACCGACGACGCCTGCTGTGTACTGGCCGGGACATAGACAGTAACAGCGACTCACTGAGCATCGTGCAGTGCAGAGTCGACGGACGACGACAGCAGCAGCCTGTAGGAGGCGGCGACGCAGTCCGTGGGCCGCACCGACGACGCCTGCTGTGTACTGGCCGGGACATAGACAGTAACAGCGACTCACTGAGCATCGTGCAGTGCAGAGTCGACGGACGACGACAGCAGCAGCCTGTAGGAGGCGGCGACGCAGTCCGTGGGCCGCACCGACGACGCCTGCTGTGTACTGGCCGGGACATAGACAGTAACAGCGACTCACTGAGCATCGTGCAGTGCAGAGTCGACGGACGACGACAGCAGCAGCCTGTAGGAGGCGGCGACGCAGTCCGTGGGCCGCACCGACGACGCCTGCTGTGTACTGGCCGGGACATAGACAGTAACAGCGACTCACTGAGCATCGTGCAGTGCAGAGTCGACGGACGACGACAGCAGCAGCCTGTAGGAGGCGGCGACGCAGTCCGTGGGCCGCACCGACGACGCCTGCTGTGTACTGGCCGGGACATAGACAGTAACAGCGACTCACTGAGCATCGTGCAGTGCAGAGTCGACGGACGACGACAGCAGCAGCCTGTAGGAGGCGGCGACGCAGTCCGTGGGCCGCACCGACGACGCCTGCTGTGTACTGGCCGGGACATAGACAGTAACAGCGACTCACTGAGCATCGTGCAGTGCAGAGTCGACGGACGACGACAGCAGCAGCCTGTAGGAGGCGGCGACGCAGTCCGTGGGCCGCACCGACGACGCCTGCTGTGTACTGGCCGGGACATAGACAGTAACAGCGACTCACTGAGCATCGTGCAGTGCAGAGTCGACGGACGACGACAGCAGCAGCCTGTAGGAGGCGGCGACGCAGTCCGTGGGCCGCACCGACGACGCCTGCTGTGTACTGGCCGGGACATAGACAGTAACAGCGACTCACTGAGCATCGTGCAGTGCAGAGTCGACGGACGACGACAGCAGCAGCCTGTAGGAGGCGGCGACGCAGTCCGTGGGCCGCACCGACGACGCCTGCTGTGTACTGGCCGGGACATAGACAGTAACAGCGACTCACTGAGCATCGTGCAGTGCAGAGTCGACGGACGACGACAGCAGCAGCCTGTAGGAGGCGGCGACGCAGTCCGTGGGCCGCACCGACGACGCCTGCTGTGTACTGGCCGGGACATAGACAGTAACAGCGACTCACTGAGCATCGTGCAGTGCAGAGTCGACGGACGACGACAGCAGCAGCCTGTAGGAGGCGGCGACGCAGTCCGTGGGCCGCACCGACGACGCCTGCTGTGTACTGGCCGGGACATAGACAGTAACAGCGACTCACTGAGCATCGTGCAGTGCAGAGTCGACGGACGACGACAGCAGCAGCCTGTAGGAGGCGGCGACGCAGTCCGTGGGCCGCACCGACGACGCCTGCTGTGTACTGGCCGGGAC